>WOFM01000005.1:1012353-2212353 GCA_011428145.1 Ericerus pela
AGGAAGGAGGAAACCGTGAAAAAGCCGCCAAAAAATGATACACCAAAGATGGCGCAGCGAGGATGTACAAGTGGGGACAATATAGATAACAAATCACTTCATTAAATTATAGACGCCTAAAAAATGTATACATACGGTTAAGATTTTGGCGTAGATAAAAGTTAACAAGACTTTTCAGACTGCAGCAAGCGTGTACAGCACAATCGTTTGATATAACTGGAGAAAATCCAATATTTGTAGTCTTTCCTCATGAATCAAACGACCCGAATATAGAAGCAGCGATGGCGGAGAAATAAACGTGCAGCCAAATGAATCGATGGAAGAAAAAAGAACGAAGGCAGAAGACACGGTTTATTTTTTTTATTTCTCACAAATTTTTCATTCTCAGTTAGAAATCAGTCTATGGTAAAAAAAATTGAAATTTCATTCGACTGAAGAAAACAAAATGGTTAAAAAAAAGCCTCTTGTTTATTTTCTATTTATGTATCAGGTATGGGCATCGAGGCCACGACCTCACTTAGATAAGGTATAGACGGGTTACCTTGATGTCTTAATGCGGTGAAGAGTGGCGTTGCTGCGGGAAAGGGGATTAGTAATCTCCCAACATGAATTTTGCAATCACAAGTGGGAGCATTAAATGGGGCAAAACAAAAAACACCCTCATTTTGGAGTGGGAATGCGACGATAGGTAGATCTCAATTCAACAAATTTATAGTTGCCTATGAGTTGAGGACTTGTTTTTCCTCGAAAACAGATGATTAAGAGAACATCTATATCAAAATCAAATTGATAAAAATTGTGGAGACCACCACACCACCAATCCTTCTCCCCTCTCACTCCTGCAAACACACGACTACATTAAAATATATTTTACATCTTTGTTCGCAGCTACACTGTATTACCATCTCCACTGCTCACTCGTCTATCTCCATACATCATCGTTTGTCTCACTCAATCTGTACTCAAACTTATATTATGTAACTGATGTAAAATATACACGCTTCTGGGACGCTACTTTGATCAATACTTTATTTCACATTACTAATTTGTGTCTTCACCAATCCTCATCCACTATAAAAATTGAAATATATCGATTTTTACTATCACTAAAACATTACATATAACGTTCATTCCACAGCTTTTGATGATGGGAGAATTGTTAATTTTTTGGACAACCACAAATGGTTTCATTGGAAACTCGAATGAACATTGGGATGTAAGTTAAAATTTTAACCTGAAAAAATTATCACTAACTGTAATGGTAAAATTGTTACAAAAAGTACATGACACATATATTATTTTCGTATAATGTATATTTTTTATTTGTACAAGAGAATATCAAGATGCAGTATATTGTACAAGAGAAGAATTGATAATCAATCAGACTTAAGTCTAAGGGTATAGATTTGAGTGAATTATACATTGGTGTTGTGGGAGATATACAATGTGATTGGTTGATAGAATCTATGTAATTTGGAGTGAGCCAATAGAATAACATAATTATGACATAAAGTGGGTGTAGTTATAATTTTAAGAGGAATTGGGAATAGTGCAGTATTTGTAACGGCCAAAAGAGGTGGTAATGTACCTAATTAGAACCACTTTCAGTATTACACCATACACGAAATATCACGTACTTTAAAAGCAGTAATACTTCTAAAATAAATTCAAGTTTATCATCCACAAACTATCGTGCACCTTAACATTAGTTAGAGACTCAATAATATTTAAAACACATGAGTGAGTTTACACATTTAATAAAATAATAATTTGTACATCACAGTACATAAATATACGTTAATATTTATACATATACAATCACAATTCAACAAGCAAGACTATCTGTTCACTAGAGACTTCTACTAGAGAGGTTCCAGGTACTTAGAAGTAGCTGTTGAGGAACTGTGTCTTATTCCACTGAATTGAGGGATTATATACTTGTTCAGGGTATGAAAACGTACGTGTCGGATAGGTAAAGTGAGGTAGGGTGTTGTTATTATAGGGTTGTGCTGACTTGTCGAGTACTCGAGGAACAGGCATAATTAGGTCATGAATATACAGAAAGTATATCTATATTCATAAAATCAAATACGGGTAATTTAGTGGTTGTTTATAAAGAGTTATAGGATAATTATTGTTGATAAATATTTACGTTTTTGGTATTTGAAAATGTGTGAACGAATATGTTCGTCATTTCTAAAAATAGACGAAAATATACGTTACAGTATTGTATTTTGTATTCATGGAATAAATGACATCATTATATTTAGTATGAGAATATTGTGATAGTAAGAAAAGTTGACGTCAAGATGCAAGTCTTGACAAGTTTCATTGATGTCAGTAAGGCAGGATGTAAGAATGAGGTTATAGACAAAATGAGATAGAGGGATAATATTAATAGAATAGAAATATAATAAAATAAGAAATGATATGGAATTATCATTACACTAACTTACTTTTCTCTGTGACATATTTGCTAAGAGTGAATGGATAAGCCAGAAGAGCTTTGCAGAGGGAGGGGGAAAAGGATATCGAAAGTACCGGGTCCAGACTCTCTCAAAGGGCCTGGAAAAGCCCAAATTTTGAAATAAATAGCAATTTTCAAATAAATGTTTGAAAGACCGCTCCATGGGGGAGGTTTGGATGTCAAATCTCCGAACGCTAATAGAAACAATAAAATACATATTCTAGAACACATAAAAAAGCTAAGAATTTTTTTCGTTCGCTCTATTCGCAAAGTTGTTTTCTCACTACATAACCCCCTCCTAGAGGTGAATCTGCAGTTAGCACTAAGATGATCTGTTATTTTATTTTTCCTGAACTCGAAATTTCTTTCTGAGGCCCAGTAAGCAAGTTCACACATAGCTTTCACAGTATTATTGTATGTTCACGTAAATATCAATCCAATTGTTTTTCATTGTTTGCTAGATACAATATACGTTGCGTTACATCAGCGTGGACTCAAATAAACAGAATTTAAGGAGAGGTCTTGGGGAATAGACATTTATCCTCCCATATTTTTCCAAAAGCGAAAAATTGCTTGAAAAGTGCAAAGAAACGAAATACTTAGTAAGAAAACTCTGCCGAAGCATAATTTTTTGCAGGAAAAAACCTTCGTTTTTGCACCATTTTGAAGAAAAAGGGTACTTTGGCCTCCCAGAGGTCCTAAAAATTTTATCTATCGCTCTACTCGCGATAAGAATTGTCATTCTTACATCAAACCTTTTTGATAATTTTCTGACTGGACTTTTTTCCTTAAGTCCGCCCCTACGTGGGAGAGGTGAGTTACATCTTTAAAAGACAGAGTTGCGGGCAACAAATAAAACTTTACCAGGACAGCCACCCCTAACACGTTATGACCAAAATCCACCAACTAACCTAGCTCAAAATGTTTGAAATTTTCCAAATTAATAATACTCAAAATGCAACTTCGTGCAATACTTAATTTCATTTTTTATATTTTGAAATGGCGTATATGATAATTTAGATTTTGCCACAAACAATAAGGTAAATAATTCATAAAAATCTTATAAGCGAAGACTGAGATTAAAATCAGACTTGATGACGCAAGACCGAGACAAAGACCAGTGTTTGACTGCAGTAGCGGTCCGAGGTAATTGTGCGCAAGTGGCTTCACCATATTTTTGCGCCCCTCATGCATTGAGACCCTCCTTAAAATTTTTTTGAATCATCTTAGAAAAAATTTATAATATAATGAATCTAGACCTTTTAATTTGGAAGTATCGGATTCGAACCCCATCAGCAACTGAATTTTTCTTATTGTAAAAGCGTATTTTTAAAAATTTATTTTTAACGTTAACTATTTGCGCCATTTTGGCGCCCCTTTTTCAAGTGAGAGTGGCTATAACCACAGAAACACATTGTCGAGCCGCCTCTGTTCGACTGCCAAAACTAAAAGCACTGCTGCACGACCAAGACAAAGACTATCGTGGTCTTGGCATTGCTTCTGCTCATCACTGCCTACAAAGCTTCCAAAATCTGTATTCTTACCATCTTTCTCCGCAACTAACCTACATTCTTTAATAGCGGTTCAACTTTCACAAACATTTTTGTGAAATTGAAAGAAATTTCTCAAGAAAAACCCAATTAAGATCGATTTAAAGCTGGATTATGATTTAATGACGACGTACTAACAAACACTACGCGCCGAAAAATGTGAATTTTACTCTGACTTAACAATAAATTCTGAAGCTTCTAATCTCCACAAAATACATAGAAAAGACCATAGAGAAACATGAAGCTGTGTTTTGAAAAAGCAACGATTAATTTCCCATCACGATAATTTCCAATCACTTATAGTCGCATACATTTGTAGTATCGTTATAAATGTATAATGTTATTTTACATTTTTTTCCTTCTTTTTTTTTTAATCTTACTTTTGTCTTTTTTTCTCTCACCTTTTATTCTGTTTCTAATTTTTTTTTACTTTTTTTTTCATTCACGCCGTAAATAATTCAAATCCAACGCTTAAGCGTAATTTACCTACAGCGACGTCGCATAAATTTACACGAAAAACTCTCGACTTGAAGCTTAAAAAATCTCCTAAATCATCCAACCAAAATCATAAATTTTGATAGGATATCGTTTTTGCTTTATGGAAGGAAAAGAGAAATAAGAAAAAAAAAATATTAGACATACTTACGTCATATTTACACCCAATACCATTTAAGAAGTGAAGGATATACGGTTTCGTGATTTTTGGGTGCAGTGAGAGGAAAGCTAAAGAAAAATGGGAGACAAAAATGGAAAAAAAAATCGCGGTGGAGGGAATGGGTTTTAGAAAAAGAATCGACAATCAGAAAAATGATAGTGGACTGTACGGTGGAGAAAGGAGGAATACCCAGATATACAGCAGAAGGAGAAAAAAAAAGGAAAACAAAAAAGCGAAACAAAATAAAAAAAAAAGAAGAAGATAGAAACTAAAGCTTTGGCAAAGGGTTGACAATGATTAATTCTCTTCATTTTGTAATCCTCTTTCCCCTCCCCTCGACAACAAATCTTTCTTTTTTCTCTTCCCCTATCGTTCTCTTTCCTTTCAACTCTTTGAATTCGTATGTCTCTTTCTCACTCTCGTCACCTCCTGCTCCTACCCTCTCTTTTACTCATTCTCATTGCGTTTTACGGTAGAACCGAAAATCCTCCACCGTCACTTCTGCCACTACCACCAAAACCTGAATGATTTAATGGCTCCAAACCAGTGCGCCTGCCAGTACCGTCACTGATTTATGTTATCCACGTCGCCCTAACTGTGAAAAACGGCCCCGCATCCAAAACATCAGACAAAGATGGAATGAAGGTAGGAGTGAGAGATGGACAGACCAAACGATAGAGAAAGAGAGAAAGAGACATACAGATAGAATGAAAAAAAAAAAAAGTTACAAAACGAACTTTCTATACTTCCTCGCCCAACCCTAATCTGGATACGAGAGCCTCTGCCGGGCTACCCAAAAAAGATTATCCTTTCGACGCAGAATAAAAAAAAAGAAAATCCCATCGAAAATAAAAGTCTATCCTGCTGGAATACGAAGAAAGAAAGTGAAAAATTACGACGAAGAAATTAGTAAATACTGATGCTATTTATTTTCGCGAAGGGACCAGAAAATAAAAGAGAAAAGAAGAAAAAAAAAAGCTCCAAGTCAAACAAAAGGAAAAAAAATTTCTAATTAAAAACGTATTTTTCCACCATCGAAAGAGAAATCGTTTTTTTTCTCTTTTTTCTTCTCATTCGTTATTGGCTAGGTTCGCACGAACAATTTTTGCGAATGTTTGTATACTCTGAAGCAAACGCTGGGGAAGAAAGGAAAAAAATGGAGAAAAAATTGCCTAAAAAACAAATAAATTCGTTGGCTACTGACAGTAGATAATGAAATCGCAACAAAAGTGCCACGAACATAAATACGAATACTTTCGCAAATTGCAGGCATTTTAGTTTTTTTTTCTTTTTTTTCCTCTGACTATTTCTTTACTTCATCCCTTACGTTCACTATACTTGTGGTGGAAATAGTGAGTTGAATTTTTGTATTTATTTTTCGTAATTATTGCAGTTAGTCATGCGTTAAAATAGCGAGTGCTTACTTCTTCGAGTACGATGGTTCAGAAGTATTATAAAAAAAAAAGAGGAAAGGTAATAGTAAAAGGGAGAGACAATATTTGGTGGAATTGAAAAAAAGTTTGGAAATTCAACCCAAAGTGATAGAATTTGTTATGGTTTGCAGCTTTTAACCATTGTTAGAAGGCAGTAAAGTTGAACTTCTGCGAAAACGTAGAAGGAAAAAATTCACCTTCGCCCTTTTTTTCTCGATTTTTTTTTTTTTTAAACAAAATAAAAATTTATTTAATAATGAATTTTCAAAAATTCACTTCTATAAGACCTGTAAGACTCCTGCCACGAAAGTTCCAAGTTCAAAACTTCGAAATAAATATTTAAAAAAAAGGAAGAAAAAAAAAGAAGAAAAAACCTGCAACTTTGGGGATTCGAACTCTACAACCCCGAGAGTAGAGAAAGACTGATGAAATACGAAGAAACTTGGGTTGAAAGAGCAAGGCTTTGTTCTTCAAGGATATATGCATATAATGGCACAGTTTTACCATGGGGTTAGGTATCTTGACAACAGATGCCGCTGTACTGAACGTACCAAATACCCCCGACCAATCGGATTCACGGATTGGGGTAAAAGTGAGGAATTTTGTACGCCTTTGTTCACAAACAAATCCACGTGGCAACTTTTTCCTCCAATCAGATTTTTAGAAAAAAGTACACGTGTTGTAGGTAGCGCTCTCCATAGGTAAGACACCATAACCACTTTTGTGTCTCCATCCTATATATACCCACGAAGGTTTTAGTCCTCATAACTGATAACAACCACACCCGATATGTTAATACGAGAACTACTTCACATTACGCATTAGTAACTGCTATAAAAGCGTGTGAAATAAGACGATTTTTTAGGCTTGATTCGGATTAGATATTAAATTTCTTGCTTCACACCGCTAATTTGCTTTTATCATGGTCATAAACTCGCTGTAAATTATATTTTGGTCTTTGGAAGAGGAAAAAAAAACACTGCCCACAATTAAACTTTGCCAAAAATATTATAAATACCTTCGAAAAAAGTGAAAACTCCAATTGAGATAAATTGTTGTACTTAGGCTATTGTATTTGCAAAAATAATTTTTTTAAATACTCACTGAAAAATGGATTTTTTTATGGATAGATACGTCCCAAGTATCTGCAAAGAGGCGAATTTCTACAAGGTATGGAAAAGTAAAAATCTGGGCATGTGCGTCACAAATACGCTCGCATTTTACAATGGCCTAGCGCAAATATCAACTTTTGATTTTGCCTACTTTAAGCAATTCTTTTTAAAGATTTCTTGCTAATGTCAAAAAATAGGATAAGCATTTAAAAAATTTTTGTTTTATTTTTCATATAACTTTTTTTCCGGGGGGAAAGGCGTATTATAAAAAATAGTATACGTGAAACTTGTGCCAAGTAGGTAAATTGCTATCTGTCTGATTTGCAACATTTACCTTAGCCCTGTGCTGCAATCATCACATTCATAGCAATTAATCACTTTTCGAATTTGTATCATAAATAACTATTTTGCAATTCATATTCTAAAAAGAAGTTATTAATAAATCGATTTAAAACAGAGAAAAGAAAATTAAATTTCTTCAATATTGCGGAAATGAGTTTTTTCTTAACTACCTATTTTTTGTTTATTTCTTTACTAAAAAAAATTTCAATTGTTTTCACTCGTGTAGAAATGAAATTTTTCTCAACTAATTCTTGGTTTATTTCTTCACAGCTTTAGGCACATCTAATTATTCAATTCTATTGGTAAGGGAGACTGAGATAGAATATTACCGAATATTATTGATCAATAAAAACAAATTCAAAAAATTAATCTTGGTGGAACTGATTTCAGCCAAAGTGAAATGAACAAATTCGAAGGATCTCGAAATGAGGAATTGTATTAGAAAAAAATAAAATTCACAACTTTTTCTTCATGAAAAAGAATAATGAAATAAAATTATGAATTAAATTTCTAACTTGGTCACATTGAAACAACTTCGCAAAATTTCTTGTAGTTTATGAAATATCACTGTGAAAAAGAGCTTAAGACCTGACATGTTTCAAATTCGAGAAGGTGTGAGATGTGAGCTCTGTCGGGTCAAATTCAGAAGTAATTCTGCCATCGAAATAGATTTTTGAAGTCAATTTTAATTTGGGGGTTTTACTGGCGAAGAGTAGTGGCTTCCCATAGAAGAGTAAGAAAGGCTGTCAAAACCCAGATTTACTGGATGTATTTCCATGAATTTTGGTACATTGGAGGCAAATATCGAGTAGTAGAATCAAATAGGGCATCTGTGGATACATGTACTTCTAGGCAAATTATAAGGAGACGAAGAAGAAATGTACTCGATATTCGAATATATCGAATTTAAACCAATTTTTTACACACTTTTTTTCTATGTTCACTTTTCATTGTATTAATCTAAATATATACGAAAAATACGGAAAAACAGTGGGAGTTCTAGTTAATTCAGAAGTCAAAAGTGTTCGTCTTGAAATGTCAGTTCTGAAGGTTGTAAAGTGTCCATTTAATTACTTTTGATAAACCATGGCAGGGGCTATTAACGTATGTGTGAGAGCAGTGAAAACATACAAGAAGCTTTTTGGAGGTCTAAAATACGAAGGAAGACGTGTATATGAGGGGTAAAGTGTGGCGCATAACAACAATAATAACCTTCTTTTAAAAAATTTGTTGCAGATAATACTGTATGTAACTTGTTTTCTTATTCTCATAGCTAACTTGCGCAGTTACAATACTTGTCAATGGCTTTTGATGAAAACTTCGCAACTTGCTGACAGTTGCTTCTTCTGGTACCTATAGTTGCTTAAAATACTATTTCATAATATGAGCACAGAAAGTATGATTTTTGAGCTGAGTATAGTGTACAGCTATACACAAAATGACCAATTTTAAAGCAGGGAAAGGAAGTAACAGTAAACACCTTCAACTGCTCATGCGCACTTTGCTAACATTTATTTTACCTTGTACAACTTGGGTACACTTGTCACAAGAATAACAAATGCGGAATGGCAGTTCCCACTCCTGTGAAATTTGCAACACTTGCCTTCAGTTTATGCAAAATTTGAACTTGTCTAATTCCCGCCCTTGTTACTTATTTTTAAAAACATTAAGAGGACCATAACAGCACGTCACCGGAACACTCAGAATTAGAATTGGAGTGATTGATTGTTAAATATAGCCCGCAGAGACATGGACCCAAAAAATGAGAGCAGTAAGCAGTTTAAAGATATTCAAAATTAGTTATGCAAATATCGTCTAGAAAATATTTTTATCTATCGATTTTTTTTTCCTCAAAAATATTCGATAATATGACTTTTCTAATTCTCGGAAAGTATGAAATATTTATAGATATTTTAATTTGAATAGTAGTATTATTTCGATATTTTATTGGTTTGTTTTAAACTTAAAGAAATGAATAATTTGTGGATTATTAATAATTTGTTAGTGGTTTTATTAAAACAAAATAAGATTTAAAAAAAAATTAAAATATCAGAAATATCGATATTATCTATCGATAATTTAGAATATCGTGATAATGACGATATTATAATATCGTTATTAATTTTCTCAATATTTTGTGTCATTCAAAACGTGGCGTTACGGACAAATGATTGATAACATAATTTCTTCATGCAGAGGAACCAACCTTCTTAGCTCAGTCTGATAGTGTCTTTTCTAAAAACTAAATCACTTTTTACATTCATTCATCAAATCGAAGGAAAAAAGAGTTAGCCGAAAGAAAATTAGAAGAAAAATAACTCAGTACGAAGAATAATCTGCAGAATTTAACATTTAAGTTCATATTTTAGATATCAGGTAAAAGCAGTTAGCCTGGCAAAAACTTAAACAGGAAAAGCGAAATAAATCATGTTTTCAACAAGACACGAACGGGCTTTTCTATTCTAATTTTATTTTATTTTTTCTTTATTTTTTGATTTTATTAACTGGTATGCTCTGATTTTTTTGGTATGCAGTGATAAAGTAATACAAGCAGAATAAAAATTATTCCTATCCCCACTCAAGATTCACATTCGAAAACCTGCTGGAAAATGACATAAGAATTCTCGGAACTGAGTAATTTATTATATGAAAAAGTAATATTTTATTTCGAGTAACTTAAGAGAATAGTATATGAATACAATGTTGTTTTTTCTACAAAATTTTTCAACGCCTTAAATATTAAGAAAAAAAAAAAAGATTCCACCAAAGCGACTTTACAGTGACAGATGATATATTATTCCAAGTTTTTAAATGGAGATCCGATGATTTCGATTCGTAACTTAAGTGTAGACTAAGGAGGAATATGTAAATTTTAAAATAGTATTCGAAATGAATGGGAGGAGTTGTTAACTATGTAATACAGAGACGAATATATATATTTAATTTAAAAGTGGTTTTTCGATGGGATCAAAAATCAATATAAAAAAGAATTTTAGAAGAAAATTCTATGCTCAGAAGATATATTTTCGTACTAGAAACTCGTAGACACAAACATGAGCTGAAGTATACGTATATCACTGACCACTTCCATGAGTATTTTCAAAAAAGGAAAATTTCAGGTGAAAACGAAATTTTCAAACAAAATCTTTCATTATTTTTATGGCATTAACTTTTTGTGAGCTAATCCTAAATTTACTACACAAGGAAATTTCTTATGTTGTTAAAACCAAGTTATGCCATAATTGAAAATTTTCCTATTTTATAGACTAGGTACTGGCTTCGGAGGAGGGGTCTACGACTCCTCACCACCCGTTCTAGTTAGAAATCTTAATTGACCAAAATCATATACCAACTTATGCGAGTTACCTTCCATGTCCGATGGTGGCGAAATATTATGCAGTAAGCACTTTGTTTACATGTATATATACATACCTATATGTATATAGTAATACGCAGAGGGCCTAGTTTTGTTCTTGTATTTTCTCTCGGCGTTATCTCGTGATTAATTCGTTTTAGGTGAAATCCGATGGTGAAAATGAATTTATTGTTATAAAACAGTGAGTCATCGCTGAAAATTTTTTCCTTCCATCATTAATTTTTGAAATAATATCGACCCTAAAGCTGAAACGACTGCATTATTGTTCATCCTGCGGATTTTTGCGCATTATTGTACTTTTTGAGTTGGCAGCACTGGTGTAATGTCAGATGGATATTCTATCTAAGTATGTAAATACTCGTGCGCCTTTCTTCTCCTTCTACTGTAAATAAACGGTGTAAAAAGTACCACATAGTATGCTATATGTTAAGGCAACTTTGCGTTTACTTTTTAATTATTGTTCAAAAATTAAAACAGTGAACGAAAATGTTGGACATGTGTCATGAAGCAAATCCATCCGTTTCAGAGACCTTAAGTTGAAGGGTCTTATATTTTAAAGGCTGGTCATATTTTGGAAGTAAAGGTAAAATGTTAAACGGAAACTTCAAATAAAATATTTGCACTTTATTTGAAAACAACAGATGTTCATGAGAAGCTTCATTAAATTAATATTCAGATTTTGTCAAAAGGAGAACAAATAAATGCCCACTGCAGTTGCAAAGCAAATGTAAACATACCACTGCAGTTTTATTAAAATTGGAAAGGTAAGCCCACATTGTCTTCTCGAAAAACTTCCTAATAATAAATTGAAGGATTGTCTTGAATACAAATAATTCATTTCGTGTCAATAGAATCGAGGGAAAAGATTTTGAAATATTGAGCTGCCAAGAAAAGTTACGGAAATGGGGGAAAATTCAAGTAAGATGATGTTCAAGCCAGTTCTCATCATAGAATTTTGCCATGTTCAAGTGAGAACTCGCTTATACGATTTAAAAAAAATAATCTTTCGATGCAGGAGTGTTCGATGCTGTAAAAAATATAATACTTGGCAAGTGGATCACAATATTCCACCATAAATATGCTTAATTATGCTTGAATAATAACTAATCCTAAATTCGTTGCCATGATTGATAGTGGTACTAGTAGGGTTTATAAATAACCAAAGCAAAGAGTAGTATTAAAGCTTGTAAAAATAGAGCCAAGATTTTAACGTACAATAACCATAGATTTGGCTTGAAATTTTGGTCTCGTCAATCGTCATGTATTTCAAAATAAATTTTCTCTTGTTGCAAAAATTGTTTTGGAGTATTAATTTTCGAAGGTTGTCCGAGCTTTAACTTCTTAGAACTGACAATTAATCAAAAGTTTAGAACCATCAAGTAGAACTGAAATATAACATTGAAAAGAACAGAATCAGAACTGAAATTTTCCAACTTTAATTACAGCTCTCAGAATGGAGCTTTGGTAACAAAACTCTGCAGAAACCATCTAAGTTTTCACTTCTCAAATCCTACACTGAACCAAAAATCTAAAACTATTAAACAAAACTGAAAACTAACTTTGAAAAGAACAGGTTTCGAACTGAAACTCTCGAACTTGAATTACAACTCTCAGAATGGATCTTTTGAAACGAAAATAGGCAGAAACAGTTTGAGGATAGGCACCTTTCATTTAAGACATTTTACGGTAAAATTGATACAACCAATCGAGAGTGATTCGGTTACAGAAACTAGTTGTGGAATTTGTTGGCAGGGTGTGGAGCCTACGTTTTTTGATCTACAGCAATGAAATTTGGGGTAGTGTTAGAAGCTTTAATGGTCTACGCACTAGTGTTAAAATTTCTGAAATCCATCCATTAGTTTTGAAGGGAAGGGTTCTAAAAATTTTGCAAACCTTCTACGTTGTCATATCCATAACGCACACAAATTGAAAGATTTTGGCCTGAAATTCCTATGATAATTAGAGACTATTAAGGGCTAGTTTAGTATTTAATTTAAGAAAAATTAGTTTGCTGGTTTTTAATTAGCAGCTAATACAAAATTTGACGTTTTTGGGAAATACAATTGCCACGCGCGATCGATGCTCAGAAGATATATTTTCGTACTAGAAATTCGTACACACAAACATGAGCTGAAGTATATGTATATCACTGACCACTTCCATGAGCATTTTGATGAAGGTAAATTTCAGGTGACAACGAGATTTTCAAACAGAATCTCTCATTATTCTCATGGCGTTAACTTATTGTGAACTAATCTAAATTCTAGCCATGATTGGTAGTGGTACTAGTAGGATTTGTAAATAACTACAGCAATGAGTAGTAGAGATGAGAATTTTAGTTTATTTTGCGGATTTAGTTCATTAAGTCTGCTTCACCAAAATGAACTAGTTCAATTAGTTCAGTGATTCAGTAAATTTCTTTCCTTCCACTTTTTTATTCATAAAAAACTAATTTAAGAGAAAAAATTAATTTTTCTCGGCAAAAATAAATACATCGATTTTTCTTTTTTCGCAAAAAGTATATTAACATTGAAATTTTCATCCGTACTGTCAAATTTTCAAGTTATTGGGCAGAAAAAATATCGACTGAATATGAAGTAATAGGATTTTAATCAAGACAGTGGAAGGGGTATCACCGTAAATTTTATTTTTGAATGTTTTTTTTTTTTTTTTGGAAGAATTCTTCAGAAGTAAGCAACACTGTTCTTGTAAGTACGAAAAGAACATTAACCAAATTGTCGAAACTGAACAAAAATATGTCGCGCAACGTTCGGGGAATCCTTTCATTCCAAATTATCAAGAACTGGAATATGAGGGAGGAATGTTGCTCACTTAGATAATAATTACAAAATCACGCATGCATTCATATGATAGTAGCAAATCTTTAATCTTTTCCTGAATTGCTTTTACACACATGCAGAATTGATTTCACCCTTAATGGAGGGTTACCAACCATGTGGTGTAAACAGCAGATATAAATTGACGTCTAGTAAAAAGTAAATACTGATAAATTATAGCTACTATTGAAAGAAAATAAAGACTTAATTTTAATAATTAAAAAAAAACAACATGCAAAATTGATTTAACAATTTCTAATGAGAAAAAAAAAAGGGCGAATGGAACAGAACAGAGACTGGAAAATATAAAAGGTTTTTTGCGGAATTTCCACGCTTCTTTGTCTCTTATTTTCAGCAACGTCATCAGATTTTGGGGCAGACATTGCCTTGAAGTATTTTATAAAGGCATGACGACTGTATACCCAGCAATTTTCCGATCATTAACATTTTATGATCGATCAAAATTGGCCGTCGAACATTTGATGGACACCAAAATGATAGATTTTCAGAATATCAAATTTTCCATAAATGGGCGTATTTCTTTTTCGGTAAACCGCACAGCCTCCTTAAAGTTTTATAATGCCGGACATTTGTCCTTTTTGACCTATCGAACAGACCAATTAGGCTCTTAATAAAAAATCTAAACCTAACCATTGTATTTTCATTGTGCATAAGGTGATGAGCCACGTCAATAGGGGGAAAAATGATAACCGAATGATAATGAAAATCGAAAGTAAAAATATCCATCCTGCAAAATTTTCGGTTGATCGATCGCAAATCAAACAACTGGTTGGATTGATCTTTGTGGTCCGATTATAATAGATTTTTTTTCGATCAATTTATCAGGCCCCAATTGAGGGGGGTGAAAAGGGTATAACTATGCCGGACAGGAGATTTTTAAAAGGAGCCATAAGGCGTAGAAAAAGAATAAAAAAATTAAAATTTTTAATAATGATTTTTTTTGTTTGATTGGAAAAATGAGAGGGGCAAAAAGTTTGTTGTATCCGGGCGTTGAAGCTGTAAATCTAACCCAGTTTCAGATTGAAACTACTAGTACACCTTTCTAGGACTATATCCATGCGTTGCAGTAGCTGCAGGGGTGGTAGTTACGCCCCTATCTTTAACCTAAGTTTGTGGATTTGCGTGTATAGTAAAGTCATAAGTTTTCTAAAGGCAAATATATAGTTGAAGTAAACATTCGTTTCCCACATTGTTAAGTAGGTTTTTTTTTTTTTAGAAAATCTACTTATTACGCTTAGTGCGGTATTGCCCCTGTGGTTGGGGGTGGGTACGTTTTTTGTTTCATGACTTCAGGAAAATTTTGACACCAATTGTAATGTATATTTTCGTCTATTTTTAGAAATGACGAACATATTCGTCCACACATTTTCAAATACCAAAAATGTAGATATTTATCAACAATAATCATCCTATAACTCTTTATAAACAACCACTAAATTACCTGTATTTGATTTTATGAATATAGATATACTTTCTGTATATTCATGACCTAATTGTGCCTGTCCCTCGAGTACTCGACGAGTCAGCACAACCCTATAATAACAACACCCTACCTCACTTTATCTATCCGACACGTACGTTCGCATACCCTGAACGAGTATATAATCCCTCAATTCAGTGGAATAAGACACAGTTCCTTGACAGCTACTTCTAAGTACCTGGAACCTCTCTAGTAGAAGTCTCTAGTGAACAGATAGTCTTGCTTGTTGAATTGAGATTGTATATATCTGTATTAGCGTATGTTTATGTACTTTGATGTACAAATTATTATTCTATTAAATGTGTAAAACTTACTCGTGTGTTTTAAAATATTATTGAGTGTCTAACAAACGTTAAGGTCCACTATAGCTTGTGGGTGATAAACTTGAAATTATTCTAAAAGTATTACTGCTTTTAAGTACGTGATATTTTGTTTATTATGTAACACTGAAAGTGGTTCTAATTAGGTACATTAACACCTCTTTTGGCCATTACACCAATAACTGAAATTCATACATATGTATATATGGTGACACGTATCGGCAGAGTACTCTCATCACCACCACCTGGTGTCGTGGCCGAGTGTATACAGTTGCTGTATTTTGGTGATGGTGGCGATTGAGGTTGGTATTCCTGTTGGTCGATGGTTCTAATCCCCGGGTTGGTAGGAAACCTACATTGGTGACCCCTATGTGATCTAGGAGATGGTGAACAGTGCCATCTCATTGAAGAACACGTCAGCCCGCTAGTTTACCTGCTCTCCACCTCACAATGTGATTGCATTGAGCTCACTAGCGATGAAGTGGTAGTGTGGACTGGTGTGATGCGAGGATGTATTGGAGTGGGGCATCCACCACTTCCCTACTCGCATCTACCTTTCCATTAGCAGCTCCGCCATCATTGAATCATACTGCACACTGCTGTACTGGGGGGGTAGTGTGGTGACACATATTGGCAGAGTACTCTTATCACCATCACCCATCGCCTTGGCCAAGTGCATATAGTTGCTGTATTTAAGTGATGGTGGAGATTGAGGTAGGTATTCCTGTCGGTCGAGGGTTCTAATCCCCAGGCTGGCAGGAAACCTACAGTATATATATATATACACCTAAAAAAGTCAATTACTTGTTCCCAAGGTACAGTTTGGCAATTTTTATTCAATAATCACAAAATTTAGTACAAACATTTTCACTGAGGCAGGGACCTGACCTATTGATTTTAGTGTGGATTGGCCAAAAGGTACTTCTAGTACCACAATTTTTATTTTTATTTTGGCTATAAAATGCTCAATCTTGCACCAATAGTCACAAAATTTGGCGTAAATATTTATTTTGATTTATTGTAGAACGCTTTTAATTTTGGCGTGGATCAGCTGGGTGGTACTTCCGGTACAACTATTTTTGTTTTTATATTGGTCATAAAATGTGGAATTTTGGAACCATACATACAAAATTTGAAATAAATATTTATTAAAATTTATTGTAGCATGTTACCAATTCTCGGATAAAGATTTTTTTCTCTCTTTTTTCTAATTTTCATGAACTTTTCTTTTTACAAAAATTAACCACATGCTGATGTTTTCTTTTTTTTATTTTGTAACTTTATTATATTTCATTGGTTTTACTTTAAATTATATGATGATGTATCATACTTTTTCATCTTACTTTATTTTTTATTTTTTCAAGATCAAATGCTTTTATATTTCACATTGTCTAATATTTTGTCATCAGTAGCTAACATATTTCATGTCATAACATACCATTAACACGTATAAACTTAGAGATAATTAATGTGACCATCAAAATTCATAATTCTTTCTCTCAAACCTACTTTTTCTAGCGAGCCTAGCTGCGCTAGAGATTTTTATTTTAATTTACCATTAAAATCATAACAAGGTAAGCCTTTAGGATCCACCGTCCAACCATCACTACATATTCAAAAGTCAATATAAAAGCATCCTATCAACGTTAGAATATTCTACAGAATGAGTAATCACAGCTTCATTTGAATAAAATCGTAATTTCTCAATGGAACGAAGAATTTTTTTTTAAATATAAAATGAGACTTTTAGCCTAGAGTAGTATTTTATTAGTAGTGAAAGTTCAGGTCAAAAATAAATATCGTAAATAATTTCACCTCTCTTTCACTACGGTACACTCCTATTTGAAATTTTTTTCTTTTTGTCTTTAATCATTTCTAGAGATAGAAATTAGTGAGAAAAATTGTTCCTTATTACTTTTATACCACGTGTGTAGAGGATCTTAACAGTACAAATAGTGATTCAAACTCACACTTTCCGCAGCGAGTTGGAACGTCTAGAAATGTGACAACACAGGTAATGTTTTTCAATTTTCCTTTAAATTAAACAAAACTTATGCTACAAAATTAATTACAGACGAAGCGAAATTTTTCGTCAGTTGTTCTTACCTCCTTTAGCATTCCTTCAGTAGTCAAGTTAAAATATGGGAGAAAAAGTGCTGGTTGAGGGGAGGTACCCATCACCTATACATACATTTAAGAATGCGCAGATGAGCTGGAGTAACAGTGTAAAACCATTAAAATAGTTTACAGTAAATTTACGGATGCATGAAGGAGTAAAAGAAAGAGAAAATGAAAGAAGGAAAAAAATATCTTCCGTTTAATTTACCATTTCACTGTTTACGATGTGATGACATTATTGTTCTATTGCAAATATCTCCTGTACTTTTTACTTTTTTTATCCATTAGTTTTGAAGGGAAGGGTTCCAAAAATTTTGCAAACCTTCTACGTTGTCATATCCATAACGCACACAAATTGAAAGATTTTGGCCTGAAATTCCTATGATAATTAGAGACTATTAAGGGCTAGTTTAGTATTTAATTTAAGCAAAATTAGTTTGCTGGTTTTTAATTAGTAGCTAATACAAAATTTGACGTTTTTGGGAAATACAGTTGCCACGCGCGATCGATGCTCAGAAGATATATTTTCGTACTAGAAACTCGTAGACACAAACATGAGCTGAAGTATACGTATATCACTGACCACTTCCATGAGTATTTTCAAAAAAGGAAAATTTCAGGTGAAAACGAAATTTTCAAACAAAATCTTTCATTATTTTTATGGCATTAACTTTTTGTGAGCTAATCCTAAATTTACTACACAAGGAAATTTCTTATGTTGTTAAAACCAAGTTATGCCATAATTGAAAATTTTCCTATTTTATAGACTAGGTACTGGCTTCGGAGGAGGGGTCTACGACTCCTCACCACCCGTTCTAGTTAGAAATCTTAATTGACCAAAATCATATACCAACTTATGCGAGTTACCTTCCATGTCCGATGGTGGCGAAATATTATGCAGTAAGCACTTTGTTTACATGTATATATACATACCTATATGTATATAGTAATACGCAGAGGGCCTAGTTTTGTTCTTGTATTTTCTCTCGGCGTTATCTCGTGATTAATTCGTTTTAGGTGAAATCCGATGGTGAAAATGAATTTATTGTTATAAAACAGTGAGTCATCGCTGAAAATTTTTTCCTTCCATCATTAATTTTTGAAATAATATCGACCCTAAAGCTGAAACGACTGCATTATTGTTCATCCTGCGGATTTTTGCGCATTATTGTACTTTTTGAGTTGGCAGCACTGGTGTAATGTCAGATGGATATTCTATCTAAGTATGTAAATACTCGTGCGCCTTTCTTCTCCTTCTACTGTAAATAAACGGTGTAAAAAGTACCACATAGTATGCTATATGTTAAGGCAACTTTGCGTTTACTTTTTAATTATTGTTCAAAAATTAAAACAGTGAACGAAAATGTTGGACATGTGTCATGAAGCAAATCCATCCGTTTCAGAGACCTTAAGTTGAAGGGTCTTATATTTTAAAGGCTGGTCATATTTTGGAAGTAAAGGTAAAATGTTAAACGGAAACTTCAAATAAAATATTTGCACTTTATTTGAAAACAACAGATGTTCATGAGAAGCTTCATTAAATTAATATTCAGATTTTGTCAAAAGGAGAACAAATAAATGCCCACTGCAGTTGCAAAGCAAATGTAAACATACCACTGCAGTTTTATTAAAATTGGAAAGGTAAGCCCACATTGTCTTCTCGAAAAACTTCCTAATAATAAATTGAAGGATTGTCTTGAATACAAATAATTCATTTCGTGTCAATAGAATCGAGGGAAAAGATTTTGAAATATTGAGCTGCCAAGAAAAGTTACGGAAATGGGGGAAAATTCAAGTAAGATGATGTTCAAGCCAGTTCTCATCATAGAATTTTGCCATGTTCAAGTGAGAGCTCGCTTATACGATTTAAAAAAAATAATCTTTTCAGAAATTCACTCCCAGTCCCCATGAAACCCCATTAGTGAAGAGAAAAAATCTGTACCTACTAATTTTGATGAAAAAAACATCCAAGGTGACACTCCACCGAAACGAAATCCACAATCAAAGGAAAAAATAAGAACTAATGAAGCCTGCATCACTAAGGCATGGTGTTAAATGATTTTTATTTCTTTCAGTTCCCCTTTTTGGAAAATATAATTTTGACAGATCTATCGTTCTTCAATTATAAATTTGGTACACTAAATAAAAAAAAATAAAAAAATCAGAAAAACAAGTTCAGTCATTTGTAGAATATTCGTAAATAACAAATATTACGATTTTACACATCCGCCATTATTATTCTGCTCGTTTTCCCCTGCAAGTCAAAATATTTCAATTCTATTCATGGGTCGACCAATTCTTTTTTTTATCGATATTTTTCTCATTATGTATCGTTCATTGGAAATAAATAAAAAAACACAAAAACACAGAAACAAGATAAATTATAACATTGTCATGATTTTTCTATCCATTCACCAACCCTCTTCATACTCATTATGCTCTCGCAAAAATATATTAATGCCAAGATGTAAAACAAATAACAAATCGAAAAATATTTAACCCTTTTTTTTCATATCTACTGGTTCGTTCTGGACATAGTTTTCAATCAGTTTTGAAAAAAATTAAATTGGAGAAAAAAAAATCAAGTAAATTACGTATTTTAGCGGAAAAATTTTGTAACTAGACGATAAAATGTTTTCGAAAAGGCATCGTACGCCCAGAAAGAAAATAAGAGGAAAAAATAGTACCAAAATTACGAGGGTATTCGTTCATGGAGAAAAATAATAACACACTGTTACACACAAGCAAAAAGCCTTTTAAATGTAATAGGACGCGGAAATGGTGTACCACCCTTTAACTGATTATGTTATAAATAATAAATAAAAAATAAATAAAACGCCTAACTTAAATTTATCGAAATGCTTTATTACGTTAAAAATAAATCGTTTGTAAAATTTCACGTAGTTTTTAAGGTATATAGAACCAAGATGCTTATGGTGTGGTAGGTATGGGGTACATGACAAGGAAATTGATAACGCAGAGAAGAATCTGCCTGCAATTTTTTTCTTTCAAAGTGAAAAGAAAAGAATATTGGTAAAATGTGCCACCGATAAATTAAAAAAAAAAAAAAAAAAAACTAGAAGAATACTAAGTAAAATGATACGTTTCGACATGACGTACCTACAAAAAAATACGGATGTAATTTTCAATCTTACTTTTTTTTTTCATTTGTTTGTTATCAAATTTCGGTTTTTTGATTGGTGAGCCCTTCGGGTGTTTTATTACCGAAAGCAATTCGAGCGTATGTCGTTTGTAATAACATAAATCTATGACCCCCCTTGAATTTTTTTTTTTTTTTTGGTGATTTTCTATGCTTTTACGATAATAATAGAAGTCCTCATTTCCGTGTCTACGTCTGCTAATTAAACTCGTGCTGTGCGAAGAATTAAAAAATGTGTTTTGAGTTCAGTGCAGTGGAATCGATGATGGCTGTTATAGGTGCTAATGGAACCAAGGGTTCGGGTCGTAAGTTTTGTTATAGGTACCTACATAAAGCCTATTGGCCTATTTTCTGTGTTTTTTGTTTTTTTATTTGAATTATAAAATTAAACGTCTAAACGAGTGTTAATAACAATTTTCAAAGGTATTACTATGATTCCAGGAAGCACAACATGCTGAATGGGGTGAAAAGAAAGGGACTTTTGAGGGCGTAAATTTTGATGGCAGTAAGTCAGAAAAGGTTTGCGAGCTCCTGACAGCCAATGTTAAAAGATATTTTGTCGATAAAATTGAACTAAGTCTAGCCAGTGATTAATTGGGATATCGTTGTGGCGGAAAAATGCCACATGCACGGTCACGATTCTATTAGAGAGCCTGGAAAATAAGGATAAACAAAAGCAAAGGAAAGATCTCGGCTCTCAGTCTTGGTCATGCATCCATTCCCTTGTCATGACCTCGATCTAGTTCTAGGTCTGCCACAATCTAATATTGGTTTTGGACTTGGTTTTTGTACAGTCAATGAGCCAGTTTGATTTTGTAACAGTTGGTTTTCTTCTTGATCCTGCAGAGTCATGTCGATGGTCGGTGTTCTTGAAATTCTTAGCATTATGTTACCATACTATCAAAAATTTTCATGATTCTGGGAACTGTTCGGGTTCTTCGATTTTCTTCAAATTTGGCATAATCAATCAATTCGCTCAACTGAACATTTTTGCCAAAACTGAAGAAAATCGATGAAACCGAATACAGTAAAATCCCATTATAACTTTCTTGTATAAGACGTTTTCCCGCATAATACAATATTTTATTAAGATCCTTTGATTTGTCATCTTAAATCTATGTAAAATTTCCTGGTTAAGACATTGCTGGTTAAGACGTTTTTCCACATATTACATTTTTTAAGGAAGATCTGATTAGATTTACTACTGAAAACTTGGAAATTTTTGAGAAAAATTTGTTTTTCTTTTTTGGTTTTGATTCAGGAAATTAAATGGCTTCTTCAAAGAATTAACGCTGTACTTTTCAAATTCAAAGAACAGTTTGTAAAAAGTCGTGCAAGTTCCGCATTTTTGGTCAAATGAAATAGACTAAGTATTTATTACTCTACAACTTTTATCCCCTTCGAATTTTTCATCATAAGACATTTCAAAAAATGGCATTTTGTTTTTTTAATTAAATTCTGAGTTTTTATATTTCCCATATATTACGTTTTCCTGCATATTAGGTACGTATTAACGGGGTTTTACTGTAGTAGCTACTCAGAATCATGCAAAGTTTTAATGGTATGGTAACATAATGGTAAGAATTTCAAGAATACCAAACTAGTTTTCATTTTTGTTAAACTTGGCCACATAATGGCCATCTTTGAAACACGTTCAGTTCATTTTACCACGGGCATTTTCCTCATAATTACTGGGGAAATGCACAAAAAGACATTGACATAAAATCTAATTAAATTAGCGCATTTCTTACTTCCAAAGGGCTATATTTAAAGAGTATATCCGTGATCCCTCTCTTAGGAACAAAAACCTACACACCAAAATCGCTAAGTAACCCCGCACTCATAACCTTATCTTACTATTGCAATTTTCCAAACTCTTACAAATTTCTCTGGCTCTTATAACCTCACTCGCCCCGTAATAACTTATTGGGTTATTGCAATATTTTGACCAATTCTTGGAAACTTCGCTTTCTCTATGCTTTGTTGCTGAATTCATAACACTCCAAACTAAAACCCATTAGCCCATATCACCTTAAATTATTTCTCACTGACAAAAACAAAATTATTTCACTTCAATAGCTCGATACTTTCCACCCGAAAATTTATTTTGTCACACAATTTTTTGGCATCTTTAAGATCAAAAAGTGATAAAAATCCCCCTAACTAACTATCTCTTAAATTTCTTCTCTTTCCTGGAATCCCTTAACTGAGATGTGGCTGCTTTTAAAAGAATATAATTAATACCAGCTGCATCCTCTAATTATAGTAACTAGTATTCTCAGAACCTGTTGGCGACCAATCACACAATAATGGACTCGTGGTCTCGCTTCTGTAAGTATAGTATTGACCTTGACCTTGCACTTTTCAGAAGACTAACCAAGACTGATTTTCCTCATCACTACAAAAAGTGGAGAAAGAGATTCTAAAACCTTCACAAAAACAATGATATAATAAATCTGAGGAATAAGCAACACAGCTGAAGCCAGGACTGACGGATGACTGCAAACGCTGATCGTGAGTCATGACTTTAACAATCAGCAGGGTTACCACTAGCAGTGCTACTTTTGTCTATTTAAACACCCACAAAAACATAGAATTGATGATTGTATTTCCCTTAATGGACGAAAAAAAGTTACCCCATTTTCTTCATTATCATAATGCAATAAGTTTCGGTTAAAAACGAATTTTTAAAAGATAAGCTTTTATTTATTTTTTGTGGCTTTAGCTTCATGCCAAAGAAACATTATTTTTTTGCGGAAAGTTGGCTGCAGTATTGGTATATTTTAAAATCGCTGTAGTGAGTAGAATAAAAGCTTATAAAAATAGTGCAAAATTCAATCTTCATGGGTCAATAGAACCCATGTGGACCATAGTACCTAATGTAACATTAGTAACAAGTCATTAAAGGCTAGATATGCCTACTTTGAAGTCAAGAATAATTTTAAGTAAACTAGTTAATTGATTCTGCAATTGTCAGTAACTGTTTCCCAAGAAAACTTAAAATGTATTCAATATTCATGCCTCACATCTCTCAAAAATATGTTTCTGGAATTATCACGAGTTAAATTGGCGTATCAAATGTTTGTAAGTGCATGCCAGGACTCTTTCATAGATTTCCATAAGTTTATTATCGAGTGAAAGTATGAAAATCCAGACACATGGTCTTGATGTTCTAGCATGGAGGTGTAACGGCAGTCATGAAAGATGGTGAAAGAAAAAAGCAACCATCTACCGAATTGCTTCACGAAATTACGACCATTATCGGTAATATTAAAATGAACCGCTTTTTGAATTATTGTTTGGTGTATATAAGCATTGCATAGCAAACTTCAAATTTGTGCTTTCCTATTTTCTTTTTTGGGGAAGAAAAAATTGTGGAGGGAAAAAATGAATAATACCGACACCCATACAAAATGTGAAGATAAAAAACGTGTCCAGAAGCGCAATGATTAAGAAAAAGAAAGCAGACCAAGAAGGTAGAGGAGGAAAAAGAAAGAAAATAAGAAAGAAAAAAAAATAGACGACGAGACAAAGATAGGGTTGCGTTTCCAGAAGCTTTAATCGTATATTTTAGTATATGGTAAGAAGCGTGCACATATAACATCATATATTTTAGGCTTATTGAAGATTTATTTCGTCTGTGGCAATATAAAAAGTAAAGGACGCCACGAAAGAACTGATACATGGCGAGATTGTGTTCGAAATATTAAACTAAACTTTTTCTTTTCTCCGGTATAATATGGATGCTGCTACTTTTAATATGTACATTTTCTTCTTTTATTCTTGATCTTTTTTTTTCGAGCATTTTTTTCTCTGCATTTGAAAGATACAATTTTTTTGCAAGACGTGCCTTAAAATTCTGGTACACCAAAAAAATCTGTATTTATTATTCAAGGCTGAAGGGCTGAATGACAATCGAATTTAAAAAAAAAAAAAAAAGGTAGGTAGCATCAGCAATTACAAAAAACACTTTGTCACAGAAAAGTTATGAGGAGCAAAAGCAAGACCAAAACTACTGTAATGTTGGTGCAATTTTTGTCCAATAGTCACGAAATTTGGTACTAACATCAGAACTAAGCCAAGGACTTGTCATATTGATTTTGGGGTGGATTAACCAGACAGTACTTTCGATACTTCCATTTTTGTTCCTATTTGAAAGTTTTATTGATCTGAAACGCTCAATTTACAACCAATGGTCATGAAATTTATCAGATATATTTAATATAATAATTCATTGTAACATGCCAACAATTTTTTTGCGGATTATTATGAAGGTACTCTCTATGTATCTAATTTGATTCTGATTTTGGAGTCTGGAATAGTAATTTTTAATCAAAACTTCGACATTTAGCACAATAATTTTAGTCTTATTTGCATTTATGATCCATAATAACTTGTTACCAATTTTGCTTGTTATTGGCTGGTTTCTAAAATCCAGTATTTTCTAATGGAGTGCTTGTAGCGTTAAAATTATGTTTTTCTGCCTTTTGCCCCCTTTTTTTTTGAAAAAGTTTCCCCTACCAAAATTTTCCTATGTAAGCAATCGCCTACATTTTCTTAATGGTAAATATGGCACCGGTAAGTAAGTACGTTTTCTATTTCATAAATCAAGGAAAATTTTGGTACCAAAATCTTAAATTCATGTATTATGTATAAACGTATATGTTGCAGTCAATAACAGTAAATCAGTGTTTATTCATTGGCATGAACAACTTTGGAAAATACGCGGATTATTTCGTATTGAAAATAACTGTACATGCCAAGGCTTTTATCGTATAGAGCGCCCTAGGTTTCATTTCCCACAAGGTTTTACATGTCTTATAATAGCATATTTTTTTAAAATTCATTTTCAAAGTAATTATTTATTTCATGAAATTCGGCAATTATGAATCAATTCGAAGCGATTATAAAATCAGAATTTTGTTCGATGTTAGCCACAGATCATATAATTAGTTCAGAGCTCACTTCCGATCCATTTATTATTTGTAACGGTGAGTCAGAGGCTAAATACTTCTAAATGTTGCACAGATCACTGATACTTAAATGAGAGTATTGAGGAGACACTGGCAATTGCATTCTTTAGACCACACTACCAAGTACGTGTCAATTTCAGTACGTTCAATCCTACAAAAATCATTTGTCTGTCTGAAATCAAGATTCTCCATAATAATGAATTATGATAAGAATTAGCGTACGTACTTCAACTGTTATCTATCGCTCACATGTAAATTTAAGCTCATATCGGTATATGGGAGAATGTATCTAAAGCAGAAAATTAATCCGAATGCGACTACCACCAGCTTCTGCAAACCACTAACTCACTGCCGAGTAAGAGAAGGAAGAAATCGAGAAATTTAAAAACATAACTGGATAAAGAATGGTTGTTTATCTGTTGATTAAGGAAATCATTGTAGAATTAGAACATTCGAGTTTTGATACTAAAATTTGGCATCGACTGATTATTTAGCATAAAAATCAAATACAAACTGAGTGATTACAATAGAGTTTGAAAATGAGTACAGAGTGGCAAATGGTCCAAGCAAATTAGGATTTAAAAATAAATTTTTTGAAGAAAGCTGAATTTTGGAATACACGTCGGCTTTACCATTCTCAACAAGCACCTAAAAGTCCCAATGCGAGGAGGGACTCCGGATTTTCTCCCAAAAGAATTAAAATGGTGGCGCAAAGCTGTTTTTTTCACATTTATATCGCTTAACTTTCATTTGAGCGAAAAAATGTTCAAACAAAGTTGAACGAAGACTAAAGAATCTATAAATATTATTTTACTCAACTATTTAGCAAAATGTGTGATTGTCAACGAGTGAGTTGCGTAGTTGCAGCACGAGCTGCAGATAAGTGATTTAAGTGCAACAAGTTGATTATCACGAATGGCTAACTAGTTGAGTAAGATATTTTTTTCAACGAATCCACCAAAAAGAGGTTATTGTTTATTCGATTAAACAGGTAAACTTTATTCATGAATAGAATTTTAGATAATAATTGAATACTATCGAGAAGTGAACTTGGTTGTTTGTGTAAGCATCACCATGTGAAATGACCCTTTTTCATTTTGACATTTTGCAACTTGCATATGTGTAAAATATGGTGCTGTAAAGAAATAAACAACAAACAGTTGAGAAAAAACTCATTTCTACACTGTTTCTACACTTGGTCAAGAAATGAAAACCATTTTCCATGTTCCAAACTGCTTTGGAAATATCGTATTTTGCTAATTAAAATTGATTTAATAATAACCACTTTTTGGTGTATGAGTTGAGAAAAAAAATATTTCACTATTTTTTATGTCAGATGTATAATTTTGTATGAATCTATTGAAATATCAATTTTTCTGTTAATGCTTATTCAACATAGTAAACACATAACGGTGAAATGCATAATTATAAATACTAAATACAATATACAATTTTATTTCGTCAAGAGTTTTATTCACAATGTATAGGCCGACATGTGAAGCGAAATTCTCCCCCTTACCGCATTTCAGCACCATCTCCCTAACTGATATATAGACTACGAGTACATAATTATAGTCTGTATTTTATACAAAACTAATAAAAAATAAGTTGGGAAGGTAATGCTGAAATAGGTAAAGGGGCAAATTTCAATTTACCTGTCAGTGGATGCACTGTGTGAATGAAATTATTGACAAACTGAACTCATATGAAGTATTTAGTGTATAATTATGCAATACTCAGCATGTGTTTACTGTGTTAAATATAGCCATTAACAGAAAAATAGGAAAATTTATTCAAAAAATATGAACCGGATAAAAAAAAAAAGTGAAATACTATTTTATCGATTCTTTATTCTTCTTTCAATTTTGATTGAATGATTTTTCATTCAAATGAAAACTGAGCGATAAAAACTTGAAAAACGGCTTTGCGTCACAATTTTAACTCCCCTGAAGAGAAAATCGAAGTCCTCGCATTGGGACTTTTAGGTGGTTATTAAGGATGGTGAAGGCGACATATAAACCAAAATTCAGTTTTCTTCCAATTATTTCCTTTTTAAAGTATTTTTCAAGCTAATTTATTTGGAATAAGAAGGATTTATTGGGAAATAAAATTAAGCTACAAATTTTAAAACTGACATTTTTTGCAAAGACTCATTCCTGAATTTTCAAGAATTGCTGCTACAGCTTCGATAGAGATTCACGAATTGAAAAAAAAAAACTGTTTAAAATTCAGTTTACTTTACAATGAAAGAGGATACCTCTGTCTTGGGATGCATTTAGTTTCTCGACAATTTTGAATAAAACAAAAAAGTGATATTTTTCTAAGAATAAACTCAATTATACGCAGACGAAACGATACGACTGGGATTTGAGTCTTGAGGCTTAACTCATTATGTTGGGTTTTTTCAGCCCACCAGAAAATTTCCAAAAAGGGAGACTACAACGTAACATTTTTTGAGAAGTTTATGGTGGGGAGCAGCAACCCTTTTCCACATAACTTACCAAATTCCACCTATGGAACTACGTGCAGAAATGGTTGCGCCTACCTAGCTAATATTGACCGCAAATGTTTTTCTGAAAACTGAACTGTGGGACTAAGGCTTTTCGAAGGGACATGACTGGTGCGTTTAATTTAGCCACCAACGACAATAAAAATCTTGCAAACCAGACCAGGAATTCACAGTGTAAGACCACCCACGACAAAAACAATAACTGACTACAAGAAGAAGACCAACATTACCTCGGAGTCCATGGCCTTGGTTGTCGGTCTTGACTTCCTTATAGCGAGAAAAAATATTTGACCAAAATCACGTATAATACTTACATATCATATTAAAAGAAAAAAAAGAAAAAAGTTGTTTTATCGCATTTTCCTCGCATTTATAACCTACCCTAATCAAAATTTATTTATTTAAATTTTTTTCACAGGTACGTGATAACACAAATTTTTCTTCCCTTTGCTTTTTTTATGTCATTCGTTTTTTTGCTCATCGCAGTCATCACTTTTTTTCAATTTTTTCCACCAAACTACAGTACAGGTATTTATTATAGTTGTTCGGCCTTTTCAAAATGGTGACGACAAATTAAACGCGCCATAAATATCGCACGCCGTTCATTTTCTTTGATGCGTTTCAACTGCTGAGGTATTGCAGACGGAAGATGTACGCGCAGAGAGCGACTCGGGTTTGGTCTCGTTTACCAGCTAATGTAGATATGATGTTAAACTTCTTGTAAGTTAAGCTCGTGAATTATACGCAACGTTCGAATACATAACATCAATTTATGACTTCTATTCTGCGGGCAAACGTAAATTGAAAAAAAAAAAAAAAAAAAAACTAGCGCAGCAATACTTCGCTGGGAAACCTAGTTCGCGCACATTTCCATCTACAATTAAAAAAAAAAAAAACCTAAACCCTAAAACCTCAAACCTAAATTAATGCAATGTAGAAAAGACGCTCGTAACCCTTTGCGCCGCAAATACAAAAAAGATAATTCCAAAAACACAGTCGACTTGCTTCTCTCAAGCAATTTTTCGATTTTATTTTACATTCTTCTCGGAAATTACTAGAACAATAGGAGACAAGTTCCTATCAGATTTGGTCCTATACAATGAGAACTACCTTTCGTGAAAATTTAAGCCATATTACTTTCGTATTTTTTTTTCAAAACCGTGAACACAAAATTTTTTCCAAGAATTTCTTCTTTTCCAGTTTTGTCGGAAACTACTGCATTAATGGGCATCAAACCTCTTCAGACTTGCACATACATAAGAACGATGTACTGTGAAAATTTTAGCCCAATACCTTCTGTAGTTTCCTCAAAACTCTCGAAAAACCACTTTTCCAAGAAAATTTTTGTTCTCCAGTTTTCTGGAAAACTGCTAGACCAATAGGCACCAAACCCATCTCAGACCTGGTCCTTTATAGGAACTATTTTTCGTGAAAATATCAGCTCTGTTTGTTCGGTAGTTTTCTCAAAACCGTGAACAAAAAATTTAGGCGATACGTACATATACTGTATACACATAGTATATTGATATAATAAAAAACAAGTTAGGTCAAAATAGGAAAATTATGTTATAAGTTTTCTTTCGTTCTGAAACGGAAAATTTTCATCATCCCCACCCCTAACCCTTTTGTGAGATCAATTTTAATACCCCGTTCGCAAGTAAACTGAGTAAAAATTGTATATTTATTTATCACGTGTTAAATCCAGTATTTTTAGTTCGGCTATAGCAAAAGAATGACGGATAGGGGCGGTAAGAAGACAGGCGAGGGGAGAAGGTAGATGGGAAATTAGTTGGAATATTGCTATATGCTATAAGTTTATGCAGTTTTTTTTTTTTTTTTTTTTTTTTTTTTTTTTTTTTTTGGTTAAACATTTATGGGTATGTGTAAGCGCGGTGGTGTGTATATGTGTGCTATAGTTTTAACATCGCCCCTTGATGTATGACTCTTTTAATCTTTTGTACAGCGCCTCTTTATTGCTTAGAATCAAGAATGACTGTAGTATGTTTTGAGTGGATTGGAGGGTCAACGAGAGGCTGATAGGTAAAGAAAGATTGGATACGATTCAAACCCTTTTTTCTTTTCTTTTCTTTTCTTTATTATAGTTCTCCACCATTTCTCTTTCTCTTGGTCTGTCCCTGTTCCTGTCACTCTTCCTCGTCGTTGTATTGTTCTTTCTTTGTTGCTTTTACATTATTGTGTTGACATTTTCATTCTGATAAACTATACATTCACGAAGCTCTATCCGATGGTTCATTCTTCGTTTAGTCTACTATCAAGTAGACTCCGTACAGGCTGCCTACTGCACACGTAAGTATATGTATTGAGCATATCTGATTTTCGAGTTTCATTCAAACGAATACCTAAGTAAACTGGTAAATCAGTCAGCAGTTATACGATCTTGAGTATCGATATCGGGTGCGCAATAACTGCAAGTCGATGAGTGGCGGGAAGGAGGGCGGGGATAAACCTGGGAGTTTGTAGCTTATCGTAAAGTTGGAAACTGTTATTTTTTTTATTTTTTTTTTACATAGCGTGAGTAGGTTACAGCATAAATTTTGAAGACGATCGCGTGGAGCGTGCTATTTTCAGTTCGTTTAAATCCATTCATGTTTAGTGCAAACGAGTCCATAGGTAGCTGGGTACCTGCGTATACACGAAGACAGTTGAACAATATGCTCGTTTGTTTGTAGCAATGATGCCAGGAGATTTATTTATGGAAATATTGCATTTAAGTTCATATAATTCGTATTCTTCTACGGAGTAGTACACACTCAGTAGTTTGAGTCACGAAGTTTAAACAGAAAGGAACAGAAATTCTGTCTTGCGACGGCGGTACAATATCTAATTTGGCCCTTAAAACCCACCGAACGAGACTGCGACTACAAGAATTACCTAGTATACAAAATACAATATTGTTAGTCAGCTCCATATTGCCTAGAAACTATTACGGACCTTTAGACTTTGGCGTATCGCTGGAAGAATTGGAATTTCATTCAATTCTTCCTTCGGCTACGTCTTAATTGGTTGTGCACCCTGTGAATTCTAAGACAAAGTTAAACCTTTATTCACGACACCAGCCTTTTGAGCCGTTAGGCATGATGAGAAAAAAGTAAGTCTCACTCTAAGTGTAAAGACTCCATACAAGAGAGTCGCATACAGGGGCCGGGGTTAAGCATCCTGGGTTCTCCGCTATATTCATAAATCAGTACCTGGTTCATCGAGCTTTGCTCGATGTGGAAATTAAAAAAAAATTTTGTTAATTTAATTCAAGCTGGGGAATTTCATAAACATAATTTTATAACATCTCGACTCTCAAGAATAAAATTAAAGATTGCAACTATAAACTCATTACTTCATTAGTCATAAATCATAAGATCATACGCAGCCTAGGCCTACCAAAATTTAGTAATAAAACCTAACATACCCGTTACTTTTAGGCAGACGAATTTTTCATCATTCGTTGTTATCGGTTACTGCGCCGATGGATAAATTGAGATGCTCATATTTCTGATCAACGAATTTTCACAAACTTGGAACTTATTTAAATTGTTTTTTCGTAACCAAAAACCCCTTTCCTGTAAATTTTAGCAACATTATTGATCTAGTTTTTTAGAATGCAGTTACATACATACATGCATGCATACGTACATATAATTGTTAGTCGTATTATAATATAGGATTTAACATCATTCAACTGTAAAATTTGGACCAAAATCGATACTATAGGCCTGAGTAATACACATTGGCTTCAAGTATATACAAAATAGAAGATACAATTATGGCATAATCTATGCGCGTCTTCACCTTCAAGTCTTATCTTACATATTCAGAAATGCAGTACCACATGATTAAACCTTATAGAGGCCTCAAGGCAGCCAACATTTCGAGGTCCCCATTGTGAATTATTTCTTAATTAATTTTTAATTTTACCATCTCATAACATTTTATCAATTGTCAAGATGGGCTTCCTGAAAGTCGTGAAACCTATATAGATGGACATTTACTTTGCCCATTTGCTAAATCTGGCACTGCAGGAGAGCTATTCTACTAACACCTTACGATATTCAGCCACTTACGCCATTCAAGCCAACTTTTTAACTTGGCGTATGGCTTTGTGAAATTCTTATGGGACTTTACACCATGTAAAAGAAGACGTGAATGGCGTAAGTGGCTGAAACGACATGAAATTTTAGTGGAACAGCTCCCCTGGTATGCTTCAAAAATAATGTACGACCACCCAATACTTGGGTAAACAAGAAGTTGAACTGTATATTAAATGTGAAATTGGATGCTACTTTAGCAAACAGCTGCGATTTCTATTTAGTTAGTTTTAGAACAGTTGTGTATGATTTTTGATTTTATTCCTGGAAAATTTATTCACCTCCTTCGTGAAATTTGGTAGTAAACGTTTAATGAACTAGGATAAATGACTACGGATGAATGTTTCATAGTCATCTATCAGCCAGGTAAATTGGTCATTGTAAATACTGTGGGTCTTAAATGAAATCACTATAATAAACGTATAAGCCTGCCGAAATTAATTAATTCGTCAAAATTATTTCATAATATTATGCCACTTAATTATTTCGCCTATGCTTTCCCTTATATTCAATGCTCATGTGCCACTACTCATACAGCGACACACAGACATTAGAAAAATATTCCTTATTTCCGCTAAAACAACAAATTCTTCAGTGTTACCTATATGCCAGCAAAAATGCAGGGCCGGCACAAGCCAAAGCACCACAAAGCGGCACCTCAGGGCTTGTATTATGTAAGTTTGGTCAGCTTTTACCACTGTTCAAACCAGCACTTGATTTCATTTATCTTTCAACTTCTCCACTTTCTTACAGCTTTTCTTCTTCTTCTATATATGACCACTGTAATTGTAAAATTTTGATGAACAATATTGTAACCTGACCATCTTCTCCACTACAGTCTTCCAGAGACTGTTGCAATGGCGAAGATGCTCCGTCGCAAAGGGGAGGGTCCATATATTCTCTGTCGTCTTTTGTGACATTTTCCCCTGCCACAACCCAACCTGCACCGGTAAAGACACTCGATTTTTGGGTGTCAAGCTTGATCCTAAGCCTAGGCACCTCTCCTTATTTGCGCCTTAGGACAGTTCGATAGTTGCTATTTCGAGGTCTTTCAACAATCAGACAATAGTATACCTAATCTATGTCAGATTCAAGGAAAACAGCCGAACTACAAAATATTGAAAAGGACCATTTTAATTACAGGGTGCAAAGGTTAATACGTTTTTAAAAGGCTAAGATGGGTCAAAAAGCCATTTTGATGAAAGGCCCGGGTCAAGTTAGCTGCGCTAGTGCTCATTAGATTCACTAAAGGATCCAAAGTAAAAATATAGGGTTTTATTTATTCAGAGTGAGTTGAGAATTCCATTTTAATAAACTGATCACAATTCACATCATTCGAAAGGATGGTGACCTGTATTCAAGCATGCAATGAAAAATACGAAAGAAATTAATAGAATTTGTAAGAAAAAATGTGTTCAAAGACATGTTTAACAAAGGTGCAAGGAATGCTTACTTTTCATTAAACAAGTGATCAACGATAGTCTAAAGAGGGACTGTGAGACTTGGCAAGTTAGTAAGAAAGAAACAAAAATAATATTGTGAAGAGAAAAATATAAAGTATCGTAGGAAAGTTATCTGTTTTTCAACGCAGATATTAAACATAATTATGCTAAATTAGCATAAGAATTCTGAATACACAATTTGGGAGCGAAATAGCACAGCATTCTAATAAGATCTGCTTTCAGCCCCTACCCCAATTAGATTTGCCGCTGTTCATAAAATATAACCCACCGAAAGAAATGGGTGCAGTTGAGCAATTCAAAAATATTTTCGATAAAGTGAATATTATGTGAAAAGAAAATGTAGCACTGTGTTCTTCAAGGGTGGAAAACAAACATAAGCTCAAAAGGAGATTTTACTGCATCCTTCAGGAGCGAATATAAGCCAGGCATTATAGACATTGGTATGAAAATAATTATTAACAAACAGGAATTTAAAAAAAAAATGTTAGGAGTATTATCCTAAACAACATACCAAAAGTCCCCACCCCTAGGTAATAGACGTAGCCCCGTAGTGGGGTAGAACCTCCCGAAAAATCAGTTTTTAACATTTTCTATAAAACAAATGCTTATCAATTTTTACGTAAGACGAAAATTTCAGCCTAATCTTTTTCTTCATTTCCTCAAAACCACTTCCCAATTTTTTCCAAAACTACTAAATCAATAGGCATCAAACTTCTTTCAAACTTACTCCTATATGAAGATTATTTCTCGAATAAATTTCAGCCTCGTCGCTTAAGTAGTTTTCTCTGAACCATGAATAAAAAAAATGTTTTCAAGTCAATTTTTCTTTTCCAGTTTTCTTGGAAACTTCAGAATCAATGAACACTGTACTCCTATCAAACCTGGTCCCACTTAAGAAATACCTTTCTGGAAAATTTCAGCCCTATCACTTTCGTGATTTCCTCAAAACCGTGAACACAACATTTTTCTGGAAAAGTGGCTTTGAAGAAACGACAAAAGGAATCGGGCTTTAATTTTCACGAATGATTGTCATTTTGAGAAAATGACAAAATGAAAAAGGCTAAAATATTCATTTTATATAAAAATTGATAAGTACCTTTTTTAAAGAAAATTTAATGGAAATTAATTTTGTACGTATCAATTTTTTACGTAGGTGCCATATTTACGGAGATAAACATCAAAACCTGATTTTTTGTGAAAGGTTTTGACCCCCAGCAGGGCTACGTTCACCATCTTGGGATGGTAACTGTTAGTAAGCTGTTAAAGCTAGTATTCATTACATTTGAAAAAAACATTCCTGCTTGTTAAGTATTATTCCAGTACTTCGTTCATAATAATTATGTCTATAATGTATGGCCTAATAGATATATTGTGATTGAGAAATTACAGTATTACTAACGAACAAACTTAGAGCAAATAAAATCAAATTCAGCAAAAATGGTGCAAGCGAATTTGGGAGTTATACAAATACAAGAGAGAACTGATAATTAACAAAAGGGAACATTAGAAAAATCCATCGGATGTACGTGAAAGTAATCAAAATAAAAAATCGAACATTAGATAGTCTATAGGGCCTATTATTTCATTGAACACTACATCATGCATCCGAATTTCATGCACAAAAAAGTAGTTCTTTCTGGCTTTTTTACTCATTCTCTCACTCCCCCCCAAAAAAAGTTGAAAAGTTTTTCATTTTTCAATTCATTCTTTGTATAATCAAAAACTGTGTAAGTCTACCGTACAATAGGGAGCGGTATCATGAACCAAAATAAGACAACGAAGAATGTTTTTCCATTCGTGTTTTTCTTCTTTTCTTTTTTTCTTACAAATTTTCATTGCAAATTTTTTCGTTCCATGTTAGACAATTGATTTATGACTTCGTTATATTTTGTGATTTTTACATTTAACGTTGGTATTTCTCGACTATATTATAAACGTGTGTGAACGTGTTTTTTCCTCCTATACAGTATATCTTTCTTGCTTACTCGCTTTTGTGTTGGCTCCTTTTTTTTTTTTATTTCTCCACTCATATCCTCCGTGTACATACTTTGAAATATTAATAAGCAATCGAGTTCAGCGAATCTGGTAGAAAGCGTGGGCGTTACTGCCATCCAACGATATCTATTTTACGACAAGAAGCAACCCAGGCAGAAAGGTTGAGAAAATGTCTTCTCCACTTTTTCTTTTTTTTTTTTTTTCAAATAAAAACTAAAACTAGTTTCATTTCTGCATAGTTCTTCACAGAAATGAAAGAACAAAAAATAATACGAATTAGAAATAAGAAAAAGAAAAAAACATCTACGAGAGGGAAGTAAATGGAGAAAAAAATAAAAAAATAGACCTGAATTAAAAAATAAAAAACAAAAAACAAAAAAATACACAGATATGTACACCCCGCTGTTATTACAGCGTCGTACACGTTTTTAGAGTTCAAATACGTATAAGTACATTCCAAACTGAAAAAAGTTATACAATAAGATGATTTATTATACACCGTATTATACTTCAAACATTATTGAGAAATGCTAAACAAAAGTTAACCTGTTTTCCGTTGGGACTAGAACATGGATAAATATATAGGCTACGTGTGCATTTATTTGTCAGGTCTGAGCACAGGATGGAGGAACGTATCCGAAAATATTTTTTCTATAGTGGAAAAACTTTCTAGAATGAGAAAAAAGCAATCTGAATCATTCGTATGTCCACGATCGCCTTTCACGAAAAACCACCTTTCGTTAACGATACGGAGGAAACTCTTCATAAAGTACATATCTATATTCGTAACATTTATTGGTAAACTATTTCTAAAGGAATCCGGGGTCTGCGTGGCGTAGTGGTTTGGTACTAGCATTCAAAACCGAAAGTCCGTAGGTTCGAAACCGGCCACCGCCATGGTCTGAACCCAATAGTTTTTTTGGGTACGTTTTGTACGCAAATGTGGGAGCAAACTAGATAAAGAAAGAAGAAAAACTCTACCGCAGCAAGCCTCGCTAGAAAAAGTACATTTTCGAGAGAAAGAATTATGAATTTTGATGGTCACATTAATTATCTATAAGTTTATATGCGTTAATGGTAGGTATGTCATGACTATGAAATGTGAGTTCATGCAAATTAGAAAAAAGAGGGAAAAAAGCTTTACCAGAAGTATCGTCCGGTCGATCCGCACCAAAATTGGTAACATGCTACAATAAATCACATTTCGTATATATGGTTCCAAAATTCCGCATTTTATGACCCATATAAAAACAAAAATAGTGGTACTGGAAGTACCGTTTGGCCAATCCGCATCAAAATCAATAGGTTATGTCCTTGGCTCAGTAAAAATGTTCGCACCGAATTTCGTGATTATCGGACAAAAATTGTAACCAGTGCCATGGGAAAAACGAACCAACCCCCAACCCTGGGGGCTAATACTGCATTTAGGGTAATAAGTAGATTTTTTAAAGAAAACATTCTTAAAAATATTTGTTCTGAATTTTGAAATTTCACAATTTGAAACCATTAGAAACAAAAATTGACTTGAAGGAAATACCATCCTGTCGATCTACAAGAAAACTGGTAGAATGTTACAATCAATTATAATAAATATTTGTTCAAAATTAACCATTTTATAGCCAGACTAAAAACGAAAAGAAATATCTTTACCCGAAGTCGCCAAAACTGATAGTATGCTACAATAAATTATAATAAATTTTTTTTCTTCAAATTTCGTACATATTATTCCAAAATTACACATTTTGTGACCTATATAAAAAAAGATAGAGGTACAGGAAGTACTGATTGGCCGATCCACGCCAAAATTGGTAGCGTAGTACAATAAATTATGATAAATAATTGTTTCCAAATTTCGTGAATATTGATGCAAAATTGAGCATTTTATAGTCAAAATAAAAACAAAAATGGTGGTACTGAAAGAACATATTGGGATCTAGTCCTTGCTTTAGTATAAATGTACGTACCAAATTTTATGAATATCTGATAAAAATTGCGACCTGTCCCATGGGAACAAGAAATGAACTTATATCTATCTATCTATCTATCTATATATATATATATGAATTTGAGTTATCTGTGCACATGCCGTATTTTACCTATTGCCATAGCAACAATAAAGTATGTCGCAATTATTCATCACATATACGTATGTATTCTCCACATACGTATCTCTGTGTGTGTGTGTTTAAGGAGCCACTATATAAACTCACAAAATTATCTACAAAATTGCCAGTGTTCACCGAAATTTTGGCCCCCCCCCATACCTTGTGTATGATTAGTGGTGAACACGTAAATAAATTGCAGAATACCTTCTGTTGTTTTTATATCTTCCATGAAGTAAGGTATTCCACAATAATATTTTAATTTTATTTATGATATGGAAAAGGATATGACAGAGGAAAGGCATGTTTCATTTCTCATAATTATCATTAACACAATATGATGGTACAAGTTACACTCATACAATACACCTACAAGAATATAATCATTTTAAATGTACTATGAACTTCATCGGTAAGGTGAAATATGTTAATTTTTTTTTATAATTTAGGCTTTCTCTGATAAGTAATTTGTTAAAACATAAAAAAATTCAACATAAAAAGGATTGTTTATCAGTTTCATTTCATAATTATACTGTGAATTGCATGCATGCCAAGTCAATACTGATGATGACTATTTTTGTATACAAAATAAATTATTGACTATTTTTAAATAAGTTAATTTTTCAATAAAATTAATATTGATGTAAATAATATTCGAAAAAGTAATTTGGGGGACTTGCCAAAATGGTAACTGGGCGAGGATGGTACTTTTTGTATATAATTAACCTAATCTGGTAAAAAAAACATTTGTGCTTCAATCTAGATGAATAAACGTCCATTTTTGGGCTCTGGAGCTCAGGCTCTAGGACTGTTCTCACTGTGACAGAAAAGTGGTGAGTCTTCATAAGACAAAATTCTGTTAATTTTCTTTATCATTAGTTCTGGTTATTAAATCACTGGCTACCGAATGATGATGTGCTTGAAACTGGCAGATACAAACCTGTCTACCAAAATATATAACTTAAGAACTCAATTTTACATGATCCAAGTAATTTATATCCTTTACTATAATACGAGCAATAATTGTATTTATGTATGTATGTATGTATGTATGTATGTACTTATGTACGTATGTACGTATGTACGTATGTACGTATGTATGCATGTATGTGCATATGTAACCGCGTTCTGATGAATGAGACTAACAATGTTACTAAAATTTACAGGAACCTTGGTTTTTGGGTACAAAAAAACGATCTTGATAGGTCTCAAGTTTGAAAAAATTCTTTGAACAGAAATATGAGCATCTCAATCTATCCATCAGCATAGAGCTATAACAATGAATGATGAAAAATTCGCCTGGCTAAAAGTAACTGATAGGTAAGGTTTTATTAGCAAATTTTTTTGGGCCTAGGCTGCGTAAGATTATTATGATTTATGACTAATTAAGTAATGATGTTTAATATTTCAATCTTAATTTTACTCTCGAAATGTGTTATAAAATAAAAATATATTACTGAAATTCCTCAGCTTGAATTAAATTAACAAAATTTTTTCTAGTTTCTACATCCTTGCTCGGTGAAACCAGGTACTCACCTTAAAAAAAGCAATAGCTTCATGAGGCTCAGCCTCCTGAGGTCTTTTTTCCATCTCCAATTATATTTTTCCAAATTCGAATGTCTCCTGTACCGAGTTGTTTGGGGTATTGCGTTCTTGGCTTCTCTTCTATTTAGAATTAAAATTGGCATAAAATTGAGGGATTTTTTGAGGGTCAATTTTATGTCAGCTTTCGGGTGGAGGCATTTGACTTTATTGGACGTGATCTATTATGAAAAACAGATTAAAAATTGACTACACTGAGGGTCGATTTTGTTTATCGAAATTTTTGCTTGTATTTTAGTTTGACTAGGAAATCGAGACGCTAGCAACTAATATGAGGGAGGATTTTTGATTTTTCATACCGTTACCTTCAAAATATGAACTCGGTTAAATTTTACTTAGAAATTCTTATAGATCACCTTTCAATATTTCAATTTTCTGGCCGAATAATAGCAAAACAGAATTTCTTAAAAATACTAGTTCACTACAGTAACAAAACCAACCCAACCGAACCAATAGATAAATCTACGCCCATAGCCCACTTAGCCTACACTGGGAGAGAAAAAAAAATAGACTGAAATTTTAAGATTTATTCGATGCTAGGTACGACTTGCTTTTGACCGCTTTGCTGTAAAGAATTGAATGCGAAGTGTGCGGTTATTTTGGGACGCTCATTGTTTATATAAAAGGTCGGAATTGTAACTAACCGTATACTTATACATATAGGTACTACTAGAATATATATATATAACTACAATGTATATTCTTTTTGCCGGATATAACGAGGTAAAGCCGAAGTTTAATTTATTAAGTTTTGAGGAAAACGTAAGGCATAAGCCTAAACAACAGTAGCAAGCTTGGTTTCGACCCTGGATAGAGGTTTTGTGTGTATAGCAAAAAAATAAAAAATTAAAAAACGGGCCAGAAAAAACATTCTAAAAACCCCCCAAAAAAGGAGAAACTAAAGAAATATAATAAGGAAAAGTGACGGTTCTGGGGGAGGGGGTTAAAAGAACGGTGGTATTTGTTACCGTACATTTTGTAAGCGTGTGTAGACTACTGTATACAGCGTGTCGGACGGGGGTGGGGCTTGCATGGAGAAGGCATTCGCATCGAGAGCCACCACGAAAAAGCTTCGCCGGTAAAATATATGTAGGAAGAGGAGATCAAGTAGGTGGACGAGGGTGGGGCTGGAGAAAGTGAAAGTAACATACGAGGACCACGGCTATTTATAACGTACAAAAGGCTAAATCCTTTACAGCGGATTAAAACCAATACATCGACGCCACAACCGGGCACCCGAACTACCTAATTATTCATCCGGACGTAATTTTCTAATCCTTCTTCTCCGTGTAAAGGCTTCGACCCACAGCCATTTTTTTCGATCTCTTTTCGTTCTACTTTTTTTTGTTCTTTTTTTCTTTCTGCCGGTTCCAAACCACTTTTTTTTTCTCTTTGGCATCTTTTACGTCGTCGTCGTCGGTGCATGGCTTTTCGAATTTCGTATCCATTTTAGGGGTGGGCGCGGTTGTGCGGATAGTTTTGGGGTGGTTACTTCACGTATACATAAGTATAAGAGTGGTGCTACAATGCTGCGTTTAGTAGTTCAGTACCTACTCTACCTACACGCAACATCTGCGTCTTCTATGCCGGTGAGATATTAATGGCTGGAACTTTGGCGCAAGTGAAGTTATTAATCGTGCGGTTACAGATACATACAATACACCGTGGCCTCCGATTTCGTAGAGAAAGAGGAAAAGTAAAAGTGATTGGGTCTGGAACTGCCATTGCAGTTGCGGAGCGTTGGCAATTTATACGACAACCACTACTTTATGCTGGTTTCGTTAGGTAAATTGAATATTTATTATACTTATTAGAAAGTATAGTCAAGGACGCAGACATATGGGGGGTCCTAGGGCACTAGACCACCCTTAGTTCCATTTGAAAGTGCTTGAAATAGTGGTTTTTTATTGGTGATGGTAGTATTTTAGTGAGTGGGGTCACAGGGTACGGTCGGGAGAAGGTGGTTGAGAACCCCCTCTCCTTACGATCGAACCACTTGTATTTACGTCCTTGCGTACTGTATAAGCTACTGGTGCAAAGGGGGAGAAGGGAGATCCCACCTAAAGGAAGATGCACAAAAATAAGTTAGCAGAGTGCAAGTGTACCTTATTTCACCGGTCTCATAGTGATCATGTACCTTATGTCCAGCATTATTTATCAATACAAAAATATACCAAATATCTCAGAGAGAACTGAAAAGTATTACACTTTTTGAGAAAAAATAGTAATTCTCCTTTCCCCCTCAAAAAAAGATAAAAAAACGATAATATGTTGATCCATCCAGTGAAAAAGAAAAGAAAGAATAGAGAGAAAAAAATGAAAGAAAAAAGAGGAACTGAAAATGGGCATTGCTGCCAAAACATTCGTAAAACTATAAGTCTATTCAATTAATGTTCAGGTTATTTAAGTAGTGAGTGAGAAATGTGAACTAGTTATGGGGTCTTTAACGTAAAAATCCCAAATATGTAATCAGTTTCGCTGTGGTACCTATTCCACTATTAATGATTACTACCCAGCAATATCGCAGCTGGAGGCTTACAGTAGTCTGAAAGACCATAAAATTTATGACTGAATTCGTATTTAACCACGAAAAAATTTCAACAACGCCGTATTAGTAATTGCTTTAAAAGTATCTTAGCTACTTTTTCACTGGAAACCATATAGTTACATTTCTTATCACTACTTATCATATCTGTGTACCTACTGGTTTTTTTGTTTTTTTTTTTAACAATTTCGATATTTACCTGCGTTTTATCCACTTTATCACAACTAAAACTCGGTTTAAAGACAAGCAAAGAATACCTATATGCCAGATAAATATGCTTCTAATAGAATAATTAGTTAAGTTCATTAAGCTTTTCATGTATTGTGCAATGAATGCTAATATCTGAAATAGGAATATAGCGCTCTAGATCAAAGGGACTGAAAGGACTGACAAATTCAGAATTATTGAGATCATCCTGACTTGCAAAAATATTCTTCTTCTAATTTTGAAAGCACTCCTAAAAAATCCACAACGGACTGGTTTAAATGACTCAGAAGATTTTTTCATGTCATCAAAGAATAATTTTTTTAATGTGATTTTTCAACCCTTTTGTGAACTGATAGTTTTTGAAGAAGGCTTTCTTCAAACGTCACATCAGAGTTTAAATTTTTTCTTCGCATAAATTCATAAAACTTGAATTTTCCAATCATGAAATACAAATATGTAGCAGAGATTTTACTTTCTTACCTTCATGTCAATTTTTGCATACTCTCTTGTTCTGCCTATCCGTTAATAAAGTTTAAGAATTCACTGCTCACCTGAAATAAAAAACAAAACGTGATTTATTAAATGAATGAAAAAAAGTAACTTACATGGCATATTAATTAATACAAAAAAGTGTTGAAGGAATGGAACGTATAAATGAAATCGAGCTATTTATATTTTCGAAACGAAATACATTCAACATCGGAACATCCTCAGGGTTAAGAGATACAGGAAGAAGAAAAAGAGCCAAGGGAATCATTATCTCATCAGACCCGTGAACAAGAGGGGCTAGGGAGGGCTTAGCCCAGCTGGAATCTGCTGCACTCCTATCCTTTTTTTACCATTTTTTCATAACATATTTTATTTACTTTTTTTTACTTAACACTTATCAGTTACTATAGTTGGCCCCCTCTAAGAGTTTCGAAACTACCTTACAAAACAAGAAATTTTAAATCTTAAAAATTAATTTAATTTATTCAGGTACTTAATGAATTTAAAAATTAATTTATTTTTATAATTACAGACCACGATGAAACATCTTTCTTTTCTTTCAAATATCATAGCCTACTGGCTACGGTAGGTACAATGGGAAGCTCCAAAATTATTATCGAACTCTTAATTTGTTGAACGAACAAAAGGTGCATTAATCATTTAAAAAGTAGAAAAACTTAATTATTTTATAAACTGAATTTACTGATTTAAAAAAAAAAAACAGATTTATCAATACATGGGTATTTTATAACATTTTTCAAAGTTTGTCAAGAAAAGAATATGAATTCCAGATAAACCAAAGCAGCCGAAAACGAAATTACGCTTGCTGTTATTTTTTATACGCTTTTATTGTAATCAATAATATAACGAAATGTGACTTAGTTCTTGTACTAAAATTTAGGGGCGCCGAAATTTTGTTTTGTTGTTATCAGTTATCTCTTATCAAGGTGTTTTTCTTTCAAATCGAGTTACTTTCTGTTTCTTAATCCGTGTGGTAGCTTCGTGGCTCTGTAGTTGAGGATTCTTTTGTTTAAATCCCTTGAAAACTCTCAGCGTCAGATTTTTTTTATTTTCTAGTATAATTTTTTTTGGAGGTTTGGACATGGGACTTTGGTGGGAGGAGAGTTTTACTCGTCTTATAAAAGCTTATTTTTAAAAATTCATTTTTACCTAACTTATACATTTTCTAAGTACTAACATATCAATCAACATGATTTTGTTGTATTTAAGTCGGTACCAAAAAATAGAAATTTGATAGTATGTGTGGAATACCTTGTCGTGAGAGATATTCACACTAGAAGGTCTTCAACAGTATTTGCGTGTTCTGCCACTTCATACGATTAAGTATGGGAGAGCCAAATCCTCGGCAAACACTGGCGATTTTTGAGCCGGTTCTGAGAGTTTATATACAGGATTTGGTACACGCATACAGACACACATGCATACGTATATGTATGTAATTATGTTATGCGTTACATCGTTTCTTGTCTCCGTTGAGGTGATAAGAAACGACGCAGTGCGTTTGGTACCGGGTCGTGACATTACCGAGATCGTTATCAGGTAATTGATCTTGGCCCATACAATGTATCTTACCTGTATGTACGTACAGGTACGAACATACAAACGCACCAGTGTAAATTCGTTTAACGTCATAAAGATGATTATTGCCAGCCTTTGGGCGGCAACTGTCGTCAAGGGGTGCAAGCCCCTATTACCTCATACGAGTATTGTCCCCACAGTATGGTTTATTATGAATTTCTTTGATAGTTCTTTTAAACTAGTAAGGCAACGACAGTTGATTAAAAGGAAATTTTCCTTATAAAACCAATAAATGAAAATGAAGACGTCGCAAATTTCAAGTTCTTTTGCTAAAGGTGGTTAAAAATGCCAAGTTTCTTATTTCATGGCTTAATAAGTGTTGTTGTCTTCGGTTCTGCCAATAATAAAAGGGGAATTTGTTGAGTAGGATAAAATTTTATTGATAAATGTCATTTTTGACAGAAGCATTCCTTATTCTGAAGTTTGGGTAATCAGGCCCAGAATTGGAGGAAGTAATCAAAAATGTCGGAAACTACACCAATACTTTGAAAACGTATGTTTGAAACGCGAAAATAAAATTGAAAAGTAATTGTCATGGTTTTTGAAGAGGGAAGTAGGAGCCTTTCATATTTTTAAAGTTGAATCTGATCCTAAGAATAATGTAGGCCCAGTGGTTAGAATCATTTTCTGAACCGATATTGGCTCATCATTGATGAGGTCTGTTACACATTACAATGAAATACATTTCTAAACCACTTTTAAAACGTAGGTAGTCGAGCTGTCTTAGGTGACAGGCCTTTAACGTAACATGAAAGGGCTGCGAAAGGAATGTGAAAGTATATAAATATTATGAGGATAATGAATGCAGCTGAAAGGGCTTTGCAAAGCCAAAAAGAAGAATTGTTGGTCATATTGTACAAGATGACACTAAATGTGCAGTCATGGGATGTTGCAGGAGGAAATCCTATGAGAATAGGTTAACAAGAAAAATCTTCAATGAACTAAGTAGATCGTGAAACAAGAATAGCTGGAGAAAAAAATAAGACGAATGCAGAAAAGGATTGCGAGTGATGGAAATTGTTGGAAGAAGCCTACGTCTGAAAATGGCTGCTATATAAGTATACAGAAAATGTTTTTCTCGTAGGTATCTAAAAAGGCGCAGGCAGTAATCAACGGCAGAACAATCGATTATTTTCAACTTTTGTGGTCGGAAAGTAAAATTAAACTTTTACATAATAAAAATTGTACATCCTACGTAAATAGGTCTACTACATGGTGGAATCCTATCTAAAAAAAACTCACAAAGTTGTAGTTAAGAAAAAAAAAGAAACTGAAGGCAGAAAAAAATGAAAAACTTTATAATATCGTGAAACTAATGTGGCTCGTAAAGTTTTTTTTCCTTTTTCCTTTTCTTTTTTTTTCTACGGGCGGTCGGAAAATGCCAACTTCAGTATTCTTTAGTCTTGCGTCGCCACGCTCGTGGGTTATGCAAACAAGCCCTTCAAAAAGTTTAAGTCCTAAGTTACTATAACTCATTATTATCTACAACGCGTCACCGAACAAAGTAATATATCGCTATAAGCCTTTAGCAGTGTAGTTAAGGTTGGTCATAACTTACAAACTCAATACTTTGAAGATAAACTTGCCGAATACAGTTATTAGTTGCCACAATATCTAAAATTATGTGCGATAAATTTACAGCTTTTGAGCTTTACGCTTCCAGACAATTTTTTTAAATATTTCTTCGCGCTGGAAATGCCATCTTCGTCTTACATTCTGCATTTTTTTTTAGTACATCCTTCTCCGTCACGCTCGTCGCCTACCGCGTGTCAATGGCTTTTCTCGGCAGCCTTTACACGAATTCGAAGCAGCTGGCTGAGGATACCGGCCTACAAAACTGCACACTACGCGAGAACTGCAGCGAAGATATTTTTTCTTCTTTCGAGTGAGTTCAAGAAGTGATTTCGCATAAACGTGTTTCTTGCGACTCGACTCTCACCCAAGTGGATCGACTTGAAGGAAGAGCAGCATTGACTTCGAGCACATTGACAGCAAAGAACTATTCGATTTAAAATGACTAACCGTCCCCCGTGGGTCCGCCTCCGCGTAGAAATTTGATCTGAAACTTAGAATCATCCCAAGAGAAAACTTCAGTGAGACGGAGAAAACCTGAGAGAGAAAGGGAGATGGAGCCGTTTTAATTTTTAATTTTCATCCTTTTTCTCTTTTCGTGTTTCAGTTCACTAACGATAAAGAAGTGAGGGATGTACATAGAGTAAAATCAATAAATTTTCACTGAGGGAAACTACAGATTTTCACTAAGGCTTAAAACCTTCTTTTCGACAATGCACTAGGTAAGAGTAATCAACTCCTTTAGATGAAATGCCGCTCTTATTTCATTTTAAAACTATTTATTTGATTGCGCCACGTATACAACTACAGTATAGTATACCTAAACTTCAATTTTGTAACTTTTTAGCACTCCATACCACAGAAAGGGGGCGATAAAGAAATCTGAAATTTTGCGGACTTAATATATTAAGGGAAATATGTTTAAGGAAGGAAAAAAGTCAAAAATCTTTTTTAAGCGGGTGAGAGGATCAAAATCCACTGCTTTTTCTCGCAGGGGGCTCCGGACTTTTTCTCTTCTGATAGCACATCGACACGGTGAGACCTTCCTTTCAACACCTCAATCATGAAAATTGGTTCAGCCATTCTCTCTAACTTAGTGCCACAGTAAAAAACCTTATAGAAATTAGAATATGGACTGAATGACACTCAATTCGTTTTGACGAATTTTAATCGAAAAGAGACAGCATTTCGTGAAACCATGATGCGGATTTGTCAGTGCTAAGAATATGTGAAAATCATTTAGACAAATCTCATTGAAAAATTGTGGTCTAAGAAATATGAATTATCGTTTACAGAAGTAGTAAGTTCATGTAGAACGCCTCCCCTATGATTGAACTTGAATGGATGGGTTGTCAGTTGAAGTGTCGTTTTGGTCCTTTTCACATCCAAAGATTCTTAACTCATAACACTGATTAGTGATTTTTAATTTAAGTTATTCATAAATAGAGTAGAAACCCGATCTTGGAACCTACAAACAGCGAAGTTGAAGAACTAATTTGCTACAAATTATAGTCACTTTCACTGTCCCAATGCTTCTTGAATTCAACTATTTGTCAGTACGTCGAAATTAAAAAATTAAAAATCTCGGCCTAAAAAGATGAAAAGCCTAAGTGTTTTGTTTAATTACTTAGCGTCAGCCTAATTATAGTAAAGTGCGTACCTCCATTTTACCTAATTTTACAGAAGAAGGAAAAAAATATTTTTTAGCACTGAGATGCCTGACCTGTCATTTTTTTTCTTTCGAATATATACGTCTTCTTTTCCGTCACTGATCCCCTGTTTTTTTCCCCCAAAATATCTGTTCTCCTGACGACATATGGGCTTGCTGAATTGCCATTTTGCAATGTTTTTTTTTCTCTACTGTGAAATTCGATTGTCAAATTATTTTAGAATTATTATATGCGAATTTCGTCACATTATAATATTATAGTTCGCCACGTATTTCCTCTCCTACGCGGCTAGGCTACACAGTTTTAACTTGTTAGCCTGTCCGTATTCTCTTTATTCACCATTTAGCCTAGCCGCAGATCTCGTTCACCTGTACAATAGCCTATGTTCTGTACTCGTAGCTGCTTGCCTAACATTCGGCGGTCCGTTCGGTTACTCGCCTAACTGACCAAAAAAGTCGTTAAAGTTTAAATTCGAATGCAGCGGCCAAAATATTTTATCTTCTTTTACAGGATTGGCTGTATTTTTATAGTATGAGACATGTACGAGACGATGCGATTGGTGGTGAGTTCTGGGGGAATCACTCTCGATGCCTGGCGCGATCCTTATAGTTTAGCCTAGAGTTAGTTGAAGTTTAGCAGTCGGATCGCGCCGTGTAGAGGTTTTTGCCTCGAAAGTGTTTTTTTTCGGCCACTAAATTTTCAATTCAAAATCAGAAAACTTACTCGGAGGGGCCTGCCCTCACCGTTTAATGTTACAATAATTAATCGCAAATTGTGTGTATAAAATTACCCTTGATTTCAAGGTTTCATGCCTATTTTTGGAATTTACAAAATTTTTGATTTTTAACACTTTTCCTATAATTTTGTCCATTAGGGTGGCCAATTCGTAAGCATTCTTGTGTTAATCGAAATTAAAAATACTTTGACCCTCAAGGTCAAATTTGAATTCTGATTAAATCAAAATTTGAAAAAGGCCACAGAGGGGTGCAGAAACCGCACCTCCACAGTGGACCTGCCTTCAACCAGATAGAGCAGCGGATGCAGAGCAGAGGATCCAGTTAGTTGCAATTCATTTCAACTTTTTGCTGTTTCATCTGTACCAGTGTTTGTCAGTGAGGCTACAACAGCCAGGGCGACAAGAGGCATCACAGAACTTCACCACCTGAATTTGCATCGTCTCAAGGCCACTGCGAAGCTGCCACGGAGGATCAGTAAATATATGGTTTTTTCTATTACTCTGTTTCAGTCACTCTTTTTTGGGAATCGAAAATCAAAATGATAGCCTAATAATCAGGCATGTGGTGGGAGGGGGATGGTTGGTTATTCTAGTAATTGGGGTGTCTACCTTAAAATGGTGAATTCTCCTTTTTCTTCCTTTTTGTCTATTCCTACACTTGGCCATGCAGGGGTTCCCATATTTTACCTGCCTTTCTGTTGGCTCTTTTTTTTTGTTCGTTGTGTTTGGTTCTTGTGATATTTTCGGACATCACAGCACCAAAATTCAATATTTTTTTTGTTAATTTGAGTTTTTAAAAACATTATATGAAAAAAAAATTTTTGTCGATCAAATTTTTGTAATTCTGCTTATAAATAAATAATAAATCTAGGTAAAATAAGAAATAAATGAATACACACTTTTCCACTAACCAATATTAACCAACATTAATCAATTGTTTGGACGTAAGACTTTTCTCATTTTATTGACTCGGAGATACGCATTTTTCTTTTTTCATTTTGGGATATTCCCTGGAGTTACGCACATTTCCTTCTTAAATTTGGGAGATGAGCATTTTTTGAAGATATGCATTAATCTATTTTTGAAATAACTCAAAAAATATTCATTTTTCAGAGATATGCCCAACACTGATCGATGCAATGAAAAAAAAAATCATCAGGATCACTAATAAACCGAATTTCACAATTTTTAGAGATACGCACTTTACTAATTAGGCCGACGTTAGTCGAATTTGTTGAATATTATTTACACTTTTTTGGGATCATTAAAAAGATTTGTTCAAACTAGTCCATACAGCATCAACTTCTAAAAACATTTTACGAAAAAAAAATCAAGGGCAAAGGTACTATGCAAAGCAAATGCCAAGATCGAGATTATAAGGATTGATGCAAGTCCAAGACCAACACTGCCATGGTTGTGGATTTGATCTGGATTTCGCTTGTCACTAATTAAGTATAAATTTAAATAGGTATCCTAAATTTTGACCTACGACCCGTCAATTGCAACTGAACTTGACGCACGAAATATTTTAAATTCTTTCCCTGGCTATGGAACTATTCAGTTAGAAAATAATATCTCTCATCTATTCGTGGTACAGGTCTACCTTCAAACCTGCAGTTAGTAGTAAGTATTTCGGTTTGAAAAATCCAGAACATTAATATATTTCCCAGTACTGAAAGATCACAGAGAAGAAGGAAAATTCGAATTAAAAAACATGAAAAAAAAGTTCAGGATTTCAGTCTATATATTCCCAGATGTTGGTCTTATAACTCTTGGATAATTTCATCATTTCATTTGCGCATCATCACACAGCATCATAGGCAAAAATGGTTAGGTGCTCGACTTTGGATCGAAAGTTCTCGAGTTCGAGCCCTGACGTCACCTCATTACCGACCCAAAATGGCGGGGTGCTATGGTTTCAAATCTAATTAGTGCTCCAGCGTGTGACTGAAAAATTCACGCGTGATAGACTGTTGGCCCTCGGATCCCGACCATCCCCGCCCCCAAATTTGACATCAACATATATCAATATCCATTTGCTGTGAGGTAAAATTTCCACTTAATCAACACTTATTTAGAAAGAAAAAAAAAATAAATTTAGAATATTATTTAAAAAACGTAACACCTGGATGAATTCAAACAGACGAAATTCATCATTAAACAAGACTTCTGATTCAAAGAAAAAGGAAAAATCTCTTATTAAAACTTCATTTTACAACTAAACCCGATACAAAGATTTCAATACTCACATTTAATATAGGTACTCAATAACGAAGAATTTAGGTTCCATCAAATTCCGATAGTGGATCGTTATTACTAATATTTTTGACGGTAAAATCCATTACAGGCGTTACACTTAAAACTTTAAGATTTTTCAATGTGGGCGACATTTATATTTACGTTTTACAATGGGAAAGTAGAAATTAAATTGGCAACTTATCGACGTAGGGGATAGCAATTCTTGTAGTCAATACCAAGTAATGTCAAAAATCAAATTTTTCGAGGGAAGCAAAAAACCATTTCAAAATTCAAACTTACATTTCAACCTGAACTGAATGCTGTTACACAAATTTAAATTACTGGAAAACTATAGACTTGAGGGTTACATGGTTTTTATTATTCGGTAAGGGATAGGTACTTCAATCAGCCTAACCATTACGAGCCTGAAAAGACAATTTTCTGAATTTGTAAATTACGAGATATTGTGATTGTTTCATTACCATAGTCTATTTTTGAATAATTAGGCCTACTTATTAGCAAGAATCACCCTCATATTTTTTTTCCTTTTCGGGGCAGTAAATAATTTCATAACGCTTTCAAAAATAATGAAAAGTACAGTTATTTAATGCAAATGTTGCAATATGCATTCGCATTTTACAACTCAAAAAAGTGTCTATAAGACGATTTTTTTTTCTCGAAATTGGGAATGAGACGATTGCAAAAAAATTAGGTATGCTAATCATAATAACAGGTTATCGTTATATGGTCGAAGAAGGTGGAAGAATACATTTGGTGACAGTTTATACGGCGATAAATTTTGAGATGTTATTTAAAAAAAAATAAACCATAGATAAGCCTGTTGGTGGTCGAATTAGAAACGATGTAACTTTGCAAATTTTACTGCTATCGCAATTTAACGTGTTTTTTTTTTCTTTATTATTATTATTATTATTTTTTTCTTAAACTACCGCACTGAATTGATATTGACATCACATTTGTTTATTTTATGAAAAAGAAAGTAGTACGGTTGATGAAATTAGGTTTTTTTTTTTTTATTTTACACAAAGAAGCTCTCGATCAAAGGTAATTTAGATAACTATCGAATTCCTAGCCGTCAATTCCGCCATTAATAGTTTATTAATTTTCTTCATTTTTTTTCCTCACAAATACTCGAATAAATTTCTAAATAAATACTCAACAGTGAAACCGTGAAAGAATGCCAAAAGCACACGCAGAATAACATTATTAATAGACAACCTTACGAATATTTTCGTTTTTTCTGTAATAATTAACTTTTTTTGTTGAAATTAATTCGTACTAATTAAAAAATTACGAATTTATGGCCCTACATTTTTATTGACGCCATTCATAAGGCATAAAACTTGAGCGAAGTGGATCTTATATCTTCATATTATCGCATGTCAAATTACACTGGTTACGAGCCAACGTCAAAGCCTTTAGGTATTGGCAAAATGTACTCAAAACTCATTTAAGCAGGCCAAAATCTGAATGGATACGGCGACAGCATAGTTTTATCATGAATCGGTACACCATTACGGTGCACCCATGAGCCGGTTGAAATCTTATTTTCACGAATCAATGGTACTAATTCTAACGACAAACATTGTCCAAGTCGTATCGAGAACCATTCTTTCTCCCAGAAATGATAGTAATCCCTTCCCAATTCCGTCGAGAGTGGTGTTTTAAGACTAATAGGTTCGAGTCTAAACCAACACTCTGCTTTCAGGGCCGTGATAGTACGAAGTTGGCATTTTATTCGAGTCGATCGAATAGCTATTAGCGCAGTTGCATAGGGTAATTATCGTCATGTATGCAAATGCTGGTGCTGCTGGTTAGGCCTTGATAATGTAGGACCTGAAATCTTGATACTGTAAGCGTTTTGTAGGCATGTAGGTTCCATTTTATGTAATTTTCCTCGAAATTGCGCTAGCTCTATTGAAGGAAACCAGTGGCGGTGCGAGCAGTTGTGCCCGTGGATCAACTTCATCACAACACCCCCTCACCTTTAAATACTGGCGTACCGAGGTGCTAGATGGAATGCTGGATATATGTAGGCATTAAACAATTCAGAAGTTTTTATCAGTTGAAAAACACCAATTTTCAATTCAGGTTTTAGTTTATTTGAGTGAACATTTGTGAGGATAAGTAGGTATGGGGAGTATTTTCTGTGCTGGGACCAGCGATTGGGAGTGAAACAAAAACTCCCATTCAATCCAGTTCACTCTTCAAAAAAAATTTTCAACTCAGATATATATAAAACTCTTTATTTATTCTCGAATTTAATAACTTCAAATCAATCCGATTGAATCTTTTTTTTTCCTCAAAATTTTGTGATTATAGGTCTATAAAAGAAAGACAAACAATAAGGAGGCAGGAAAAAAAGAACAGGCTACATCGATAAACGATGTTGCAATAGAGTTTTTGCTTCACAGTGCGATTAATCACAAAAAAGTGATTAGTTGATTAATTGATTACAAATAAAAAAAAAATTATATTATTTTCTTAGTTGAAATACAAAATATAGAACTGGTTGAAGAAAATAAGATGGAAAAGAAGATGGAAAAGAAGAAGGAAAATAATGGTGATTTTAATAAGGTTTTTCATCACTTCATGCAAAAACCCTAAAAATGCACCAATAAAAATAAAAGTATGGGCAGGGCAAAAAGAAAAACAGTAATCAGGCAGAACAAAAGATAAATATGTGCCGATAATAATCCAATCTGCTTTGTCCTTGAAGGAGTAAATGATTCCAAATTTTAAGGAATCTTTCACTCGCTCTCTCACGCTTTTAGTAATTCACTCCCAATCGATTCTGAGTCAATCTGAAAAGAGTTGACTGAATCTCACTCACTCACTCACTCACTCACTCGCTCTTTGATAAAAAAAAACAAAAAAATCCCAAGATTCAATCCTCCACTTTAAATCAGTCTCAACCCCTGGCTAGAATTCCAACATAGGATACCTAAGAACATGAGAGAAAAACGACGGAACTGACGCTTCACTACATGGTCATGACCACCGCTGGTAGTTCCTCACACTTATTTCCACTAAATATGACACACTCAATGCGTTTTGATCATGTAGGTGTATAGATACCCAGTAGCTGTATCTCGCCTTTATTAATCAAGCGTGTCAAGTGTCACGATGATTAAACCAATAAATGGACATGAATTTTCTGCACATGTGACGTATGTCTTTTTTCATCTATTCTCAGTCTATTGGTCCTAAGACTTTGTTATGAATCCAATGAAATCGAGTGAAATCTATGCCCATTAATGGGTTTTAGAATAATAATGGTGGGGCGGATTTTTGCATTTACCGTGGTATTCATAAACCTTTATAGTCGAAGCCTGCACTTAAACTCCCAATAAGACTTTCTCGAAGTTAAACGATGTTATGTTGTCATATATTGGGGGAGGACATATGGAGAAATTTGTTGTGCTCCCAATACTAACTGCCTCAGAGTTGAGGGTCACTACTTTATAACTTCAGTAAACTAAATCTTACTGTTGCAAGCTGTGAGGAGATGACCAGTGTCCAATACAAACATCTGTATGGCTCTAATACAAGAATTGAGTCAGTAACAAAAATGAAGCTGGTGCATGTACACATAGCTGTTCATTCATTGACTAGTTAATCAATGAGAAGATCAGACATTATTCAATAAAGTGTCGCACTGTAGAAACAATAATATGAATTACCATGGCTATAGAGAAAATAGGGGTAATATGGACACGCTAAATGTGGATTAATCCACCAATCAATTTTTTGATTTTTTTTTATTTAACTCTTGTGTCTAGAGAGAACCTACAGTTTTTCATACTTTTCTATCTCCACAATTTACTATCTAACTCTTCTAAAATTACGCATTCAAAATTGTTTGGGGTAAAATGGACACCATCTGTGATAAAGAGAACAACACTGAAAATTTGCTTAAAATTAAGGATTTAATCACTTTCAAATTTAACTTGAGATTGAAATATGCAAGAATAAGTTTGGTAAAAATGAATTTTTAAGGATACACTTTTATTAAGACAGTGTAAAACATTATGTGAGACCTAGCGCACTCACACAGTTGTCTGCTGTGGTACATTTTTGTTCTCGAGTGAGTGTGCTATCCAGTTATCATAAAACCCAAGTCGATTCGCCAGTTAAAATATCAAAAATTTTAAAAAATCTAAAAATAGAAGATGAAGATCAAAAAATATGTCACAAACCCAACTCCAACACTGATTTTAGCATAAATTTTTTTGTAGTTTCTTATTTACTTCGCTGGCTTAGGCACGAAGATGGTGCTAACTAATACAATGAAAATTTTCACAACAGTTTTTCAGAATACATTCTCACAGAAAAGATTTTTGATTATTTAACAACTTCTCTCTGGACAGCTGAGTGTTTTCTTTCTTACCCTATCGTAATTACTTTTAAATCATCTTCTAAATTTGTTGGTTTTGTTCGCTCAAATAGGCCTGCCCGTAATACGTTTCTGTGGACTGCATCTACTGTGGGTTTCCACTCAACGAATTCGTAATTCCATAGTTCAGAAATCAAGTTTATTTATCTACCTGTAACGTATATTTTCGTCAATTTTTAGAAATGACGAACATATTCGTCCACACATTTTTGAATACCAAAAACGTAGATATTTATCAACAATAATCATCCTATAACTCTTTATAAGCAACCACTAAATTACCCGTATTTGATTTTATGAATATAGATATACTTTCTGTATATTCATGACCTAATTGTGCCTGTCCCTCGAGTACTTGACGAGTCAGCACAACCCTATAATAACAACACCCTACCTCACTTTACCTATCCGACACGTAAGTTTTCATACCCTGAACGAGTATATAATCCCTCGATTCAGTGGAATAAGACACAGTTCCTCGACAGCTACTTCTAAGTACCTGGAACCTCTCTAGTAGAAGTCTCTAGTGAACAGATAGTCTTGCTTGTTGAATTGTGATTGTATAGTTATAAATATTAAAGTATTTTATGTACTGTGATGTACAAATTATTATTTTATTAAATGTGTAAACTCACTCGTGTGTTTTAAAATATTATTGAGTCTCTAACCAATGTTAGAGTCCACGATAGTTTGTGGATGATAAACTTGAATTTATTTTAGAAGTATTACTGCTTTTAAAGTACGTGATATTTCGTGTATGGTGTAACACTGAAAGTGGTTCTAATTAGGTACTTTACCACCTCTTTTGGCCGTTACACTACCTTTTTTTTTCCCTTGCTATTTGCCTAAGAACAAGTGTAAAATGAGGCAAAAAATGTAACACGTTTATTTTTCAACCATAATCTTTGATAAACGATTAGTCCAGCCAGTCTCGGAAAACCAGTTTTATGTTTTTCCTTCACACTATTTCTCTTTCTCATTTTTTTTTTTTTTACAAATACCTTTTTTTAAATTTAAATATAAAGGGACGTCTTCGATAATTAATCAGTACCAACATGACGATTAATAAGTGTCTTATTTTACTAACAACAATTTTTCAATATTTTTTTAGTTTTTTTATTATTTTTTTATCCAGACTTTTAAACCGTCTCTCCATTTTCTATGTTTTATGTCGCCGTCCAAGGCGATTCTTGTAAATGGTCATTCACGCCATAGAACAAAAATATTAAAAGGAAATGGCGATGACACTTGTAATATTCGCGCCACTAATTAATTAAGTTAATGTAAAACGTCAAAGTGTTAATCGTTTCGAATTTGTCCGCAGATTTCTTTCTTTTGCCTTATACGTGTATGGTTTGCTTTTTTCTTTTCGGTTTAAAAGAATTTCTTTCATAATGCGCAGGATAACAGCCATATCTTTTTTCTTTTTTTTTTCCTCCTATACATACAGTATAGCGTAATACTCAATATTATTCCACTCTGGTCTCTCCTATAGTTTTGTATTTTTTTCTTTGTTTTTTTGTTAAGATAATCGTAGACATTTTGCTATTTGATACTTTGCCAGTTTTTCGTGTATAGAATTTCATTTGCTCGATGGTGGGTATTTCAAGTCCGAAAAGAGAGTAAATAATAAAGCCAATAAGAACGTATTCCAGGAGAGCGCGAGAGCGAGAGAGATGCGGAGGAAAACAGACGGCATTCGAAGGTTTTATTTTAAAAACAGCTGTTAGAAAATATGAACAACACTCCATAATATGTATTTTTGGCAAATGAACAACGAAAAACGTATTTTCGCCGAGAAATTTAGGGCGGATTTTCTCTTTTTCACTCTTTTCCTCGTATTTGTGCAATATATGGATCCCTATTCAGTTATATCCTCTTAGTCTCACCCTGCCCTCTTCCATGCCCAATGCCCACCCTTGATAACCTTACCACAAAAGTGCATATTCTGGTTTTAAAAGAATCTCGCTTCAGATACATATATACTCGTACCATCGTATAACACTTTGGAAGACGTGTAGAAGAAAGGATATAGCCAAAAAAATTAACTGCATCGAATCTATGCGCCATATAATGCATAGCTTACTTACCACAGATTACATTTAATTGTTCAGAGGCCGTATATTTGGTAGGGTATTGTTTCTAAATAAAACTGCAGCACATATTTACATCACTCAGTGCGGTGAGAATTTAATGCCGGTGGGCGGATAACCTATCCATAATTTTCCCAACAACGAAAATATTATGGTACTCACAAATAAGTATATGTATAACACCAGCCAGAAAAAGAGAAAGGAGAGAAAACAAAGAAAACGTGCTTTTTTCAGAAATACTGTTCTTATAAGTGTATTGAATCTCGGCTTCTGTTATAGTCAGTGGAATTGCGACACATTTTTAATTGACTGAAGCCGATTAAGATCTTACGTATGTTGCAGTCAATTAAGTAAATCAGAATTTTATGAAAATTCCTAGATAAAAGAGAAAATACCAGTAATAGTACATTACTATACAAGGGAAGAAAGTAAGCGGATTGTGGATGAGTTGCAAAGTTGTAGCATGAGCCAAAGGCAAGTGCTGCAATTGCATATGAGTGGGAATTGCTTACTTTTTGACTTTGTATAGTAAGGTATTTTATTATACAGGTGAATGAAAAAATATTTTGAATCATTAATTTTTGAATTATTCTGGATATTTTAGTTTTATAAATTACAAAATAGCCATGCCAGAAGCGTGTTTGATATGATGTGTCTTACCAAATTATAAAAAACAAAAAAGTGAATAAGAAAGTGATAACATTTTATTAATATGTACCAGTTTTCAAATTTTCTCATTGGCTCATCACTGTTATTTGAACAATGAGAAAATAGTCACCCTCAAACAGGGAAACAAATAATTTTTTTCCCTGTTCGTGTAATTTTTTTCTCATTTGGTTATTTTTTTGTCTCTTGTGAAGTCTCGTCAGTATAAAACTTTGTTTTTTCACCATTAATCTGATTCATAAAGTTGCATTTTTCATTCACCTATACAGTAAAAAGATTTGATGTTCTCCATTGATACAAATTTTATGAAAATTCCTGGCAAAATTAAGTCAGAAATGTAAATTCTTTTTGAGACTTAGGGAAATATGGAATTAACGTTTTAGACTGGTTTTTGTTGACTTACCGTAAATACATTAATAACATAGGCAGAAACATGAATTAGTCAGTAATAAAATTCACTTAATTTACAAAAATAATGAAGAAAAAATGAAAATAACTGCAAATGCGCTAGTTTTATATTGTTATTCATTTTGACTGAAAACCCTTAAGGGACTATCGATAATGACTAAAAATTTCTAGTCAATTTCATAAATATCTATGGAAAAACTAGAATACCTGCGGTATGAACCTTAAGAAATTTTATAAATGCCTACACAAAAACATAAATTATGGAAAATGCAATTATTTGCAAAATTTCAGACCTCCCACCATACCTTAAGGCATAAGATAAATTTCCTTTCTGAAAAAACAACTATTCTCCTCACCTGACCTCCCACTGTACCTAAACCCTAAAGCAGTCAATTTTATGAATTATTTACATTAATTAACTAAATTATTTAAGTCAAATAAGATTATTTGGCGAATTAATTATATTTTCTGGCTTTTATGTATTTGCCTAAGAATTAATTTAAATTTACCTTTGACTATACAGTACTGGACTAGAAGCTCTATAAGCCCAATGTACTTTTCAAGGGCAAGACACGGAGGCATAAAAGTAGGAAAGCGAGTGTTTGGTGCATACTTTCAACGTTTTGCTTAAGTTCAACAATTTAGAATACATTTGATAAGGATTGTCCCTTAAATTCAGAAGGATAGCATACATAAACGTAGTTTAAAGAATGTCAAGTGGTACACAATGGTTGCCTATTTAGCGCCAGCATGTCTAACCAAAAATCATCGTTCTTTACTGGGTTAGTGCTATAGATATAGTCTAAGAAATTTAGTTAGTAAAAGCCAGCTTGATGCGCCCCAAAACAGAGGTTTGGCTTGTACTGCCATTTCAGTGGAACAACAAAATAGTTGGCACATGTGCAGGAATTGTTTAATAATTTTTGTACAGCTTAGATTGACAAAATGAGGTTGGATGTTTATTACATTGATTGATACTAACTGATTATTGATTTTGATAGGCCTTCTGTCAGAGAAAAATATTAACTTGATAAATAACTGGAAACCATAAAAATTTACATTTTTAACTGAAATCAGTCAGGTAAATATGGGAAATCGGGACATCAAGTCTTTTTGCCAGCATTTTTCCTGCTGACTGTCAATTCGCAAATTTTCCTGATTTTTGATTTTGACTGCGACATACCAGGTGATTCAGTTTAACACGCACCACAAGGGATTTTTCCATGGTGCATGTTAAAATGACTCACACATCTTAAATGATACAGGTGAGGTGAAAATTCATGCACCAAATCGAGAAAATAACAAAAATGAACAAGTTCGTGATTATTAGGATTACCGTATTATACTGATGATGATTAGTATTAAAAATATGAATATAATTTTTTTTTATTAGTATTCTATTTATTGTTATTATTGTAATAATAAATAGAGATATATTTATTATTAAAATTGGGTTGTTTTTAACAAATATAAAGTTCATTATTATAGTTATTAATAATTTTTTTTTTTTTTATTTATATTATTGATTTTTTTCCTTTTTTTTCCTTAACTTGAAAGTTTTTTTTTTGTTTTTGATTCTGATTTTTATTTTAAAATTTTTATGTTTATTGGTGCATTTATTTTCACCTCACCCATATCATTTAACACGTGTGAGTTATTTTAACTCGCACCATAGGAAAATTTTTCTATGGTTAAACTGAATTACCCGGTATATGAGGAAAACATTCGAGTTCCTTTAAAGTTTGGTAGTTTTGGGGCTTACTAGCTAACACTTAGTAGATCAGGCAGCTGTCATTTTTTTTTTGGGAGGGAGCAATGACAAAATATTTGGTGGAGTTGAGCTTTTTTTTTCTTTTTTTTCTTTTCGCTCTTCAATAAATTTTTGACAGTCTTTATCCTGATTCTGCAACCATACTTTCATTTTTTCCCTTAATGTTTCCTTTTTTTTCTTTCTTCTTTTTTTGGCGTTTGGGGGAAATTTCCTCGTTTTCCTGTGAATTTACCGCTGGGACCAGGCGATTTTTACTTTCTCCCATCATCAGATTTCCTATACCTACAGTGAAGCCCTCGCAAGTAGAAAAGGAAAACTATGGTAAGCCTTTCGCAGAATTCTAGACAAAAATCTTTCTACTTGGTTTAATGTTAACACGCATCAACATTTCTTTTTCTTCTTTTTCGTCGTTCGCCAGATTATTTTTTCATACTCCAGAAATGAATCTGCTGGGTGCACGGAGGTAACGCCAAACCTATGCACGTATTCTATCTCGTATATCTTCGGCGTAAGCCATTAGTTATTTAAAATGGAGACCCTCTCCAGTCTACGAGTGCATGTATATATGTACTTCTGAAAGATTAATTGATGGCATTATGCGAAGTCTTCTCGACACTGCCGTTAATTTATGATGAATAGAAAAACCTACCTCCTCCGTGTCACATATTATGTAAAATGTGAGCCCCACTATACCCACATGACTCCACCTCATTCAGCTGAGCTTTTTAAAGTTAATCCCATCGCCAGTTATGGGAATTTTCGTTTTTTTTTTATTTTATTTATTTATTTTTTTTACGAATTCGTTCTCTAGCAGTTCTTTGAGGATTTAAATTTTAATGATGCGGCGGAAACAAGATTTTTTTGGGTTGTTGCAAAAAAATTTTCATCCTTGAAAAAAAGTTTATTCTGCCGCAGATATAGGATTCTTACGTATTAGGGTTAGATCTTAGTTTTTTTTGGAAGGAGACCAGAAATCTGTAGTGTTGCAAAATATTTTGATTATTTCATTACGTAACTAAAAATCACGTATTTGTTTTTTCCCCAGAAATAATAACTTATTTCAGTCGATTATAATCGATTAAGTTGTTTGAAAATTAAATTGATAAAGCAATTACATCACAAATTCAAATTTATAGGACGATAGTTCTGCATGAGCCTATGAAACCGCATTCCCCCTTTATCAAATTAATATACCAAATACCAATTTCACAGTTAAATTGAAAGAAAATTTTGAAGACTTTTATTGACACGTTTATATTTATGTCGTGCTGATGATTTTTGTATTTTATCATCAATTGTTTGATTAGTGATGAGAGAAACCAAGATCGAGACCGAGAGAATGGTAGTATTGATCTTGGCCTTGCACTGCGAAGTTTTAGATTCTAATAAGAGAGCGATACTCAAGTATCAACAGTGACTTAAGAATTACTTATCTCAACAAACTTATAACTATGTATGTTTTCGTAGGGACCTACAGATATAATTGATAGTAAAAAAATGTAAGAACTTGAGTATCGTTTTTGCATTCAGCCCTCAAGTCTTTATCTCGGTCTTGGTCACAAGATTTTTAAGATAAACTTACAACCAGCATATTCTTCCCGTTTGTACCTACACTGGTCCGATGGATACTATTTCCACCATTCTTTATACCTATCGTTTTTTCATATATTTTATTCACTTTTGCATCCGTGTTCTTCTTTTCCGATCAAAACCAATAGGTTACCCACTGTTGTTAAACCTTCACTTTTTGTTACCGTACCTTCTCATTTACATATTAACCTTCCCACATATTATCTTGGCAGTCTCCATCAAACCTTTGATTTGTACAATACAACGAAAAACTTTACATTCAATATTTACCAAACGGATGAAATAGCTACCGAGATACCCATTTTCCAAGTAAAATGCAAACAAAAACGCTCATAAAATACTAAATATTGACGTTTCCGTCGGTTACTTGGAAGTCTAATCGAAGCAAAAACGTTAAAAGAAGCGTAGAAACCCAAAATTTTGATTACTTTTTATATAATTTATTAATGAAAAACAGCCGTGACTTTTCCGAAATAAATCTATACAACTCAAGTCTTGACTGACATTTGGAAATCCCAACTAGAACTTGGGGATATACTTACTGGAGAAGATATTGTAGAATTTTAATATAGAAGTAGTACAGTACAGAATAAGTTACTTTAAACTACATTGGTTCACTCCACATTTACTATAATTTTTCATCGTTGGATAATTTCAACATTTATCACAAACACGATTTTTTTCTTATTTTTCTTCTTCTTTTTTTTTTATTGGAGTCAATAGGCTGTAAGCTACGCACGTCCAAATAGATCTATGGAGTTACGAGCTCAGTCAGGGTTACTTAACACCAAGTGAATTTTCTGAGAACTCGAACACAGGAGCGCTGTTTCTATCTTAGGGTGAAACTCAACTTAGGACCTACTGCACAATAACAGCCTTTAGGTCAAGTGCCACTAAATAATATGCCAATATTTCCAATTAAAAATGTTCTTCATTCTGTAGAGCTATACTTCATATGGACCAAAGTTCATGTAAATACTCGCTGTATTATCAAAATTTTGATATATCTGACAAAAACTACCGAGAGAAGAAACTATTAACCATGAACTCGAAAGTCAAGACTAATAATTTTAGGGACAGGGTCACAAAATAAATAAAAATTATTGCGATTCAGAATGGAATCTTTCACTAAATAATTTTTCTTTGAATATAAATTAATTATAACCGTTTAAAAACTTTTAAATATTATTGATAGAGATTATTAAGCCAGAAATTATTTTTTTAAACAGGAAATTTTTTATCGTGAACCTGAAATTATTATTTTCCAGTTAATGGTCCTTTTTTTTTTCTCCCTTCGTAAATCTTACGACATATCACCCTTATTCTTCCTCAGTGAAATTTTTAGAATTTACATTAGATACCAGGTATACCTATCATCGAAAAATCTTTCCAATTAACTTAATTTGGCATATTATGCAATTTGACAAAGAGTTGAGAAGGAAAAAATTACGAATATTTCGGTAAAATTACGTCAGTGAAGATTCAAGATTCACCTTGAGACAAACAGTAAACTGGCGATGCTGGTTAAAGAGTGATGTACCCACACGCGTATACCGTAGAACGGGTCAAATATTCCATAATTATGCTAATGAAGAAAATATGATTTGTGTGATAGGATAAATAATTAACGGATATAGTGGAAATAAATTTTAAGCATGCCCAAACAGAAGTGTGCAAGATGTCGTCGTCTTCTATATTTTTATAAAGCTACATGCGTTGTTAAACGCTTGTTCCACAAAATTGTACATACAGCCAACTGGTAGAACATCCGCAAAATCTAAAATCATGCAGCTATATAATAAAATACGCATTTTTTAAATGATGTTCATTTTTCGTTCATTTATCGAAACCTTTGCCCGTATTTTTCCCCCTTTAAATACGATGCTGATAATTATCTGTAGGTACGCTTGAAGATGCCCGACTTTCTTTCGCTAATAAAGTGACAGCGACATTTTTATAGCAAGAATAGATGTAGGTATTGCTGTACCAATATTTACGATACAAATAATATTGTTTATTTTCATAAGATCGAAACACATGTATAACATCCCCTATACAAATTATGCAAATGAGTAGAATTATTTAGAATACTAAAAATTTATTGACGGTTGTAAAATGCGAAAACTTTTTATAGCGACAAGTTGAAGAGGACTTATATGGAAAATAAAAGAGAATGTTGCTTCATCGGATTTTTATGGTTTGGTCTATTCTCTTTTTGGAGGATTCAAAAAAAATTTTCAAACATCTTTAGATATTGGCGTCAGCATTCGGAGAACTTTGCATAAGTTTTACTGGTTGCTTTCCACTTTGGCTTTAGGTAAATGAACAAAACTGATATTTAGTAAAATAAAGTATATTAGTGTAGTAATGCAGAGTGAACATTTTTCAAACGTTTGAATTATCTCTACCATAGCCCGCGTTACTGGAGGATGAATTTCCCACTCAATTTGCGTTTAAAATGTGAAAAGTAAGTAAATAATTCGTGTTTTTAGATTAAATCGAAAGAGAGAATAACGGGTCGAAGAATGTTCAAAAAGACTTCACTCGATTTTTCTGATGTTTCATTTCCATTATTGGGAACACCATGTACGCTAACACTAACATGGAACACAGTACATGAACCACGTATTGATAGGAAGTCTCATTATGCGAATTTCTTTCGACATATTCACGTCTACCTTCATTTTCAGTTCACCAAAAATATAAAAATAACACAGATTATTTATGATTTTGAAACAAACAGCCTACCCTTCTTTACCACCCTATTTTTTCGCTCCTATTATGTATTAAGAAAAAATGAATGGAAACTATGATAGGAAAACGAATTCCCAATTTTAGCGTAACCCTTTCGTCACTTTTCATACTTTCACAAGTGAAGTCACAAAATTTCTAACGAAAAGGTGTGGAACTATACTTGATATTCATAAAAACCTACTTAAAAATAAAAAATTCTCTAAAAACCAAATAAGAAATCGAACTAACCTGTAAGCAAATCACAAAATTTAAAATATTTTAAAATTTTTACTTTTTCCTATTAGAGCTGCTCAAAAATCTGGTTATTTTCCTGTTTTCAAAATCGAAACTGCGGATACCTTGATGATTTTTTTCATGACATAAAATCGAAAATATTCTGAGGTGAAAAAATTATAGATGAAAAAAGCTTCAATAGGACAAAGAGACTTTATAAAATTTTTAAAAACTATAATAGGAATTTAGAGTTGAAAGCCTATATATACATGTTACTTAGACACATAGAGTGATTTCAGAAATTCTGAAGTGATAGTTGATAGACCTTCAAAGAAAGTGAAAACTGAAGAATATAACACAAATTTTGATACTATTAATAGGAGTGTGGGGATTAGACCATCACTCGTATGAGGAAATAGGCTCGGCCTATCGACGACAGTCGTCACCTTCGGTGACAATTATTCGTGCCTTGCACGTTAAACCAAACACCAAATGTATGTTCGTTTGTACTTGTCTATTTTTGCAGATAGACAAGTTACAAATCTCGGACCGTGACGAATCGATAGATAATTATCTCGGCGATGTCACGGACCGATACGAAGATGCATTCTCCGTACTTTGCCGTTGCCATAGCAACCACAAAGTACGAATAAATTATCTACACAATACTTATGTAGATATTACATAAGTGTGTATGTGTGCGTGTAGGGAGCCGGCTATATAAGACGAAAAAATCATAGACAAAATCGCCAGTGTTTGCCGAGGTCTTGGCTCCCTCATACCTTTTTGGTATATTGGCATTAAACACGCAAATTGTTCTGTTGAACACCTTCTTTGTTGGTTTTACTTTCCACGACGTAAGGTATTCCACAAGGAGTTTTAATGCGACGAATTGCTTTAGGATGCCGAAGTATATCAACAATAATATCAAAATTCCTATTACCAGATAAAAGAACAAGGGAATTGTTCACTAGGATAAGGAGTGCAATTTGAAAATACAAAATGGATAGAAGATTCCAATAATTGCTGATTTCCTATTCCCTGTTATTTGAATGAGAGAAATATTTCACAACACACCACTAAAATGGCTTTCGAGAAACATTTTACTTCAGAATTCGCGAGAAATACGTACAAATTTTTAGTATCAAATTTATTAAATCCAAAAAATATTGATTGTGGATGGTTCTCTCCAATTTCACTTGAAATCCTGTTACCAGTACATTGCAGTTTATGAGTTTTTACAGATAGTCGCCAGAATGAGTCCCCAAAATATTTCTACCTCAGATTATTCAAATAAAAACATAATTATATTCGAGTATAAGCAGTAAAATTTATTAATATGAGGCAGATGATGGATCCAGAATATTTTACTAAATTCCTATTTTTCAACCCAAATCAATATTCCTATTAAGGCTTTTCAAAATTTGATAAAGCCTTACTCTCCTATTACAGGTTTTTTTATCTATAATTTTTTCATCTCAGAATGTTTTCGAATTTAAGTCATAAAGAAAAATCATCAAGGTATTCGCAGTTTTGATTTTGAAAACGGGAAAATAACCATTTTCCTCTTTTTTACAACTATACATTTTTGTGTTTAAATAATTCTGAGATAGAAAATTCCAGCAGGTTTCTTTCTATATTATCTAAATTAATTTTAAGAGATTTTTGAACAGTTCTAATAGGAAAATGTAAAAATTTGAAAATATTCAACAGTCTGTGATTTAGAAGTTAGTTCAATTTCCTATTTGGTTTTTAGAGAATTTTCTATTTTGAAGTTGATTTTTTATGAGTACCAAATAGTTCAACACCTTTGTTTAAGAAGTTTTGTGACTTGACCAGCGGAAGTATGAAAAATGATGAAAGGGTTGAGCCAACCCTGTTTAAAGCGGTTAAAAAGGATAACTGTACCCTCATATAGTGGTCACAAAAAAACGAATTATAAAAACGAAAGATTAACAAAACTTTAGAACGTATGTAATGCTGTAAAAAATAAAATTCTTGAATAAAATTTTAATTTTTTTCCAAAAGTGTAGGAGTGGGGTCCTCACCATATAACTTGTACCCCGGACCCCGTCGTGAAATTAAATTCGGGCCTGTTCCTGGCTTAAGCCGAATGTTAAAAGCCGGTGTATAATATGGTATAATGTAAAAATGAATCCTTCATTTTTCCCCATTTTTCTGAAGACTTTAAAAAAGGAATAACCCCCTTCAAAAAGTTCATACCTCAACACGTTCACGCCCGCAAATTATTCACCCGAGTTATTTGTCTTTTACAAACGCACCCTTAGATGTGGTATATACATACCGAATAACGACAGCAAATTAAAAATCAGTTAAATTCGAATATGGTAAGTGGTTCGTTGCGGCGGGGTACCTTTTCCTTCCACACTTCTTTTTCCATTTTCTATCTTTTCCAGCTTTCCTCCTTCCTCTTGGCATTCGCTTCCTTCTTGCAACCAACACTCGACATCATCTCTCTTCCAAAAATTTGAATAAATATTCCATTTAATGCAAAAACGAAATTTTATTCTCGCCCTTTTGCGACACTTCCAGTCGCAGGGGGGCTATCCAGTTCCGTATTCTTCGGTGCAAGTTAAAAAAGTATTTCCACCAACTACGGTATAAGGATGAGAGAAGAAGAAAAAAAAAGAAGAGGAAAAAACGAAGAGAAGAAGAATCTTCTGCGAGAGAGACAGAATGGGAAGGGTGGGGCGGGGGAAAGGGAAAAGCCGGCAATTTGAAAGCAGCGAGTATTATTTGCGGGTGTTTGCTTTTAGTATGCGTAGGCACGTATCTGCGGATGGCGAGAAGGGTTGAGCTTTTTTTACTCCTCCGGTTCAGAAGCCTACCCTCCATCGCATTATATTACTATTTGAACGTGAAATGACAAACGTGAGTTCGTAAATTCAGCCTAAAAACAGACGGCGCTGATACGACCCCTTCGTAATTTGTAATATTTGAACGCGGATATTTTCAACACCTACAGTCGAATGTGGTACGAATGGCGACGTGTTTTCGACATTGTTCTGCCTTTATTTGACATTTAAAGCTGCGACAAACTCGACGATATTGGCTTCCGCACAAAACAGCCTGTAAGTATAGAATCACGCAGTTTGCATTCCGATGTGAGTTCACGTTATACTATAATATGTTACTGCGTCAGCGGCGGAGACTGAAGAGGAGTGACGGGGACGACCCACTTATTGTCCAGTAATTGACAAAATAAACCTTTGGGAATTTCGTGAAATATGCGGGTTTCTTCCAGTACGGCGGGACAAGTCGAACTTTTCAATTCTTGAAGCCCTAACAGGCAGCATAATAAAATTATATGTACAAAGCTGACTTTGCACATTCGTCTATTTGCCCGATACGTTTGACAAATAGACGAATATTTGCCTAATCACCGAATGTGAGGTAGGCTTGCTCGGGTATGCTCGTGTATCTGACGAGCATTGTCAAACGCATGCTCGATGTTCCTATGAATTTGTCGCTTATGTGTATCAATGTGCTTGTCATTTGTCGAGTACAACGGCGAGTACCCGATTATTTGAGTTCAGCAACATTTAGCAAATAGACCGATATTGGGAGCCGGCTTGACACTCAAGATAGTTAATCTCTTAAAGGTATAGTTATTAAATTTTTAAACTGAACATTCTGACGTCAAAAAGAGTAAAAAGAGAATAAAAAAACTGAAATGTTTAATTGTTTGATCCACAAATCGCGTAGTCCTGGGTGGGGGGATTGGAAAAGGAAAGTCATGCAGAAGAAAATATTTTTTACCTCTGTTCCCCTCCAAGCTGTACTCTGTAAAACGACAATCGACAGAAAAAGACACTTTTTTTTTTTTTTATTAGAATTTTATCGCACACAAACCACTAATTGGTGATCCGATACTAATGCACTCTACCAAAATATGGCTGGATTATTTTCACAAAAATTAAGGACAAATTTACAGTTTTTTGGTATAAAAAGTACTTCTTTTTCCCCCATTTCACTCAATGAATTTTGAAGAAAACGACTTTAATTTTTAGAGTATTCTTCACTAAGGTTGTCATCCTGGTTGCCATTTTGCAGAATTTTGGTAGATACCTACGATTATGTAGACAGACACTATCCTTTGATAAAAATTACCAATTTTCATCATAATAATGCCTAAAACTGAACAGATTTTTAAGAATTCTAAAAAATGACCATCATGAAGCAAACCCTGGTAAACAGACAACTTCTTTTTTTTTCAGTTTTGTTACATTTTGTAATTGTAATTTGTAATTGAGTGGAAACTATTAATTAGAATAAAAAAAATAATTTTGAGGTTGGAAGAATGAATTTTCAGTGTTTCAGGGCAACACCGAAAATCACTTCCATATTGCAATTGTACCTCATGAGTCTGTAAGTCGATGCATATAAAAGGAATGCAGTAAGTTTCAATTGTATCAGAGCAAAACTAAGTTGGTGAGAAAGGGGAAAGAAAGTATTTTTTTTTCTCACCGAACTACATGCTTAACCAAGCATGATTACATGGACGTCACTAATTTTCCAAGTTAAACTTTCAGACTTCTAATACGATTGATAGCGAAAAATTCGTAACAACTGATGACAACAACGGAAGCAGGCAGCTAAGTGAGTAGAAATGGCTGCAAGGAAAATATGTAGGTACTAGAGACCTACACGAGTAGGTAAAAAAGTAATCGTGTAGGAATCGCCAATTACCTTACAAAACGACGCGAGTACGTAATTGGAAAAATATTACTCGTAGCAGCGTGGCATCGTAGGCATCGTAACGATTATACTCATATGTAATCGCTGCACGTTCGGTTAAAGTGCATTGGTTTTCCCCAAAGTTCTACAACAATATTATAAACCCTTTCTTGGAATGCATTGCATTTGATAGTATTCACATTCAAGTGATTATTAACGATGCCACGATGCGATGCCGATTATTTACTCGCATCGTTTGCTACACGAGTACGAGTACACATGGATAATTGTGTTACTCGTCTGACGAGTATTGTGTACTTGTAATCACACAATGCCATACGTACTCGTGCAAGGCTCTAGTAGGTACATACTAAAAATCAGAAAAAAACTTTTCAATAAACTTTTCTTCTTTCAAGAATATTTTCATTTTTTGTTTTGTGATTCTTGGATACGAATTTTGAAAAGAGCAACTTGGACGTGGAGGCACTGTCATTGCATAAAATTTTGAGTGGCGCATCAGACGAAAAATATTTTCCAAATGGGACTTAATGGTAACACTCAATGACTGAATTACTGCTGTTGAGAAAAATATCCTGGGCTATTGATTCCACTAGCATTAATGAGCCAGTCTTGTAGATCCGCAATTATAGCCGCAACCTAAGATTCCAAGTGGTAATTTTTAAAGCGACCAATTCGATAAACACAGGCACCATATGCAGTCGATTTGGATAAACGAACTTAAACACGAATCACCTCGAGTAACTGTAGGTGGTATACACTACGACTAGCCTATACCTTTGTAGCAAAGTAAACTACAGTGAAAAATGTACCAACATTTTGCATTCAAACATTTTGTATTGAAAAGATCGAGCAGCTTCTCGGTTTTGACGAGGCTGTCGATGTGGTTTGCGAATATTTGCCCGACGAATGAACAGGATGTGTTTTTCTGTTCGCCGCGCATTCGTCATATATTAGGCAAAATAGTCGAAAAGATTTCACACATGCTGCCTTCGGAGATGAATGAAAATCGTTATGCATGGGGACTGGCAACTGGGTTGTTTACGAATAAAATGTCATCCAGCTAAATGCCACGTAGGAAGTGGAGTTGTTTTGGTGTAACTTATCGAGATGTCGATTAGCATATTGATGGTGCGGGCGTTTAGCGACACGCTCGTATAATGGGGCTCATTAAATATTTGTTACGGTTGTCTTTAAACACGCTGTTGTTGGTTGTATTGGTCGGTGATCATCGATTTTATTAGATGGAAGTATGATAGGTACTTAATGCTTGGTGAAGAAGACTGACTCGTTTTTTATTTTTTTTGTTTTCACCTTCGGAAACACGTTAAATTTTCGCATCGGGGCGTGATCGACTGGTTCACCCATACTTGGTGGAAAAGGGGTATAGACTTTCGAACTTCGATTGCCCCTCCTTCATCATCGTCAACTCGAAACTGACAAACGATGGAAAGTGTTTCCACAATGTGGATTACGTTACAAACTAGTCCCTCGTCTTCCCTACTCTTCACTCATTATCTTGTGGCCAGGAGAATTGTGCACGAAACCAAACCAGATAATTTCGTCCGCGTGTAATGTGGCAACATATTGCATAAATTTTACAGTTCTAGGTTTTTTCTTTTTTTTCTTTTTTTTAATCTCGATGATAATCGACGCAGTTCCAGACACTTGGAGAGTTTTTACGCCACAAGACTGGCGCACAATTCTGCTTTTCGAGAAAGATAAGCTTCCATGTTAGTAACAAAAAAAAAAAAAGTTAAATACTAAATCCGATGCCCTTTCAAATTAGGTTTTTCACAGATATTTCTAATTTCTATCAATATCAACTTCATAGAAACGTATTCAACGTAAAAATTTACGTTAAATTCAACCCGGTATCTGCGGAAAAACCATCCTATCGATGTAAGCTCTCGTATTTTTCTAAAACTAAGTTTAAAAATTGAAGAGCTTTCTCTTTTCGGCCAAACAGGGGAATTCGAGAAAGAGTATTTCAAACAATACCATATACGTTCTGGTATTTATGCACCTCGGACCCATTCTAATAATAGTAGAATTATCAACATCTAGCCAGCATAGTTGGCGGCGGGGAGATACACGCAAAACAAAAACATAATATTCTATACCTAGATTCAAAATAAGTTCAGAAAGGTAATTTTCCTCGCTGGCCTCCGGTCGCATCAAGTCTTCGTATATCATGATTCAGCTTAGTAGCCAAATAATACATTCGGATTAGCTTAAAGTCAAATGCTGCACCATATACTTAGCAGGCATAGGAAAAGAATTATTTTTTTCAATACGAAAACGGGAACGATTGTTAATTCATAGAACAAATTCAAAAAATTCTAAATAAACTTCGAAAGACTGCCATAAATCTATCACGTATACAAGTGCATGTCATTTCTTACTATCTTCAAACTTTGGTTTAGAAACATACAAATTTTTTTTGTGGGTTTAACGGTGCCCTAAAATTCTTTGAAATTTTATGACTTATGAACGCATGCGGCAAAAATAAAAATAAAATAAAATAAAAATTCAAACTTTTAAATTTATGTCTTATGTTTTGGAAACTGTGGGGACTCTCCCGTATGAGGTATAGGGGCTCGGACCCCTCGACGACAGTCGCCGCCCCAAAAGGCAGGCAAACAATCGTCCTTGTGACGTTAAATACACAAAATACGTTCAATCGTAATTACCTGTACGTACTTGCAGGTATTGTACAAGTACCGAATTGTGACACAATAAGATGATGTCACAATTCGTACACGAACCAGCCAGCCATCTCTTATCTCGATAAAGGATGATGCAACCTGGCTGTTCTCACCAATGTACGTATTATCTTACGTACGTGTGTTTGTGTGTGTGCACATAAGCCGTATATAAACCACCCGAACCGGCTCTAAAATTGCCAGCGTTCGCCTTAGTTTTGGCATACCTGTACTTATGTACGAAATGGTTGAACATGCTTAAATTCTGTTGAATTTCCTTCTGGTGAGAATATCTCTCACGACAAAGTATTCCACAGTGGTAACCCCGACGTGGTATTTGGCTACGTCGTGAGGTGTCCTTAGGCGCGTTGCACTTTTACAAAAATTTGGCGCGGTGAGCTGGCAAGAAACTCGTTTGCTCGGCAAATACAAAAATTTTTTTGCAGACTAAGACACCTTTTAGGTTGTTGAAGTAGAGTCTGCTGAAGTGAGAATTTATACCCCTCTCCTTAAAATATTTAAACAAGGAGAAACCAGACAGTAGACCTGGAGGAAGAAGGTTGGACTCATCCCCCAACTCCCCCAACTCCCCCAACTTCGACTCGACACTCTAAGAATTTACCAAATCTGGAAAAAGGTCCTCAACACCCAGAATTAGCACGACTGGGAGCTGCCATAAATAAAGATCAATTAGCAGTAAAAACATTGAGAAGTGGTCAAACTTTAAGCCAAAGTTCAGACCCGAAAACACCTGTCCTACAAACACAGGAGCCAGTGTTTTTGACCAGCAAGGAAGGAAGTAGTTCTGTGGAATATGCTTGTCATCAGAAAGACATAGCAATGGTCCCACCTCCAAATAGAAATGAAAACCCACAACCATTGCAGGGAGGTAGTGCTCAACCACAGTTGACGCCCGAAGTCTTGGCAAAAATTATGCAGCTCTTGCAATTACAGCCAGGACAGAACCCCAATTTCTACAGACAAAGGATAGAGATCCCAGAATTTCTGCCCAATGAGGTAGATTTATGGTTGACCATATTAGAAGGCAGGTTCAAGACGGAGAATATAATCCTGAACCAGCGGTATCTACACATCTGTGGAGGCATGCCCCCACAGATAATCCGCCACATTCCAGACATCATGGAATCCCCTTCGACAGAAGAGGACAAATATGCCTGGTTTGTCGAGAAAATCAAGAATGTATTTGGAAAAACGAAAAACCAAATTATTGGTGATGTGATGGGTGGTATGAAGATGGGGGATGACAAACCCTCAATCTTCATGGCGAAATTGAGGCAGAAAGCGGATAACATCGTAACCCCTTCTGTCATAGGCAATCAATTTTGCAAACAACTTCCTCAAAGTGTTGTGCAATGCCTAGCCGCTGTAAGTTTGACCGTGATAAACACATCCGCAGACTTGGACTTCCTTGCGAAATCAGCAGATAATGCGCTCGAATACCCTAGGACAAAGCCCGTGGTCAGTGCAGTATTTGCAGAGACTGGAGAGATCGCTCAACTTCGAGCTCAAATAGCTCAGTTGACTGATGAAGTAAAAAGGAACAAAGCCCAAAGCTCCACAAAATCCAATAGTAGCTGGCGACAAAGATCTAAAAGTAGAAGCAATAACAACTGTGGCAATAGCAAAGGACAACAGTCCGGGTCCAGAGACCGCAGATCTAGTTCCAACAACAGGGGTCAGAGTTCAACTCCCCTGAGAACATCATCTCCCAAAAACCAGTCTCGAAATTGGGATGATAAATGTTGCTTTTTCCATAACAGGTTTGGCGCAGAGGCCACCAAATGTAACAACAGATGCAAATGGTGGGGCAAATCCTATACCAAGGAGACGTCAAACTAGAATGAGGGGCCATCTATGTGGCCGAAGACCCCTCGGAAAAATACTCATGCCGCCTGTTCATCAAGGACAGGTACTTAATCAACTCGGGAGCAGACCTGAGCATATTGCCAGTTAACAAAACCCAAAAAGTACTCCCTCCGAAATACTATCTCCGTACTGTGAATGGTCAAAACCTTCCAGTTTACGGACTAGAAACCAGCAAAGTTGACATCGGACTCAAGAAAATCATGATGTGGTCCTTCACGGTTGCAGATGTTCCAAACCCGATCCTGGGTGCAGATTTCCTTGCACATTTTGGCCTGATCATTGACCTCAAAAACGGCAAATTGTTCGATAGTGAATCTAAACATTGTGTGGATGTCAAAACGCTAGCTTACAGACTGGACACAAATATATCCAGCTGTACCAAAGTCAACGGATAACTCTTACGGATCCTGTCTGATTATCCTGGAGTCACCCAACCATCAATTCGCAGGCATCCTACCTATAAACATGACACAGTTCATTATACAGAGACTAAAGGACCGCCTTGCCATGCTAGAGCACAAAGGTTACTGCCTGACAAACTCAAAGCGGCACAAGAGTACTTCCATCGCATCGTCGAGGAGGGCGTATGTCGCCCCTCAAAAAGCTCATGGAGCTCCCCTATCCACATGACCAAAAAAGCAAGTGGAGAGTGGCAAATTGTTGGAGACTACAGGGCCTTAAATGCCAAAACAGTTACTGATCGCTACCCAGTCCCCAATATAATGGACTTCAAGGCGAATATGAAGGGTAAAACGATGTTCACCAAAATAGACATCAACTGGGCATTCCACCAAATTCCTATGGCTGACCAGGACATACCAAAGACAGTGGTTATAACCCCCTTTGGACTATTCGAATACATTCGAATGCTGTTTGGACTTTGCAACTCAGCACAAACTTTCCAAAGATTTATCAATGGACTGTTTAGGGGATTGCCATTTGCATATCCATACTTGGATGATATTTGCATTTGCTCTGAAGGTGGTGAGCAACAGCACGAGGAGAATGTAAGAGCCATCGTACAGCGTATACACGCTGCCGGGCTTACTATCAACGTAGGTAAAAGCTTATATGCACTGACCGAAATTAACTTCCTCATTTACAAAGTCTCAACCGAAGGCATTTCCCCATTGAAGACCAAAGTAGAGCCAATATTGAACTTCCCAAAGCCCTCAAATGTCGCTGAACTTAGGCGTTTCTTGGGGATAGTGAACTTCTATACATGTTGCATGAAGAATGCAGCAGCCGAGCAAAGTAAGCTGTTTGCACTAATTAAGACAAGTAAAAAGAAAGATAAGGCTTCACTCGAATGGAATGAAGAAGCCAAACAGGACTTTGAGAAAATCAAAGATACACTGGCAAATGCAACTCTATTGGCTCATCCAGACGAAAGTCTGCCATTATGCGTGAGTACCGATGCATCTGATTTTGCTATTGGTGCAACCTTGTACCAACTTGACAAAGACAACAAGAAATTACCGCTAGCTTTCTTCTCGAGGAAGCTCTCAAAAACAGAAAAGAACTATAGCACATACGATAGGGAATTGCTCGGAATTTTTGCTGCGTTGAAGCATTTCAGGCACCAATTAGAGGGTAGATGTTTTTCTGTGTATACTGACCATAAACCACTAACATATGCCTTCACACAAAAAGCAGAACTGGCATCGCCGAGAAGAGCACGACAATTAGACTACATTGGTCAATTGACTACCGACATTCAGTATATAAGTGGAGAACTTAACACTCCAGCTGATGCCTTGAGTAGAATCGAAGCTATCTCGGCTCCTGTCCAATTACCTTATGCTGAAATAGCTAAAGCACAGCTTAAGTATGCAGAATTGCAAGAGTTGTTATCGAACGATGATACTACTCTCAAATTGAGACAGCGAAAAATTCCCGGTACTGATGTTTTATTAACATGTGACGTCAGTACAGGTAAGAATAGGCCATTTCTACCAGTAAAATATCTCAAAGTTGGCTTTCAACAGTGTACATAACCTGTCACATGCTGGGCCAAAATGTAGTGCTAAATTAATTTTGGCAAGGTTTGTATGGCCACGAATGAAGTCTGCAACAAATGGGCTCGCAGTTGCCTGAACTGTCAAGAATCCAAAGTAGGAAGACACACTTGCTCGCCCCTCAAATCCTTCAAACAGACAGAGCGGTTTAAAACAGTATATATGGACTTGGTAGGCCCATTGCCACCATCTCAAGGACGCAGATACCTGTTAACGATAATAGACAGGGCAACACGATGGCCAGAAGCAATTCCTCTATATGAGATCCAACAGTAGCTGCCAGGTTATACGACACTTGGATTGTGAGGTATGGCGTACCAGAAGTCATAATTACGGACCAAGGTTGCCAATTTGAGAGCTCGCTCTTCAAAGAGTTAGCAAATAAGCTTGGTGTTCAACACAGTCATACCACAGCTTACCATCCTCAAGCCAATGGCAAAATCAAGAGATGGCATAGAGCTCTCAAAGCCTCTATCATGTCACATGATACAAAGAGATGGGTAGATGTACTCCCTACCATCCTCTTAGGCCTTTGATATGCTCTACAAATGGATACAGGTCACTCTGCAGCGCAACTAGCATTCGGCAAAGAGCTACGCCTCCCAGAGGACTTCTTCACAGAATTGAAGGAAGTTAACCCAAAATCATGGTACAAAATATACGAAACGATGCCAATAATTTCCTAAAACAGGCAGCTCGCCATGGCCAGCCCAAGATTTACGTCTCGAAACACTTGGCCAATACCTCACACGTATTTGTTAGAGACAAAAAAATGAGATCTGTGCTGGAGAAACAATACGCCGGTCCTTACAAAGTAGTATCACGAGATGAAAAGAACTTTGTGATACTCATTGCAGGCAAACCTCAAACAATTTCAATTGACAGATTGAAGCCTGCATACATGGTAAGCGACAATAAAAGAATAAAGAGGTTACAGAGAGAAAATATAGAAAATATCCAGACGGATTCACCAACAAACATAGAAGAATCCATCGAAAAACGTGAAATAACAAATTCACAATTAGAGAAAACACGAAAAAATAAAAATTCTGTAAAGTTTTCGGACGATGTTACTACCAAAACATTCAATCCCGAGGCCCCCATATGCCCACAAAAAAAAGGCAGGCCCCTAGGCAGTGAAAAATGTAAAATTCCCATCCTTCCCGCAGGTCTGAGAGGTTAATGCGAAGAAAATAAAATTTACTCCCGAAAAAGTAATATCCGCTACGTAAGTTGAAACCCGCTAAAAAATATGCGACGAAAATTGGAATTCTGTGAGGCAAAAGAAACTCCGGAGATAAGCAAACGAGGAATGCCAACAAAAAGAAAACAACAGGAATAAACAAATCCACGTGCGATACGGAAATAAGCATCGCAATGTGCGTTTACCATTAAATACAAAGATAATCTCAACGCCATGACGTCACAAACGGAGATTCCTTTGTAATAAAATTCGAATAAAATATTCTATGAGTTTATTTCAGGCATAACTTTGCTTAAACAGATCAGAACTTAACCGGAAAACTTGCATACGGTTGAGAATTTTAAGCACTATGCCCTCTACATGCTGATAAGAAGATGTGAAAATAATGAAACGGAACTGTAATGGTAAATCAAAAATAGCAGTAAATTCACCCGTTTCAGAACTTTCTTAGCTCTCAGACGTGTTTTCTGAACGATATTTTTGGCTCACTGTTCTCCTTTACATCTATTCCAATGTCGCTACCAACCCAAATCTTCCTCAACATGACCAAGAACCCAAAAGTTCCGGAAGTCCCCAAGAATACTGGGCAAATTCTGGAACAGAAGTTGGAACTTGATCAAATTGAGGAGGAACTCCTGATGGACACGGCATCAGCCATGGAGAATGTTCTTGCGGAGATATCATCTCTCCTCCCCGAACTCCACCGGAACCAACTCCGACGACAGAACCCCCAATGCCAGAGCCGAAGCCAACGGAGACCAGGGAACCGATGAGGTTCCTGTTTATGGTGGAGAGGGCAGCCAACGAAAAGGTGAAGATGGCCGCCTTGGCAGCGGGGAATTCAAACTCCCTGATGCTTAGGCAGCCTCAGTTTAGAAATTTTCTGCCCCCTCACTCCCGTTGTCACCCCTATGCCTACACCAAAAACAGACCACCGAGGCATAGGGGAGAGGACAGCCGGGCAAACTACTTGGCCCGAGCACAGGCTCGTAAGGAATCTTACGAGTGTGTCGGGGCTGCAGTAGGTAGTGCCCTGGTAAAGTGGGAGGCCAATCAAAAACGGCGTTAAACCCGCACATCCCCCCAGGCCTTGCGCATTTCAATCATTTTTGCGGAGCAAAAACTGGGGGGAGTAGCCTTGGGGACTCTCCTATATGAGGTATAGGGGCTTGGACCCCTTGACGACAGTTGCCGCCCCAAAGGGCAGGCAAACAATCGTCCTCGTGACGTTAAATACACAAAATATGTTCGATTGTAATTACCTGTACGTACTTGCAGGTAATGAACGAGTACCGAATTGTGAGACAATAAGATGATGTTACAATTCGTACACGAACCGGCCAGCCATCTCTTAACTCGATAGGGGATGATGCGACCTGGCTGTTCTCACCAATGTACGTATTATCTTATGTACGTGTGTTTATGTGTGTGCAAAAAAGCCGTATATAAACCACCCAAACCAACTCTAAAATCGCCAGTGTTTGCCTTGGTTTTGGCATACGAAGTGGTTGAACATGCTTAAATTCTGTTGAATTTCCTTCTGGTGAGATTATCTCTCACAACAAGGTATTCCACAGAAACATTTTTCCATTTATGGAGAAAATATTTATAATTCCACCTTACAAAAGTTGAGTGGCGCAGTATAAGGTCCATGTATATGTCCTATAATTTTTTTACATGGATATGTTTCACGACAGGGGGTCTCTAAAATTTTTCATATTTAATTTACGTTAAGGTGGGGATGATGACGTCACAATTATGGACAATGAAATTGTACCGGCATGTTGAGGAGCTTGAGGGGCACGAAAAATCTTTGTAAAGCCATTAGACCAGCGGTTCTCAAGTCAGCTAAAGTCAAGGTCAACTTTTGAAAATTTTCGCCTGCTACGTCCACTACGCACTTTTATTACTCCCACCCTCACCCCTCAATACTTCGAAAAATAAAGTAGACTGCGTCAGGTTTTGGTATTTGCCTGATTCGACCCGTAGACTACCAGATGGTAATCGCTGTATTAGACATACCCGAGTGCCATTTATTTTTTTATTTTGAAGTAAATAAGTCTCTTAAATTGACGATACAGGGCACCAAATCGAAAATTAATCCGAATATGAAAAAAGTAGGGGCAGGGAGCTCAGAAGAGCTAATGGGGGGATAAAAGAGAAAAAAATTAAAAAAAAAATGAAAATGAAAAAAACGAAATTGCTACATAAAATAACATTTTAAGGTCTTATTTAATTTAGTCAGATACATTAGCCTATTCGCAACTTTAGGCTTGAATTGATTTCCAGTAAATTGTAACACTTTTTAATGAGAATATAAACAACGTTTACCTCCGTTTTGACTCTCCTAATTCGTACTTATTTCATAATTACTTACAACATTAACAATGAATCTTAATTCTAAACTGTAAAAACCAACATTGTGCGTTGTTAATAAGTTAAAATTTGTTTGAAATTTGTCAAAAATTGACAATTTAAAATCAAGATCTAAAACAACCAGTAAATTACTATACGGATTTTTTCTTCACAGTTTATAATTAAGATTCATTGACTAATTTTTGGTGATTGCTTAATACGATTTGGGAGAGTCAAAAAGGAGGTAAACATTGTTCACTAAAACGAGTAAAAATTTGTTTAAAATTTGTATATTTGTAAAAATTCGGCAATTTAAAATCAAAATCTACAACAACCAATAGATTACCTACCTACAATATGGATCTTTGCTTTATAGTTTGGAATTAAGATTCATTGATTAATTGTAAGTGACTGCTAAATATGAATCGGGAGAGTCAAAAAGAAATTAAACATTGCTCATGTTTACTGATATTTATAATCACAAAACAAATAATGATGAAGTACAAAATTTGATTCAGAGACGGTATTTTTGGATTTTACAACACTGAATGGCAAGCAACCAGGTTTGAATATTAATTATATTGGTAAGAATAGCTCTGTTTGATAGAACTACACCAATTTACACCAACCTACACCAGGAGGGCTACTCCACAAATATTCTACTAAAATTTGGCGCGAAGTCACATAACATTCTTGCATTTGTGAAATAGCTCTACTGATGAAGGTTGGTGTGAGTAAATTTGGTTGTAATTCGACGTTTGTAAAATAAGCATACGGTTGACAGCGGTAACGTTTTCAACACATTTAACAAATAAAAACGAAATTGTGTATCTGGACATGATTAAAATTTCACATAGAGAAACCAAGGGGAGAACAAGAGCAATTACTCAGAAAACGAGAAAAGCCGGAAAGTCCGCTAGTTAAAAAAGTCATCACTAAAATCATCAGGTAGGTACCTCCGTCGTAACGTCGTTAAAATCATTGATCCAAAAAATACTACCCTCGTAGCGAAGTAAGTGAGTTTAATTAAACTGGGAAAATATTTTTTAAGACCACGAACGTAGTGCGAGGACATGGGAAATTCGAGGATTCGTCTAAAGTTGCAAACGGGTCTTCGAAAGATTAGAAAATTGCTGCAATTTTTAAGCAGTAATTCGTGAAATATTCGGAAATGGGGAAGGAGTAACTTTAGCTGTGCGGCAATCAAAGGTAACTGCATGCATTCGTTTCTATTCAAAAGGCCAGACTCCCGAGTTGAAAGCGCATAAGAAATTCAACTGATGCTTATGGCGTGTAAAAATTTTATCTTTAAAATTACCTTTTGTGTAAAAATTCTTTTATTGTTTTTCTCATCAAAAAGGTCAAAGACAATCGGGTGTATCTACTTACATTAACTTGTCATCGTGAAATCAATTGAAATGGTAATACAGTAATACGGAGTCGAGTAAATAAATTTATTGAAGTTTTATCTTGCTCGTATGAAGAGTATAGTTAATGCTGGGTATGAATGGGCAAGTTTGGTGAATGAACCATCGTGATTGAGAATTACTGTTATTGAGCATATAATGACACTTTATCATCTGCACATTGAGTCCAAAGATGTATAATATGAGCTACTTAAAATGGACAAGAGCTCTCACAGAAATCGGTACGTGTAACTTCAAATTAGTTATAAAACTAGCTACAATACCCACCTTTCGAGAGGTTCTCAGATAGGTATATTGTGAATTATGATGGATTTTAAACTGAAATAATGTGATATTCTCACATAGATATTTTAAAATCAAAAATGTGAAAATTGATTTAAAACCAAACTGAGCAAGTTTTCAATTTTTTGAAGAACGGGTATTGAATACGAAATGTCTTGAAAGTTAAAAAGGGAGAAAGAATGAAAAAGGATTTTCAAAACAGACAAAACAGCAATTATTAAGAAGTAAATTTAAATAGAAAAAGTGATCCGTTGTTCTTTTTATTTATTATATAATCGATAATCTAGTATAATTATAAAAAGTTGGTCGGAATTGAGGGGTTACAGAAGGTGTAAAAAGTAGTTCAATCAAAAAATGAACAAAATATTAGAACTCAGCCTTTCAATAAAAATATTATGTGCCAAGGTATCATTCAATAATATACGAAAATTTGGTTCCAAATCCATTTTTGGAATCACAGGGACTCCAAGTTGTAGGAATTTTAATTCAATGTTTCAAATTTTCCAAAACCTCCCTCTGCACTTCCAGTGAATAGAACTAAGAAGTAACTTTCACACAGAATCGGTTGAGAACTAAAGGTTTTGGTGAAAATGTTTTAACTTATTAAAGCTTTCAGTATTTCAAGCTTTCCCATTGAAGAATTGACACTAACATAAATACCCTAGACAGGATTGAGATCCAACATTAAACAGAACATATTTAAAACTGAAACTGTTGTTGAAAACTTTTTAACATATTAAAGCTCTCAGTTGTTCGAACTTTCCCACTGAAGAACTGACACTGAAATAAATCTCTAAGACAGAACTGAGAACTTACTTTTTTCTAACAAAATATGTTCAGAATTGAAATTTTTAACATATTTAAATAAAAGTCTTTGTACCAACAAAAAAATTTTAAGTTCGATTTTTCTTGAAATTATTGTATTAAAACCAGAGCAAAGACTGAGTCTTTAACCGATTAATAGTTTTCAAGTCATGCCCCGTCAGACTCTTTCTCCAGATACATTGGCTATTCGATGTCACATACAAATGAAATTTCAGCCATTTTTACATTATTTATTCAAATTCATTTGACCTCACAACTTATGAAGTAATTTCACAGTACATATTTTAAAGAGTATTAATACATACAAAAATACTTTCACATGGCATATGAGTAAGTGATTTATTAATGTTTATAATTTACATGCATTTTGTCGAAAGAAGGAAAGAAAAAGACGACTAAATTCAATCACCTAACCATCAAATGAAAGGTTGTTTGAGATCAAAATTTGGTTCCCGTAAAAATAAAAAGGTTTTATTGCAGGGGTCAACCTAATTTACAATAATAATAATAATAAAGGCTACAAAATTACATAGATAAGAAGGAAAATTTCAAGTTAAATTTATGTAATCAGTTTCCAAATAACTAACAGTAAATATGGTAGCTTCGAAGTTAACAAATAAGAAATTACACAAATATGGAATATTTTATTTACATTCATTGACTAAATATACTATCGTAACCAGACCGACAAACCAATGTTAAATACTTTCCACCAAACTAGGATCCGAGAAATGGATCTCACCGACAAGTTTTACTGCTGTTGTGGGATCTGAGTTTGAAAAAGAACAAAAAAGGTACATGACCATTCACGTTTTATTTTGTGTGCATTAAACCATCCTTTTTTCAAGGGTTTTGATTTCTGTTGTCTGCTGCAGCCAACTCTTTGTGTCAAGGTTTTTTATGATATCCAATAAAAAAAAGAACTAATTGAAGAACAATTTGGAGCAATATCTGTGAAAAAGATAAAATCCGTACTACAAACGCACCATTGTGTTTTAAAAATGAACTAGATTTTTGGTGGAAAACTCCATTTGGTTTGTCAGTCTTGTATATATTCAGTCAACGTTTACATTCTTAAAATAATGTATTTTTTAATGTACCACAATTTGAATACTATAGTATAATAAACACAAATTATGGATAACGTAATAAAGACTGAAGGGAATTAAAAACGATGATTACATAAACGTACACTTTTCACAATGAGCAATGTATAAAGCCTTATATTATTAATAAACATATAGGTACCTATACATAAAAAAATTACTCTTACGAGGAAACAAAAACCGTAATAATTTAAAGATAAGTACCTACTTAAAATCTATTATATTTTTACTAATACATTATTTCTTCTGATTTTGTACCTATTTCTCGTTAAAGAATAACATTATATTTTGCTGTTTTATAAAGAAAACAAATGAAATGTTTATTGCACTAGTATGAAAAATACTACGAAGATTTTAACTTACGTTTGAAGCACCGAACTACGTGTTCATAAGCCTATTTATCTGATTTTAGAAATTATTCGGGTGTTCCGCCATTTCAGTTTTATGGCAATGAGAGCGCCTTAACAATGTATTTTCAATGTCTCTCGCTTTTTAGAATTGGCATTCATTATTATTCAGCACTAGGTACAGTAGGCACATTCTTGATACGTATAATGAAAATTGGATGAGGGGTCTTTTCAGTAGCCTCGATCATTCTGACACGCGACAGTGGACTGGTTCTTAATGTGCCACAAAAATGGTTAAGTGTTTAGCCAACTTCTACTCGTACTCATAATCAGTTAAATTCTAACCAGATGTCGATGAAAAATTAAGCTCTGGTTATGGAGATTTGTTTGAATTTTTTGAGGATAAGAACAGTCGGTTTATTACAGAGCTAAAAAACATATCGATAGAAGGCTTTAGCTTACCAATTAGTTTTAAGCGCAATCATTGTGACAATTCAAACGAGGGTATGAAGCCAATCTTCCGTCATTTGTGTAATATTCTTCACAAAAATGACAGCAGGTTTTACGATTAGCCGACACTTTTGAAAAAACTGATAAGAATATGCCAATAAAGATATCAATGCCTGAAACAACTAATCGTCTGATTCTTTTCTATGTCTAGCTGTCGCATGGTTCAAGGGTCACTTCTAAATAACTTGAAATTCCAGCCATACTTATGCTTGCTGCATCATTATACTTGTTAATAAACTGTTTTCTATTTCTGGCTTGTACTAAAACAATGTCATTTCATTAACGAGTTTCTGATTAAGAAAAGGCACTTTTTTCGTCGTCTTTTCGACACCTAAGTCTCATACGGAATTTTTTAAGCAAGACATATTTATTGACTTTTGTTGCCTGTTATGGCTTAGAGGTTGGTTTTTATTCTGGTTTTCATAGCGAAATCATAGTGTTGAGAAAAATTAGAGATTTTTTAATGATGAGCATGCTCATAGGTGATATGTAACTGGAAAAAATTAGAGCCTAACTCCAGCACTGGTTAAAATTTTAAAGGAAAAAAACTAATATTTTCACTTTCAAATTAATCAATTTTGCCTTTAAATACTCATGCAGGTGTAAACATTCAGATGAATGAAGGATACTTATCACTTTATAGGCCTAGAAACTTATTATTATTAGATGTTTTTGTTCATCTGTACCATCGAAGAAGCGATCAAAAATTAAAACACAAGAGCGAAAGCCTTCGTAATGAAGAAAACGAAAACTCGAGCATCTGTCGAGAGGATTGACTGCGAAGAAGCATAGGAAAAAAAAAATAGAAATTTATACTTATTAGAAAATAATATTTGTGAAGAAGTAACATATGGAATAGCTCGGCCATTATCCGTATGGGTGTCGTAGAGAGTTGCCAACTTGGTTAAACTTTAATGAAATTCTACCATCCTGAGCGAATGCCAACATCACACACATTCGTCAGACAGAACCGCACGTGAGCGAAGAAATTCGAAATAAAATGGTAGAGCACAACGTTGAGACGAGAATATTTTTTTCTTCAAATTTATATTTTTTTTATTGCATTTTCATTTGCTCAACTTTTTTTAATCCCTCGCCATTCGTGTTCATTTTTACGACCCGAGTGCTTCAAACGCAAGTTACATTTCGTTTTAGGTGTAGCATTTCGAGCGACGAACTACCAATTCGATAAAAATATTTTCATGTGGTATTTTGAAGAAAAATTTCCACCACTAGGGTGGACTGTACCCACCCCGGTGGTTGGAGTAATATTGGTAACATGTATACGTATACGTGGGAGAATAAATTATTTGCGAGGTGAACCAAAACGCAATACAGGTAACCATACGCATCGTTATAATACTGAAACAATTCTGATTTACGAGCTACAAAAGCCACCGTTCAGAGGGCATAGCCAAGTAGAGCCTACGTATATAGGCCCTGTGATAACATACCAATGGATGAGAACGATAATTCACAACTCGAGACGGAAATTATTCAATATGACAGTAGAATCAAGAAATTAGTCAATTTTCACTTTTCAATTTTCACTTTTTAAAAACTAAGGTCTTCTTTTCAGATTAGATTCGAAAGGAAAAAGAGACTTTTCACACTTCACTCACTAAAATATCATCTTTCAAGAAAATAGGCCTAGAATGTTCATAAATTGAGTTTCTTCGGCAATTGATGTGGGTAACTTCCATATTGTGTTGTTTGAACTCTTCAAAAACAACTCAATTATCCGTTGATGTTGGATACTTTGTAACTTAAGGGAGCTACGAAGCATAAAGGTTAGGAATGGTAGACATTTTGAAAAATGAACAGCATTTATCGATATTTTCGAGTACGGAGTCTATTTTCTGAGACAAAAGTGTTGTTGGAAAGAAGGGTGTAGATAACCTCACCGTAAAAGGGAGGTGGGGTCTATATCTTCTCGACTATTTCTTTTGATACACTCCCCTCCCCGATACACCACCGCCTTCAACGATAAATATACGTTATTTTTTACGTCAAGTTTTTTTTTTTCTAAGCTGAGGGGAAGTCCAGACCCCCCAGGATCCTCACCACTATATACACTCTTGGTTGGACAAATAGCAAAAAGAGGTGGACTAGCTATAAACAATTTTTTGTGTTTTTCGTATTCATTCGTAAAGTTTGAATAGACTACACATCACACAGTTCGAAATTTCTAATTTAAATTCAATTTGGCTCTTTGAACTTTCGGCCAACAAATTTTTTGTCACTTGCTTGAATCTTTTTTGCTCATACTGTCGAAGTAGGTATACTATTTTTTCTAACTTATTTGACATGTTTAACCAAAATTTCCGAACAAAATACAAGCTATCGAAGGTAATTTTCAGATTTTTGAACTTTGAACGGCGAGAAAACGAATCTTTAAATTGAATTTTACGTAGGTTCTTTAAAAAGTTTGGAAAATTCAGAACACGATTCTGACTCAACAAACTTTCTCACATCAAAAGTAAATGTGTTTATTTCACGTTTGCAAGTGATTTATGTAAACAAACATCTTCATCATTAGGTATCAAATCCGTTCACTAATAAATTCATTAGGATATAATAAGGCTTATTCTTCTGCTCATTGTTCATCTTCTTCTACTTCATTCTTCCCCATTCCAACAAATTAATGAAATAAATCACATATTGCGATTAATTATATGGACTGAGCTTACAATGGGTGGCGATACAGTGCGGATGAAGGCAACATAGTAAATATCATTGGCGTAAGGTGATTTTTGTTACGAAAAGTTCAGCAGCTATACACACAAAATTTTTATTTTTGGTTAAAATTACTTTATTTCTCACTTGTTGTAGATCTTTCAAATTTGAACGACGTCAAAAATAGTCGATAAAAAGGAAAATCGGAAGAACCTTATTTCTCCAATGATACCTAACTGCCGGAGATATCTTGCCTTCAAGTTCTTATCACTAAGCTCAGTCCGTATAGTTAAATATAGTCAACGCTTATTGAAATGAAAATTTTTCCTGTCATTTTCAGTCCAAGGGGTGTATGTTTATTTTTTTTAAAATGTTAATTAGGTATTCATTGGTAACCCACAGGTCAACGGAATCAAGGTATTAGGGAGCTGTTACTCAGACTTTAATTATGAGTACTTGACTAAACGACCAATAAAGTTAGTAACATAGTCAAAAAATAAGAAAAGTGATACTCAAGAAGAAGACTTGAGCATTATCACCTCCACCCTTCGAATCATAATGGATTCACACGTTGCAGTACCCACTGTGTTAGTCAAACCTATAAAAACTTCAGCTCATGTTCGTATGTGCGAGTATCTAATACACAAAAATCTAAAATATGTAATAATGTAGCAAACCACAGACTGCAAATGAAGTGAGTTATAAAATAATTTATAACTTGAATTTGGCAAATGAATGCAGGGCCGGCCGCAGGATTTCTTCAAGGAATGTTTTTTTATTTTTTGCTATCTAAGAGTAAATTCAAATTTTCATCTTATTTATGAGCTCTTTCGAAGTCACACCTTGGGATTTTTTAAAAAGATTTCCTTCTCAGATATGGACCCCACTCCTCATAAGATAAATTATTTTTAAAAGTTTGAAAATGAAAATTAAACAAGTTAATTTGACATTAAAAGTTTTATACTTTTTTTAAAATAGTAAACGACGAGGTTTTTCTGAAAATAAATGCAATGATGACTGAGTTGCAGTGGCAGACATGGTGTGGTTGCATTATTCATAGTTAAAAATGATACGTGAGATTACTTGGTACTAACTTTGCTTTTTTTTTTTTGATGGGGGGGTTGAACCCTCGATCCCCGTTTATTCGTGGCGAAATAATTTTGTTAAAATATAGATATTATTCGAAAATTAACTGTTTTTTGTAGGTACTAATTTCTCCATGTTCAAGAATTACGACTAAAACAATAAAAAAATGATTTTCAAATGAAAAAAATTATATTTTTCAACACGTACCAAATTGTCAAGCTTTTAATCGCTTCTCGTACATTATCTATATCCCAAATTTTTTACAAAAAATATCAAAAGTTGTACTTCATATGAAAAAATAACAAAAATAATTGGTTTTTGATACAAGCTACTTTACGTGGAAATCATGTAAAATTTAAGGTTTTCATTTTTTTTTTTAAATGATGAATGAGAAAAAATTAATTACCATTTTAATAAATGATCTTTTGGAATAAATAACCGAAATCTGATCATTGATGAACAAAGCACTAAGTTCAAGGTTCTCGGGTAGGTAGCACTACAGAGACCACTCCTACTACTTATTACCAGTCAAAATTCAAAGTTAAAGTTGCAACATGGAACAGGAGATTATAAACTATATCAAAATTGTTTAAAAAAAAATTCAGTTCCTAACATTACTGTTTACTTTGAAATTTAAGAAACCGAAAAAAAAAATTAACATATTTGGCAAATTTAGAAACTTAACAAGGAATATGTGAGCAAACAAATACGTTTTCAAGGAAAAATTTTCGGTCAAGAAGTGGAGCAAACCTCCTTCAGTCTACCCCTCGCCTCCTTTTCTTCAATCTTGAGTCCGATCAATAGAATTTTTTCACCTCAAAATACTCTCTAAGCTAACTTGATCATATAAGGTTTGGGGTTGAAAAATTAATTTATTCACTTTTCTTGTATGAAAAAAAAAAAACAAAAAAAAAACAAAAAAAAAACAAAAAAAAAAACAAAACAAAAAAACAGAAAAACATCCTTTATTCTACAGTATTTGGCAGTCAGATAGATTGTAAAGTGTGCTACAGCTTAAGTGGATTACTGATAAGATCGATAAAGGTGTGACTGACCAAATTTCACTGGCTTATACGCTATGGGGATTCGATATATTTGTGTTAATACTTAGAAATTACAAATTAATTTGTGCAGATTTCCTTCATTTATGTGATTTGCAAGTTATTTCAGTACCCTGTAGTGAATATACCTGCTTGGAATTTGTAAAAATTGGATGCCAGCGGATAGTACATGGAAAAATCGTATCATTTGAAGTTGGTAAATGTAGTGTTTCAGTCAAAATTATTGAAAAAACTGAGAGAACTACAAGAAACAAGGTCAAGAAAAAAGTTAACTGAGTCTCAGCTAGATTCATTTTGTTAAGGAAGCTGAAACTATGCAGATTTCAGATTACCTATGTCAAAAGTTTTGCTGCAACCACAAAACTTTTAGAATTATTTAGACATCTACACGGAAAAAAAGAATTCCCAACAAATTTAAATGGAAGTGATAAGAATTTCACACTTTTCGTTGCTTACAAATTTTATAACCAAATGCCACGCAGCCACTTCGGTTTGACTGCCGATTAAAACAGGAACGATTCGGTTTTGGAGTTAAATAATGGTACGAAAGTTTTCAACACACTTACGCAAATTCAAGCGGTTTATCAACCTCGGTTAGACATTTTTTCTATCTTCAGACTTCATTTAAATACCTGGCTATGCCCTTTTCGGTTTTTCTCTTATCGAAATCCATCTTTATTGTAAAATATTGAAAGTTTTTGATTTTCTTGCTTAAACTAGTACATAGAACTTAGTATTAAATACATGTTCGTTGCCATCAAGCAACGACAAATATTATTGCATAGGGTGAAGATTGCCAAACTTCCAAACATAATTTTTGATGCTAATGAACTGCATGTACTAAGTGAATATGGGACAGCTACAGAGCACATTCAATGCAACACAACGATCTGAAACAAAAATTAAAAATATTCTTTCAAAAAAGTACGTGACAAATGACAAAAAAAAAAAAAAAAAAAAAAAAAAGACTATACCAACATTAGCAATTTTGTTTGAGCTAAAATAGAGCGAAATTCTATCAGTGGCGTTGACACACACCAAGTGTGGGTGTGTACCCCTCTCTCATTTAACACTTTAATTTGTATATTTAAACACCATAAATTTACCACTGACTTGCAGTGGTAATGGGTGCCCTTTTCCCCGAACACGATTCAATTTACGACCGTTTAAAATCCTTCTTTTTTTCTTCTCTCTTTCTTTTTTCTTCTTCGCACACTACTGCTTCTCTCATTTCGGTGGATTTTCAAAAGCGGTAAAATGATTTGTTTACCCATTTAAAAACCACATAAACCGAAAGAAGATTAGTGAATTCTAAATCAAAGACACGCGTCTTGAGCAGCAAAAAGAAAAGCGAAAGAAAAAAGAAGAAAATAAATAAGTTCTTTCCCCTCATTCGCCACTGACATAAATTTAATGATTTTTTTACATTTATATTCGTCGTATAGTATGTACAGTACGTATAGAATTTTACACTTATTAAAGAGCTATCATAACAAACCTAGGATAAACGGGTACCAAATACCATCGTGACTGAAACATTCTTCCATAAATCAAGCGGAACTCATGCATGATCTATATATCTATATATCTAGATAAAATATTCGATAAACAATAAAAAACATTGTCCGTATTTTTTAAGCTCAGAAAACTGAATATTCTAAAATTAAAATTGCATAACACAGAGATTATATTATGGAAAATCGAAAACTCGTAAATGAAAATAACTTATCTACTTAAACTGACCGTAACCATTAGTGGAAGAGTATATATAAAAACCAAAATGCACAAACGAGAAAAACAAAATATGCTAATAATTAATAGTTGCTAAGTTTAAACAACCATAAAGCGTCTGTCAGCAAAATATCACAAAAATACGATTAATCTACGGCATTATTCGTTCAGTTCGTTATTAAAAATATTTATATTTTCTAGAGAAAAATTTCCACTCCAAGAGAAAGCGTGGAATCCTCAGGAAATGTGACGAAGAAGTGGGAAAAGGGATTTTACCCTAAACATTTCATCATTTTCAGGCTTTGATGTTGGAGTGAAAATAAGTAAACCATCTCATAATGTTTTTTCTTATCGAAGGTTAGCTTTGTAATCTTGTTTTTGTATCTCTTTGAAGAGAGAGGGAGAAAGAGAGAGGAAAAATAACAAGTAATAAATGGGGTGGTTGGAAAGTAATCGAGAGAATGGGTGAAAAAATCGTAATTTCTCGCACCATCGCCAAATAAAAAAATTCTTACAACCGAACATTCATAGAAGACTGAATAAATATCGAAGCAGGTAATACGATACTTAACTAAAAAAAATGATAAATAAGAGCGTCCACGGGGTGAAGGGGGCTGGAAAGGCTAAATGCCTGGCATTATTTGATCAAAAAATTATACAAAAACAACCTAAGTTGATAATTGAAAATACACACACTTTTTCTTCTTGAAGAGACCAATGTACCCAAATACAACACCTTTGTGACATGATATAAGCCTAATTCACACCTGGCTAGTTTTGTAGCTACTACCGAACTATTCGGGATACTATTCTGTTAACAGCTGAAGTCAATTTGCGGTATTAGCCATTTAAGTTAACTTTAGCTTGACGGACAGTCTTCCAAGAATTTCATTAGAATCTCACAGGACAATCCGCCAAGTTAAAATTTACTTTAAAAGGTTAAAAGGCCTCGTAACTTTAACTGTTAACATAATAGTATCCCACGTAGCTGGCCAGTAGCATTAAAACTAACCAAATGTGAATCAGACTGTAGGGTAATTAAAATTAACTTACTCAGGGCTGGTCAAACCAGAATTTGTAACCCAGACGAATTTTAATTTTCGCGTCCCCTTTATGACGATTGACACGTGCACACTTGGTTTTCTTCTTTTTAGTTTCCACATTTCGTCCATTTTCTCTTGTTTTACTGGACTGAGCAATGTTCCGAAAGCACCTATTTTCCTGCTCACTTGATTTCCCTTAATTTTAGCCTTCTAGGTGGCTGCCTGGCTGTTTAACCGACCATACATTTATTAGGATGCAGCAGTCTCTCGTTTGACTCACTACTACATTAATAAAAATTCAACAAAATTCCAAAGTATTTTTTTTTAGTCACAATTTACTAAACTGTTTTGGTAAAGCCAACCATAGGCTACACTTGCCAAGAAAACATTAGAGACCGAATTTGTTTCGTAAAACCAGTAAGTGTGTACAAGATAGCAAACAATTAATTTGTTCACACTGGTTGATGTTTGCTGGCAAGGTGACAAAGTTCTAAAAGTCAATTAGTAAATCTCCATCTCCATACCTGCCTATACTTCTGAATCTGATCATTTCAACTCTTTGCATTCAAGCATCCGTTCAACAAGTTGTCCACTCGCAAGTTTGGCCTCTCTCTAGTGGATAATCTTTAACGTTTGAATTTTCATGCATCCACTTCACGAATCACCTCATAGTTCTTGACCTTATAGGGAGTAAGTTCAAAAGAAACTTTTTCTTCTCTACTCTAAGTAGCAAAAATGTTCTTAAGGCAAAAAATTAATTTTTTTTTTTTTAGTTAGTTGAATATGGCTACTGAATATTGTCCTTTTATTTTAGATCTATGAAATAACTTCGATTGCCTCAGCTAAACTAATCACCTGATACCTTTCTATCACTTAGCTCTAATTTCTTGTCCTTCTCTTACTTTAGAATGATATTCATAGACACCTAGAATGGTTAAATACACGGCAAACTTTCCACGTCAGTCTCACCGTTGATTAATGCCACTTCCTCTGCCAACGCATGCGATTGTTATGCTCTTTATCCTGACCCACTCTCCTTATCTCGTAACTGTTCTTACATTACCTACCTATTTACCTTTGATCAAATTGTGGGGATTCCTCCTTTCACTAACAAAAAATTATCTTCCTCTACATGTTCGGTTTCATTTTCTAAAGCTGGTGATCTTTCCATACGTTTCATGGATTTCAAATTATCATAGCATCAAATTCACAGGATTTTTAGTGTTCTGGTACATTACAAAAAGGTCCAATAATGCAGCTCAGCGAGCTAATACTTTATTCAGAGCAGGAGACTAAGTGTATATGAAAACACACTCTCTTGTTACAATTATAACTGACTACCAACTGTTACCCGTAACATTTCCCAGCAGTGGAAAACTTTAGGTTCCAACTGTAACACTAGGATAATTATATTTACATTTTTTCACCCAAACTGTTGCTCCACAAGATAGCCCCATCATTCTTAATCATTTTACCTATGCTTTACCTAAGAATAATCAAGTAATTGGGTACAAACAGCGATGAACCTCGTCATTTTAACCTCTCGCATTTAGCCACTGGTGCCAATACCTTGTTCACTTTTGAACCTAATGCCTCAAAATGAGTAAATATGCAATCACCCAGCTTTTTGGTGGTGAACATCAAATTTTCGCCCACGTCTTTATTCTTCTCGACTCAATTTTCCCAAAGATTCACGAGCTTGTTCACTTCTTTCTGCGTTCCTTTTTGGGTAGCTACAATAACCTCATTTTCAACTTCCTCTTTCCAGGGCTGGATTTGGGTTTTTGCCACCTATAGACTGCAAATTTTTCCGCCCCTGAATTGAAACATCAGTGAGAGTGTAAAATGAATCGTATAATTATAATAATTTTACAAAAAACTTTTTATCCTTATTTTCAAGTTACTGCACCTGAACTAAATTGGAAATGTTACGAACAATAAAGAAAAACATGAAGTGAAACATTTATCAGAATAAAATGAAATGAAAAATAAAACTATTTAGGTAAAAGCAGTAAAATAAAATTAATAATAATTCAAAATTTCACTTTTTTTCTTCTTCGATGATAGTAATGCACAAATTATTTTTTCTATACTGATTTGAGAAACAATTGAAACATTTGCCGCCCCCAAAATCTTTCCCCTGGAGACAGAGCCTCAACAGGGTAATGGGAAATCCAACACTACTTCTTTCTGTCCCCACGTTGAACTGATGTGACCATAATTCCAGTCATCATTCTAATGCCCAGTCAAATTGAGGGATTCTCAAAGTTCCCACTGGAAAATTAATTGCTTGTTTACTCGGTCAGCTCACACCAGTATTTAGTGAACGAGTCAGTAACATGTTCCGAATGATCAATATCTGTTATACTACATCTCGAAAAAAATCATCTGAAATATTGGAGTTGAACTTTATTCTTAAGCATGATACAAAAGTTTTACAAAATTCAAACAGAAATCTTCCAACGGGTTTGACCTCACAAAAAGTTTATGGGAAAAAAAAAACAACAAAAAGAACGATCGACCAGAGCACTTTTTCGACATTTTCCACATTGACTTTTCGTATTCTCAGCAGCAAATATCTTCTTTCGCATACCTACACGATTAGTGTATAAGTATGTTACTTGCGACACATTTCTTCAGTTCCTCTTTCCAAATAAAAAAACGAAAAAAACCCCCAAAAAAACGAAAAGAAATATACTCGCGACAAATGAACAAAGAACTGCACTTAATAACAAAAAAGTAGCGCTTATACCATTTTTGATATCAATACACAGCAAATGAATTATTATATTCCATAAATATTGAATATTATTGCTTCTATTTTTATTAAAAGATAAACGCGATTCGGTTTTTATTTCGAATAATGGTCCGGAAATTATTCTAATTTATCGAAATACACAAACTTGTGCAGTGACTCTATGACTGTATACACCAAAAGCGTAATGGCGATACATTTCTCAAACAAGCGATTTTACTCCTAATACCCTTTTATTTTCTCTTCAACTCATACCCAATCCCCAAAATACTGCGTATTTTTTGTATTTATTTATTTTTATTTTTTCATTCTTCAGTATACACGTTAGCATTTTTTCTCATTCCGTCTCACTCTCTCCGGTTCATAGAAATGAACAACAGCTCAAATTCTTCACCAGTTTATCAGCCCCCAGATCGAAAGTTTAAATAGTCGACCCAAAATTAATGACGTCGTTCGTTAACTTTTTGCTGCAGCTTTTTGGAGCAAGCACAGAATTAGCGGTGTCCTTTTCTTTCTTTTGGTTTCCTTTTTTTTATTTTGCTTTCTTTTTCGTTTCTTTCTTTCTTTCTTTCTATGTCGCCGTACACTGAAAAGATTGCAACTTTCGTACTGATCGGAGCATCGGATAGAAAAATTTATGATGCGTCTTTAATGTCGGGTGAGTTAGGAGTTGTGTACATTTATACATGTACACGTATACATGTATCCACCATACAGTATATATATATACTATACTCGTGTACATGCACGTATACTCTAGATATATTTCTGTATACGTTTAAAATAAAACGACATAGAATAAGCAAAGAAAGATAGATAGGAAGAGGAAAAAAAATAGAAAAAAAAAGGAGGAAAAATTCCGATATACCGTAGAGAGGAAAGATACATCCTCAACTTGGCGCTTGCAGATTTCGTTTCCGTTTTGAAAAAGAACTACTGCGTATTCTGCTGGGTTGAATATACACTCCGAATCGAGAAGGAAGTGAAAAAGAATGAAGCCAAACGACGCCGACTGAAAATTTTCAAAACTGCTGAAAAAAAATAAAAATAAAAACTCGAAAACCAACATCGGGGGTTCTTAAAAATTTTGTCACAATTTTTTCCCTCTTGTAATTTTGGAAGCAAGATCCGAGTCAAATGCAGAAACATTTTTCATTAATTTCGGTCAAAGTTATGGTTAATGTAAGAACTTGTCTAAATGCAAACGTTAATCGTCGGTAGAAAAAACTTTAAATTTCGAACAATTTATTAATTTTTTGTCCTAATATAGTCAAACACATTCGAATTTATAAACGTGAAAAAACAATTAAAATCGAAAGAAAGTTGAAAAAAAAAAAGACCTGCTGAAACTATACGAATTTAAAAATTAACTCGTCATATATGTTATGATCACAGCTGAGAGCACGACTCAAGTCACAAATGAAATTCGTCGCTTTTAAGTGACATTCATCTTGTAAATATCACCAACACACTTTTTCTTATTTTTCTCCGAATTCGTGAATAACGTTTTCGAATTTAGCCCTTAAAATTGACGAATTTAAAATTTTTATTCGATTAGAGCGATAATTTTTTTTTTTCCATCTGTAGATGCTGGCCGTGGATGAATTTCTAACAACATAAGTACCAAAAAATTGTCATTTTCCGCTCACTTGTTGCTATGATAAAAATGTGGCAAATGTTATGTCCACCGGCTCGTTATTCGCAAATATCTCCGTCAATATTAAATTTATTGTAAAAATAGTTCAATAAAAAAATGTTTAGCTTTCCATTTTCAACAAGAGTCCTTATTAAGTTTTGCGCGCAATTTATTCAACACTGACAAAACGCTGATCATGATTCAGTTTGTCACATTTTGAATTCTTTTTTTCATCCCCATTTGAAATACTCTTTTTGAGCCAAGTACGACGGACACCAGGTACTTTTGATTCTTGAAACTGCATGCTTCATTTTTCTTTTAACGAAATATTTTTGTGATAAAATTAATACTGAAGAAGATATAATGAGAAAAATTATTTAGGTGACACATTTTCCTTATTTTCTGCACAAGGAATCGAAGTAAGGGGCGGGTTTTTTGTGCAGTTTCTAAAAAGATTTATCTGCACCTACTTAAGGATAGGAAAATAGAGCACCAAAACGCATATTTTTTTGTGCATAAATACATGAATTATATATCGACTAAATTAGCTAAAAAAAAAGAGTTTCCCATAAAATTTATTATCTCAAGATCTCCTGGATATAAGCGGGTTTTTTGAACGTCCATTAACAATTAGATCGAAGATCTGAGGCCGATACATTTCGAATGGCACTGCAAAATTTTCAAAAAGTAATACTCGCCCCTATATTTTCTGTTGGCCACAAGGAGAATGAGGATATTTTCATTTGTGTTATCAAAGGTTATAATAGCTGTTTTTAGGATGGTGTTGTACGGAGTTATGTTAAATCAACAATATTGCAAGCTTCTTCGCGGCTCTGTGCTAATGATATGGTTTATTAACCATGTAACTCACGTTCGAATCCTTATGATGTTACTGAATATTTTCTTTATAATTTTATTTTTTTATTATTAATTTTTTGTTTTATTTTTACTTTGTATTTGTCAAATTAGCCAGATTAATTCTTATATTAAAAAAAAAAAAAATTCCGAAAATGCCAGAAGAAGTCTTTATTTTATTTTCTCAAGTACTTTTCGTCTGTCATCTGTTTAAAGATGCAACTGGAAACACCCGAAAAAACACTCTCTTTGTCTAATCGCAGACGAATATCAAGGAGAAAATACTACTGCAGAGCTGATAAGCCTCTACCAATATGTGCTGCTCCAGCTCTTGCCCATTATTTACTCTCCTCTAATATAACTACGATAGGATGCAGTATGACCAACATGTGAGAGAGGAAGCTAGTATTTGGTGTAGAGGAAGCTCTCACCTTTAACCTCTGCACCACAGTTACTTTTGACTGGGCATGATGAAGCTCCAATAGCCGACAACAAGAAAATTGGCGAGAAAAATGTAAACAAATTAAATCAAAAACTGCCAGCATAAGCCAAAAAAAAAAAAAGCTTTATCTCACTCTACCTTGACCCCTGAAAACGTTCATGCCCTCGCTCAATATTTCTGATGCCTTCACATGTGAAAGTAAAAAAAACTCGTAGGTTTCAATTATTCGCCTACAATTTTACAATGACATTCTTAAAACTAAAAGATTTCAACTAAAATTCGAAAAAAAATACGTAAGTAATTTATCATAACTTCATCCTTCACTAGTATACAAGCTGGGTACAGAAAGCCTTTTTTTGTCAAATGAATAAAAAAAAACATGATTGCGAGCTCACACACGATGAAACAAACTTTAAAGAAAAGCAGATTTAAAGAGGGTAAAAAAATTTTATAACTTTTCGAAAAATTTCTGCTCTAAATTTTATTGGGAAGGTCGTTAATGTCAAATGTAGATTCAGCTGAAATGTATGGTCTACACGCGGAAAAGGTGGAGACGTCGAAGGTCAATGCTTTTAGATGCAATTTGGCAAATGATCTCATTTAAATATGGATTGAAATTATGAAGATAACTTTGAGGAGGTTTTCTATTTTTATATTATACTGTGTAGCGCATTTTTTCTTCTTTCCTTTCCGTTTTCTTATACACACAATATATCTTGTCTTCTCTTTCAAAGAAATATGATTTTCGTATTCGAAAATTTTTATTTTGACTTTTTTAATGGCAATTACATCGCGTACAAATTTATTATTATCAATGCATAATTTTTCAATATTTTTCGTTCAGTTATACGCGACATGGGGCGGTGTTTTGATCATCTTTACAGTTTTATTTGGAAAATTGAACGAAATTTTAAAGTTTTGGAAATTGCACAGAGAACACAAAAATAAGGGATAAAATTTTTAATGAGAGCGATGTTTTAGTGTTTTTGTGTTTTTATTGAAGATCTACTTAAATAAAAGACAAAAACAGAAGAGGATCAGGATGCACTACGTTCAGAAGTTTACAATGGTGTCGTAAACGGAATAGTTACCACTTGTAAAAATTTCCAAACATTTTTTAAACCATCTGTCAGTATTTTAGTTCTAGAATGACAACATTACGAATGAATTTTACGTAAGTATAAAACAGTAAATAGTAAACACAATAGCCAAGAAAAGCATAATTTTTGAAAGTTTCCATATTTAAAATTTATTAAATTTTAATTTTTGCTGGCAAGTAAGATAATTATTGTTTTTACACCCAGAGAAATTATATGCCTTCATGAGCGGTATAATCAAAAGAGTAAGCGTCTAGTTAATTTTTGATTAACAGCTTAGCTGATTAGCTGATGTTGTTTAGAATTGATAGTAAATTGGACAAAATGAAGACTCCGTTTTTTACCATCTATGGTTTAATTAACTAGTATTTGACATGAACAAAGTGACAATTGGTACAGTTTCGACGTATTCTTTAGAATATTGAGAGACAATAATTACACATTATGTAACACAGTAAAACAAAATACGTTTCATAATTAACAGTGTAGGCTCTAGGTAGGTTCTGCCCTTGAGATTATTAAAATGGATAATAGGCATTAGGTACGAACAAATTTCACAGGTCAATTCCACAGGTCATACTGCAATGAAAAGGATTGCAGAAAAAAGTTGAATAAATTTAAAAACGAGTTTTTCAAAGATAAGCTTTTATTGTTATTTTTTTTTTGGCTTTAGCTTCATGCGAAATAAATATTATTTTGCTGCGGAAGGTTGGCTGCAGTATTGGTATTATTTTAAAATCGCAGTAATGAGTAGAATAAAAGCTGATAAAAATATAAATCCGCGAGCATATGGAATGGATAATTAATGAAAATGCTCAATTTTGCAAATGACCATCTCGTCATATGGACACCAATTTTTTTCATCAGTTTGGTTTTGAATGTAGAGGAAAGAAAACTCTTCATTATGGTGTTCTAGGCATAAAAACCATACTTGGCATGAAAATTATGTCCGGAGAGAAAATAACGAGAATTTCTGATATAAAGTACAATTGGTGTAGACTGATTCAAAAAGAAATGTCAACACTAAGTACATCGTTTTCTTAAAAAATCAACGAGGAAATTCTAATACGTATTTCATTTTACTCGTATTTCTTTCCGAAACAAAAATGATGGAAAAATTCTCAGACGAAAAAATCTAAATCTAATGGGGTTTTACCTTTCATCGAATAAGATAAGCAACCTGCAATACATGAAGTAACTTTCTGGGCCACCATCAATGACAGGAACGCGTCTTTATTGACGCACTAGTGGGTATTACTACGAACTAATGAACTCTGGTTCGTATCTGGACAACAGTGAGATGGGCTTCGTTGTATCTACTTAATTTTTTCAGTTTATGAGTGAAGTATAAGCTAAATACTGTAGCTATATAAACGAGAATCTTTCTAGAAGTGAAAATATTGCCTCTCAACCCAAATTCAAAACTTAATATTTGAAGGCTGGAGAACAAGGAAAAATAATGCAAGCAAGTGGTACTTGGAAAGGATTACACAATTGAAGAAGATCTCCACTGAGGTTAGCTTTAGAGCCTACTAAAATAGTTTCCTATGAATGTCATTAACTATCGAACATTCTACTTTCAACCAATAATCTTTGATATTTACCGATGAAAAAGTGGTTTTTTTGATTTTGAATGTCAAATGACTACCGAGATATAAATGTACAGGAAGATGCTAAGGTGAGAAAAGAGGAAAAGAAAGAAAACAGCTTTTTTTACGATCCGAGAAAGTTGTCTTCTGTTTACTTTTACACATTATTAAGTAATTAACAAGCTCCATTAAAGTGTAAATATTATTTTGAATATTGTCAAAACAGTCAATCCCTAGCCCTCTCAAATAAATTATCATATGATCTGTGGGGACTATACTCGTATGAGGTATTCGGGGATTGCGCACCTCAATGACAGTTGCCGCCCAAAGGCTGGTATATATTCGTTTTTAAGACGTTAAACAAATACACACTTGTACGTTTGTATGTTTGTACCTGTAAGTACGTACAGGTAAGATACATTGTACGAGCCATGATTAATTACATGATAACAATCTCGGTGATGTCACGGATTGGCATCAAACACATTGTGTCGTTTCTTATCACCTCAACAGAGATAAGAAACGACGTAACTTATGACATAATACCATGTGTACATGTTTGTATGTGTGTCTGTGTGCATGTACCAAATCCGGTATATAGACTCTCAAAACTGGCTACAAAGTTGCCAGTGTTTGCCTTGGATTTGGCTCTCCCATACTTATAATGTATGAAGTGGCAGAACACGCAAAGCTGTAGAATTACCTTCTATGTGTGAATATTTCTCACAACAAGGTATTCCACATAATCCATACATTACCTACAGTAAATAAAAGCGCTGAACCCTCAATAAACTAGAGCACGAGTAGAATAACAAAAAAAAAAAAATTTGAGAAGACTTTATTTTTGCCAAAACCCAACTAAGTTGGGTAGTGAATGCGACTGCGATACAACTTTATAATGCCGATATTTAAATTTCTTTTGGTTTTCTGTTGAGACTTTTGGTTTTTTTTTGGAGAATTTTTTAAAATCATCTTTGTTGCAGTATTTTAGTTTAGCGCACCCAATTAACTTCGTTTACCACAAATTTCTTTTTCAATACATATAATTCGAGTAGGTACTGAAGTACGATTTTGGCTCTTAAGCTCAAAAAATTCGAATCCAGCGTCATTCAAAGGGATTTGGGTGTTCACGACTCACAAAAACGACGTAACGAAAAAATCGCATTGAATTACTGCCAAAATGATAGACAAAAAACTCTACCGCAGTTGCAGCATCGGTAGAAAAAGTAGATTTTGATAGTATGAAATTTTGTAGCTGTTGACCTAAAATTACCCAGTTAGAATCCATTACTCCTATCAAAATCGAAATACAAATCGACTTTATGAAAATACCGTCTGACCGATTTGTACCAAAATTTGTGAAATGTTACAATAAATTACACTGAATAACTATTCCGAATTTCGTGGTTACCGGTCCAAAATTGAACATTTTACAGCCAAAAAAATACACAAAAATAGGTACCGGAAGTGCCGTCTGGCCGATCTGCACCAAAATCAATAGGTCAGGTCTCTTAGTAGTAAGGTTCGCAACAAATTTCGCGACTCTTGGACAAAAATTGCGACCTATAGCGTGGTAAAAAGAAAATAGAATATATATGCATATGATTTTGAGTTTTTGGTGCCACAATTTTTCGTGGGTCATAAAACGAAAAGTGAGTCCACCCCCTATCACAGGTCTTCTCATGTGATCGAAATTAATCAGCAAATTAGCATAGAAAACCTACTTAAAAAAATAAGACATTGTGCGATGCCATAGGTATCCAACCTTTTTTTCACACAATTACAAATCTGTAAACAAGTCGTGCGAAAATTTAAAAACTGGTCATCCGTTTATTTTGGAATGCAAACAGCGAGAATTAGTCATTCGTCCGTGAGTTCGAGTCGTGAAACCAATCTAAAGTATAACTTAAGCGAATAATTATTTGAAATGCGAATACATAATATTGTATTTTTAAAACTTTGTAACATATCCGGGCGCATGAAGCAGGACCTGCCAATTAATGCACAAACGTTAAAAATTCTTAATTCGAAGGACGAATGAAAATACATGCACTTAGTTGGAAGACTCGAGACTTATAACTGAGGGCGGAATTCGTGTACCTACATGAATTTATAATTACAGACGGATTCGCGAATAAATAGTCCAGTGAAGGAACGCTTTCGAAAAAGCGTTTTGGAGAGAAATTTTTTGGCATTTATTAAGAGACGTTTAGAGATGAATATATATACTAAGAGTCCCGGAATCTCCGAGGTGAGTTAACCCCAGGGCATCCCAAAATATGTACTTCGATACTGTTTTTTGCGAATATCTCGCGAACGGTTGGTTACAGGCCTAAAATAGTTCAGTGCAATTTAAAAAAATATAGTTGATTATATTCTTTACAATAACGTTATAATTGATTGTTTCTCTATCTCTAATAGTTTGCGTGAAATTTGTCCATCAAAAAAGCAAAGATTTCGATGTTACAAGGCCATGTTTGTTGAAAAGTCCATATAAAATTTTTTTTGAAAAAAATCTGATACTGACCGGCAAATTTTTCGAAAACTGTAAGAGAAAGGGAAAAAATAAACTGCAACGTTATTGTAGAAAATTTCATCAACTATATTTTGGTATTGAACTATTTCAGGCCTGCAATCAACCGTTCACGAGATATTTGCAAAAAATTGAAACAAGGTACACATTTTAGGACACCCTGGAGTTAGCTCACCTCAGAGATTCTGTAACTTTTAGTATATTCGTCTTTAAACATCTCCAAATAAATCCCAGAAGTGAAACAAATTGTCCAAAAAATTTCCCTCTAGAAACCATTTGATAACGGGATTAAAATGACACTTTGGAAGTTATTTTTCAGGAAATGACTATACCGTACAGATGAAGATTTTTTTTTTTTTTTTTATGAAATATTCTTACAATAGTCAAACTAAATCACAAAATTAGATCAAATAAATGAAATGTATAATAAATGTATGTGTAATGAAATTTCGATCAACCAATTGAAAAGTCTTCGTTAAAACGATGAAAGGAAAAATAAAACCATAAGAGAGACAGAGAGACAAAAAAGAAAGATATCGCAATAAAAAAATACATAAATTTCACTCCAACTATACGCAATATTCCAAAAATATGAATGAACTTTCAACTTATTTTATTTTGGTTAAGGCTTGTATTGCAGTTAATATTATGGTAATTTTTATATTGTAATCTTGCATTAATAATAATCTGAAATTTGTAAGTAGAAGGAAAGTTTTTCTTCATTTGTCATTCTCCCAAATGAATGAAAATGGAAGATTAATAGCCCAGTTTTACGGTGAATTATTAATGTAGTAACTGAATAATCCTATGTGATTCGTATGACTAAAATAATTAGAAAATGATGTTCACAAGAGGGTGAACAGTAATCAGAAGAATTTAGATATCGTGAAGTGTAACTGCGCAAGGGAACCAAGAATTCCATGACTCCCTAAAAAACAATTCTGACTTTCTTAATTTCAAATGATCTTCAATATGTTTATTTCTACTTCTAAAAGCTAACACTCCTGGCCTTTCTCTAACACCTTCACAGTGTTTTCATTAATCCACTGCAGCCCTCTCTCTTCCAAAAAAACTATTCACCCTACTGTCAGAGTTCCACTTGGAATAAAGAGTGCAAAGTCACCAATTAGAGTAAGTCGTATTGGTCAAGATGACGAGTTACTGAGTGAATGATTTTCATTTACATAAACGAAGAGAAGCCGAAATTTGTACATTGAAACATGAACTTACCCATATTGGTATCTCGTCAGTGATAGACATATATGTAGCCTATAGTACAATATCTTTTAACAAATGATGCAGTACAGCTGTTCATCACTCATTTGTATAATCAGAGAATTATCTGTTTGATAATTAATATTGAATTTATCGATAATTAGCATTCATTGCCATAATAAGTGGATAAGCAATAAGCAGGCAAAGCCTTTACAATTTTGGCTTTTCTTCCCTTTGGAGTTCTAAATTCGAACTTTACCAGCAGTTTCTAAATTTTCATGGACTCAGAAAAACAACATTTTCTGTACCTACGCAAACTTCTTTCTTCTTGTTTCAACTTGTGTTCCTTTTTTCAAAATTTACGAATCACTGTTTCAGCCCCCAAAGACGAATCTTGAAGCGTTAACTTTTTGACTCCTAAAATTCACGCGAAAATGGAAAATAAGAAAAAAGTGAGCTAGACAGAGAAAGATTGAGAGAAACAGAAAAGAGTGAAAAAAAAAAAGAGAAGAAAATAGAACGTGTCGTATTTCGTTTTCTTTCATTCTCTACGGCTCCATGATTTATTGCCGTTATTCTTTTTCCACCCAAATTTATTTTCTACGATATTCAAATGTGTTTTTATTGGACAATCTACAAAATTGTAGTTTCTTATATTTTTTATCCTGTTTGTTTTTTTTTCCGAACTTTTAGCTCTATCTTTCCATTTTTTATTTTTCTATACCTCTCTCATCTTTTATCCTATTTTCTCGAAGATTTTCTTCTCGTATTTTCTTTTCTCTCTCTCTTTTTTTTTGTTTTTTTGTTTTACTTTTTCACAAAATAAAATAAATATAGAAGAACCACTTTATTCGCCTACAATAATTTGCTTTCTCAGTCGTTTATCTTCATACGCGAATGGAACGCGAGTTAACTATGAAACATTACAATGTTCTTTTGATTTCTTACTCCATCTCAGCCTCTGTCTCTTTCTCTCTCTCCAAGATATCCACTGCCGTTTATTTTCTTTCTCTTTTTTATTCACTGTTATTTTTTTAATATAGTTAGAGAACACTACTCATCTTCCTCCCAAAATGAAAAAAAATAAAATAAAATAAAAAGGAAAAAAAAGAGAAGAAAATAACGTCTTTATGTTAGCCAAAACAAAGTTAACCTTTACCTCCAGGGAAACGAAATTTAAAATGGAAATTAATGCATTTGATTTATACGCAGCCGGTATGCATGACTATTGGCAAAAAATAAAAAAATAAAATATTTTTAAAAAATTAAAAAAAAAATCTAACGCAGCAGCAACTTTGTTAGAAAAAGTAGGTTTTGATTGTATTGAATTTTGTAGCTGTTAGCCTAAAAATTATATAGTTAAAAACCATTACGTCTTTCTAAATCGGATAAAAAAAAAAGACTTCACAGAAGTACCATACAGGTTCTGAAAGAAGGAAAGAGAAAGGGTACCAAAGGTACCAAACCTGTACTTTTTCAGAGGGCCCGGAAGGACCCAAATTTAGAAATAAATAGAAATCTTCAAGTTATTTTTGAAAGAGTGCTCAGGACCGATCCAAGGGGCCTTTGGGGTGTCACATTCCTTAATTTTAACAATAGAAACGCTAAAAAATATCTGTTCTAGAACACAAAAAACATCCAAAAAGGTTAACCTTCTCCCAAAATTAAATTCTGTAATTGACAATAAGATGCCCATTCGTTCACTCTCTCTGGAACTGAAATTTGTCTCCGAGGCCATGCCACCGGGTACCGTCCGGCCGATCCGTATCAAAATCGGTGGCATATTACAATGGATAACAGTAGGTAAATATTTGTCCCAAATTTCATAGCTATTGGTTCAAAATTGAACATTCTACGCACAAAATAAAAACTAAAATCGCGGTCCGGAAGTACTATCTGGCCGATTCGTACCAAATTCAATAGGTCAGGTTCTCGGCTTAGTACTAATGTTACTAATGTTCGTAACCGCGATTATCGGACCTAACTTGCGACCGGTACCGTGTTAACAAAAAGATCACTTGTATCATATTAATTTGAAATTTTGGTGTCAAAATTTTCCTTGGATTATGAAAAAATTCCCCACTACCACACCCAGATCGTTTCACGAGATCGAAATTCGAAATTAATGAGTAGATTTTCGCACAACACCCACTTAAAAACCACCCGAGAAATAAATAATTTTGCAGTTGCCAGCATAAGAGTCGCACCGTCACCACAGGTCAGATTTTTCGATATTGAATCGTATGCCTATACGGTTGGAAATTATGTTTTCAACACCGAGGGACCGGATAAATTAGCTTGTTACGAGCACTTTATACTTTTTACACTTTAGGCATTCATTTTCCCATTAACGAAGATTTATAATCATCGGATGTATTAAAAAATTTCATCTTCGATTTTCGGCTACAACCGTTAGCCTACGTTTCGATCGAATTCTTTAGGCTAGACGTGGAGAAAATTTATCGGTAATTTGAAACAAATAAATAGCGCCTGCTGCAGTGGTGGCACGCTCAACAGGCTCAAAATGGTCAAATCAAATCTACAGCGTGGGTCAACGAATTTCTTTTCTCGTAGGTACTGGAAAAATTCCTAATTTACTGTGGGTACCTGCGTATACGTTTACACGCCGGTTACTTCGTTCCTAGGGAAAATTTATGGTCTTGTGGAAACGAGAAAATTTATGGTAACCAGCAAATAAACGAGGGCTTTGAATTTTGATGCAAACATGGCAAACCTCCTGCGGAGAAATTGGGCGATTGACATCGAAGCGGAACTCCTTATAACGAATACCAGCGCCGTGCATACAAATGGGTTTCATTTGATATTTTATGAATTTTCAATTGCTGGCTTGGTGGTTTGCTATCCACGGTAAGCCTACAGCGTTGATAAAACGGTAGTTGGAAAATGTAGGCGGGTATAGAGGAGCGTTCTTTATTCACAAAATATATCTACCTATCCGGCATCGTTGAACTCGTTCGACCATTAATACCATTAAAACGTTTTGATTAATTAAATGAATGGTTTATAATATTCTACCACTTGTTGCGATGAACAAAATATTATTCTTGATTGTGGTGTTGCACTTTTTGCTGCAGCCAGCAAGGCTAAGACCCAAGACTAAACGCAAAAATGAGAACAAATACTACCAAACAGTAAAACAGTTGCAAGCATTTACGTAATTTTCCATAGTATTTAAGGTTCATTACTTTCACCCTATCATTTTATCATTTAAGCTAATTGGTACTTGAGGGTCAGGTCAAGTTTCTTGGGTGTTTGCGCAGAACGTAAATGGTAAATTAAATTTATCGATCGATAATACAAAAAATCTTGTAAACAAGTAAACCGAGACTTGACTATGCAAAATCCTAGCTAAGATCAAGATTTAACTGTGCAAGACCAAGATCTATACCTACTTAGGCCAAGACCAAGATCAAAACTACTATGCAAGTCCATTAAAATGAATAAATTATTGGGAAAAAATTGCAACAAGTTGAAATGTCCACTTCATCGTTCAAAACAACATACTAAAAGTCTGGATGCGTCCATTGCAAAGCGTCGTCCCCTAGGGGCTTAAATTATTGGCACACAGCAGCTTTTCATATTTATCTCGAATAATTTTCATTTGATCAAACATAGTTCAAACAAAATTTGAAGAAAACTAAAAAATCATTAACAAAGTATTCTACTTTTTTTTGTCAGGTGCATAGTTTTTGTTTACATGTTAAAAATAATTTTATTGCATAATAATTACATGCTACGTAATGCATCTGTATTAATGAAGTGTATGAATTCAGTTCTTCGATAACTTTGAAGTCTATAGATAGACACCTAAGTGAAATTCTCTCCCCTACCACGTTTCAGCACAATCTCCCCAAGTGATTTTTCATTACATTTCTGTGAGATATGTAGTAGTATGTAATCGTAATCTACATCAGTTGCGGAGGTGGTACTGAAATTTGTTAAGGGAAAGAATTTTACTTTCTGGGAATAAAATTAGCTTATAGAAGAACCGAAGTCCGATACCTTATTAGTATTAGTACCTGGTTCACCAAGCTTTGCTCGGATGAGGAAAAAGAGAAAACTTTGTTAATTTTAATCAAGCTGGAGAATTTCAGCAAGATATTTATTAGGTATATTCTTCGATATTATAGTATTTGTATATCTCGAGAATTTAGATCGTAATATTTAACTCATACTTCATTAATTATAAATCATAATAATCATACGCAGTTTAGGCTTAGCAAAATTCGTTAATAAAACCTTTCTTATTCGTTACTTTTAGGGTTAATCAATTTTTCATCTTTCGTTATCACATGCTGCTGATGGATATTGAGATGCTCATATGTCTGTACAACGAATTTTCTCAAACTTGAGACCTATGTAGGTCGTTTTTTGGTACCAAAATACCTCTATACTGTAATTTTCAGCAATATTGTCGGTCTAGTTCTTCATAATGTGTTTACATACACACATACCCACATACCTACATACAATTATTGCTCGTATTATAGTACAGAATATAGATGCTTCATGTTGCATACGATTACTGTAGAAGCATGAACAGAAAAATAGGGTCGTATTTGATTTATGCAAAAACTATAATGTGCTTGACAAAAAAAATTTGAATGCTGTTTCATTGATTTTTTTAGTCTTCTTTAAATTTTGTTTAAACAGTTTTTCACTCAGATGAAAATCGGAAAACATAGACGTAAAAAGTTGCAGTGCGCCACCATTTTAACCCCCTAGGGCACGACTCTCGCATCGGACGTGTCTGGCTATTAGTATGTTGTTTAGGGCAGCGAAGTTGACGTGTGTACCAAATTTTAACTTGTTGCATTTTTTTTTCCTAATTAAGCCAATTTTAGAGCCAAAGTGACTGGACTACAATGTAATCTGGAGGGGAGTAATAAATCAATTCTTACAATAGGCCCAAAAAATTCACAATTTTGACAGAAAATCCGAAAAAAAGATCACTCAGAATTTTGAAAACAAAAAAAAAATCACTTTTTTTAATTTTTACAATATTTTAGGGTATGAAGGATTTAACAACCTCCACTCTCTTCTCGCACAGCCCCTGTATGCTTTTGGTGTTGTTTTTATTTTTATTCATAATTATAACTATCCGCTTCACCTTAAGAATTACTCAAACCTACACTTTGAAAAGAAAATGAACCAATATTGCTAAATTTTACAACAACTAAATCAACTCAACAGTCAAAAGAGAAAGTCTATTACTACAATTAAGGCAATGATTACCATTATTTGAAGGTAATAATTGTTCGACATTTAACGTCTCCACCAAAAGCCATGAATACGATCTTTTTTCGAGAATATAGAACGTTTTGTGCAAAAAGACTGTTCAGATTTGGCTAACAGGCGAAGTGAGGTGCAAGTTCTTTGAAGAAGCTGTTCGACTTTCCAAGGAGGAACTCAAAAAAATCATTCATATTTTCAAAAAAGGGCGTAATTTCAAATTTTAAAATTCAATTTTCGGACCCAACATGATGAGTAAGTTCCGACGAAAAGTTCTCTTCAAAAGATATGATTGAATTTGTATCTTGGATCCTGGGTGCTTCCTAATTTCCTTCACGTCAAAAAAGTTCTCAGAATTATTCCAATCGAGAAACGTTCTTTGAATTTCAGTGGAACCAGTTCAGAAGTAAAAATTCAAACGGAGCACTTTTTTGCCATATCGAACAAAGTTTATAAGTTCAAATTGAACGAATAAAAGACCAACTCAGGAAAAGGTTCCTCGTTCGTGCTTTCAGATTCATTATGAATCGAATTAGTACTTTTTAAAATTACTTGACGCTTTCAAGTTGGGTGTTGGATGACCATAAAGGAGTATACCAAAGGGCTTTGCAGAGCCTATCTGCAGCACTTGTCTTCATATGTTGATGCAAAAGTTTTGATCACTGACAGTAAATCCAATACGATAAAAGCAACGGAAGAGGGCTTAATTTCGTTCATCTTCAATTTCCACCTTTAAAATTTAATCCAGAATCCTGATGCAGCATTTCTGCAGCTTCGACCTGGAAACTGCTCGCAGCCCATGTTGCTGACACCCGTTCCAACATCATTTTTTTAAGAATGAAAACGACACTTTCCATTTATTTCAATCACCAAAGAGATCACCAACATATTATGCAGCACCATTTATCCTCCTGCTAATGCACTTGCGCGTCAAATCTGCCACAAATTTGTGCAGCCATCTTCTATCACAATTGGACCAAATCGAAAATTTTCCCCAATGCCAACGCGACATCCTCGTTAATTTTTCATTTCCCCCGCATCCTCAATCGCTCGCCCACCGCCTCCCATTTCTTTTTTTCTCCTTCCAAATTCACCAAATCCTAGACATTTTTCACGCGTCCTCGAAAATGCCACAGTTAATAAACTTCGAACATTTATACGGGGGCAACCCGACAATAAAATGTATCGTTGTTTATTTTTCATTAAAGGAAATTTATTTGCCAGATTTATCCGCCCGTTTTGTTTTTTCTCGCCCGTTAAAAATAATATCCCATGTATACGTAGTAAATTTTGTCAAGACTATCGGACTTTACCCTCTCTTTTTCGTTTTTGTTTTTTTACTTTTTTTTATTTTTTTAAGAGGGGAGGAGAACTTTGTCCTCTTTCCTTGTACATCATCGTTATTTTTTCATATTTAGGTATTTATTTTCCACGTGCGTTTCTCGCCTCTTTCTTCAACTTGAGCTTAAGCAACGTTGTTCCATTTTTACTGTGTAGGTACGTGCCTGCGCGTCAAAAAAATTAATTAATTCAGAAGGTATAACATACTGTCTTCGTGAAACAATTTTTTTTCTCTCCAAATTCATTACAAGTTCACCTTGATCTATTTACTACGCCCTTACGAATGTTTTTATTTTTTTTTCCAATCAACTGTTCAAATTTTAGCTCCCTATTCTTACTAAAGACGCATATCCACAGGATTTTCAGGAGAGCCGAGAGATCAGGTACACTACCAGATGCTCCAATTATCCATGTACCTACTACCAAATGCTAGGTGAATATTTTTTTTATAAAAAATAAGTTTTTGAATTGCTGAAATATAGTGCGTTAAGACAAATTCAGAAAAACCATGCTCCAAATTTATAATTGAGAGACAGCGAAGAAACGTTCCCTACTCCAAATTCTATTTTCCAGAAATTTATGATTTGGTGGAGCGAATAACTGAACAAAAATGAATTATCCTGCGTGATTGCATTTTCCTTTCTACTTTGACACTCTCGTTTGGAGCATAATTTTAGAAATAAGAAAATCTGGTCTTGGTACTGAAGAAAATGCTCAACTAAGACCCACCCCTAAATAAAACCGAAAAAATATAAATATAACAAAAAATTTGACCACGACCAAGGACAAACCCCTTTAGTGTGGAAGACCAACAACAAGACTATCGGTACCATGAAGTTTTGGATTTTCATTTTCACATCACTCGAGCATATATCTACTCAGTCTAAATCGTTCACTTATGAATAGAAGCATTCAATAATAATAGGTTACATATTAAGAGTAGGTAGCCTATCAATTTTGACAGCAATAGATTGATGGCTGTGAGGGATTCATCCTTAAAACAAATTCTCACCCACTTGCCATTAGAAGAGTGGACGAAGAAAAGGGGAGAAAAACAGTTATTTTACTACTCATATTCCAAAAGGACGTTATTATAGAATCTATTTTAGTGGGGAAAAATTTCATTTTTTCACTAGTGTGGAAATTAAGTATTTTCTCAACTACTTTTTCGTTTATTTGTTCACTATTGATTGATTATATATTATTCGATTCTATTGAAAAGGGGATTAGACTATCGAATACCTTGTCAACCATTGTGAAGATTGAATTTAATACCCTTACTTTGGAATATTATTGCAAAAAATATGGTATAGGTACGGAATTTGTTTGACACTCGTCATAATTTATGCTAGGAACCTACTCGCGCATTTACAGCACTCGACTATAGCTCATGCAGCGAACTTTGCAACTTGTCGACAATCGCTCATTTTGCAAACTAGTTGCGAAACAGTATATTGCTTAACTAGTGTAGAAAGTAGGCAATTTCCTGACAAATACGAATTGGCCCGAGACATAGGCGAGTCCTGAAAACTTTGCATAAGAGAGAAATTGCTTTTCCACATGTGTTAGATAGTATATTGTAAATAACAAGCACACGGAATGCTAATTTAAGGGAATTAATAAAATTAATAAATAAATTTGATAAAGACAATCCTACGAAAGATAAATAATGGTTTAAATGGATTCATATAAGTTCAGTCGTTCTCGATGGTCTGAAATATTTCAAATGGTCGATTATACCTCAAACACTGTGAATAAAGACAAATTTTTTTTTTCATACTTTCATCCAAACTTATTCTTACGTATTTCAATACTATTAGTAAGCTGTCTCAGTGTGAATTATTTCAATTTTCAACTGTTTCAATGTTTTCGTTCGTCTACGATAATTGAAAATGAGTGGTTCTGGTTCTGATAATGGTGTTATTTTAACACTAGAAGATATCTGTCAAATTGCTGAATATGCCACTTAAGGATTAATACCCCAAAAATCCAGATTTAAACATGAAATCCTTTTATAGAAATTTCATGACTCCGAGAAAATAAAAAAAAGTTAATTAATTTATGGAAAGTGTAATGTTGACCTATTCTAGCGAATAAGGGAATAAATTTCAACATTCTACGTCATGATTTAAATATTCGACGTTAAAAAGTACGTTGGACACTAATAATAATAATAATAATGTCAATATTAATTACTATTCTGAACTACGCGCTTTTTTACTCAGTTTGCTTACAAATGGGGTATTAAAAACTAAGACTGACCTCAGAAAAGGGTTAGGGGTGAGGGTGATGAAAATTATCCGTTTCATGAGCAAAGAAAACGATTGTTACGATTTTCCCATTTCGACCTAATTGTTCTTTAGTAGTTATGTTCGTATGTATGGACTGTATGGAAGTATCAACCAAATTTTGTGTTCAATGCTTTGAGAACACTATAAAACGAAGATTTTCATGAAAGATAGTTCTCATATAGGAGAAAGTCTGAAAGAAATATGGTGCCCATCGGATCTGTAGTTTCCGAGAAAACCGGAAAACAAAAAATTCCTGAAAAAGTAATTTTTCCAGCATTTTGAGAAAACGACAAAAGTGATAGAGCTGAAATTTTCACGATAGATTATCCTTATATCAGTGCAAGTCTGATATAAGTTTTATGCTTATTAGTTAATTAGTTTCCGAGAAAACTGGAAAACAAAAAATTCCTGGACACTAGCATGCGCAGACTACTGACGTCATGGGTGCCTGAAAGAGTGCAATAAAATTGTTTTTCCATCCGAATGTTATAACTTCAGCCTTTCCTCAATTTTTGGGCCCCATAATTTTTGCTTTGGCTTAATTACTGTTTTTTTCTTCCTTTTTTTGTCCTCTTGATGTCATACAGCGTATTACACATAATTATTCAATTACTACCAAATATATGGCATTAAATGAAGCTTATTTAAAAATTATTCCTCATATTATTACTTACTATGAAGCAAAAAAAAAAAGTGGTCATGGGTTTCTGGCACACACAAGCACCCTCGTGTGCACGCCTATGTTTCTGGACAATCTGTTTTTAGCAATTAAACATTGATAAATCGATATTTTTGTTGAAGATATTGATTACCATCGATAGTTTTTCGTAATTTTTTAACCTTAAACCAGCAATAAAATACAAATATGTTTGTCAGATATCGTTAACTATCGATTTTTTCAAATTTTTTTCAACTATTTGGAAATTTAGAATTCAGGTTTGTTTTTTGAATTATTTTCAAAAATTAGCAAACTGGGTTTTTTAGCGAAGTATTGCGGCGCTAGAGTTTTTCAAAACGAAAAGCGACTGGCTTCTGTACCTAGCAAAAGTCGAATGTTCTCAGTTCAGATGAACTTACGAGATTCCTCAATTTTCGCACAGTGGATAAGTGACCGTTGAGGACTAAGTGAAAAGCCTTCGTGGGACAGGCTTTAGCCAGCTCCAATTTAGAAAATTAAATTAGAAAAAACGCGTTTTTAAAAGACAAGGTTTCACTTTTTTGTTTTTGCTTTAGATTCATGCGAAATAAATATTATTTCGTTGCGGAAGATTGGCTGCATATTGGCATATTTTAAAATGATTTTAAAATCATCGTTTAGAAAAAGTCATAAATCCATTTGATGGACAAGTTAATAGAACTCACTTCATTCAACGTTCTCTTCATCATCTTTGTAATTAAGCATCGTATCTACAGCTAATTACATCTTGGCGCAGGTAAATTTATTCAACCATTTTTCCAAAGAAGTGCAAAAAATCTAATCTGTCAGAGTAATTTGCAGCGCAGCGAATAAAATAAATTACTTCGCCCAACATCCGTCGAATACATTCGTACCAATTCATACAAATGGTGAACATGAAAAAATACCACCGCCATCACGTTGTGCATCGACTATAAATTATTTTTTCGAGTAAAAAAAATCAGTGCCAGTCGACAAACAATTCGATTTACTCCTTTTTTGTCCTCCTCCTCCTCCTCCTCGTCGTCGTCGTCGTCGTCTATCTCTGTCTCACCTTTTCCCTCTTCAATCTACTTCACCCTTTCCATTATTAATTGAATGTGGCTGTATACGTTCAGCTCGACAAAGAATAGTCCTGAGCCGTTTAATGATCGAGTAAATGCTACCTGTAACCGTTGGTTCTCAAAATTTATTACCTTGTCCCGCAGTAATTGATATACATTGGTGTCAAATCTCAATTACTTGGCTTTAGCAATTTGTTCCGCAATGGTTGTACGTCTCGCATATTGATTAGGGTAAGAAAGACAGTGAAGTAAGTGGGAAAAAAAAAGCGATATAGGCTAGCGATATATTCAGTACTCAATGTACATAGTATATATATATTTGTATACAAAAAGACAAATATGGTGGGACGATGAGTAAACCCAACACATGAAAATACATTGTTGGCCATTATTAGTGCATCTCCGCATACACACGTAGGTACTCCTTTGTAACTAGTTTTCACTCGTTTGCAGAATGCAGTTATTCCATTCCATTTACACGAATTTTTGCCGTCTACGTACTTGCACGTCGTTGTAAAAATTATTTACGACCGGGTAGGAGAGGTGAAATGAAATTGATGAACAAAGGGTAACAATTTCTAATTCGTCCACCAATAGTCACGTTCGATATGGCAAAAAAAAAAGAAAAAAAGCTGCACCTAAGTTTTGGATTCTGGTTAAGTTCTGTTCAACTTTCAAGTTCACTCTCAAGATTTGAATTCTGTGAGAGTCTTCGAAAGCAAAAAATTATTATTTTTATTTGATATATCCAAAACAGAAAAATTCGAAGAACGTTTTCGATAAGAAGGGCATGAGTATGATAACAATGTAGTTTCAGAAAATAAATTTTTGTAATAACCTACCACCCAGTCAGATCAGACGGTTCTTAGCAAGTATGCTAACTTCTTTGGCCATCTTTACGACTATATTCACTTGCAGTATAATAATACGTAAATAATACAGGTTATGATGATTTAAAAAAAAAAAAAATACCCTTTTTCACTACCCCCGGTATTTCAGCCTCTATGATACTTAGTTTAAAAAAAAATGTCTAGAAACTTCCATATTATAAATTTTATGGGTATTATTTTTATACAGAAAATTTTTTACTGTATACCCAGGGTCATGTGGCCCGGGAATAATTTATGAGCCTTCTAAAAAATTTAAAATCTCATTTAGTCAATTTTTTTTCTCTTTGGATATTCCTGGCCCTTAGAAAACCCGGACACGAGGAAAATCCTCTCTTTCCCCCTCCCCATTCGTCAGCTCTTAGCTTATATAGCTGAATTATTAAAGAAAATCAAAAACACTACAAGTAGGCAAAAATTTAAGTCCTTTCTCGCTGGAGGAAGCATAAAATAGACAAACAGAGTGTAGATAACCATTTAGGAAACCACGTACTCCCTCAACTGTATCTAAAGATTTTGTAAACATTAATTACTCGATTTTAACCTCATTATTAATATTATTTTTCTGAATTATTGGTTATTTAATCAAATTTCTACGAACAGCTGCTGAGCTAGACGAAATGAAGTTTACTCAATGGGCAGTCTTACACATCCCCAAGCCTCATAATTTCATCCACCATCCCCTATATCAGGTTTCTTCGCTCAAAAATTATGTTCTACTTACATGGCTATGAACGAGCTCAGGGCTGGCAAAAAACTGTGATATTTAGCTTCTAGAGTTAAAGAGAAGATAAAGGGAAAAAACGAAATTAGCCTACGAAGAGGTACGGAAGTGTTGGAAGAAGAAAAAAGCTAAAAATTGTCACATGTCTTGTATCAGATAACACGCAATAAATACGTAGCACCAATCCCAGCAAAGGGATTCTTTTTTAATTGGATCCACTTTATCAGCGATGGCCTGGATAGCGCCAATACGATGGTCTTTCGTTAATTGAAGCTCGTTGTTAATCCCCGAAAGAGCGTTTGTAACCTATCCAGCCGCCACTGTCAGAAAAAATAAAAACAAAAAACAAAAACACAACGCAACAACAACAACAACAACAAAAACAAAAAAAGGACACAAAATAAGGGATGGCCGCGCGTCTTGTTGTCTCTACACCACATTATTTATTTGTCTTGTGGGAATTTACTGGTTGTGGTAAAACTTAATTTCGCGGCATTTTTCGCTTCCGATATATTGTATTGTTTTATTTTTTATTCCTCTCAGTTTTTTTTGTTTCAAGTTTTTTTTTTTTTTTTTTTTTTCATTTGTTATTTTCCATTCATTTTGGGACTGTCTATACGCAACTTTTAAATGGCGTGTATTTTTAATCTGTTTTTTTGGAACGGGTAAAGTTCTAATTGTGTGATGGCTGTTACAGCTGTTTTGTTTTTTGAGCAGTCGAAGGGGGGCGTCTTTTTTCATCGAATAATAGTTGTATCATTCAAAATTAAAATTCACCCATAGGGTGTATCAAATGGGGATAACGGACGAATTTTGTCACGGTTATAAAAACTTGAGTTGCCATCACGATCACCACCTATTGTGCAGTCTCAATAAACTTAAAAACAATTCGACCAAGATTAGCTCATAGTAGATTAGGATTAGTGGAGGGCAAAATTGATATTGGTATTGGTATTAGTTGTGCAGAATTTATAGTAATGTGGAATTTGAAAAAAAAACGGATATCCTTCAGATCGAAATATGGTACAAGTGAAGTGGTGCGCACGTTTTACACAGAAATACACATAGGTGCAAATAGGGGTGCCAGGAAGATTCTGACCCCAAAATATTTTTTTGGAAATTTTATTCTCGCGCCATGATATTTATAGTAGGTAAATAAATAAGTAGATTAGTATGCAACAGGGTACACAGATGGAAAATTAAACACTGACAGGAAAAAAGTCATCAAGTTTTTTGGTAGGAGCCATAGCCTCTAAAATTTTAAATTATATTAACACTTGCAGACGTACACAAACTCTCTCTCTCTCTCTCCCTCCCCGCTACCTTTTCCGTATACTTAAGTATTGAAATCAAAGATAAAAATCACTGGAATGGTTTCTTTTCCACTTAAGGATCGACTAAAAGTATGGCCCACAGTTTGACGTATACCACCTCGAATAAAGTCATTTCATTGGATAATAAGAAAAGCTAACTCCAAACTAATGCCATTAATGGAAAAGAGAAATTAGCATTTTTTGATCGATAAGCAGTCAATTTTAGGCAAATATGAATAATGAATATGACAACCTAATGAATGCTTTTTAGTGCAATAATATGAGAGTATAATACTGCGAACACCCGAAATTTTTCATCAATTTCTTGAATGTATACTCCGTACACCGCGCATACACTATGAGCACATCACTCAGTTGGAAGTATGAAGAAAAACTGTACAATTCCCCACATTTTCTTTAATGGTACATGTTTTGTAAATTTAAATCATATACCCATTTTTGAAAGACACGGAGATACCTGATTATTGCTTAACTGGCTAACACATTCCAACAATATTCATATTTTCACATACACGCATTTGTACAAGCAATTCATCTCTCATTTGGTTCGTCTATTCTTACCTTTCTGTACCCATATATCGAACTGTTCTATACCTCTAATACCCGTAATTCATTATTCTTCTTGATTAGCGTTGCTTCCCACTCATTCGTGACATAATTTTCTAACCACTGCAATAGGTCACTCAATTTTAACAAGTTTTCAGAAAAAAAGAAAACATGCTTTTTAAAATAATTGTTGGAATTCGTCTGCCATATTTCATTTCACCAATCGTGCTGATTTGTGAAAAAGTGCATTAGGGACCCTACAGACTGCACTCATCGAGAAAATTTACAATATTTATTTTCACAACATACAGCGCCAATGGTAATCACTCATTTTCGCGAATTGGCTTTCCCAACAGCGGAGGTTAGGTGAGGTTGGGTTGGAGGGTTGGGCAGATGTCTTGCCGTTTGTGAGTCGAACTTTAAGGCGCGAGACCTTTCAGAGGTTTTAAGTGTAAAATTAATAGTTCTACAGTTTTCGAATGAGCCATTACAATCGCAGTTGAACGACACATTTGAGGCATCTATTCGATTCAAAAAGAGAACATGGGTCACCGTACAGTTTCCCGATTCCGTTATCTCAAATGACAATTTTCCAGTACGGATATTTTCCGGAATTTGTTTATTAGAATTTTTTTCTCTGAGTACCAAATCCCCAGATCCAATTTTTCTGAGAAACGTTTTTTCGAATATGTGTTTCTCATTCAGTTGTGTGTCATTATGGTTTCAGAATTTTCAAAACAATAAGAAAAATAAATAGATTTTCACAGTGTACCTAACTACCTACTTGAAATGGACAGGGATACAATTTTCAATTTTTTGAAGGATCGAATATATGGACGCGTACATGTCTCTTTTAAAATTAAAAAAACAACCATCATCGCTGTACCACCCATAAACTATGCATAAAGGGATAAAGAAATTATTTAAAAAAAAAGAAATCCACTTCACTTTACTACCCCTACACTCAGTTTACGCTAAGAAGTGCTCGACGTCATAAACCACATTCACATTTGACTGCTCGAAACACAATGTTTGTTTACTCTACAAAATGAGGCTTATCTTTGTATAACAATGTGCATCGATACGATTTTCTCTTTCTCTTTCTCTCTTTCTCTCTCTCTCTCTCTCTCTCTCACCGGCCGCCACCTTTTTGGTGATTTTAACATCGTCACACACTCCTTAGCGGGAACAGTGAAGTCAATTTAATGAGTTGTAACCATAGTGACGTAACAGTTTTCGAGAAATTAATTTTCAACCTTTCGGGTATTTATATTTTAGAACCTTCTTCTACTATTCTTTTATTAAAAATTTTTTCGGGAGTAAAATCATTTAGGATTTTGGTGGAAGGAAAAATAAATTTAGGAAAATTTGCAATCGAGAAACCAGTTTTGGAAAAAAGGCGAGAACCGGAGTCCTATTAATAACACAGAAATGCCGGAGGAGGGGGAGGAGGAAGAGCTGTCTTATCAATGGTCTAACAAATCTAACACGAGACTTGGCACCCGCCCTCTCCAAATTTTACAATGAGGGCAGCGTATGGGGTTAAAATGAATGAATTTCGAAACAATTATGTTTTCGATATTTTCGTTCGACATCGAATAGCTTAGCTTCACAGTCGGGCGAGGTGTTAAAACGTATTGCCTACCCACAACAACATGGCCACCGTCGACGAAGATGCGCTATTTTAAAAATTCGAACCCTTTTTTGTTTTAGCCAAGGCAGTCCGGAACGCCAGGGGCCAAGACTCGCCCCTTATCCACACCATTGTTACGTAGTCATCGTCGACGGCATACAACGTTAGGCCATGCAAATACCGTGAATGAGAACCTACGCAGGCGACGGAGTCCCTAAATTGCAACCGTGTCACGGGTGCATTTACACAATGTTTGCGCCGGACAGCAAACGATACCGCGTTCATTTTTTTAAACGATTTATACTCTTGACCAAACGCCAAAACGTGCCACAATTCAAAACGTTTGCGCACTTACGAAAGACCAATAACCTGCTTCGTAATTTGCGAGTGCCAACGTACAGGCGAACCTACACACCGCACCGTGTACACATTAGCAAATTATTTAGCATAGGTACAGAGAAATATTGTAATCGCAGCAAAGCTAGGCAGGTCAAAAACAAAACAAAAAAAAAAAAACGTACATACACGTTACAAACGCCAACACTTAAAAAAAAAAAAAAGTCTTGTTTGACCTGCAGAACAACCAACACGAAGCTAAACAAAAAAAAAAAATGAATAAAAAATAAAAATAAAACCGCAATACCGAGTAGAACAAAAGTTTCTAAAAATAAATATTATTTCGTGGTGGAAGGTTGGCTGCAGTTGGTACATTTTAAAATCGCTGTAGTGAGTAGATAAAAAGCTCATAATAAATATTATTTCGTTGCGGAAGGTTGGCTGTAGTATTAGTGTATTTTAAAATCGCAGTAGTGAGTAGAATAAAAGCTTATAAAAAATGAAATAAATCTAATAAAAATAATAATAATAATTCGCTGCCGACTAATTTATGGCTCATCATCTGGACGTAGGCCGTCACGCTTTTGTTTCTTCAATACTTTTCGTCTCTTCTTTTTGCGATTCGCACATTCACTGCAGAGGTAACACACTAGGCTAAAACATACGATGCGGAAAAACTAACCTAGGCCAATGTAAAACACCTTCTTCCAACGGCGGCGTTATTTACACATTAAAACGTAGGTCCACAAAGCGAGTGTAAAAAGTTAATTGAGCGAAACTTATGACGTGATTGTATTTACACGGAACATCATCGCGAACGAACATAACCCGCATAACGCTACCGATTTATCATTATAATTGTTATTATACCTATTTCCCTCTCTCGCTCCTCCCTCTCCGCTCCTTCAGCCTTCCATCTTTCAGCTATACCACGGCGTTAACCCTTTTTTTCTTCGTTTTCTTCTTCTTTTTCTTCTTCTTCTTCGTCGTTTTTTACGGCCTTGAAATGATTTTCATATCCGGAGTCGCGCACTTTCGGTTTCCTGATTGTGGTATACGTGCGCCTTTTGGCCGAATTGGAGCAACGTTTTTCACGTACATACTTTTATGTGCGCAACTTTTTATGAATGAACGCAGTAGGAGCGCAGGTGGTGGACCCATTACTGTGTAAATGGGCTCGTAAACGGGAATCTGGCGTTAAATAATAACAATAGCGTACGTGGTACTCGTGTAGCATCCGAAAAAATAGTTACAAGGTAATGAAAACTCGCGAAATTAGGCGATCAGAAGAGGGCAGCAGTATCACAACCAGTGTCCGGGAGCACGCAGATTTTCTCTTTAAAAAGTAAAGAAGTTTGTCAAAAGAAACTGGCGTCTGTGGGGCAACACTGCCAAAGGTAGTCACCAGCGTAACCGGGACAGGGCTTCGAAGAGAAATATTTGGGCCTGTAGGGGAATAAATTTACGGGCCCTCTCAGTGCCACGTGAAGGCTTCACTTCTCTGGAATGGGGATTATAAACTGTGAAAACAACTTCCCACGTGGACGGATTGTAAAACATTTTTTGGTGTTTTTTGTGTTATGTATTTTAATGTTTTGGATACATAATAGTATATTGTGTGACAAGTGCTGTTAGATACGAGAAGTTGGTATCACTGGTATCTTTAACTACACAGTCAAATTCTCGTCGTTTTGATCTGTGCCTTCTTCTAATAACTGTTTCTGGTCATGAGGTGACGCTCATTCCTTGTATTGTAATCAAACATGGCGATCTATTACATTATCATGATTTGTTCCCTTTTATTATAAAAGTGTTTAATTATTAATATGTTCTCAAGTTTTTCAATGTTTTAAGTCAAGTTCATTTTTCGATTAAACTCAGTTGCTCATAATTGAAGTGTTTTTCTAATTATAAAGTGGTAGCAGAGTCAAGTGTGTTTGCGTGTTTGCGCCTTTTCAGTGTTCACGTTTTGCTTAGCAACATAAAATAATATTTTAAAATCAAGTTCATAATCAAGTATAGTTCAATTTTCAAGTTCGCGTATTTGGGGCTATTTTCTTACCAAAGGTGAAGAATTTGCAGACAAGCCGAAGGCGAGTGCTGCAAACCTGACACCAGTTAAAATAGCCCACAACCACTTGTCGCATACCATACTTTTTGCAACTAATATGCAAAAAAAAGTACAGTCACAACTCCCCCTCCCAATAAAAAAAAACTCATAAAAGGAATAAATTTTGGAAATTACATCTGAAAAAACACAAAAATGGCAAGTTTTCCATTATTTAGCGTTTTTTTGTTCGTTTATTTTCAAACAGCTAAGAAAGATTAACAGATTATAAGGAATGTAGTTTCAAGTAAATTTTTTCTTCTTTCTGGTAGTACCAATTCCAGATTTCTAGCTTAAACAGGGGCTGAGAAATCATTGAATAAAAGAGAAGAGGTTTCTGGATTCCAAAAAAATTTTTTTCATTAAATTGAATTTTTTTTGTTTGTTTATTTTTAAATTGTTAAAGATAATTAAAAAATTAAACGAAAACTAAATTTAGGTAAATTTTCTTCTATTTTTAGATATACCATTTCCAGTTAGCTTAAATAGCGAGTGTAGAATCATTGACAGAAAGAGGAGAAGTTTATAGATTCAAAAAAATGGTAAATCTCCTATATTAATTTGCGTTTTTTTCGTTTATTTGTTGTCAAATATCTGGAGTTAATTATAAAATTATATGAAAATTTATCAAATTTTATCCGCTTTTGATCATTACAAACTCCAGTTCTCTAACTTAATTAGAGGCTGAGGAATCATTTGAGATGTTTTTTTTTGAAAATTGAAATGTGTTTAATTGGAATGGCCACTTGACGAATAGTTCTTCACAAAATAATGGAAATAATAATATCAAAATGCTTTTATGTTCGAATATTTTACACCTTATCGCACACGATTGAGATGTGCAACAGTGTGTAAAGTACTTCACACTCTTTCGCAGAATTTGGATGTGCGAGAGATTGTAAAATTATCGTCTACTTCATAGGTCAAAATTTTGTTCGTTTATATTCGGTATACATGATTGTAAAACTCATTCTTTTGTGCATGTGTTGCAAAAACATCTTTATGCAAGGTTTTCATAAAACAAAAATGAAAATGAAAACGAGAAGTAGATGAGAAACCAGTTAGGAAGAAAATGGTGAAAAATGTTAACTTCTGGCGTTAAGGCAAACTTGTAAATAATTGTAGGAGGGGGAAAATGTGCATGCCTAGCTAATTTCATGGTTCGTAGGTGCCTGCCAGATAAAGATATTTACACGTAACTACTAACTTGAGTACCAACTTACTAGCACTTTTTTTTTTTGAGAGCATTGGTAAAGCTTCTAGAGTTGGATTGTGAAAAAGTGTCTGCCACCCGATTTTGAGCAATGTTTTAGTGTGAAGAGTTGGAGAAGGCGTAGATAATAACTGTATAAAAAAATTGAAGGGAGAAAATGGTAATGAAAAATACAATAAAGGTGATAACTTGTTTAGTTGTTTACAGAGCGAATATGAAGCTGAAAGAAAACAAAATAAAACTTCATTTTATTAAATTTTCATTACCTCTTGTTCTTGCCAAGTGTGAAACCTGTGAATTTTTCTCCTAGCTTTGGAAAGGTCTGAAACCTAACCCCCAGCCCTGACGCCTTTTCAAACAGTTACTAGAACACTGCTATTTATTTCAAAATTTCGGCTTTCTTAGGCTGGTACCTTTGATACCATTTCCCCCTCTCTGAGGCTCTGAATCAGGAAGATTGCCGAGGGGTTAGAACATCACACCGAAAATTTTAAAAACCTTCTCCAGAGACGAATGTAGGATAAAATTTTCTTGGAGGACTCGAAGTCCTGATTTTTATTCCTGAAATGAGAATACCTAGTGAGGGGATTAATCCCCTTTGTGGAGGAAGGGCTTCGCTCACATTGACACCCGTAGCAAATAATTAGTGCACTGTACTTAAACCATATGATTGTAGATGACAGAGAAACTAAAAATTTGATTTTTATTTAGCCAAAACAATTAGGCTGCACGAATTGTATGCATAATATTACAATAGTTGTAGATAGGCACCGAGTTCTAATGGAAGTAGGTGAGTGATCCAACCTTTCTTGAAGTTGCTCATTGGACCAAATGTAAGAACGATACTTAAGTAATTCTCAGATTTTTTCCATCATCAATTAGGTACGGCTGTACACATAAACATGTATATATAGTATATAAATTTGTCAAGGTGAGTAATTCTTAAGTCACCATTGATACTTGAGTATTGGTCTTGTATAGGGGCCATAGTACATGAAGAAAGTCAAATATATGATAACGCTGGACACAGTTTCATTGTCTATGCTCAAACACTAAATATCATGTTAGTTATCTAACTGTTTTTGTGATCATGCTTGAACAGTACGAAAAGTGGATTTTTTCAGAACCATTTTTTTTTTATGAGGACTCTTTTGGCTATGTCTACTTAACCAAATTAAAGTATGACTATTTTTATAAATGAAAACTTGATATCACAAGTCTATGAATAATATACTTAATAGCCAGTCACACAGATTCTCCCACCCGGATTTTAATATTACAATGAACACTGCAGCGATTTCAGACTACAGTCATAACTGTAAAATTCGGGTTTTACGCACCACTTCGTTAAATTTTATACAACACAATACTATAAGGGTTTAATTTTAGGCGAAACCTATGTGTCAATAGCCACTACACTTTTCGAGATGAATTTCAATTTTTTTTAACTAATATTGGCATCATATTTTTCCAAAAGGTCATCCGCTCAGTTGTTATTTTTCAAAACTTGTAAATATCAATTACTTTAAAATTTATGAGACTGAAAGAAAAGGCAACATTCAATCTCTGACGAAAAAATTTGTGGGTTTTTTTTTTTAAATTTTGATTAATGGAAACTATACCCATAAGATTAAATACAACTTTCACCTCCGGAACACAAAACATTAGGGAGGAGAAATTGTTTCATTTTTATGAATTTAAGCGCAAACAGGGGCGGATCCAGAAACTCATTTTGGGGGGAAATGACAAAATTTTTGAGGAGTTGAGCTTTTTTTTGTTTTTTGTTCTTAAACTACCTAATTTTTTATAGTTTTTATCATAATTTTGCGGTCGTATTTTTAATTTTTCTTCACTTTTTTGGTTTTTGGGAGAGGAAAATTCTCCATTTCCCCCCTGAATCCAATATCGGGCGTAAAGAAGCTCCGTATGTATGTCAATGGTTTTATCTTCCTCCTTCCCGGTCGTGTATAAATTTTATAAATTGATGAAAGACAGGCTTTAGAATATATGATACAAGTAGCAGCTACATCTAATTTTATCATATCTTTCACATGGTGCAAAAATGATACGTTTGTTCGATCGAACTTAAATATATTTAATTGAAAATGAGAGGAAACCATTAAACCGCTTTACTATATGATATGATAATATGTTTAATACCCAATTATTGAGACGAGTAATGACAAAGATTAGTTGGGAAAGCAAATAACTGTTAATTTAAGTATAAATAGGATACAGGTAACCTTTATTCGGGTTTGATTGCTTTTTACACCAAAATCCAAACGTTTTCATTAGCTGCTGAAAAAATATCGGTATTATTTCCGTGAATTTTTATCACAAACATAAAGTAAATTAATGAATAGCTTCCTCTCAGATTTTCCTTTAGCTTCTTTTGGACAATTTTGACATTAAACTAGCCAAGCTGGTAATCGAATTTGAACAACTGATTTATTCAGTATATCATGTACGAAACAATATTCAGTTACAAAAGAATTCCATTTCAACTCTTGATAATCGGCATAATACCTCTTTAGGCTAACAGTTTTATTCGATTGAAAGAAGTGCAACTAAAGCGGTGAAAAAATAAACAGAAAAGCAGTTGAATAAAAAAGTAATTTCTACCCTAGTAAGGAAATGAAAATATTTTCTTGACCATTTCAAATAGATTTGGAAACCTCGTTATTGGTTTACCAAAATCGATTCGACAATAACCTCTTTCTGGTGAATGGGTTGCAAAAAGTTTCATAAAATAACTATTTTTTGTAATATACACCCAAAAAATCAACGTTTTTACAAATCCAAGTTATGGTAAAAGGCAAATTTCTACACGCTGTGAAAAGCAAAAAATTCCTTAAAAAAATTCCTGTGTGTGCGCTTGGCCATTTGGGAAATTCATTCCATTTCCCACCGGCGACTCAGCCACGCGTGCACACATTCGATTTCGCCTATGTGTAATTACTATACATTACTTTTTACACACTGTGTTAAGGGACATACGTTTATTTTAATTTTGTATTTTCTCCCTTTGGATTCAGCTTTTTCAGGTGGGTGTTGTAAAAAAAAATAGTAAGAAAAAGTTACTGTAAAATTTGTAAAAATAAGGGATGTAACGGCCAAAAGAGGTGGTAAAGTACCAAGTTAGAACCACTTTCAGTGTTACACCATACACGAGATATTTAACACTGGGCAAGCATTAATATCCCTGTAATACTTTAAATAATTAATTTATCATCCACGTCTATTGTGGACCTTAACGTATTTGAGAGACTTTAATAATATTTCAAACACTATAAACTAGGTTGAATATTTGGGATTAAACCTTTTAGACAAAGACTGTCTATTAGAAAGCTAACTGGTTACACTGTGTAATGATTCCTTTGAATTGAGGGTTTATATACCTGTTTGGGGTATGTAAGTGTACGTGATGAATAGGCTAAGTGAGGTAGGGATTTGTTATTATAGGGATGTGCTGATTCGCGAAATAATCGAGGGACAGACAAAATGAGGTCATGAATATACAGACATTATATCTATATTCATAAAATTAAACACGGGTAATTTGGTGGTTGTTTACAAAGAGCTATAAAATGTTTTGATTATTGATGAATACCTGCATTTTTGGTATTTGAGACTGTGTAGCCGAATATGTTCGTCATATTTAAAAATAGACGAAAATATATACAAGGGGTACAAAAAGGAAACCAAAAGAGAGGAAACGAACTCAAGTCTTTTCTTATCGAATTCAGAAAGAATCATATTTTTCTCAATCAAAAAATGAAATAGAACCGAGTTAAAAATGATTTTGCCAATTCTCTACAGTAGCCTACCTTTCAAATTCATTTTAAACGTCATTATCGGAAAATTCAACGCTGTTAGCACTGAAAGAAGAGAGAGATACAGAAACGTAAAATTATTTTATTCACCATTTTTTCAGCGCTGCTGGATGCTTTATACATGAAAACTGAAATTTTTTTTAAAAAACTATTTTCGCGATGAAATTTATGTTGACAGAGATATAGGCTACGCCAATAACAATAATTTGAGGATCACATTTTGCGTATTCGCTACCTTGGCAAGCAGAATAGGGGAGACCCTTTAAATAGGTTAGTCTGCAAATTCATTTCAAATTATCTAGAAACCTAATTTTGTCCAATTTTGCGTTTTGAATTGTTTGATTTACGATACCGTGCTTAAACCTTCATTATGACTGTCACGTTAAAAATATCAACTAAATTTCTAACTTTCTGCAAAAACACACTCGGCTAACCTGAATGGGCAAAAAGAAAAATGTACCTAAATAAAATTACCATGTGGACTTTCTGAAACTTTAATTTTCTTAAAACGAAACCGAAATGCATGGAGTTGTGGAGATGATACGAAAAAACCCTCGTCCTTCATACGACAAAAGGGTTACATGCGAAGGTCAAAAACGAAAAAAAAAAAAAAAATGGTTGAAAACTTTTTCCTCGCTCAATAATTAGCTGCTAATGTTACGAGAAATGTTAGTAAGGAAAAAAATACATTAAGTCACATCTGGACTATGTTAGTGGAGGAAAATAGCAACGTACAAGGGTGCAAAAAAAGAAAAAAAAAAGAAAAAAAAAGAGAAAAAAATATGAAGAAAACCTCCTTGAATGCAAAGTAGGAAAAAAATTTTTATATTATGGAGATGAAACGAACAGATTTGACTAAAAGCAACGTCTACCAGTTCGGTACTATAAAAATGGTTTACTATGCCTTAGAAAAAACGAAGAAAATATAAGAGAAAAAAAAAAGCAGACCATTTAGAGCATGAGAAAAGTTCTTGCTCATTGCGATTATTATTACGTAGAGTATAAAGGAAGGAGAGTGAGGGAAAAAGAACACACACACAAAAAACATAAAAAAACAAAAAAAAACGACTTACGCCTCTCGTGACGATCAATAAATTTTCACGATTTGTGAAAAACTCTCGTAACAAATTGCGGATGATGTTTGGCCGCCGCCGCCGCCGCATCGCTTTAGAATGAATAAAAATTTTCTTCGATGTCGAATTTAAATGCCGTTTAATCATGAACGTTACACGCTTTCAGCATCCGGCCTAAGATAGAACGTTATTTTTCGAATTACTGGCGCATTAAATTGTCGTCACTTTGACGGTGGCCAGATTCAAAATTGTTAAAAGTTTTAATTACTCGACGTGTACAAATGCGTGTGTAATGTGTGCATGACAACACGCTGACGAGTAATATATTCTAATAATTTTGCAGAATATTGTATAAATCTACCGCAGACAATGGTCGAAGAATTTACGATTCTGGCGAAATTACGGATTGTTGACAAACTTATTATTTTCGTCAGTTAGGTGACGGGCAGGGGAGGGGGTTGGTACAAATCTCATCACATAAAATTAAGTTTACTCGGCCAGCGATAAAGTACTCGGACAGAGGAGACGATATTCCTTGGGGTGGGAGAAGCTCGAACCAAACATCTTGAAATGGACTAAATTTGTGGAAGGAGAGAGAAGTAGCATGGCCTTTTTTCCATTGTAATGGCGATTGAACTAGAGGGGTTACGAAATTAGTATAAATAAAGCGAGTGGTACGAAGGTAAAGCGAGGCCTGAAACATCCGAAACTAATATGAAAAGAGGCGTAGCTCCTGAAGAAGGGAAGGGGTAACAGAAAGTATAGTTCGGTTAGTTTACGTAACAGTTAACTACAAATAAAATCTGCACACAAAATTGCGTACAATATTCAATCAAAAGGACCAATGTGCCAACCTCATAAAATAAGCGCTGAACTGATTTATCAAAGTTATTTCCCTCTTAAATAAAGTGAAAGAAAATTAATGTCACTTGAAAAATTGTTGACCTTGTATTTTCTGCCAGACTAAAATCAATATCATACCCACAGCAAGCAAGACCAAAACCGTCTAAAACCGGTCCCACACGATGCGCGTATTCGGCAAACATTCGGCATTTGTCTACATTTGCGCATCAAGTGGGAGAAATGCCAATGCGAATGTTCGGCAATGCCGAACATTCGTCTAGGTTCCGGCAGTTGTCGGTAAATAATTTGCGAGTCAAAGGGATGACAAATATTTGAATGCTTGCAGATGGCTCCTACATGACACGCGTGAATAAGTTCGTATATTCATGGTGTAATGTAGGAGCCGCAAAACAGCGAGGCAAATGTTTCGGCCAAATATTTGCCAAATAACATTCGCCGAATACGCGCATTGTGTGGGACCGGCTTAAGAGAGGAAGAACAAAAATGGACTGTGTAAGATTGAGACTAACGTATAACTGAGAAGAAAAGCGAATAAACTGTAAAAGGTTCGCAATTTTGCTATTTAAATGATTGGCAATATTTAGTGATTGATATCTACAAATTTGAAAATTTACACAAGCGTTTGTAATGATACGAGCAAGTTAAGATTTTTGTATATTTCAAAAAAACAAGAATAGTAAGTTTAATTCAATCATAGAAGTACATATGTTACAACTACGACTTAGGCCAGTATTCGTAGTTGACAGTAAGTGTTCACTAACCTAAGGGTCTGTTTTTAAGTTGCACGGAGGCTGCAAAAAAAGTAGTTTAGCTGAATAATGAGAATTGTAGCTGTATGACAAACGATATTAAAGCTATGAAAATGATAAATATAGCTGAGAACTGCAAGTTTTAAATCGACACTTAGGTAAGTGAACTCGAAGTGTCAACTATGAATACCAGTCTTAGACATAATTGTGCAAGATCAACATAAAGACTAGACTGCGCTACACCAAGACCGAAACTAAGACTTTACTGGGCAAAATCAGGGGTACATACTCAAAAGACTAGACTAGGAGTACTAATGCGACATAAAAATCAACATCGAGATGTCCACGACCATTGCCATGGTCATGCTTTTGCTTTTGCTCGTCACTATTTGCAATTACTGGCAAGGCACTGGAAGCTGGTACTAGCTCCAGAGTAAATTTGGTCACAATTTTCGTAAGTGGAGATAAATATATTCTTTATAATTAACTTCCTACCACGTCTGCCCTGCCTTCATACATTTCCAATTATTTGAAATAAATAAATATCAATTATATTCTACCAATGTTGTAAGACTTTTACTTCGGCTAGCGTGGGAAATTTCTGCGATGTTACCATGTTTTACACTTATTTACAAGTTTTTCTCGGTATACTAATGAAGATTAGTCATTAGCAAACTTTTGGACAGAAAAATATGAGAAATCATCGCAAACGAGAACAATACACGAGAAAATCAAACCAATTTCCCAGTTTTTCCAAATATAAAACCTAAATCATGAAAAAGCAAAAGAATTTGATTCTCATTGATCTATGAATGTTTGCAAAACTTTAATGCAAGTAAAAGAAAACATCCTGGTTTTCAAAAAGACCGCATTTCCCCCTCATTTTGAATTTGACATTTGATGAATTTTTCATATTTCATTTTTCTTTAGAAGATATTATTTCTTTCTTCTTCACTCGTGAGCACACAAAAATTAACAAATAAATTAGTTAGCCACACCATGGACGCCCACGTATCAATATTCTATCACTAAATTATATTCAAGGATTTTATGACCCTAAGATACTTGCTCGGATCTCGGGATCTATTAACCTCTCGTAAATTATTCTGCCAGGTAAAGATCATAATATACCTGGAGGCTGTTTACAAACTGTCTATAAGCTTTATAGCTATGTCTGTAAAGCAGCTATAAGGGCTATATACTTCTTGCTTATCACTACTTTATCGATCTATATGACCATATCCAAAGGTGACTATATAAGTCAATAAGTTAAGTTAAAAACAAGTTTTAAAAAAATACTGTTGCGAGAGTAATTCAATACTTTTAAATTACTTCAACAAATAAGATAATTTCTGAATATTATCTTTTATTTAATATTTCACTTCAATTATTACAAACACTTTAAAGTTATACTTATTACTATTTCTTAATACTAGTGATGCCTGATATCCATAACATCGAGTATGGACCTTAACGTTTCTACTCGACTTCTAGTTCAGGAATGAATATGCCTTTGAAATGAAGACAAGATATCACTTTTGTTTTCTTTGTTTCAATCAAATATGGCCAACCAAAAAGTTGGCGTGAGATGGAACATCTGCCAAATATGATGACACATTGTTATCAGCATATCTGGTGGTGTTCATCCGTGGGAAGCTAGATATCATATAGACAGCTATTATTCCAAGAATTAGGAATAATAGTTGTCTATAATTTGTTCGACACGTTTTTGTAGACGAACTGAATCATATGCAAAAACGGGATGGAAAAAATACACTTTTATAATTTGAAGAAGAAAATACGGCGAAAGAGAAAATAAAATTTCTCACTTTTTTTTCTGATACAGAAACAAACAAAAATTGAAAAAAACAACTGATGAAAATGGATATGTGTGTATGTGTGCGTGTGTCGCAACACATGAAAGCAGCGCAGACGTTGGTCATCCGGTGTACTTCAACAAATTGAGTGAGTAGAATAAAAGCGTATAATAAGAGCTATAAAGAGTTGGGAATGTAGGATTTTTACAGTGAATTTTTGTATTTATAATAAATAAATTGCTTCATATCAACAAACGGTTCACTTCTGCGCATCGGTTTGGGTTTCATTTATACAGACAACTCACAAACGCTTCTTTATAGTCATGATTTCTCTATGGTCCTTATAGATAGTTTGTAAACGGCACCCAGGTATCATAATTTCTCATGGTACCTTCTCTTCGACCATTGTCAAAAAGCTAGAGGCAACCTCACAGAGTGCCAGTTTCATTATACAAATTTTAAATTACACGATTACCACACAAAATCACTCACACTTCATCGTCCACTCAAAAAACATCCTACAGATTCTGCTCATCTGTGCAATATAGACAGAAGCTAAAGAAGAGTTTCGCAAATGGCTAAGTTCGGAAGTACTACGCAGCTGGTCTAATTTGACTAACCAAAATGAAGAAAATAGTTATACTGATAAAAAAATAAAAAAAATACATGAAAATCTTGCACACACCTCAGCCTCGAAAATTTACGAGCTTTCCTTCCATTTTTACGCTAAATTTCAGTACCCCAACGTGTTACACCCATCATTTTAAAAATAACCGAACGAATTATATACTCGAATAATATATATATAGGTATATCGTATGTATATGTAGGTATACACTGTTTACAAGTTTTAGTTGAAACAACAAAAAGTAAAAAAAAAATAAAAAAAGGGTGCAAGATGTTCCCGAAGAGGGAGAGTGCCAGCAGAGTGCGAAAAGGAGAAAAGAAATTCGAGGAACCGCACCGAAGTTTTACTCTCTCGGCTGAGCTGAGGATAAACTTATTAGAAAATAACAGATGTGAGTTATTGCATATTAATCTTACGGTCGTCTTTTTGGCGAGTGAAACGAAGTTAGAGCAGTTTTCGCACAGCACATTCACGCGTTCGCCGCTTCTTTTCCTCGTTCTTCTACATTCTGAATTTGTAATGATGTTAATTATAAGTTTTGTGGGCTGCTCTTCGAACGCCATATTGTTAAATTTCGCCCTAAACGCCTTTCACACAAATACTGGCTGCATTTTCGAATTGGACGTGTAAGTTATACGCAGCACTACGCCGTACATATTGTACGTACGAATTCCCAAGCGTGGATTTTAAAGTGGTAAGGAGAGCCAACTTGGTTTTTTCTCCCTACTTTTCTCATTTTGCTTCATATTTTTTATAGTTTTTTTTTTTTTTTTTTTTTTGAGCTTACTCCTTTGGCAGAAACTAGGTGCCAATGAAATAATTCCACTGAAGAGACGAACAAAAGTAATCCTTGGTCTTACACTGTCTCCAGTACCAATACCATACCTGCGCAGTAGCACCATTGAGACCAAGACCAAGTCTACAACTTTCACAGTCTTGCTAATGGTCTCCCTTTTTTGCTCGTCCCTCTATTCCCCACAGTTTTTAATGCGAAGGATAGTTGTGCTGCAACAAACACTAACATTTTAATCGCCTTTTAAACTTTCTAGCTGAATAAATGGCCACCGAAACAAGTGCTGCGCGAGAGCCAATGCAAGTATGGAATAGAAGAAAAAAAAAAGGAGAGATGAGATTTTAGGAAAAATTATTGGCTAAGTTGATATCATGTTCGTGGGGCATCAGAATTTTTAAGACTTGGGAAGGCCGGATTAAGGAGGAGGAAAGGGGATTCCCCAGGCTCGGGATTTTTAGAAAGTCCCGGTATTCTCAATAAAAAGAGAAAAATAAATGAAAATCTACCAAAAAAATTTTTTTTTATTGGTTGCTGGCTTAATAGGCTTCCCCAGTATTGTAAAACTCCTCTCGCAGATAAATCCTAGATACTGCATCGGAACATAGATGAAATTTTCAATTTTTTATGGAGCTCATAAATGTTTTCTTCCCCAGACCTGAATTTCCTATTTATGGCCCTGAGCTTTTCCCCTTCACTTTAATCTTTTAAATGTCCTTGGGAAGAGTCCAATCAGGATTCAACTTCTCAACATAATAAGTTATGATTAATTTGTGGAATGGGAAATAATTATGATTCCAATGCGTATGAGAGGGATAAAAGTAAATAATAAGTTAGAGAATAACTAATACTATATGCTTCATTAAGAATGAAAAGTTTATTCATAAATATATAAACTGATAATGAGGTTGAATGAGAATCAATTGCAAACATTGAGTAAATATTCTGAGAATATGGGTGTTGCGAGAGTAATTCAATACTTTTAAATTACCTCAACAAATAAGATAAATTCTGATTATTATCTTTTATTAATACTTCACTTCAATTATTACAAACACTTTAAAATTATACTTATTACTATTTCTTAATACTAGTGAAACCTAATGTCCATAACAGCTAGTATGAACCCTAACGTTTCTACTCGACTGTAGGTTTAGGAATGATCATGTCTTCAAAATGAAGATATGACATTACTTTTGTTTCCTTTGTTTCAATCAAATATGGCCGACCAAAAAGGTGGCGTGATACAGAACATCCGCCAAATATGATGACACATTATTGTCAGCATATCTGGTGGTGTCTGATTGTGAGAAGCTAGGTGAAATATAGACAGCTATTATTCCGAGAATTAGGAATAATAGTTGTCTATAATTTGTTCGACAAGTTTTTGTAGACGAACTGAATCGTCTGCAAAAACGGGACGGAACAATGGGCGTGACTGTTGAATTTAAATCACATCTATATTTTTCAAAACTTTTTTAGTAATCATTATTGTGCTTATAATAAGACTATGATTTAAGTACTAAATTTATAAATAAGTTATGAAAAAGAACTTCTTGGAACGGATTTATTCGTCTATAATTTTATTGACAAATATATTCCTTCATATGAATAAAAATATGTGAAATTATATAAACAATAATGCATTGTTTACAAATTAGACTTCTTTTTCTTTACAAGGAGTGTTCTTCTTCCAATTCATTCTTCCTCTTCTTCTTCAACATCACTCTTCTTCTTCTTTACCAATTATACACACACACACTAATACCTATCTTACACTAATCACAGTGAACACTATTACACCCAATTGTGTATATAAACTCACATTTAATGTAGATGATATTCAGATTAAATTCCAGACATTTAGATTATTAGATCATTACATTATGATGTAAACTTACCTGTACTGTATATACAAAATTATTATATTTTATAGTACCAATTGTATTGTTATATTTTATTTAAAGACTGAATTCAAAAAGTTAAGGTCCACCATATGAGTGTGGATAATAAATTATTTAAAACAATTCACATTTAGAGGTATTAATATTCAGTTTGATACTGATATTCTCTTGTAAGGTGTAACACATAAAAATGTTCAATCAAGTACCAACCAATACAACTTTATGCTATTACACTTCCATGTTCTAATAATTTTACTAAATTCTCTTCTTCTACATCTTAAATAACGTAACTCTCTGCTGAAAATTCACTAATTTCATAGTTACAATATTTTTTCTTGGAATTTAAAATGAAAACTTCAGACAAAAAAAATCAGAAAAAACAAATTTTTTGCAAATTTGAATATTTTAAAGGAATTTTGCATAAAATTTGCAAGCAGAACTAGCACCAATTCAAATAAAGTCTGTTTTTTTTTGTAACGAAGATTGCAAAATGTCGAAATGAAATTGGATTTAGATGCATTACATATTACCCGTACCTATCTACCAAGTTCGATATTAATTTATTCAACATTTACAGACGAGTTTTTTCACTAATTTAAAAGGTCCCGAGTGTTATGCAGGTATGAGGTTTCAATGAAATGTGCTAAAAGAGATGAGAATTCGTGAATTGGATGACTTCAAGTGATCCAGATCGAATCTCTTTCAGTTAGAAAGGCACTTAAAGGTTCCAACAAATGATAACAAAACCGAAAAGAAGTGTTAATAAAAAAAATTCAAAAAACAAATACAAATGACTCATTTCTACGATTGACTGAAATTTTCGATCTCGATTCTTTTATTCCAAATCACGGCCCAAAACGATTCAGATCTATCCATAAAATCTAATCTGAATTTTTCCGTCAGCCTATCTATGATCAGAGATTTATGATCCAGTTTTCATCAATGTTAACTATCCTACCTGATATTTTACATCCGAGGCCTCAAAAATAAAACTTTAAAACAAAAACCAATCTTATGACGTAGTTAAATAGTTTACTATTATTCAACAGTAAATTGATTAAGCATATTATTTCGACAAAAGTAGCGTCTACCGCATTTTTGCCCACTCAAAATCATAAAACCGACAGCCAAAAATCAAAAACGTTACCCAAAACTGGTCGAAAAAGGATTCAAGGAAAATAGTATACAGGTACAGAATTTACAAAGTGTCAAAGTATATATTGAAGTATTTTTCAACTTTGAAAACGAGCAAACTATACAATAATTAATTATTAATACGTGAAAGCCGACTTAAGAATGTCTGATACACCAGTAGTATTTATAAAATTGAAAGCTCTTTGATCATGTAAAGTCTCTGAGAACGAAATGGGTAGTACAGAATTATTTTTATATTTTTCACCGAAGTATAAATTATTTTCGTATCAGCTAACTTCGTAAATGAGAGTAATCTCCAATAGCAGTAACATTTTTTGGTAATTATTTTCAACGATTTTCACAAAACACAAATGATAAATGACAACATTCCTACTTTTTCATTTTCTTCGAGTAAGTACACGTGCTCCAGCATTAATAAAATAAGCCCACATAAGAACGAGTTCATTTTTTTTAACACTCATATAACGGCCCTCCTATTTTTCATAATTATAGCCCTCTGTCGCTGCTGTTATAATTTACAGTATGAGGGGCAAGACTTTTTCTATTTTATTTTTATCATCGAATGAAAATGACGGCGAAGAGAAAAGCAAAAGAAAAAAAAATTAACAAGAACTTGGTAATTAAAAAGTTTAGTGTTTTCCAATTAAAAGGAACTGAAGAAAGTTTTAAACAAGTTCTTTTTTTTTTAGTTAGTAAAAACGTATCTCGTGTGCACTAATTAAAAAGCATGTTTTATAAAGAGAATAGCGTATTGAAAATTATTTTTTCACTCTATCATGAGGATATTCGTCGTTGTATTGAAGCAACTAATGAATATAAATTAATACGTAAGTTCATGTTGGTTACAATGAAATTTTATTCATCGATTAATTGAAATTAAAATTGTACAACATTTGAAGGATATTTCACTCATGTCTTTGAATAGAAATACAAGTTAAAGGCCATGTGAATCTAATGAAGCGTTGCACCGTTTCTTAACACAAACGAATTTCTCAAAGGGAATTTTCTTAAGGTAAATTTGAGAATTTAGAATATTCGTTAATAATTATTATAATGATTCGTATATTCTCGATTATTCAAAGTTTGCTTCCATAATCCACGAGTAGTTAGTTCTAATACTTATAAGTCGTACAATTTAACCAAGTCAACAAAAATATGGTAGTAATAGATATAAGTTTTGATTTTTGCAGCTTTTAATACGTGGTTTTTCAAATTATTTATTTAAAGAAACAGAATTCACTGTTCAGTATGCTTCAAATAGCGGAATTTTGGTGAGAAATTTTCATTTTGGATAAAAATAGGCAAGGTATTGCTATTTACTCTTGCATTCGGGTCTTAGAAGTAAAACTCAGGCGACTTGTTGAAATCATTATGTGATCCAAGGTACTTACTAAAGAAGCAAATGAAGAAAGCACCAATAATAAGCCACAAAAAATAAAATCTTTTTTAACTTTATATCTGAATATTTGTGTATACAAGCTTATCAATACTTGGAAAAATATCGATATATCCACACAGACATACATCGTCTCATCGAGTACTGATCGATATTTTGGAGATTGGAAAAAAGACAGAATAAAAGCTTTTGGCAGTGCAAGGGTCTTTATTACTGCAAGCATCGTTATTATGTGGAATTGCATTATAGCGCTGCTGAATGAACAAAGGCTCAATGCCACAGTGCTTTATCAGAATAAATAAAATTTGAAAATAAGTAACTCATGGTAATCAATTTTCTACTACTTGGAAAATATTCGGCTGAAAACAGCTCGGTTTTACTTAATTATTTACATTTTTTTTTGTTAATAAATAAATAAATAAATAACTCGTGAGAAAAGTTGGACCGAGAATATAAATAGGGAAGATTCCTATCAAAATCTTCAGTTTGACAGATTTTTATTTCGTACAGCCAGGGTAAGCCGAGAGAAGAGAATTTCACGCAATTAAAATCGAATACAATTTTAGGCTCGAACCAAAACTTACAACTCATTTTGGTATAGAATACGATCCCCTTAATTTGCCACCATCTACACATGCCATTCAGAAAAAGTACGAAAGCACTCCATTATATTGACACAGCGAGGAAAAAATAACAACCAAAGTTTTAAGAGAGGCCTGCCCAAAGCGTCGATTTTACAATTTTACGATGGGTGAATAAACCCTCATAAAATGCATTCTATACGATAACGATGAAAATAAACGTTAATGTTTTTGGTGGATTTTTTTTTCTCCAGCTTATACTTACATCAGGTTACATACAAAACCACATATTCTACTTCCAAAAAAAAAACAAAGACATTAAAACCGATAAAAATCTTGATTTTTTCCTTTTTTTTAATGATAAATCATTTGCTGTACGTTATTATATTTATTTTTGTTTCCTTTGCCACCTTCTTCCTTCATTTCTCTTTAGGTAGCTGATAGGACAATAAACATGCCATTCCGGCATTTCCTGCGTTTAAACGTTTTAAACGACGAATATTCGTCGTAATATGGTGTAAAAAACGTGAAAAATAACACCTTCAGGAATAAAATAGATAAAAACAAAAGCGAAAAGCAAATAAAAAATAAATAAAAAAAATTCTCAGGAAAAAGACGAAAAGACGAGAAGTTGTGTACTTACAAAGAAAGCTGGAAAAAATGGAAGTAGGAAGAAGAAGAAAGAGGTTTAAAGGAGAAAGAGAGGTGTGTAATTTATGGTTGTCGCATTGGTCGGAAAAATAAGGTATCTAAATGGAAAGTTTAAGGGAGGGAAAAGATAAATGTGACAGAAAGAAGAAAAAATACAAAGTTGTCAGATAAGGGATGAAAATGCTCAAATAACGCGTAAGAGGGGCAACTTATAACGGCTTTTATACCTTTACGCGATATAATTGGATTTTGTTTTGTAAAAAAGAAAAACTTTTTTTTTTCTTCTTTCGTTTACTGCTTCTTTTTCGATATCGATTTCGGTTTATTTTCGAATTTTTATCGTGCCCTAAGATAGGTAGGGAAAAGAAAGACAGAGACAAAGAGAGGAAAGAGAAAAAGGTAAGAGGAAAATACAGTACCTATTTTGTTTTTTTTCTTCCTGTACCCATTTTTACCACCCACAACATTTTTGATAAAATATTGGAAATGTGGTTTTTTAATGGATGCAGCTTACGGCATTCTTCGTAAATATTGTGAAATGAAAATTTCACTGCTGCCAACAGCGTAGTTAATTGCAATATGTTTGTAAACTTTTTTATAATCAGCAGGGTGAATGTTGAGCAGATGAATAAATCGTATTTTGTTCGAACGCAGCATCTGATTGTACAGTAGGTAATCATAACAAGAATCTAATTGAGCGCCAGTTAACACCATAGACATAGGCGGATATTGGTCATAACGTTTGGAGAGGCTAAGTCCCGGTCAAGTTTTATCAATTCACTGACTTTATATTTCAAAGATCTAAGTACCTTACCCCTTCACCTAGTGACCGGGATTCATAGGAAAAAAATGCTGTCAGCTAATCACGAAAAAGATTTGATGTAAGAATGACAATTTGTCACGAGCACAAGGAGCGAAAATATTTTTGGGACCTATGGGAGGCCCAACTATCCTCTTTCCAAAAAGGGTGCTACAACGAGCGTCCGTCCCCACAAAAAATTATGCTTTTGCAGGGTTTTCCTGCCAGGTATTACTTCCCTCTTCCTCTTGTGTACAATACTCAACCCTTAAGACAGATAATTTGAAAACATGGTTATTCTAGGCAAAATCTACCGTTCCAACTGACGCGCTATCTGGATTTTCAAAATCCAATTGATCATTTTTTTTTTTGAATTTCTCTTTCAGGTCGACTGTAAATACGTTAGGTAAAAATTAATTTTTAAAAGTATGCTTTCCTAAGACAAGTAAAACTCCTCCCACCCAACTCCCAAGTCCAAAACTCTGAAAAAAACTTACATTGGAAAAGAAAAAACCTAACACTGTGAAGATTTGATCTTCACAACACTCAACTAAAGAGTCACGATTATTAGAACAATACTACCGCAACACCACAGAAGCGGTTGAAATAACAGGAAGAAAAGCACATTTGTAAGAGACAATTGATAACAACCAAACCCGATTTTAGTGCCCCCTAGACCTATCACATATTTTCGTATTAGTGACTGCAATAAAAGCATATAAAAAGTAGCTCTATAACACGCATTTTGTATTGGAGAAACGGCTGAAGTCAAAAACTTTGGTCAAAAAATTTATTCCAACAAATTCAAATTTGAAACAGGTTGAAATAGGCGGAACGCTTTCCTTAATTTCGGTGCCTTTCCTTACTCGGAAAATATGAATTGAATGCATTCCTACTATAGCCGAATTTTATTATTCTTTACCTTTCTTCAGCAGATGGTAGTTTGGTGATGAATACATAATTATTTTTGTATTAAATACTCGCACATATGAGAACATGAACTGAAGTATACATAAATTAATAAAGGTCAGAATTTTAAATCACCAAATCGTAATTATGGTGTACATAGATATGTGGTTTATCTTTTTAGACGGAAGTTCTGTTTTTGCATCAAGCTGGAGGTAATAGGTTGAAGGTTTTATCGATGAAGAACAGCCCCACAAATAATTATTTTGATACTGGTGCCCTGAAAGTCAACAATGAGTACCTAGTTAACATCACTTCAACAAGTATGATACTGAACTACATAATCATAAATGGAATTCACAACAATGAGTTATGATTAATTTGTGGGTTAAGGAATGATTCTTGTAAAAAATTGGATAAATTAAACAATAAGATAAAAAACAATCCTGTTTTTTAATGACAATTAATAAAGTGAAACAGGAATCAGTTGCAAAAATAAGATAAATATTTTCTTCCAGTATAGGAATAGCGGTTGAACTGAAATTGTATTCAGATTTTTCCCAAATGTTTTAGCAACCATCATCGGATGTACACTATGAGTGTTGTACTTCCTAAGTCTAAATTCCATCATGAGATTAGTTATAAACGCAATACCTACTGTGCTAGAACAGTCAAATTATTCACTTCGGCTGCAAATAAAAAATAAACTGACATTCAATACGACTTTTAGAGAAAAATTCCCCAATATCCAAACAGTGATAATAATACGCGAAGATCTATCACAAAACTTACCCTAATGGCGTCTTTTGGTTTTGTTCATAGAAAAAAAAAAAAAAAACATCCGCACAGAATTACATTTATTATTATTATCAGTTTTATAATATCAAATTAATTTTTTTATGATTAATTTTTTTATGAGCCAATGAAGGGTGTTTAAACATCCCAATACTTCCTTTACATACGCCACTGACGCTATTTCAAAAATTTCCTTACACCCAGTTATTTCGCCGTTTGTCTACCAATTTTTGTTTCCACCGATCGATACTCGAATAATCAAAAAAAAACTCGAAACATCAAATTTAATTTAATTTTACACCCTCCTCTCCATCCCTCAACCCCTACCACAAAAACGCAATAATCATAAAACATTTTTTTATCTGACTTAACAGCTCCGGCAACAGCATTCGTGGAAGTCGCGAATCAAAACAAAACAAATTTCGACTTTCCTCTCCTGCAGATTACCCCCAACCACACTGAAGTGCGGTGGAAACGACAACCCTTCCGTAAAACAAAAAAAAAAAAAGGGCGAGAGAAATATAACGGAGAAAATGATCTCAAGATGTGTACCTATTTTAAGAAAAATGAAGTATGAAGAGGGATGAAAAAGAAAACACATAAAATTATATCCGTTATATTTCGCAACAATCCTTTTATCTGGTAGACTTTAAAACCTTTACAAATTGACGCCTCTTCTGGTAGCTTATTTCCTTTTCCTGGTTTTTTTCCCTCCCCTCGTATACTGTTTTTTGGTTTTTTTTTGGTTGCTTTTACTTTCGTCAGTCTAAGGACGCGAAATACGGCGTGTTAATAACAAAAGTGAAATTCGAATAACCCTTTATTTTTTCGCGTCTTCTGCTTTTCTTTCTCACCAATTTTTATTTTATTTTTATGTTCGTTCTTTCTTGCGGTTTTAAAAATTTATCGTCGTGCACAAGAGGGGTTGATGCTATGGAGAAAAATGTCACAGGATAATTGAAATTTTAATTGAAATTTCATCGAGAACGATGAGCATCGTATAGAGAGAAAAAATGTACAAGGACGACCGTATACCTACGCATGAGACAGCTTCAAGACAAATGAAGGGTTTACCGAATTTATTTGGGCTCGCAAATGCACAAAATGGCGTCAAAAAAGAATTACTGCACTCTGCCATGGATGCTTTGAGAAGGTTGCGTAGAAAAGAGAATTTACGCGCGAGAGTAGTTTATGGTTATTTGACTTGAACGACGTGAAATTTTCCAAGACTTAGATATCCATAGAATTATCTTGGGAGGAGACGAGAAAATGGGATCGAGTCGAAATTTCTTACACGTAGTTTCCTTGGCAGCAGTTAACATAGAGCAAATGTAGAGGCCACTACTGCCGTGAAGAATTTTCGGCGATGTAGTTCTGCAAATTGTTCGTGAAAATATGGTTTATGTCAACCAGTGGCGGTTCGAAAGAAAACAAACCAGAAACAAAAATGCTTGAAAAGGCTCATTTTAATTACATGATGCACGGACTTAATAATTTTTTGAGAGACTTTTTGACATAAGGGCCGGGGTAATTTCGTTGAATTAGTATACCCATTAAATCCGCCAATGACATTAACTCAAAAAAAAAAAAAAAAAAAAAAAAAACTCCAGCGCAGCAATGCTTTGCTAGAAAACCCAGTTTGCTCGATAATTATATCGATATATCATTGCTAGTTTCAGGTTAAGAAATTATAAAAAACTATCGCCAATTAACCATACATGTAAAAAAAATATCGATCTATCGATGTTTTATCGCAAAAAACCGCTTTTCCAGAGATTTTTTGTTTCCAATTTTTTTGAAGAACTACTATACAGATGAGCACTAAACTTCTTTCGGACTTGCTCTCATACAATAGCTATATTTCATAAAAATTTCAATCCTATCTATTAGGTGGTTTTCTCCTGAACACAACACTTTTTCCAGAAATTTTTCTTCTCCAGTTTTCTTAGAAACTACAGAATTAATAGACACCAAATTTCTAAGAAACTTGCACTAACATAAGGTAAGTCTATCGTAAAAAATTTCAGTTCGATCCGTTTTTTCATTTTCTCAGAATCCCGGAAAAATGACTTTTCCAGGAATTTCTTGTTTTCCAGTTTTATCGGAAATTAATTAACCGATAGGTCAAAAACTTCTTTCAGACCTGCTTCAATATGAGAACAATCTCTCTTAAAAATTTCAGCTCTATCCACTTGGTAGTTTTCTTAGAACCGTGAACACAAAATTTTGGGCGATGAATACATACATAGACATACATATATATATAAAATACATTAAAAAAATTAGGTCAAAATGAAAAAATGGTACCAATTGTTTTCTTTTCCCATAGAACGTATAATTTTCATCATCCTCACCCCTAACTTTTCCATGAGGTTAATTTTAATACCCTATTTGCAAGAAAACTAGGTAAAAACATAAATAGCAGTGAACCAGACGTATCATGCGGAGTAGATTCTATTGCTACAAAACATTGCAACATTCTGAATAATAATTTGGTACTGCTTCAATTGTATGCAAGAATTAGTGTAACACTTAGTTACAATATCAACTATAGAAAATAAAAATAAAAAACAAATTAGCTGCTGACTAGAACCAACTAGATTATATTGGAGGAAAATATTCCTTATAATACATGACCAGAAATGCAATGTTTACATTGATATTTTGCAAGCAAAAGAAGCGCTTTTCATTAATAGAATAATAACCTTGATGTAAAGAGTAAACCTGTTCCATGTAAAAATTTTTACATGGAGGTTGGAAGATTACACGGTTAACTTTCTTTCTGACCAAAGTCAATCTATAAAACTATAACTGAAATGACAAATTCAATCTGGTAATGTTATCATTTTTATTTTGATAATTGTGATATTACACATTTTTGTATGTTAAAAAATCACCTAGGTTACCACCCTATTGAAAATTCAAAATTATTAATGTAAATAATATTTAAAAATAAGTTAAGGTTAAAAACGAGTTTTTCAATAATAGGCTTTTATGTGTTTTTGGCTTTAGTTTCATGTGAAATAAACATTATTTCATTGAGAAAGGTTGGTAACTTGCAGAAGTATTAAGGTTTTTTTTGTTTGGCTTTAGCTTCATGCAAAATAAACATGTGGTTGGCAGCTGTAATGGTATATTTTATAAGTTACAGTAATGAGTAGAATAAAAGCTTGTAAAAACATCCTAACCTGGAAAGGATTTGAACTTGCAACATCCAAAATATTGAACTCACTAGCACTATAGTTGCTGGTACCAAATGGGTTGTGTTCACTGTATTCTATCATTTTGAAAGTACTTCAGTCAAAATTAAGATTATTTTTAAGGCATTTAATTAACATTTTGTTGCTTTTTGATACTTAATTATGAAAAATATCTTCTTCAACGAGGTTCAAAAGTGAGTCTGCCATACAGACACAAAAATCATCACTTTACATGTATTTATAGCAACTGTAAACTTTCAGATTTTTGACCTATGAAGTAAATGTTAATTTTACTCACAATTAAGATGTGCAAGAGTGTGTAAAATATCTTAAACATGCGATTACAGACAGTCATATTTTAACAGGTATTAAACAAATAGGCATTTTAATCCTAAACTATAATACGAGCAATAATTGTATGTATGTATATACGTACCGTATGTGGGTATGTATGTATGTAATCACATTCTGAAGAACTAGACCAACAATGTTACTGGAATTTATGGGAAAGGGGTTTTTTGGAATGAAAGAATGATCTAGATAGGTTTCAAGTTTGAGAAAATTTGTTGAACAGAAATATGAGTTTTTCTCAATCTATCCATCAGCGCAGAAACGATAACAACAAATGAAAAATTTGCGTGGTTAAAAGTAATGGATAGGTAAGGTTTTTTTTAGCAAATTTTGCTATGCCTAGGCTGCGTAAGGTTATTATGATTTATGACTCATGAAGTAATGAATTCAATATTGTAATCTTAATTTTCATCTCGAAATATGTTATAAAAATATATTTTTAAAATTTCCCAACTTGAATTAAATTAACAAAATTTTTTTAAATTTCCATCCGGATGAAGCAGGTACTACTGTTAATCAAGTTGCCATTTCAATTCTACACAACATAGCCTCTAATTGAGCTAGAGAGCTGGGGTTTATAATGCTCAAAATAGGATGGAAAATTTTGAGTTTTCTGAAATCTAGAAAACTCTCTTCTGTTCCTCAGTAACTATTTAATCTAGAGAGCCGGAGACGGTATTTTTTGAAAGAGAAGAAAATTTACTTGAATTTACTTTTTATAAAATTTTTTATTCTTTTTCAACTATTTGGAAATGAACAAATAAAAAAAATGTTAATTAATGAAAAATTGTCTGTTTTTTGAAATCCAGAAACCTCTCTTCTTTCATTTAATGATTCCTTAGCCGCTTTCCTAGCTAGAAAACTGGGATTGGCATTTCTGGAAAGAGGAAAAAATTTACTTGAAACCACTTACTTACCTAATAATTTTTTAATCATCATTAGCTGTTTGAAAATAAACAAACAAAAAAAACCGCAAAATAATTGAAAACTTGCCATTTTTTGTGTGATTTTACATATCATTTTATAAGTTTTTTATTTTGTGAATTTTTTGTCCTTTTTTTGGGGAGAAGGAGTTGTTTCAAATGTTTTTTTGTATTAGTTGCAAAAAAGTATGGTATGTAACAAAGGCTAGTGGGCTATTTTACCTTGTATGAAGTTTGCAGCACTAGCCTTTGACTTGTCTGGAAATTCTTCACACTTGGTGAAAAAATAGCTCAATTTATACACTTGTTACACAATATATTATTATATGACTTGGGAATTTCTCACTTGCTGCGATCGTTTTGCAAATTTTCCCTTGTATGTAACCACTCACTTTTGAACCTTGGTGAGTAACATATTATTACAAGATGCAACATAAATCACAGAGGTTGAGTGGTAGATACTCACAATTTCAATGGTCAAACTTGTATAATGAAATGAAAAAACGATGTAGATTGTATATAGTATAATACCTCGTTGTGAAACCAAGCAATATCACTTGAAGCTTTAGTGTGGCTGTATCATAACACTGCTCCCTGTTCTAGCAGATGAACAAATTTCTAGACAATAAATCAATGAAAATGAAAGTCATCGATGTTCTCCCAGTTCCATTGAAGACTGCCTATACTCGCTGACGAGAGGTTCGTAAATATTTCATTTATCTAATTCAATCCTCCAAGTATCATGCAGCTTTTCGAAGTGTCGTCTTTTCAGATTTCCACCCAGACCTGAAGCCAATGAGAGAAAAAAAAATGTTCCACTAAGATGACCGATTGTTAGTTGTTTTGTTCCGGGTGAATGATAGTTTTCATCAAAAATCAGTTTTACCTTGGTAAATCACTGCAAATTCTCCACTGTCTCAAGTAATTGAAGTGATGGCGACTGCAACCCTCTCAAAATTGAAAATGTTTTTCGGTTAGCTAATCCGTGAAAATCAACACTAGAACAGACTAACGAAAAAGCGTTACGAAAACACGGACCACTTATTTTCGAATTTGGGACTCAAAGTGGCGAAGGACTTTACCCAGGGAAACAGAACAGCTTGTGGACCTTTCAACAGAGCAGAGGGAAGTAAGGACGTTCCCAGACAAACACGAAGCACTGGGTTTAGGATGCAAGGTTTTGGGGAGAAGGGCATCATCTAGGAATGTAGGGAGGAACTCGAACCTTGCCAGTAAGATGCAAACTATGGATTGCTGGGAAATGAGAGAAACGTGAGGGGTTTCAGAATAGGCACAAAGCGCCGATTTCACGGTAAGGAGGAAGAGGCCGTGAATGGAAGTGAGTAGAGGTAAATGTAGAGGTGCAAATCACCAAATCCTTCACATGGGGGCTGGGAGTGGAATCATTGACAAAGGAATATTCGACCAACAAACATTTCTAGTGTTATTTCTTGTTAGTTTTTCAAACAACGGTCGACTTTTATATTTTATTTAAATTTACAGAAAGGGTTTGAATTCGTGATGAGCGGTTGAAGTTGGCTGGTTGTAGATGAACACTACCTACAGCCCTTTTCGAAACATCTTCTGACAATGGCGCTGCCCAAATAGGGTATGAAACAAAATGACGAAATATATACGAGGTGGAGATGCTTCACACGGAAAAGAAGCAATAACGTTTCCATGTAGGCAATTAATTGCTTTCAGAAAATCATTTCACCCTCTGCCGTCGAATTGGGCTGTTTTCAACACCACACAACTGAATTTCCACGTGCTTTCTCTTTCTGTAGTTTCTGTATACAGAAGCTGTTCTAGAAAGGTGGCAACGAAATACACTAAACCACAGGGGAAAAAACGAATGTTATGTACGACGTTTTCACACTTCTACACAAAAACTCGATTCTTCCCAAATATCTGTCTACGTGAGGGTATGTGTCCATGTGTGTATGTAGTAGGCAAGCTTGCAAAGTATAAAATGTAACTCGTTAATGGCAAAAACTCCCATTAACAATACGAACATCTACGCGTTTTCTTTCACCTCGTCGTGTCAGAAAGCATATTGGAAAAAGCACAGTTCTTAAAATGGTGCTGTATGACGACGACTATAGGCATTTGAAACATCCAACACAACCTTAATAATTCTTCTTCATATTAAATTTTTCACCCTTCTCTCTTTTCCCAGAACCTCCTCTAATCAGGAAAAATACGTTACTTCGTGCAACACACAATTTTCACTCAACTTACTCAGCTTTTCAGCGAAAAATAAAATATATAGAAAGCAAAAAAAAAAAAAATGAATAAAAAGGCATTGCAGTAAAAGAGCATTAAAAAGAAGAAAAAAACAGAAAAAAATTCAAATTATCGGCGCCAAACTACATAGCAGGTGTATTCCCCCGACACGACAGTTTTAATTTTCTACGTAATTTTCCGTCCCAAGTACCATTTTCATGAGATGCTGCTGTTGTGTAGTTTAATAAAGATGGCGTATAAATGGAATTTATTTACCAGAAAATAAACAGGATAATACCGAAGAATATAATTCAAGTAAAATAAGTGCAGAGAAAGAAAGTAAGGAGAAAGGAATGAAAGAGAAAAAAAACAAAAAGGCAAAAAAAAACAAAAAGGCAAAAAAAAAAAACAGAAAAAAGTCAATGAAGAAAAGGAAAAAAATGAAAAAAGGCAGCGACGTAAGAAAAAAAAGACAGAAACAGAAAGAGGAAAAAAAGAGACACCAGCAGAAAGATAATAGCGCAGTGTCTATTTTTAAAATAGGCGGGGGAGGGGAACGTGCCGGGCATGCACTCTATCGTCGCAATCGGTGGACTTGCAGGCGAAAGGGGGTGAACGACGAGTGTGGGAAGGGGGTGGGAAATTTCGAAGTCGTAAACTATTGGATAAAAACTGGGGCCTGAAAAAGAACAAATTTATCGGTTGACTGCCAAGCGTCCCAAAGTGCAGACCAATAAATTAAAAGTCAGTAACAAATCTTTCCTGTGTAATGCGTACTACTTCTCTTTTATAAGCTTCCGTTGCCAGAAAATATATATTAAACAACGTCATAGAATAAAAACTTCGAAGAAGTGGAACGTGGGGGGTGAAGAGGGGGCAGGATGGCGGGATGGTGGTAAGAGTGACTGTTTTCCAGAAGTGGTCGGATGGGGGACGGGGGCTGGGGAAGTGGCGTGTCTACCAAAATTACAAAAATGTTTCCTCTTTATTTTTGGGGAAAATTTAAAGCATTATTGTGTATATATACATATATATGTGTTATTTTCCAGAGTTTTTTCTCTCTCCATCTTCTTCTTTTTCAAATTACGGAATCGAATTTGACGATATATTCGCGGATTATGCAAATACTGCGATGGGTAAAACGCAAAAGAAGCAAAAGAAACTGAAAAAGCAGAAGTATATGTTCAGCTAGAGTAGAAGAGACAAATATAATGGAGAAGAGAAAAAAAATGAATACACACATTTGAAACGAAAGCCAAAGAAATATATTATAATGATTGTTGGGTGAAAGTTAAGTTGTAATTCGTTGTCTTTTTCTTTTTTTTCCCCATACAAAAGTGTATCTGTATACACACGCATGATGTTGATTCATATTTCATTCTTTTGTTCAGCAAGAATGTATCTTCCTCGCTTTATTCTCTATTATCAGGCAAAAAACAAATTCAATGGCTAAACAAAATTTCGTAAGGCCTATTACTGAAAAAATATACAATTTAACTGAAAATTTTTATTCATTTTAAGCTGAATAAAATTAAAATCCGCAATTAGTTCTCTGTTTATTTACTCTAACAACAGTGGCGGATCCAAGATGAGGCCACAAAGTCCATGGCCCCCTTCGATAAAAAAATCATAACTATGTTATTTTGATATGATATATTGAAAAATTTGGACATTTTGGCCTTTTGGATTCTGGTCTTGGCATTTAGGTAAATCTACTTTCACTAAGGTTGTAAGACGATTAAATGGAAAGAAGTTCCTCTCTAGAACACCGCCAAAATTTAAAAAAATACAAATCCGATAGTTTCTGCATTAAAATTCAGAAATTAGCCTTTAAAACCAAAATGTCTGAAGAAATCGGAGAAATTAGAAAGAAATGAAAAAAAAAAAGTATGGTTCACATCAATTGTCGAATAAGAACCAGTAAATATAAGATAGTAACATTTCAAAAATATAAAAACTGAACATGGAAGAAGTAAATACGTACCTATGTTACATAAAAATTATCAACCACTGACATTCATTATTAGGCTTGTTTAATATGACAAAAAGGATGGGTCACTTTTACCATTTTTAAAAAATTGGCTGTTTGATTTAGAAAAGTGTAGCCCTAGTTAACTGAAAATGGTGTTCCATTTACCAAGGTAGAACTGAAAAGAAAACTTTTTTCTTTTTAATAGGTAACGAATTTCTTGACCCAAGATGGTGAATAAATTCTGACAAAAAGTTTTCATCTCAAGTTGACAGTGGGTTTTGCATCACATCACTCCCTTCTTATTTAAAAAATTATTCTACTCAAGTTTTAAATTTTTTGAACTTTTCTACTTCAGAGAATTACCACAAAACTAAAACTGAATGTACTGGGGTACGTTCCTACTACGTACACATCTAATGCATTGAACCAGATCACTAAAAAAATCCTAAAGCTGGTGCATGTCTGAAATTTCCAAGAATAAAAGCTTTTACGACGATATAATTTTTTTTTTTGTAGTATGACGTGGTAAACAAATTGTGTGAGGGGAAGAATATCAGTACAGCAGATTCAGAGAGGTAAAAAAATTATGATTTGGCTCCGCTTCAGAGAATCCTAGATCCGTCACTGCTGGGAAAGAGCATAATTGCAAATAGGTTGGACTTGTTTTTTCTTCAGATTAGCTACTCCAAAAATTTCGAGACAATAAATCTTCTAACTGATGGAAAAAGTCTAAATTCTAGCGAGCGCCAAGGACTTTTAAGTTAGTCAATTTTTGCCTCCAACGTCAAGTTGAAAAAACAAGACAAAATTAATTGTAAGTATTGGCTTTTTCACATACTCCTTTTAAATGCAATTATTACAGTAATTCCGCATTGGGTTATAGGATATTTTATAAATAATTTTTTAACGCCAAGGAAACGAACGAATTTTGTTGGATTTCTGGCTATTTCTTTTTTTTGTTCTTTCGTATTTTTCCCTCTAATAACGTCCCCATAGATTATTTATGATTTCACTACAACTCCCTTTTCATTCTTCGCCACTTGAGGAAAGGGGTCAGGGGAAGAATGAAAATGATTTACGATTGTTGCAGCTTTATTTAATTATAATGATGGTGGGAGTGAAAGAAAGAAGGACTAAGATAGGAGAAAATATAAAACAACCAACTGAACAGATTTTCTTGGACAAACGAATACGTGGTTAAAACACGAAAAATTGTGTTTCACACCATGCTTTCTTTTTTCTATAAGATACTTGTATACGTGTAGACTTTACCTACCATGGAGTAGGTGCATGCAATGTGCAGAAATTAAAACTGGCACCATCTTTACGAACGAACTGACGACGATATTCTCTTGGCTGACTTACCTGAAAAAAATAAAAGAAAAGAAAAAAGTAATTAATTTCGGACGAACGTCGAGAAGAAGGAAGAATAAAAAAATAAAAAAAAGTGAAAAAATAAATGAACGAGTAGAGAATGAAATTTATTACTCGGTGTGATAAATTCGTCATTTCAGCTCGGTGAATTATTCACTGATGCGATTAACGTTTTCGAGAAAAATATTAATAAATGACTTTGGTTAACTAGCCTACGTAAATCTCTAGAATGAAAACGAAATATTTTTTCAGGAACTATGAATCTAGTTTCGTATGTTGATGAAATAGAAAATAAAAAAAAATAAAAAAAAATAAAAAAAAATCAAATTGAAATGCAGGAACGGAATGAAACAGAGACGGAAAATGTGTGGAAAAATTTACGAGGAGTAAAAAATTGAGATCGAATTTCGTAAAAAAGAATTATTGTTTTTACTTTGATTTTTTCCAATTTATTTAAATGAAGAAAAAATATTTCTAGGGTGTAATGATAAAAAACTATAAAAAAAAAAGGAAAGTACAACCTGTCTAACATTTGAGCAAATAAAAGGCTAAATCTTTGAAAGAAAGCTCCCAATTTTCTCCGAGAAAAAAGTTAAATCTTTTTTATTTTTTATTTTTTTAAATATGAAATTCGCAGTTGTATTGAAAGAACAAGTTCACAATTGTTATTTGAAAATATATGAGATTTAATTTGGACGTGGTTTGGGTTCAATAACCAATCCTAAACTGTGATGTTCGACAACTGACTCCTATATCACTTACTTTAGAAGTATAACGTAAGTAATTATTGCCAGATTTGTTCTACAGTTTTTCCGAAACAATATAAAAAAAATTATTCTTCAATTTATTTTTCTCCAGTTCTACCACTGAATTATTGCAAGAGAATTATTCCTTAATCCACGACATTAAAATAAAATTCACTTTTGATAAGTTCAAAATTTATTCCCATTAAGTATATAATACTCATTCCTGAAATAATGAAAACTAAGTCCTCTCCAAGCTGTGTTTATCTTCTTTATTAACAGTATGAGATTAGGTACAGCCTATATAAACGCCACTTCCAGAGTGTGGAGCAAGGGGATCAGGAACTTCCTCAGTCAAGAAAAAACAGGTTTCACCTCTAAAAATTGTGTATTTCCATCAGTTTTGGTGATTTTTTGTTGCGGGGGGGGGAGTCAGAAGAGAACAACTGAGAATGTGTGGACCCCCTCCCCTTAAGACGGAGCTATATACGCCCTTGATGTGGGGTGCCAAACAGCGCTACTTTCTGTTTCATAGCATGCTTCAGAAGCTGTTAAAAAACAATCCCAGAAGCACCAAGTATAAAATACACTCATGGACAGGTTCACAGATTTTTTTCTGAGGAAAAAGTTTACATAGGTACATGAAAAAATTGACAAGTACGGAAAAAAGTCATCGACGATATGAGTATGGTGCCCATCTTTTTAATTCAGTAGTTTTCAAGAAAAATGTAAAACAAAAAAAAATTTTTGGAGAAAAGCAAGTCGTCTGTATTGCTTGATGTATATTTTTTGTATATATAGGGCAAGAGGTTATTTTATTTATCTTACTTAAAACTGTAACAATGAAATTTCGATGGATAGATCTGTTTATGAGACGTCGATAAATATCATGCTAGTCTGTGAGTCATAGCTTAGTGTATGGTTCATGCACTTTGCCCTTAGAATGAGGTCATTCCACAGGTTAATAAAAAAAGCTAGCTCAAAACTAATGGAGAAGAGAAATGAGCATTGTTTATTGACAAGCAGAAAATTTTAACCAAATAAGTTAACTAAGCGTAGGTATGTCTCGTGAATGATTTTTTATGCAATACTGCGAGAATATACTGCATATGCCCTAAATTTTTCTCTAATTTCTAGAGAGTATACTCCGTATGCCACGTATGCACTATGAGCACATCACTGGGAAGTTCTCAACCATACCTCCTGATGAGGCCTGTGAATTCCTGAGATAATTGGAGGTCTTTCGAAATTGAAATGGAGTTGTCAAAGCCACGGAGTGAGAATAGTAATATTGTAAATTTTGCTTAATTTTCATATTCCCGACACTTCTCAAGTACTTTCATGAATTAGTATAATTGCGACAAACAAAACAACAAAAACGTAACTTAAAATTTCAACAAAATCTTTGAACATCTCCATCAATTTTTCTCCCGTTAAAATCTGAGGAAAAATGAAAATTTGTTTTCCCAAATCCTGACGATGTTGCCTGGTTTTCTACTCACAGTTTCAGAAGTTGAGTAGGGTTTGTTCTCCTTTTTGTTTTCGGTTTTTATGCGAAATAATCAAAAACAACTGATTACTTTTATCCATTATTCCATTAAAACATTCTCTTTAATTTTTTCTGTCTATTCTATGGATACATTTTGGTGAAAACAAACGTATTCACGAGTACCAAAGGCAAATCCCAAGCCAAGATCTGTCAAGAATTGATCTTAGTCTCGGTGTTCTATTCAAAATTTCCATTATCGATTACTAAAAATTATCATTCACGTCCTCAAGTTTGGAAAAAAAAAATTATTTATTTACAAAAACTGCACAAGCAACGTGCACGGATACATATTATGATTAAATGATTTTAAATAACAGATTAGGCGAATTCCTATTGGTAGGTCTACTGTCCATCAATATATATATATATATATGTATATATATATATATATATATGTGTGTGATTTGAACTCTTCCCAATAAATTGAATCAAAAATTGCGTAAAATTTAAGCTCAGGTCGCCTTTAAAATACCAGTATTCAAGTGCTTAAAATCATTAGAGCCTAACCACAAGCATATGCAGACTCTACAACTCTAAAAACCAACCATAACTCAAAAAGCATTCTACATAACTCCACAGTAGGTATACATTGTTTGACGACAGCCACTTCCATTTTACGTAGCCACCACCCAATTCCAGCCAAAAAATTTATGGCCATCTCCTCACGCGGATTCCGACTGCTTTAAACTTCATTTTCAGCAAGAAGTTAGCAAACCAGCCGAACATTAAATGCTATAATATATTTAGGTTTCTAGTTTTTAGGCTAAAAAGAAAGAAACTGTTTCTTAAAAAAGAAACCTTCGCTTTTCCATCATAGTGTTTAGTACAACAAAACCTTATACACTGCTCTTATAACATTGTCAGAAAATTCATTTCATTAATAACCGCCATCCATTAGGCTGTTTTCTACACAATAACGAAAGCATTAACTCGAAGTTATTACCTCGTGTTTTTTCTCTGTCACACACTCTTCCTTTCCTTCTCCATTTCTTTCGACAACTACTTATCTTTCTTTTTTTTCCATGTTCTTTTTCAGATTTTTTCTACTTTTCATTCTCTATCACTCTCCTCTTCCTCAATTTTTCTACTTTAACTTAGTTTCTACGTCATTCACTCTCGCTCTCTCATTCTCTCTCTCACTATTATAATCATTTTTATTTCAAAAGAGAGGAAGAAAAAGGAAAAAAACACGTCTTGATATTAATTTCTGTGTTGAGGGCGGTCTAACAACTAATAATTTCACTCGAAATAGAGAGTAAAAACAGTTTGAAAAATGCTATCCTTTTAAATAATAGAGAAGTAAAAACGTTGGTTTGAAAATAAATATTTTCGTATTTTATTGGGCGAGTGCATTAGGAAAGAAATTCTAGCAAATAATATAAAATCGTTATTCATTTTTTATTTATTATTGTTATTATAATCATTAGTTTTTTTTTTGTTTTTTTTTCGGGAAATATAGCCTTAGTATATTGTAGTGATTTAGTCTATAACACATATCTATATAGTATACAAAATATGAATGAAAACCACAGAATCTTTTATTGCACGCGACTAAAAGATATTACTTGGCATTATTTCACATCCATATTTTATTAACCCCTTTAACATCGAACTGAAAAGCCAAATTTCGCTTTTTTCCTTCCAAATTTCAACACGTTAACAATTTTTCAAATTGTGAACAAAGATTCTACTATAGGAGGGGTTGCGGTAAGAAAAGCGATAAAAATAAAATTAAAGAAAAAGACAGAAAAAGAAGAACATCGAAAACAAATTGCTATCAAGAAGAAAATAGACTCACAAATGCGACAAAAATTTTAATTTATATTTTGATGAGACTTCATACTTTTATGGTAAATAGCTAATTATCAAATGATTTTTTAATAGAAAAGCTTCCTCTAATATTGAGGTGACTCAGTCTGAGAAGATACAATAAAATCATCGGAATTTCAATATTGATAATTTTTACTATACTTATAATTTTTTCTTTTTTCTCTTTAATCGCTTTTATTCAACTTACATTCTAAATTTATCAATAATTCATTCGTTCAATTTTATCTATCTTCATAGTTCATGCTTATTATACTTCAGACAAGATTTTACCTGACAACTAAATATATCGTTCTCACTCCTACCCGGATAAGGTTTTTCTTTTGTGTCTTTTTTTCAATCAATTCGCCTTCCATTTTGGTTTCTGAAAGAAGAATCAGTCCATTAATGATTGAGCAGAAGTTCAGTACTGTTTCATAAATATGAAAGTATAAATGCTTAGCATGTTATTTGAATTTAATAATTAAGTTTTTTTCGGAAATATATTAGACTTTTCTGGTTCGTTTATAACTTGAAAGATGGTCTTTATTCATATTGTTTGGGAATCAAATCTGTTTAATCGAAACTGAGTTCGACAACACCCAAGTTTATATAACTGCAACTTGTTTGTCATCAACAGAATCAAGATGTAATAAACAGAATCATCAAATCAACTAATAGTTTTTATTTTTCTTACTGACCATAAATAGTTGCACTATACTTGACTTTCGTAATGAGGAGTAGAAGATATGGTCAATGCCACGTAAGGAATTTGTTACAAGGAGTATACCAGTAATTGGAATATTTCGTTATTATCATTATCATACAATGCTGAGAGTACCCACAAAATATGTCTTTATAATTTTATTTCATTCCCATTCAGCTTTATTTTTTAGAACTTATAAAAAATCATAAGTTTAACACAAATGATGAATTAGTCTTTTTTTTCAATAAAGCAGAAGTGGAATAATGACAATACTTCAGTAAAGCCTGAATTAATTGCATCAATTATTTCAAACAGAAATTTGCTGATTGTATATTTAGGTATACGAAACAGGTACTGCAATTACGATGTGGATTCACCAGCAGATACCATTAGAAGACCAAAATGGAATTCACGTTCACTTGAAATAGGATTTCAAAACACAGTTTTCTACATTCAAATCATGAGGAATACCTAAAAAACATCAAAAAATAAATTTTTGCAACACCTGTCGATAAAATAAACGATTATGTGCCCCTTGACTATATATAAAATGGGCATCATTTTTTACATTATGCACCGTCTTTTAAGGGATTTCTAAAACAAAAACAACAGCATCATCATTGGGACTTGAACACAGTTCTCCCGACATATTGATTGATATGTGGATAACAGAACATGCAAGGGCATGATTTAAGTAACAAAAGCAGTACCTATTCTAATTTTTTCTCAGTTCAACTTCTTTTTTTTGTTTTTATAGGGGGGTGTTGCAAAAAATAGTATGTGATAAATACATATATAGCAAGGTGATTGATACTCGTATAATTTACATTAATCGCCTTCAGCTTGGGCTGCAAACTCACTCTCAGATCAAAATCACTTACTTTATGCACTTGTATCACAAATAACTATTTTAACTAGAAATACAAATCTAAATCACTGCTAAATTGTAATGAAACAAATGCATACCTAATTCAACAGCTACTGTAACATATCTTCATCCATCCTTAGAAAGTAGAAGTAACTGTCAATATCCCCATAAGTAAGTTCTTTCAATAGAGCATTTCTTGCTCCACAGCTCCTTCTACATAAGATCCACTTTGTAACCCCATATCTCCTAATTTTTCTCCGATTATAATAGCCTATTTTTTTTATTAACTCCAACAGCATAACCAGGGTGACATTTAATTCATAATCTAATAATTTTAATAAAGCTATACCAAATGTTTTTTTGATTTTTGATATTTTTTATGTGGTTCCACTTGCTCCAAGCGATGATTCCTGAAAGAAAAAGTTCATAAAAAACAGTTATTTTTGTGCAATATTATGCCTTAAATTATGAAAATTATGTATGGTTTTGTGGGGATATAAACCTTTACACCTGCACCTTCACTAGGCTATTGGAGGCATTATATCCAGGTGGTTACATCGTCGCTATTTTAACCTGTAGGTTGCTGGTTCGATTCCCCATGACAGCAACCTACAGAAATGGTGACAGCAACCTACAGAAATGGTGACCCCAACATGATTGATTACCACACCTCCCTACTTGTTCTCACACTCCTCTGTAGAGAGGCATTGACCTATAATGGCATAAGCCAGTATTGTGGACTTATTGGTTTTCCCACATAGCAGCAGCTTAGCTCCGCCCTCTATGTGCTGTCATGTTACAACTGTGGCTGCAGCACAGGGAGGAGTGGTTGAGGGGATGTGAACCTGTAAGCCTATACCTCCACTAAACTATAGATGGCGTTGTAACCATGTGGCAGCGGCATCACGATTTTAACCTGTAGATTGCCAGTTTGATTCCCCATGTTGGTAACCTACAAGTTTGAAAGTCTTAGGTTTGTTCTTCGCAGTAATTTAATATTTCTTTCATTTCAATGCGTAGAAAATCTATAAATGGACTCTTAATTCAGGTGATTCCATATGCCCTAGTCTCCCCTGTATGGATTAAAGTTAGATATCTCCACATTCGTAAATTCTTTTGTAGGTTATAAAAAATCATAAATAACCCGCTGGCCACAAGTTGAAGACCATTGCTTTACAGCATAATAATCAACAGCTAAAAGTTAGTCCACATATTTGATAACAGAATTCCAAAATTTTCTAAAGTATGGGTCATTGTTACATATTTCATTTCTCATGGACTTCTTGGAATGGAAGGAGCAAGAAAAATCTTCAACTCGATCAAAATTTGTTGAAAATAACAGGCTCAACTTAAGACGTAACAATGATATAATTTCTCATATTGAAGTAGAAGGAAAAGATGAAGGATGGCTTCTAATTCAAAAGTTGTAGTGTTTCCAGTCTTTGTTGTTAATTTATGTACTTCTTGCAGTGATTATAATTTTATTGATACCGTTTTCATCATCTCATTCTTTATTTACTGTATTTTGTATTTTCCGTAGGTTTTTGTTGTCCTTGTGCGAGTATGGATTAAACACTTCAATTTATTACCAAGCAGAAGTGCAGAACATGAAGTGTATACTACAAGTACTTAGGCTTATTTTGGAAGAGTCAATTAAAGAGGAATTTCTATGTCTTCTAAATGAGCAGAATTTGTTCTGAAGTTCATTAAATTATGCAAATTGATGTCCCACATGGATCAAGACATATTTTTTGAAAATTTTGTTTATCAGTTCAATAATAATTTGTACCAGCAAAGCCAAAAATACCTAACGAAGCAGTTTGCTATCCAACTTTAGTAGATTTCACTTGCCGTTGCCTTTCAAATTTCATCAGGTCAGTAAACTTCGAGAGTTTCCAACTAGATACATGACGTAAACATAGCAGAAATGGTGAAAATCAAAATTCATACCTACAAGTTTCCATACCATATTGAAACAACAATTTCTTCAAGAAGAAGCTCCAACCAAAAACTTCATAATTCAGGAAATTTTACACAATGACTCCATTCGACAAAACTTTGTACAGAAGTTTAAAACACCTGTAGCAAAAAACGATGATTTTCGCACAATGAAAACACATTTTCATGACCAATTTGACAAATTCACGATGAAATTGAATCTTTTTTCCAACATTAAACATTAATAAAAATAGGTTAAAAACAAATTTTCAAAAGATAATCTTTTATTTTATTTTTTGATTTTAGCTTCGTATGAAATAAATATTATTTCGTTGCGGAAGGTTGGCTGCAGTATTGGCATATTTTAAAATCGCAGTGGTGAGTAGAATAAGAGCTTATTAAGAAAAATGGAAAAGAAAAGCAAATATCGATTATAAATTTAATTTCTCTTTTGTATCAGCGAATATCTCGATGAAGAGAAAAAAGTTGCATGATGATCCAGTCGGCAGGATGGCCAAGGAAACGAAGGAATTGTTTCTCAACTCAAAATCTGTTTTGAAAGCCGAAAATAGATATAAATTCGATACCATTCAAGAAGTCCGAAGAAACGTGACCAGTGCGTAGAGCAGTAACTTAACGTAGCTGTTTTAGGGTTGAAGAGTCACTACTGTGAAGATTTGAAATGAATTTTCACTCATTGTAAGATACGCTTCATAGAGAGAAAAATGTTAGCTATTTAATCGTTACACTCCATAATTTTTCTACATTTAATGGTAAAATGTACACAAATCGCTTTTTAAAAATGGCCTTTTTCGGGTAGAACCATAAAGCACAGCTTTGGAAATTTCACTTTTCAGGATGAATTAGGATTATTGACGCCAAAATATCGAAATTTTGATTCTACGAACAATTCCATTATAGTTTTTTTTCACTCCGGCTATCACTTAGAAATTCTTTCAAATTTTATGATACACTACAATACAGGCTACTTGTACTCTAGTTCTTTTTCATACTCTTCAAGATGAAGATCCCAAATAAGATATTGGATAGTTCACTTTTGAAATTATTTTTAATATACGTTTGTAAAGAGTAAAATTCATATAGATATATAAAATAAAAAGAAGAAGACGCACAGAGAAAAAAAATACAGGAAAGAGACCTCTACAATAATAACTCTACGACGAGGAAAATACAATATATTAGAGCAAGTCGGAAAATATATCGTTTCCCTCACCCTCACTTCTTCGTCGTCATCGTCTTCTTCTTCTCTGTTTGGAAAAAATAGTACGAGGACGTAAATATCAATATGAAAAACGATGGAGAAACTTATATTAAAGTTTGGTAATATTTTGCAGCACGCGAGAAAGATAGAGGATTTATCATAAAATATTTTTCTTGTTTGTATGGAATTTTCCCGTTTGGGAGTGACAGCCGAATGAGTTATGCGTTGAAATGAAGAACAAGGGTGTGGAAAGATGATAGCGTACACTGCAAAATTCTTTGGTACCAAAGAAGAAAAAAAAGGAGCAAAGGAAAAAAAAGAGGAAGAATAAGAAGACTTTGGGGATGACCCCGGTAGCATCGCCTTTCGAATACAGATTAAATTTATTGGCAGAAGTGTTCTCAAGTTTTTGAAAAGAGCGTAAGTATAGAAGAAAAGGAAGAGAAAAGGAAGGAAAAAGTGAAAAAAGTGCGCAGGAGATAGCCATTTTGAGGGGGTAGAGAAACGTGGAATGGAGTTTTTAACGGGTGCCCATACGTCAAGTTGTGCGGTGGTCAAGATGAACAATGAAATCCAATTTATTCTCATTTTCATTTTTGTCAGTACAGTGTATGGAAACTTTAATAAAAAGAAGCCCAAATTTTCATGTAGGTCTAATTTACCTCATTAAAATGCGAGAAAGTAGAACGTGAATAAAATAAAGAAGACTGTCAACTCGAATTATGACTTTTTGATGGAAATTTCATAAAAAGTTAACAAAACATTTCAAACCGTTCAGAAATGGCAGTAGTTTTCGGTTCTTCGCTGCCAGTATAGACGTTTTAACCTCTAAGTAGCCAAAAGATGGAAAGTAAAGGTAGATGAATTCATTGCATATACTTAGTTGTACTAATATAATGCCCAAATCTTCAACCTTTAAAATACCATCTATATGACGAAACAGGCCCAAAAATGAAAAAATTTTCAAAATTTGAAATGATCAAAAAACTGCATTTCTGGAATCATCAGAGGTTGTCCAAGATTGCTCTTTGAATATTATATTTATCTCATGGAAAAAATGAAGTATTACCAAACTAAGTTGAAATAACTTATGAAAATCTGAAAATAACTAGAAAATACATTTTTGCTTTTACATAATTTGTCCAGATTGGACAAAATCCATTTCTAAACATTGTTCCAGTAATCACAGTAGAACACACATACAGATTAGATTTAGAAAGGTTTTTTAGACCCGGAACTGAACCTGTATCAAAGTTCCATATTAGAAGAAAAAAAAAGGAGGAAAGCACATTTGTTCCATATTAGTGTTTATAGTCTGAAGTCTAAAAACTGTAAGACTATGCAAGACTTTATTATCAGTATTATCCAAATTGGAAATTATAATGGTGATGTAGGTTTTGTCGGCTCGGGGAATCAAACCTGGGACCTACATATTTGCCAGCTAAAAGCGGAGAACTTGACCGCACGGCCATCTCACCACCGACTATAATTGGCGAATGTATTTTATATTAGACAGGGTATGGTGGTTCCCACACACTCCCCCCCTAGAGAGACTCAACACGAGTTGAACGACATTAGATGCTGTGGGAGGTTGGGCCAGAATCAGAAATGCCTCTTATACCTATACACACAGGCTTATACTACCTATACGGGTTCTATTTCCACTATATAGGGCGCCATCTATCAGCAACTCAAGTTACGAAGGAGAGTTGTGAGTTCCACCATGCACCACTAGGGTGTGTGCATGTCCAGCACACGTCAAGGGTCACCAGATGTAGGTTTTGTCGGCTCTGGGAATCGAACCTGGGACCTACATATTCGCCAGCTAAAAGCGGTGAACTTAACCGCACGGCCATTTCACCACCGACTATAACTGGCGAATGTATTTTATATTAGACAGGGTATGGTGATTCCCACAGGTCTCTTAGCTTAAATCAAAATAAAACTTCACTTTTGAATACTAAATGAAGATGATACAGTTTGAGAAATACTTATTAGATTTATTAGAATTTATTCCACATAATTAGTTAAAAACTTTTCAATTTGGTTAAATGGATCTGGAAATGACAAACTTTTAAAATTCTGAGATTTGTGAAATGCGGGACCATAACAGGAGTTATACAAAGGTACTTTCAACAAAATTATAAGCCTCCAATCTTCATATCACATACTGTGTGGAACTATTATGAAAAAAACTATCACAATAGTACTTGAAGGTAGTGTGACATAAAATCTAGAAAAACTGTAGTCTACTATTAAAAATAAAAGCCAAATTTCACACCTGAATTCTAGATGAAAATACCAGTGTTGTGGAGATTCTCATTACATTCGAATAATTAGTTCCACATGATTAGTCAGATAAGTATATAGCGAAAATTAGGATCTTCCATAATCTTCTCAGTCAGGAGAAATGTATCTGGAAATTACAAATTACAAAAAATGAAACTTTTTTCAAATCCAATTATGAGAAAGTTCGTACTAAGTTTTTCATTCCGGGCCCAGGAACATCTGTATCCTAAATCCAGTATGTATGTGTGTTCTACTGTGATTACTGTCTATGATGGTATGGAAAAAAGTTTAAAAATGGATTTTGTCCAATCTGGACAAATTACATCAAAGAAAATATGGATTTTAAAGTTATTTTCAGATTTTCTTACATGTTTTTTTTTTTTTCATGGTTGGGTAATACTTCATTTGTTCCATGTATGGTATTACATACCCATGAGATAAACATAATATTGAAGAAATTGAATAATATATATCAGTAGCATGTCAATGTTCATTAAGGACACCAGTGTTTTGCTCTGATGATTCCGGAAATGCAGGTTTTTGATCACATCAAATTTTGAAGATTTGCGTATTTCCGGGCCCATTTCATCATATAGATGGGATTTTAAAGGCTGAAAATCTAAGAATGTGAAATGAATTCATCTATTTTTACTCTCCATTTTGTCGCTACTTAGATGTTAATCTAAAATTTCAAAAAAGGCATTCGTTAGGTAATATTGAGGATAAAGCTTCCATGGCAGTTTCTCTCGAAGAAGAAAGTTACCAAAAGTTTTTCCTTTTGACCCTCCTAAAATACAATCCATATTTCTAGTTCCGTCTCCACCTATCTTCGTATTTTTACCGCAAAATACGTACTACAACCGAATTAAGCATGTCAACTAAATTTATAGATTTACATCAGAAACTATATCCAGCTTACGTTCTCTTTTTAAGTCCTTCTTTTTCTCCTTTCTTCAAACTGTTTTTCTGTAAACTCGATTATACAAATAATTAGCATTTGAATTTCGAGAACCAATTCAAATACGCAGAGGGCAGTTGAATTTGCTCTTCATTGAAAATGCAAAAATTTTGATACACGAATTGGTTCCAGACCAGTTTCAACCACCATGCATTGTTTAGCACTCGCAGATGGCATTCGCTACAAGCGAATTCAAGTAAACCCTATCACACATAATTCCGGCGTCGACTGGGCAGCGTAATTATCAGCTTTCATTACCAAGTTGGTATTCAGTTGTTGTTAGTCTTGAAAAATGATGATGGCTCGCGTTTCTGAACCGGAGCAACTGGAGAAAACAATCCCTAAAAAAACACCGGCCGATTCCACTACAAGCAACACCCAAAAAGACGTTCACCAAATATTGAGTGAGATGGCAAGCGTAGTGCGCACTCCAATTAAGCAATTATCACCAAGCCCAACATCTAAATTTTCGCCTTCGGAACAGGAAACCCAAAAATTAGCACAACTACAATCTCACCCTTATCTCACTGCGTCAACTCCTCTTCGAACCGGTCAGCGTTTTAACTTTCGCAGAGGATCTGGAAGGCAAGGGAGAAAAAGGCGAGGTAAATAACGAGTCAAGCGCCCCAGAATTATACATCTCCGACGGGAAACATTGTTTGTTTCAATTGTTGTTGCAAAAGATTTTAATCTATAACCAGACGAAAGTAAGGCCCAACTCATGAGATTGTTAGAAACTGAAAACTTGAAACCAATAATTATACAGTTGTAAATTTCATCTGTGCGTTTCAGATAAATCCAACGATAATGGTAAACTTTACTGATATAAGAATAGAAAATTTTAATTTATTTTGGTTTGTTAAGTAGGTTTTCTTTGGAAAATCTACTTATTAGACTTGGCGCGGTATTAGCCCCCAGGGTTGGAGTAGGAACGTTTTTCGTTTTATGACCTCAGGAAAATTTTGGCACCAATAACTCAAATTTATATAATATATTATATAGATGGAAGGATAAATGTAAATCAATTCTTGTTCCCACGGTACAGGTCGCAATTTTTATCCAATAATCACGAAATTTGGTACGAACATTTGTACTAAGCTAAGGACCGGACCTATTGATTTTGGTGCATATTAGCCGGACCAAACTTCCGATACGACAATTTTTGTTTTCATTTTGACTATAAAATGCTCAATTTTGCACCGATAGTTATGAAATTCAAAATAAATATTTATCATAATTTATCGTAGGATACTGTCAACTTTTAGGCGGATCAATCAACGGTACGTTTTTTCCTCTTTTTTTTTTCTAATTTGCATCAACTTTTCTTTTTACAAAAATTAACCACATGTTCATGTTTTCTTTCATTTTATTTCATAACTTTATTATATTTCTTTGGTTTTATTTGAAATTATATGATTATTTACCATATGTAGAGTACCTTGTCGTGAAAAGATATTCTCACCAGAAGGTAATCTAGAGATTTTGCATGTTCAACTACGTTATATGTAAACATACAGGTAAGCAAAAACCTGGGCAAACACTGGCCATTTTAGAGCCAGTTTGAATGGTTTATATACAGGCTTATTTACACGAACACTCACACACATAAGTAGTAATTACGTATGTTCATGTGAACAGCCCGATGCATCATTTCTTGTAGTGATAAGAAATGATGAGCCAGTTTGTGTACAGAATTGTGACATCATTGTATCGTTAAGACTGGTTACAATTTGGTACTCGTACATTACTTGCATGTATGTGCAAGTAATTACGATCGAATGTAATTCGTGCATATGATTTAACGTCATTGAGACAAATATTTGCCAGCATTGTGGCGGTGATTGTCGTTGGGAGTTTGAGCCCCTTATCCTCATACAAGATGACTCCCCTCACCATACTTTATCATCATAATTAATTCTTCATTTCAAAAAATAATGCATTTAAATTTCACTTTGTCTAATATTTTGTCAGCAGCTAACAAATTTCGTACAATCATAACATACCATTAACGCATATAACTATCAAAATTCATATTTATTTTTATCAAAAACTTACTTTTTCTCGCCAGGCTTGCTGCGCTAGTTTTTTTTTAATTTAGTTCAATTTTATATGAACTGAATAATGTAAAATATCAAGTTGAATATTAAAACTTATTTTCAAGATAGAAATTTTTATTTCATATTTACTTTAACTAAATTCTAACTGTCTGCACTCATCCTTCGCTGTAAATCATGTTTCGATTGGAGCAACCAAAATATTATTTTCAGCCATTTTAAATTATCGATAGTTAATACCTCTGATGTTTTTTTTTTTTTTTGCTTGTCAAAAAAAATAGCATCATTATAAGCATAGCGATGAACAAAATTCGTTTTGGTTTAGCACTTTTCACAGGCCTAAGATCAAGGCCACTACTATAAGACCAAAACCACGGTAGGTAAAAACTTGACTCAGCCAGATCATGACCAAAAAAAGTGCTACCATGATCTACGTTTTAGTTTTGCGCATGCTCATCCCCAATCATATTAAGTTAGATGTCTTCGCACAAAAGCTCAATTTATATATTCTTAAAAATAATATTAACTATTTCAGAATAATGTAGGCTATGATTAAAATTATGCACAACGGATTTTTCTGGTACTTTATCCTTACGAATACGCTCTTGACTTTTCCCGCTTAGAATAGAGTGCCTCTTTAGTTGATCGATGTAATGAATGCAACCATTGGCAAGTAGGCCAATCATTGATGAAAAATAATTAAGACTAAATAGTTAAGAGTCTAATGTGGTGCAATTATAACCAATTTTGCAACGAAAGGTGGTCATTTTTAGTGAAAGTGCGACAACTTTGCAATGTTATAGGTGTATCTATAGGTGACTGAGTGGTCAACAAATGGTTATCGATTATAATAAAAAAAAAAGTTGGTTTTAAGATGGTTAGGTTGTGTTTTATTAGAATTCTCACTGAACAGCTCATCCATAATTATTTCTCGATGCCTGATAATTAGGTTAGCTTTATTTGAGAGGTGATTTTGTTACATAGATTCTACTTCGTGGTCACTTAAACAACAAGCAAAGTTCAAAAATGTTCATCTATCTTCATTCCCAACTACCAAATTTTTAATTGTCTTTTGTGGGGGGAAATAGAAGAAACCTTCATGTGAAAGCTATTGCTCTAGACTTTTAGAGGTGGTAAAAATAAAAACGTGTGCATCAGTGCATTTAACCCATCGATATGGTACAGCAGCTTAATCAAAATGAAAACCTTCAGATCAGTTTTAGAACTTTTTTCACTTTGACTCGCATAGAATAATTTATAAGGAAACTAAGTCTTTCCTCACATAATGTGTTAAATTCCAATAATCCATAATACCTTAAAGAAGTTGGTCCTATTATTTTAATTAAATTTTGATATATCAGCATCCTCACGATTTATTCCTGTGATTATAGTGACCTGAATTAATGATGATAATGATTCCAAAAATGTGGATGTGTCAACACTTTCAACTATTTTCTATATAGTCGAGACAATAAAATTTAGCCTGAACTGAAAAATGATTTGGTCTTTGGTCAAAAAAATTATCTTGACTTACACATAGACTACGTGTATGAAATCTTGCAACAATGTAAAAACATTCATCGACAAACATTCATTATTCGACAATGTGAAAGTACCTAATAAAAATCTTTAACAAAAACAAATCGAAAAAATTGGAAAATTTAGTCAACTTGTCGGTATGCTGCATTTGAAGGAAACTCTTTCACATTCCTCTGTGAAAGTTTCTAAAAATAGTGGAAAAGACGAAAGTATAAGAAAAGAAGAAAACTCAACTTCGACTAAAAAACCCTATAAATTATAAAAAAGTAATATATTTTTGACAATATTCCTTCTGCATCATTGGTATTTAAGTAAAAAAAGTTTTTCACTTTTTCAACTTTTTCAAGAGAAGAAAAAAGCAACTTTCTCGTGTGCACAATACGTCGGTTGAAAAATTCTGTCAATTTTGCATTCGAAAGAGAAATAACTTCAAAGGAGGGAAATGAAAGAAAGCTCATATGGGATAAGCACGCGGAGAATTCAAGTCGAAAAAAATCAACTACACCTTCCACATCGTAAATGGAAACTCATAAACACGAATAGCCAACATAAACACACACAAACACACACACACATATCGTAAACTTAATGTTTGTGACCTCTGATTACAGCTACAAAACTTTTTCTGCGCATACATACGGTACGGCCTGAAAAAAGTTTCATCTTCGTGCTAACCCTCAGCATCGAGGTTTTTTATTCTTCTGTGTACTCACAGTAAATATAAACTATACATGTATATATTGTACGTAGGTACTATATAATTTTTTTTTTTGTTTCCACACCAAGTTACATTACTGTAGTGTACATTCTTCATAAACCTACGGCCTTCCTCGAGCACTATAAGTACGGGTAACACCTTCCCCAACAATAACTAATTTTAAAGTTTACAACATAAATTGCCTTCAACTTATGTAATGTCATACGCAAAGTTAAATAACTTTGTTGGGTAAACTTTAAAAGTAATTTTGTATACGAATAATGTATTAATTTTTTTTCGAGTTCTTTTTTCCCCTCTATTTCTCTATCTTTGGCTCCCTGTACTTTTATTTTATTTTTTTTTTATTTTTTATTTTACAAAATAGAGGATGACAAGACCTGAGAGCAGAAACAACACTTATCTCCGTCTCGTTTTCAGTAAAAAGAACTCAACGTTACATAAATTGTTGGGAAGAGAAATTTTATTGACTACTCACGAATAGGTACTATCAGCACGTGAAACGATAGAAACAACACACTGAATACTCAACATTCATCATGTCGAATAATGTTATGCATTGAAAATTGATCATAACATCGTTTCTGGCGTGATACTTTAACAAACATAAGTAGGTACTCACCTATACTTAGCTACTTACAAGAACATTCGGTTTTCACCGACTTCCAGGATCGTGAGAAGTCCTCAAAAACAAGTAGAATGTATGGAAAAATTTTAGAAATTTTACATTGTTTTCTATGTGATAGTATGAAAAGAGAGAAAAAAAATTTCTTTTACCCCCAAATAATGGGAAAACTCGAGCAGATACAGGCAAACAGTGAAAAGCGTTGTGGAAAAAACGCTTTTTTCTCAACATTTTCCCACATGACTAAACAGCTTTTTCACTTATTTTTCGGAATTACTTAAAAAAACAGCAAAAATTTGTTTTTGAAAGTTTTTTCTTTGTTTCGGTTTTCTTAAAGCCAACTAAGTATTCGTATTCTTTACAAGATAAAGTATCTTTTTATTTCAGTATCTTCAAAAATAAATCTTTTCATTACAAATAGAAAAAAGAATTCTGACGCAGTGATACTTCGCTAGAAAACTCAGTTCACCAATTTTTATTGACAATACCTATTTAAAAAAAAAATAAAAAAAACATAAACAACTACCAAACGAATAGACACAAAACTTTTATCAAACTTGCGCATATATATAAGGAAAATCGATCGCGAAAATTTCAACCCGATCCGTATTATAATTTCTTCAAAATCCTGGAAAAACAACTTTTCCAGCAATTTTTTCTTTTCAAGTTTTCTCCGAAACTACCGAGCAAATAAACATCAAACTTCTATCGAACTTGCACTGGTATATGGAAAATCTATAGTGAAAATTTCAACCTAATCCTTTTCATAATTTCCTCAAATTTCTGGAAAAACCACTTTTCACTTCCAGTTTTCTTAGAAACTACTGGACTAATAGGCACTAAACTTCTTACAGACCTGGTCCAATATAAAAAAAAAAACTACGTGTCGTAAAATTTTCAGGCCTATCCTTTCAGTAGTTTTCTTAAAACCGTGAACCAAAAATTTTCTCAAGCAATTTCTCTTGAATTTCGAATTCTCAATGTTGAAAAGACAAATTAATTTTTGTAAGTAAACCCATTGTGGATAATTCGTAATGATGAAAATAATGGCCAGAAAAAAATAAATACTTCTTCCACTGTCACGCGGGTATTCGTAGTCGACACTAACCCTGAGTTAAGTGTTCACTAACTTAAGGGCCAGTTTTAAACTTGAAATTCTCAGCTACCTATCTCAGGTAAACTATGTTTTTTTTTTCGTAGCCTCATTGTAGTTCAAAAACAGGCACTTAGTTTATTGGACATTTAGCTCGGTATTGGTGACAAGTATGAATACCCCCTTAGTATCTTCAATAATATTTTACAAAATTGTGGCAAAAAATATTACACAAAAATAATTTTTGGCACTCTTAGAATAATAAAGAAGATTCTGTTAAAGAAATATTATCATTTCTCCTAAATAATTTCTTGATTCCCTCTATACGAGCAGCGAAAAAATTCCTATGTAAATTTTCTCGTTGCCCCCTGCATTCTGCTGCATTATTAAAAATTACGTATTTTTATTCTTCATATAGCTTCCCATTTTTCAGTGAAAAAGAGAATTAGATAATTCTCCGCATATACAATATTGTCTGTAAAACATTATTTTCAATATAATAAATTACAACTTCCATATTCCTGTGAGTGCATACGCGTGTAAGCAGAAATGGAAAAGAAAAAATGAAAAATGAATAAAATTGTTCATCGTCTCACTCACTTGCACACGCATGTTCATACGTTTAAAAATTAGCAAGCGAACAATTTCACCTAAAAATCACCAGTACTGGGTGTCACTGCATCCACAGGTAGGCATCTACGTTGAAGATAAACAAATGCATTGTCGCAACATAAAAACCATGACAAATAATACAAATTCCGGTCCCACACACGTAAACATAACTTTCCCACGGCATTAATGATCATGTTGATGAAGAAAGGTTATATCGTCGAACACACTAATCACCGACAGTCGACACACCTTCAGAAACCTCGGAGGATGGCGATTATAGTCCAAGGTATGGACTATGAAAAATCGTAGTCCGAAACTGACGCAATCGACCTTTGCTTGGAAGACTTGGCCAGGATCCCAAAAGGAGCTTTTAAAGAGGTAGTAGTGGCCGCAAAAAGTTGCATTCACAACCTGGTGGTCAGAAGCTCTATTGAGAAGAAGGTTCGGGTGGTCACATCAGAGATTCTGCTGAGGGAAAAAGTAAAGTAGATGAAGCCGCTAAAAAGTCTCAAGAGGCTCGAGAAAAAGAAATTCGTGCAAAAGAACCTTCAAAAAAGATAATTGGTGCCTGTTGTGATATGGAATTTGTTTCTGAACGATGTAGGCAGCTCGATCCATGAAACTCTATGACGAATGTGACAAAAAATGCTCGAAACATTATCATTACGTATACTTAGAATTTAAGTTTGTACTAAAATTTTCTGAAAAAACCATTGTTAAGTTAATGCCTCTGGATTTGTTATTAAAATGAATTTTGATACGGTAAGTAACTGCTCTATGAACGTAATTATACTAATACTTTACAATAAAATGAAGTTACCTTAGTAAAAAAGTTCCCAGTTTTTGAGCTATAGCAATTTGAATACTATGGGGTAATTATGACGTACCGTACTCGACGAGGGGTTGCTGCATGTTACAGAAGGGAAAGGAATAAAAAACTCAGCAAAGAAGCACAACATTTCAGTTGGTCATTTGTACAATAAATACCATGCTGGTCATATCCAAATTGTAGGAAGACAAGCAGTGAGTGTTTTTGAAACAAGAAGAGACAACATTGCTATAATTTATTGCCGTATGTGGTGATTTGAGTTTCCAATTATCAGTTGGCGATGTTTGTACATTCATACAGTACTATTCTACTATGAAAGGTAGTTATATACCGATTTTTATACTTGCTTCTCGGTCCTTTTGTTTAGCTTGTATACTATGATCAGTGACTACTACCTACTGAGATATCTCAAGTATTTTCGTATCTTTTAATGTCACAATTAAAGTTTTCTCTAATCTTGACAGGTAACCAGGTTTCATCACTTTAATAATAATTTCTCTCTTTCAGTTACATACCTGTAATTAAAAGAGGGAAATTTTTATCATGTTTCTGCCTTATCTCAGACAATATTAGCTTGCCTTCTATTGTCTGTGATTTGGCCAGACACTGCTTGTTTAACTTTTATTCTGGTGTGGCCTTATGTATTTGTTTGTTCTTTATTTTACCTCATTTTTACCTATGTCATTTTACATTGCGATGCTTATTTATTCATTCCCTTCCACAAATATGGCTTTCTGTACATGAAGAATTTATACATGGTTTGTATCTTTATGTATTATAATAAAGGTCTAGATATATTTTCTTTCTATTTTATTATTTTCATAATGAGGTAAACTTGTTTTTATATGTGGGTAAAAGGGCAGAGGCAGCCATGTGGCCCACCTAGTGATGTGGTTCCTTTGGTGGGAGTTTTAAAATTCTACACAGCTGTTTTTTGTATTCTGTTTTCACGTCAAAATTCTCAAGTTTCAAACATATTTCTGGGAAAAAAATTCTTAAAAACATTTTTTATGGGGGTGAGAGGATGAAAATCCACAATTTTGTCCCCAGGGGAGCTACGAACCTCAGAGTTGGCTTAAAAGCTTCTTTGAGATAACAACAATAAGTCTTAAAAATCTATTGAGCGTTCTTGAAGGGATGGACATATACACACGTACCAACATTCACATTTATATAATTATACATATAGATATTCGTTTTACATCTCACCCCCTCTCTTTAGAGATATTTGCATGGAGAGGAGTTACTTATCGAAGAACCTTTAATGAAACGATAAACGAATGGAATCAGCAGCTTCATATATGTATATAATTCGCATTCTTTTCACCCAATTAATCAGATAGTGGAAAATATGGAAAATATCGTCACTCGTCCTTTAGCATAAATTTTCGTGCAATCTCACTCTCAAATGAATATTATTCTAATGATGGAATCTCTATGCTTATGTCCAATACTACGCTTTTTATGACAGTTAATGAGAAATGAAGTCCAACAAACTAAAGTTTTGATTAAGGGGCAAAAATATTTTCCGAAATGTCTTTCTTCACCATTGAGTTCGTGCTATTCGTGACGAAGAAAAGGGCCCAGAGAGGAAAAAAGAAAAACGAAAAATTCGTCGTAAATATTGAAATTCTAAGGCCGTGGAATGTTTAATATGACGTTGTTCGCCCTCCATCTAAACGACCAACGATATTTTGATTATTTATTATTAAAAGATATGACGTATTTTTCCAAATGAACGTTGCGAAGGAGGACTATCCAGACATACTTTTCTGTCTGTCTGTCTATCTGTCTCTATCTACTATTTTCTTCTTTTTTTGGGATGGTGGGGAGGGCGGAAAAAAAAGGGTAGTGCAGGAAAAGAGAAGAAGAAAACTTTTCCAAGGGTAAAGAAATTGGATAGATAGCACCGATATGTATAAGTGGCGGTGTGTATAGAAATAAAATTTTCAACGACGATCCCCTTCTATTTTTCTACTTTTCTATCTCAGTCTGTCGCACTATCTCACTTTCTCTGCTTTCTGCTTCATTTTTTTTCGCTGGTGGAAGTTTTTATCAAAAGTATTAAAATACGAGGGGGAATAAATTGGTTTTTCGTTTTCTGTCTTTCATTCGCGATGCGATTTTTGTCTTCTCTTCTTCGAGTCGTCTCTCATTTTTTCCCTCTCCACCTTCGAATAGACTCACGACGATATTGACAAAACCACGAGTATCTTGGTGAGATAATTTTACCCCATTGAGTCACCGTTATGGTAGGGAGCAGAGAAGATTAAACTAAAGGAAGAGAAAAAATTATTTTAACCATTAACGTCATTAAACAGATCGCTGAAATATTTGGCTTTTGCAGAAAAAGCTTGCCACCCTATTTTTGCAGGAGTAGTGGCGACTGATATGTTGATAATACAAAACATTGAGTTAATACTTACAGAAAAAATATATCGCCAACCGAAAAAAAAAACCCAGAAAGATGCAAATAAAGACCGATGTATTTTGATAAACGACTAAAAACAACGAAGTTACCTACAGACACTTGAAACGTTATGGAAACTACAGTTCTTCCAGGGAAAAGCATGGTTGGAAATACTGACTGACTTGATATAACATGTATTCAGCCAACACTTTACACTATACGAGTATATCAAACTCTACCACCTTATTACCCTATCATAAGGGGTGTACTGCTGAAATTTATTTTGGAGAATCTATTATTATTACCTATGTTTAAATATTAATTTTTTGCTGGCTTTTAAACGTTGTCTCAGTTTCCAGTTTCCATGTTCGACTGGCATTAGTATATTTCATTAGTCAAATAAAAATAATCAACCTTTAACCATCTATTAAATAATGCCCCAAAAGAGAAAATCCACAGATTGATGGGCACTTTTGCAGTTCTTAAACACCAGATGTGGATATAGAGAAAAATTGATTACATGCTCCAAAAATTGTGTAATTTCCTGTTAGTATTTGTCCTCATCTCAGAATCACTCCAATATCGAAGCAGTGCAGTTGGCTATCCGAAACATGGATCAAGCGAAGCTGGAAAACTGAGCTACTAGTAGCAAATAAACGTAAATTTGTTGCACTCAAAAACAGTCGACCTCTTAAAAATGTAACAATCACTGGAGTCAAACAAAAAATACATACTTATTGGTGAAAATATGATGTGGTCTATCAAATTATTCGTGATAAATTGTGCGTAATCTATGTCACGGAGAAGAGCCAGCAAGTTCGAAAATAACAGACCAACAAAATAAATAACTCCAAAAATTAAAAAAGAATTTGTTGTTAGATATGCACGGTCCAAAGTATATCCTAGATTTACATTATTCATTTTTATTTTTCCTCATTAAAATAATATTCTCTTACTAAAAGTATATATTTATTTTCTGAATTTGCGGAATAAATGACCTTCGCACTTCCCCCATCCAAAAAAAAGAAAAAAAAAAAAAAGGAAAGGAAAACTTTGAGATTTGATGAGTTACGAATTCGTAAAAGTTTTTAAACTGGTACCTTATTCGAGGAATATGTTAATTTCTGTGGAAAAAATACGAAAGGTACCTAGATACTAAACCAAGCGTTGAATAGGTTCGCTTTGCAAGAAAAAGCTAAAATGGCTAGTGTAAATAGGAATGGGACATGGGAAGCTGAAATAAACGAAAACGAGCAAACTGATGAATTGAAATTATGTCCCCAGTTACACGGAGCACAAAGATGATATCGTACTCAATACCTTGAGCTACAGCAGGTAAGAAAGTAAGATCGGTATAAAATACTAGTATTACAAAATTAAGCATTATTAAAATATACCACCTTGAGATTAATCTTTCACTTTGCAAGGCAATATTTTTACAGCATCAACCGAACAGTGACTTTTGCATTACTCATCCTATTCGAATGCATAAACATTCGTGTCTTTATTTGGATTCGAAAAGCAATCTGGTTAGACTTTCAATTTATCGTGGCTACTCCACGCCAACGTTTAAAACAGCTCATACATACAAACATTGTCAGAGAACAAGAATCATCACTGCATAAAAGTCAGAAACATCTTCGCGGTTAAACTCGAAACAAATAAAATAACAGTAACCCATACCCATACGCACACACATATGAAGGGCACCAACAAAATTTAATTAAACGAACTTTAAGCTGGTTTAAACCAATTCATAAACTTTACCCACAATGAATATAAAGTTGCCAACGAACTGGTGTAAAATTTCCAGTCACACTCACACATTTTCTAACCAAGGAATTTCTCAACAGTTTTTTTCTTGTGTTTAGTGTATAGAAAATTAGAGGAGCACGAGTAATTTGCGTAAAGGAAGAGAAAAAATTATTTTAACCATTAACGTCATTAAACAGATCGCTGAAATATTTGGCTTTTGCAGAAAAAGCTTGCCACCCTATTTTTGCAGGAGTAGTGGCGACTGATATGTTGATAATACAAAACATTGAGTTAATACTTACAGAAAAAATATATCGCCATCCGAAAAAAAACTTGCTTATGATGAGGGTAAATTTGTAGTATCAAAATTCTGGAAGGAAAAAGTAAATCGAAAGCTCGTGTATAGTGTTGTATAATTATAGGTGTATAAATGAATTCAATAATTTACGTGAAAAATAATAGACTAAACAAGTCAGTTTTTGAAAATAAATAAGTTAGAAACTCAACGCTCAGTCGATAATTTTATTCGAGGAAGAGCAGAATAATCATTTTTTATGGGGGCTGTAGGGGTTCAGGTCCATGTTTTTGTAGTAATTTTTTCACGAAGAAAATTTACTCCATCATTCTTGGTAGTGAAGCAATGATCGATGTGTTAGAACGACAAAGTCATAAATACACATTTGATAGGGATGAGAATCCAAAATAAAATACTGAACGTCTAATCCCCATTACTATACAGTATTGGACCAGTAAAGAAAGATGATTTCTCGTTAGACTTGCCAGCCCTAGATAGGCAACCAGAGCGTACCTTTTGACGTACTTTGCTATGTGTTTATGTGCGACAATCTTGTGAATTTAAGGGATCTCTTTATCAGATGTATTCTAAATTGGTGAACTCAAGTAAAACGTCGAAAATATGCAGAAGGTACGCTAGGATTGCCTACTTTTTCGCAGGTAAGTCTTAAAATTAAAAAGTACATTGGTCTTATGGAGCTTTACTGGTCCATTACTATATAGTCAAAGCTAATCCCCCAACCCAATGCGAAAATCATGACCCACAAATTAATTTTTTGCATACGTCTCCATTAACATTAATTTTACTTCAGAAAATAGCCTTGTAAAATAATTTTGATTGAAATCACCCTTTTTCTCACAAACTCTGACTTGCCAGAAATTAGTTGTAACAACATTATCAATATAATAAATAAAAACTACTACAGAGCAATTTTTTTTCACCCTAATTTTGTAGTTATTCAGCGCATTTTACACGTAAATATAGATGGCAACCTTTTCTTCCTAAGAAATTTGAGAGCTAAATACCTTAGTGTACAGAACAATTTTTACGACAAAATTAATATTGAAAAGGGATACATGTAAAATAAACGAAGGTAGTACGTATAGGAATTTTTTATAAAGTGATAAGCTACATAGACGGTGAAACTTTTAGGATGTGTTTGGAGGTTTGTATCCACTAACTCATGAAGAGAAACACTGTGCTAATCTCGTCGAATACAAAGTTTTTAGAGCCCCAACTAAATTTGTGGACCACCTGAAAAAAAAAAAACTGGAAGATGGAAATACAATGAAAAAATGAATGTGCCCATTTAAGAAGGAGAGGCACTGATATTTGGGCAAAATATTGTTATTATCTTTCAGTTTATTGATATTTCATAGCCATCCTTCGATAAAAGTTGAAAAAGTGATGCACCCAAGTTCTAGATTTTGGATCAGTTCTATTTTAAAAGTGACTTCTGCGAAGTGAAAAAAACTTGAAAAAATTAATAAATTCAAATAGAGGAATTAAATTATTTTTTTTATGAGAAGTGTTGGGCATACCAATCCTCCTCTTCTTGCACCTAGCTATATTCTCCACATGACATTATTACTATTCGTAGCTACAAATATAAACCTGTTTACTTTGCTCAGCTATATGACGTCACACTGAACATGATAGTTCAATCTATACTTTATTCAACCTAAAAACTTTGTTTATTTACATACATACGTATCAAATTGAATGACGTCGTCTATTTTATTTTTCGAAAAACACTCTCAGACCTCTATAAGAAGGAAAGAATAAAAAACACCAAACACGTGGTAACAATACCATCGAAAATTTAGAGAAGAACTTTTCATCAGAACCTACTCACCTAGTCAAGTCCAGAAGCTCTACATATTCGAAAAACGAAAATTATTTTCGACTCGAAGCCTGACAAATGGAAAAGGTTCTTCTGAGAACTAGTGTCACTCTTTTCTAAATATAATAGCCCGTTATCAAAAAACGAAAATGAATTGCATTTTTTCAGTATCAAATACAGCTGTCAAGGCTTTAAAAAGCTCTAACTTGGATACTGACCTACCAAAAGTAAAGCTCACTTCGCACACAAAGACCCACTGAAAACAAAACTCACGGCTTCATTAAACAACAATTGAAGTTATGTAAAATAAAAAAAAATTTTCTCATGAGATATCAGGGAGGAGGAGGGGGTGAAAATGGGGTTTTAGAGCGGAATGAAAATAAAAGAAAGATTTCACGAACGCGACCTGACGAATAACACATTTTTATCTTCAGGGTCCGATTTATGGCCGGCTTCTATTCGGTATATATGTATAAGTATACTCTAACCGTGCAGTACACCATGAGCAGAGACTTATTTACATTTTAATGGGTTATACTTATATGCGTATTTACTACAATATATTCCGAAAAGTCTACCCCGGTATCAAAAACTACAAATAAAACGGGAAATCTTGAGGAAAAAATAAAAGGGCAAAAATAACGAAACGTGATACGGAAAAATGTGCTCCGTTTCAGCATTTTTCATTCTTATACGCCTTTCACCCCCCCCCCCACCTTCGTGTACTACTCTGCACAATTTTCCTATTTTTCCCTTTCTTTTTTCTCTTTTTTTTCCTTTCTCTCGGAAGACGGTTTAGGGTAATAAACTACACTTGAATACGAAACGGTGGAAATTTATGGGGGCGCGTGTTTCCACTAGGATAACGAATAACAGTACACGCAAAAAAAAGAAGAAAAAAAAAGGAAAAAGTCACAAGTTGAAGAGCGAAAGAGAACAGGCCTGCAAGGGACTGAGGAAAAACAAAATTTAAAAAAAAACATTAATATAATATGTTGGTCGAAAAAAGACTTATGAAAAAATGTTTAATTACGCCTTGAAAACTGTTGGAGAAAAAAAGAAGAGGAGAATTTGTCGAATAAATTTTCCCCCACACTTAGCAAATGTTCAAAACCTTCAATTGATTAACCTCGTCCACCCAATTAATACAGTACAACGATTATTCATCGTTTCATTCGAGGAAGTAAAAGTATTTCTGGTTAATGCTCAAGCCCAGGGATGGTGAATTGAGGCGAAAATTGTTACTGATGAACTACGACACAATTTCGATACCCACTGAACAATAAATCCACATTTAGACGCAAGATGTTACACAATTTCGGTTCAGGAGTTACCTCGACAAGATGAAAATTCCAAATTGAGCGGGGCTAATTTAATTTTGTCAAAGATCAATGAGATAAAAAAGCTCAAAAATTAGGAAAATCTAATTTCCCTCCTCAATTTGAGTAAATTAAACGTTTGACCAGTGATATCAACATATTCTATGTTCTAGATATACTAGCTAATGTTTATAGGTACAAACACAGAGAGATGTGTAACTTCGGCTCCCGTTAAACAAGCAACCATGAATGGAACTCCTATTTATTTCTACATCGCCACCGACATCCTCCCATATTCTAAATTCGGTTTAAAGAGTGGCCGTCAGAATATTTTAGGGTAAATCCAATCAATCTTTATAATATTATAGCCAATCCTTCCGCCAATACATCTAGCTATATTAGTTCGCAACACTAACCTGGCCACTGGTACACCCCTTCTTTCCTTTTAAATAATTTCAAACCAAAACGAAGTTTAAATTACAATTTCTCCGAAACTAAAAATTTTCTTTTGATTTGGATCGGCCCCATTCCATTTTATTTTTTTTGTGAACAAACAAAAGTAATTAATTTTCTCTTTTTCAACTGGTCCACACTATCAAAACTAACTGTCTCATTCTCTGTAAACCTCCTATAAGCTCAAAATTGCAATGAAATTTTTCAGTATCAGCGTAGCTTCATCAAGTAGAATTCCCAGCCACTTTCCCATCTGCTTCACAATTAACAAAGAGTTAAGAACATTTTATGTATCTTCTATATGATAAAATTTAATCCCAATTTTTGTATATTTATCCACGTTTTTTGCAACATTCACATTTTAATTTTGAAAAAAACTGCTTTTCTCTCACTTCACGATTTCTCAGCCACTATTTAAGCCACAAAGCTGAAGTTCGTACAGTTGAAAAGAGGAGAAAATTTACTCGAGTTCTTTAACAAAATTAATTTTTTATAAATCGGCCGTAAAAAATCTGCAAATTAATTAGAAATTTTCCGTTTTTTAATTTGTCATTTATTTCAAAAACTAATGATGGCAGAAAATAATTTTCAGCCACGACCTCCCTATTTTTTTAATGAAAAATTTATTTCCACTATCAGATTTCACCTAAAACGAATTAATCACGAGATAACGGCGAGAGAAAATACAAGAAAAAAACTGACCGCCCGGCGTATTATATAATACATATATATATATATATATTTATATATATATATATATATTTATATATATATATACACAAATTGCTTTCTACACAATATTTCGCCAACTATCGGACATTGAATGTACTCGCACGTGTATATGATTTTGGTCATCTGGGATTTGTAATTGGAGCGGGTGAAGAGGGGGCGTAGACCCCCTTCAAAGCTAGTTATTCATAAAAACCTACGTTTCAATATTTGTTAATAAATTCTTTTTACCGAATACAAAAAATATATGGAACCATCTAATCCTCTTTTTGTAATTTTTCCTCTGTTCAACCAATCACAGGAAAGCAAATTTAACCTATGTACTTAACAGAACTGCTTCTCCTTCAACAATGTAAATTTTACAAGGCCATATATCTGCCACTTGTGCATGGACCACATTTTACGACAACGAAGTTTCTATAACTCACGGTTTCTTTAAAAAATTAAAATAGATACCTACCTAATCTAATAATTTTACTAGAGAGACAAAACGACGATGGGGTTATGTTGATTTTGACTACTAAACCAACAGATAGGCCTAATGGTACTGGCGTACGAGTGAAACTGAAATAACCACAAAAACAATTTCAAAATTTTTCACCATAAGCTAAAGGGGTAGATTTTATGAGGTGCGAATTACCCAATGAGAATATTTGGGGAGCCACCTTTTTTTTGTACTCTATTATTTTACTTGCTCACAATTTCAATTTCAATTTCACGTAGTATTTCGGGAAACCAAAAACAGGCTGCGATCAAGATACTGGCCACTGTTTGATGCTGCATAGTATTTCTTCTCAAGTTCATCATCTTCAACTGTGGCGCATGGGTAGCGGAATCATCACTTGATCACAGAGATGCGAGTTCGAAATCCCGGGTCGGCCACATTAGTATAACGATTTTTTATAAACTTTTATTCTACTCGCGATTTTAAAATACACCGATACCGCTGCCAACCTTCCGAAACGAAATAATATTTAGTTCACATGAAGCTAAAACAAAAAAAAAATAAATAAAAGCTAATCTTTAAAAAAGTGACTTTAAGTGTTCACTAACCTAAGGGTCTGTTTTTAAACTGCAGTGAAGCCGAAAAAAAAAAAATTTAGCTGAGAATAATGAGAAACGTAGCTTCCTTGTGATAAACTATATCAAAACTAGGTATAAAAAAAACTTAGTTTCACTGAGAAATATAGCTGAGAACTGTAAGTTTTAAACTGACCCTTAGGTTAGTGAACGCGAAGTGTCAATCATGAATATCAGCCTTAATCACCTTCTTTGCACTCCTGTCATACACTATTTTTTGCAACAGAACACACCATCAAAAAAAAAAGGAAAAAGAAAAAAAAACGAAAAAGGAAAAAATTTGTGTTTAAGAACCAAACAGTCAACTTAATAATTTTACTTTAGAAACAACGAAAAACAGATAAAGTAGTGGAGTTATGCAAGAAAGTGATCGAACTGTGTGAGAAAGTCAACTCAAAAGTGGGAATGAGCCCAACAGTGTGTTTTTGCATCATATTGAAAATCGCAACTTTTTGTTCAGTCAAGAGGCATTAAAAATGTATTTATCGGTTGAGTGTTTCAAAAAAATAATTTCAGATACATACTTATACTTCTAGTATGGAGAGCGCTAGGTTACACTTCACACAACGTTTTACACAACTTATAAAAGCTTTTTTTTTAAATTAGTTCTTGACCTAAAATTGTTAAGCTTGTTCTTTGATAATAGTTCCATTTTTATCTTAACAGTCCAAGGAGATACTCTTTTCATTATTCCATTTATTCTAATAAACTTTAATAATTATTACGAATAATCGTACACAGTATCTTAAATCTGTTCAGAAATTCCACTTACAGAGCGGTTAAGCGTTAATTTTATTAATTTTCTCAAAACCGTCATAACATATTGATATTAATGAATATCCTCAAAAATAGTTCGTTGTGGTGGTACACTGTAGCAGAAGACCTTAAAATAAAAAACTTGAAAAAATATCTTACAAATTCCGCCAAACAAAAAATTCTTCGACTTAGACAAACGATAGAAAACTGTATTTGAAATATTACGATGCTTAATCGAAAGTCTTAATACCAGTCAATAAATTTACCTACAACACAAATAAGATACAAATTAATTAGCGACGAATTAAGAACAGTAATACTGCGAGGTATCTTCTACATTGTTAACTAAATTTTGCTTTGCGACGTAAAAGCGAGCCACCGATAGTTCTCAGGGACACTTGCAGGGGCTTACTGAAGTATTTGGTACACGTAGCACTATGATTTTTATTAAATTCAAAATTTCACATCCATAGGTAACAAGTTTCTAGTTCATTGTATGATAGTAGGCTCAAGTCTAATTTTGTTCAAAAAAATTATTATTCATTTAATACAAAGTTTCGGCTTGCAGTAGCTCAGTTCCTGCAAAGGTTTGGCGACCACTGACCTAGGTTTAATAGTTCTGGTTATACACTAAACTCTTTCGAAGAAGCCTTACAGTAAGGTGCACGAATGTACTCTTTTTAAGGGTATTTACTCTCCTTTTGGACGAAAAAAAAGAAAGAAGAAAAGAACCATTTCTTTTAGTTCAAAGTGGGAATTTTACTTTCCTTTTGTTTTTGACATATTATTAATATCCAAATTTACACCAAAAATTATTTTTTTTTGCTTTTTCTTGCTTTATTTCTTCAATATTGTAAAGGTAAATGTTTAAAAGAACAAACAAACGAATAAAAATTAAAGCATCGGGAATTTTTATCCTCTTTGTTTTTGTTAAATTTTTAGTCCCATACACTTTTGTCTCGACAGAAATCAATGAAAACTGCCCCACAGTACAGAATGCAAACAACCAATGAAAGTATAGATCATAAAGAGCACAATACACAAGTGGCATTAAATGCTTGGCGTCTGGTATAACTGTGTCTCTATTCCACCTAACCAGTGCGTGTTTCTACAGAACAAGAACAATTGTGGATTATAAAAATTTATGACTAATCTCTTTCAAATAAATCCTGAATCATCAGAATCGGTACAGCCATAGCTGAGTGATCAGTGAACATACATAAAAAAATAATATATACATTCAAGTAGGTACCCGACGAATATGGAGCCTCCTCTTTTTCATGATCAAAGGTTACAACAGGTTCAAAACTTATTCAACCTAAGATGGGGAGAGTCACTTGATGACATAGTCTAGAATGATATTAAGAAAAATGATTTTTTTTTACAATTTGGAGTTATGAGGTTGACGTCTTAATCACAGAATAATCATCTTATGAGCTCGGAATCATCAACACTAACCACGACGCAGAAAATGAACACAAAAAGACTCTTTTTTTGCAAAGGCTCTACATACTGAATAATATTTTTTTTTTATTTTTTTTTCAAGCGAGTTAAAACGAATTCTTAGAAACATTTTTGTATTAAGTATGTAGAATTTGAACACCTTCTTTTCCTCTCCATTTCTCGATACACAATTCTGTCTTACCAACAGTTCTTGTTTTTCAACCAATTAAAAAGTCAAAAACTTACGAAGCCATATAGCCGTATACTCAGTTTTCGAGTTCCTTGCAATTAAGAATTGCACACATGACCGTACACCTCATATTTTGTAAAACCAACACTTACAATTCAAAACCAACAAACCATGACGATATTCACCCTTCTTCCCCAAAACACCTTTATATCACATCGATTTTCGAACTCATAATTGTGCGAACAGAAATTACCTGCACATAAGCACTGACTATTATATACCACGAGAAAAAAAAAGAAACTGATAAAGTGAAAGAAAAAAAATCAAATTACCAAACTGCAGTACCCAGTAAAGCGTCGTGAAACAATGAATGGGGAAAAACCAACAACGACAACAACAACAAAACGTAAATTAACCAAATTGGCGAGAAGTTAATGGAAACTAATGTAATAGTAAAGCAGTTACACAACACTAAAAATCTCACCAAAACTTAAAGGTTGTAAAGGACCATTACCTAAAGAGGTGTTGTTCGTTTTATTGGCAACCTGTGGTACCGAAAAAGCATATCGCTTATCCTTATTCACAAAAAAAAATATATATGTAGGTATTTGGAAAAGGAGCGAGAGACACATATACACGTATACATACGTACATAGGTACTACAATATAATAGGCAGCACGAATAGGCAGTGAAAAAAAAAAAAAAAAAACTGGAGAAAAAATATAGGTCAATTGTAAAGGTGTGAGGGTAGTCAAGGACTGAACGAGAAAAATTAAAAATGAAAAGGAATGGTATTTGTTTCTTCGAATGTGCTTACTCCCATCTCTCGTATCACAGGGATTTTAAAAAAAAACTTTTTTCTCACACTTATTCCCTGCATTTGTGCACAACCGTGAAAAATAAATTTTTCAACCCTGAATCACAGCGCACCTATCATCTTTTTTGAACGCTAATTTAAAAACAGTCGGTCGTATTTTCTTCGGCTCGTTTACAACCCATTCGACCATTTGTAAATACTTTTTTTTTTTTTCATGGATTTTCGTCGCGCTTTGTAGAGACAAAAAAAGGTTTGCCTGTCGAAACGAGATAAAATTTACAACTTTTCTGTCAATCTAGTGGACTTCTTCCGCGTATTTTCTTCTTCAACAATTTCCAATACCCAAATCGAATAAATCACGAGGGTGCCGCAGGTTTTTTTAAAATTCAAATTTTTACTTTTTTTCCTTGTATGTTTTTCGAGGGTCAATATTGACAGCTACCTATCCCGGAAGACGTATAAAGGTTTTGGATACCTGCACACCACCCACTTCATACACAGAAGCACTTGAATATGCAATTATTGAATACCGAGGCGCGTTTTTTGTGTCTCACGCCGAGAGATCTGAGAACCGATGATATTAAGAACCCCCGCATTCGAAATAAGGTGAATTATAATACGGTCGTAAATCGGTATCGGTGCTGATTTCACAATCAGTTTCCTTCAGACTGGTCCACGAAACCATAGCACGAAGCGTTCCATCTGTGGCAGCTATCGAATTTATTTCTCGTTGTAAAAAACACGACGCCCTGTCTCTCCTTTCCGCAAACATTTTTAATCCTTCTCAAAAATACGAAGTCTACGAGAGACCTCTCCACCAACACTTGTGTTTTTTTAATATTTGGATCCCGTACCAGGCTGATTTGTTGGCGCTAAAGCTGTAGGCTTAATCGCGATGAAAACTCTGCAGACTGAGTACGGCCCTTTTGCCAAGATATTTAAGGAAATTAAGAGTGAAAATTGTCCTTAGTAGTGACTGGGGTATATAACGAACCATCTAATTCAAACATAATTTCTAAAACTCCTTTTTGAGCCACAGAAATTAAATTTTTGTGATAATTAGAACTTCTTACCAATAAATTTTTCGAAAATGAGCTACTACATCTCATAAGATTGATTATGGTTTAAAAAATGGAATTGTGGGCTCAAAGCATCTATGCCCACATCCCTTAATTTTATAGACTAAAAGAATAATATGAAAAGTATTAAGGTAACTTAACTTTGACATTATCAAAAATTGAGGTACCTATCAAAATGGTAAAAATAGTTTATCATCAACTAAATTTTTTGATAACACTCACAAGTAGCGTTCCTATGAATAGAAACCAAAAATTTGCAATTTAACCTTTATCTTATCAATATAGTAGAGTGATCCCATCGACCTCAATAATCCTAAATACCCCGGTCTGGTTTCCCTTAATCTTTTTTCAGTATTCAATGGTCGTGTTCAAATTTTTAATTTTTCTTCAGTTTTTAAGTTTTTTCGGGACCTGGACCGGCCTTTTATTTTACTCCGGACCTTAAGGTAGATATCGCTGCCACCCACCCTTCTAAATGTATCTGGAAAAAATTATTGACTGAAAATTTAGTAAATATTCTTCTTTTTTTTATTTCACTCTTCGTAATTGCCGCCAGTAAAAGAAAATAAAAGTGGTATTTGCCCCCTTAAAACCATTCAGACACACGCATGCAAATATGAATGCATCGTGAATATTGTGTCATTACGAGTTCAAGTTATTGTGTCAATATAGCAGTTGTACCTAGTTATGGTTTCAGTGCACAATGAAAGGATACAATTTTTCGCATTCATCTGGCAGGGAAGGGGGACGTCAAATGACTAAAATGTATACAACCTTTTTAACAGAAAATTTAGTACCAAACATTTTCATACTGAACTACTCTTTCGAAAAAAATCTATATTTGTTGGATGAACGTGAAAAACCATTTTGGGGGCATATTCGCCCCATATCTGTGGATGCTTGTGGAAGGGGAATATGACTTTCGGTACGTTGTTTTAGACGCCCAAAATGTCCACTTATTAAAGAAATCAAAACTATTCTAATTTGTCCAAATAAAAAACCACCTCTCTTGATTGGACCATAGCTATAAGTTTCGATAAAATTAATTATTTTTTTTAGTCCTTTTTTAAATAAAAGCTTGTTTAAAAAAAATTTTTTTACTGCATGAATTGAGTAAGCTGACAGGATAACTCACTAACTACAAGTAGCTGTTATCGATAATTGAAAACTACCGATATTTTCTTACACTCGGGATTCTTTTCATTACAGTCACAATGTAGGCGTGGCCTGCAATAAAAATCGATTGGAATTATAAATAAAATATTCAGATCTTTCATATTAGTTACCCACCAAGATATTCATTTGAATAACAAACGTAAAAATGATCAAGGAAGATGAAATTCGCTCCAGTTTTAAATTCATTGCTAATTATCAATGATTCGTTAATATATATATATATATATGTAAGCTCTTTAGAAAATAATGAAGAATCATGTAGACACATCTTTCATCTTTCCATTCTTAAAATCCATCAATAGATGAATATAATACAAATCTAATATATATATATGAGAGATCTCTGCAACTCACTATGTCAGCGAGTGCGAAACACAGACAGAAACTGTGGTTATTTTAAGAATGTGAATACATATTCTTACATCCCCATTCTTTAAGGGGGAGCCGCACTAGGGAAAGAACTGAGCTGATCGTTTACTAATTAGCATTCCGTCTTCCTCAAGATCATCCCACTAGCTTGGCATGTATTGATGGATTTGTAAGCTCTTTAGAAAATAATGAAGAATCATGTAGACACATCTTTCATCTTTCCATACTTAAAATCCATCAATAGATGAATATAATACAAATCTAATATATATATGAGATCTCTGCAACTCACTATATCAGCGAGTGCGAAACACAGACAGAAACTGTGGTTATTTTAAGAATGTGAATACATATTCTTACATATATATATAAAAGCAAGTAACTAGCGGAAATAGAAATGCCTTAAGTGAGAAAAATGATCTTCATTCCTGAACGATCATCGAAACGTTGCATCGGTAGTAATTCTTGAACATTCAGGAGTGAGCTCATTAAAAAAAGCAATTAATTTTTAAATAAATCCAGTTACATTGGGAGTTGGAAATAGATATTCATGAAAGTGTATGGTGAAATCTCGGAGCTTTATTTCATTTCTGTACAAACTGAAAAAGCGTTACCAAACTTAGGTGAATCAAAATCTAACAGTACTCAGTTATGATTTCATAACTAAAAAGATATACATGCATTAGGCAATTTTGATTTTAAGTTATCCGATACTTACATGCTTTCAGTATTCATTAATCAATGTTTTTAGAGAAAACTACATCATTATTTTTTGTACCTGTTAGAAACTCGCCCACATAAACATGAGCTGAAGTTTAGGCTACACACAGCACTAAAAATAAATTAACTATTTCATTTTTAACGATTATGCTTCAATTATCAACGGCTTAATTGAAATAAGGAAAATAAAGAAAATTCAACGTTGAATGGTAAATGCATTGGATTAAAATTATTCTGTAACTATGTCGGTAAGACATTATAAAAGTAGGTAAGTGGTCCAAGGGTTCGCAATGAGTTTTCAAAATTTCAACTAGCAATTGATTCGAAAGAATTGGGAATAATTGAGAATGATACTTCAACAGGATCTATACAGCAACAGGACAAGGAAACCTCGATGTTGACGTATAAGCCTAACATTGTAATGAAAAGATAGCGGAATAGAAAATTATATTATCAAACAAGAGTAGATGGACATCGCATTCTCAAACGTCACTTTTCGTGAAAAGGCACTTTACAAACCCTTGGTCCATTTTAACGTACCCACTGCGGATAAACTGAAGGAAAAGTGCGACTTTAGAAAAAGTGACGTTTGAGAATACCGTGGAGGTATTAGTTACATTTGGATTATAAAGATTGGCTACTTTTCTATAGAATAGGAATGATTGTTAAATTCAAATCGTTATGCTATTGTTTTGCCAAACTTTTACGACGAACATAATCAAATTATTTTCTCCTCGGCAAATCAAAAATAAGTCCATTTAGTACTTTGAGATAAATAAAAAAATTAAATTCAAAATTGTGTAAAGCTTTCGACGAAACACAAATGACATTGATAAAGTTTGGAATGTTGACAGTTGAAAAAAAAAAAATAGTTCTAAAATACCAAACCAACTCAAAGTCCATCAAATTGAGGGTTCGAAAGAGCTTTCTTGGACTAATTTTTTTCCGTTGTTCTAATATTCTCTAAAAAACATTTTTCGACGGTTAATTCCCTTGTTTTTGAAATTACAATACAATACATAAATTATACACAAAGCTACTTGTTAAAACAACTGAACTATGAACTGTTTTTCCAAACGTGGAGTAGCCTCGTCCTTCGAATCCGCTTTTCTGTTACATCGCTTCTTCTCACCAGCGAAACATAATTAAAACTTTTTCGTCCATTTTAATCAGAACAAAAATGTAAAGAAAGAACGTCGATTTTCCAATTAACTCTGAAAACTGATTCCATTAATCGTTGGCCGAAGCACTGTTTTCCTACTTTCTGATTTATTTCCAGCTTCATATAAATTCTGAATGAATAATCCAGTGGGTGTTTATCTTTTTTTTTTTACCGTTCGGTAATTTATTTTCAGCGTATACAATGTCATCAAAAATACGTGGGAAATGGTGGACATAAATTTCGGCTGTTGGTTGTTAGGCAATATGTCGTGGCCAGGAAAAAGGAGAATAAAAATCTAAGAATTGGAAGAAGAAAAACAAAAAAAAACAAAAAAAAAACAAAAAAACAACAAGGTAAAGTGCTGGTGGAGGTAAAAACAAACACCATCTGATCATTTCGAATCGTTGCTTTCGGTGACAATGTGACTCGGATATTTCTCTCTTTTTCCTACCTTTAATTCAACGTAAACCTATACTATTCACGCACCAAACCCAAAAAAAAAAAAAAAAAAAAAAAAAAAAAAAGAACTGTATACTTTATACGTATAGGGTGAAGAAAAAAAATGGTTGTCAGCTTTTTTAGCTGAGCATATATCAATATGATAAATGTCTGTATTTCGTGTTCTTTCTTCTTTTATTTTTCCCCTCAGATTCTTTATTCTACTTATTTGTAAGTATTTGGTTAGTTTGTACGATTTTTTTCCACTTTTCCGAAACCAGTTTACAACCTGTTGTTGGATTATTTTCTTTCTTCTTTTTTTTCACTTTCTAGCACTATTCTTCTTTTTCTCAGTTTTTAGCTTTCGAAAAATTTAGCGTTACTGTATATTCATATGCACCGCTAGCTAGCCAATGGAAATTATGAATTATCGATATTTCCTTCAAAAAAATGGACGACGTTAAAAAGTGGTTGATTTGTGGGATTAAGGTCGAAGGTACAACTTCATTTAAAAAAAAAGAAGAAAAAACTACTTAAATTAACAATGGGTTGGAGATTGTATTCTTCGTGGATACAGAAAATATTTATTTTTGGTAGAGCTTATAGGTGGGAGGACTTCATTTCGATATCGAAACGTACAGATGAATGTATTCTTTAGTGATTTTCTGATAAAATTAAGCAACAAAATTTAAAGTTCGAAGACAGAAGACCCACGTATTTTTTATCAAACATCTGGAACAAAACGCGTCTACAAGACCAGAAAAATGGGTAAAATATAGTTTAATATCGTTAGATTTTTTTTTTTTTTTTTTTTTTTTAGTAAATTTGACGAAAAATGTAAAATGAAAATGAAAAAATTGAACTTTCTAGCAAACAATTATAATTCGTATAGATTTTCAACATTTTCAATTTAAAATTTTTTTAAAATCATCACGAAAATGAGCAAAGAATATACTTCAGATACAAAGGTTCCCCAAATTATCTGAATTACCTCTCTGAAAAATTGCAAGCATTCAGGATCGACATCGTGCAAAACGAGTATATTACCAAAAGAAGGTGGTCAATGGTAGTAACCTATAGGTAGTCAGTATTCTGATTCATTCGGGACCCATCAAAAATGAGCTGGCAAACCACAGCTGGGTAAACACTGCTTTAAGCTAATTTAGAGCACCCAGTGATCAAAAAGCAGTCTGAAAACGTCACAATTATCTTATCTTAGAAGGCTACTGGGTGAACAGACTATGAGAACTGATAGTATTCTTCGCCAAATTGTTTCATAAATTTTATCTCACCCAACTCACGGAGCAACGGATTAAATTTTCAAAAAATTTGACTCTCTTAAAATCAAAATTGTGCTCACAAGCATGCCAGAAAATGTTTATAACGAAACTCGAAATTTTAGATTAAATTCAGTGGAAAGATATTTTCAATTCAGCGGACCAAAAACTAAAAATTAAATTTTTTTTGTAACTAGGCAAAAGGCTGTTGCTGGTAATTGATGACTAAAATTGGTCTGAGTTTCGAGGTCAAAGATCTCTGTTCGACACTTCTATTTGACATTTGGGAAAGACATGAATAGTAAATTTATTGTATTTAGTCATGATAAATAATAATTATAGTATAATAATAATAATCTCGAAAGCAAGACTATGACTACGACGAAGACTAGACAGTGCAACCAAGACTGAGTAAGACGATCGTGGTCTTGGTTTTGTCTTACTTTTGCTCATCACTGCTGCTGGTACTCAGGCTAGTGATTCTAGAAGAAATAAATTATTAGTCACATATATGTTTTTGAATCGGTCATTATTCTATGTTGGTCATTCTTGCAAAAATTATTAGCCATGTATGATTCTCAGGCAGTCATAAGCGTAGCTACGTCTCTTTCTCTGCTTCTGTTCTGATCATGACTCGGCTTGAAGTTGAACTGTGATTGAAAATTTCTAAAAAATTTTTATGCCAGAAATTGTTTGGCTTTTGAATGAATGAATCTATTCATTAGGTACAGACATAAAAAACAGGCAGAATTACGGAGAAAATAGCCTCCAAAATTTATTTTTCAGGTTTCTTTTCCCTTCAATTCCTTCGGCTAAAATGTTTAAAAAATAAATAATTTTTGTGATTCTGGTAAAAAATGTAATTGAAAAATTTCATTATTTTATGCTAGAAAAAATAACACCGATTTCATTTCACTTCACGGTTATTATCAGTGTCATTTTAACATTTTGATGGGCAGGGGAGGCAAACCCCGAAAAATTCCGTGGAATCTGGCACTACCTTATATTGAAAATGATTTTTCTTTCTTTTTCAAAATATTGGAGGCGACTGCTCTCCTTGCCATTCCCCCCACGTATGACGCCTACGGTGGTTATGTGAATAATCTTCTTTTTTTTTTCTGTCATAAAATAAGCTTCAGATACGCAATTTGTCAAAGTTCAACTCCAATCATGGTGAATAATCGTTCAATAACTTGCAAATACCAGTGGTGTACCGAAGGAAAGAATATGAACGTTAAAACCTTCGCCCAAGCAAAAAAAAAAAAAAAAAAAAACTTCTTCAAACTCTTATCCTCGGCAAAAGCTAACTAACGAGCATTTGCAAATTCAATGACTAGCATCCTCCCCCCAAGAATCTTGATTTCGGAAAGTGACTGCATGATACCGTCTTCCTTCCTTTTTTTCTTCTTCGTCTTCACACAGCCTCTTAATACTTATCAGATAGAAAGAAAATACGAGTAAAAAGAAAATTACATCATTCGATATAAGTTGCATACCATTGAGGTAACCTGGTAGGTGACGAAACACCATATCTTTGGAACCGCGCATAAGCTTCGCGTTTTCTTATCTGCTTTCCAAATCGCCGACCATTAATTACTCCGTCAATAGTTTTACGTTTCTTTCTTCTCTTTCTTTTTTCTTTTTTTGTTCTTCACAATTCCACCTTCATATTATTCGTGTTTGAAACAGTCAACCTGAGCATACCCATATCCTAATGGTACAGTTTACGTGGGCATGCGACATTTGGACACATTGCTGGTCACGTAAATTATCAGGCTGTATGAGTTGATTTCGTTTTTTTTTTGTTTTTTTTTGTTTTTTTTTTTTAATATATTTCTCCACATTATCAACTTGGGAAAGAGGAGGGGAGAGAGAGATTCACACAAGAGACAAAACTGCGCATATATAGTAACTCGTATAAATGTAGCCTTCTTTATAATTTTTCGGCTATTCGTCACTAACGTAGTCCCCCCTCTCTTAGGCACTAAACCCGAGTATGAGGCCGCTATTTGTGACATTGACCCTAATACTGAATCAGTGACGTGAGAAAAGCACGAATTTGGCTACGCAAAACCATTGTTAGCCAATTCGCTATTCAGGAAAATATATTTCGAAATTGTTCATCCATCTGCGAAGTTCATTCAAGATTAATCCAACCTCAGGTATAGACAAAGAATTCAGCTAAACCTCTATCGGCTCAATTTAGGCGTTAAAATGAAAAGAACCAAAGGCGACATCTCCTATCATTTTTATGGAACTTTTGGTGACATGTGACACTTTCAGTCGCCCATTTTTGTGCAGTTGGGCTTCTTTTTTTTTTGGCTCTTCAACAAATTTTTGACAGTTTTTATCTGGATTATGTGGTCAAACTTTCATTATTTCCTTGAATTATTTTTTTATATTTTTTTTTGGCGTTTGGGAGGGAGGAAATTTCATCATTTCCCACTGGAACCGCCACTGGTCCTACCTAAGTTTATGTTATTTTATTATTTTACTTAATTTTTTTAAATACTTATTATTTTTTTGAATTTCTCATGTTGAGGAGTCCGGGCTTGAGAACTTGCGACCTCTCAGTTTCGGGTAACGGACTATACTTTAACCGATGCGCCAACCAGGCGTTTTATTAAAAGTGACAAAAAGGAAAAACTTGTCATTTGGTTATTTTATTACTTTGTTACTCTCCACCTGCGACTGCAAAGTTTATGTTGCAGACCTCTAGCGACCAACTCACCTATCACTCATCAGATCAAATAACCTCTAGACACTGTGCAAAATGGTTCAGATACGATAGCCAGAAAAAACACCTGGTAGCCTAAAGCGACTAAAAATTTGACAGATTTCTGGACAACAGGCAATCATCAATGATGCATCATTAATTGATTAGACTGACACCAGCCTAAAATACCAACATCAGATTTTGAAAGGGGTGTACTTGGGTTGGTGTAGTTCATAACAACGGCACTGACCTATAATCAACGTTCTTTTCAAATGTTCCAAATCATGTTGAGAACTTCTCCCATCCTCTGGAATAAGTTAAGATTTTTCAATTACAAATCAACTTTTGGACAAGCTTTTCACTTACCACAAAGACTTGAAAAAATGAATTCAATGCGAAGTAGTTCTCTTCTAAAGACACTTATTCATGTTTATAATCAAAAGTGAATAAAAGCGTATAAAAAGAAAGAAAATCTCCTTCCTCTCGATACGCACTCTTACTAACCTGACCACAACACACATAAACCAAAACAAACGAGTAGAAAAAAAATAAATAAACCAACACAAAAAAAAAAAGCCAAAAGCTGCCTCTAGCAGGCCAACGTAAAGTACCCTTCTCGGCCTACTCGCTGCTGAAAAAAAAAAGAAAAAAAAAGAAAAAAAAAGAAAAAAAAGAAAAAAAATGAAAAAAAAAGTCTGTAAACGGTAGGGTGGAATGATTCAAATTTACGGCGAAAGTTAATACTTGAACTTCTTCTTGGGCAAGCAAAACCTACAGAGGAAGAAAGTAAGAGAGTGAGAAAGAGAGTAAGTGTGAAAGAAAGTGCTAGTGTGTCGTCGTAGTTCATAAAATTAAACAGCTCACCGCATTACAAATTAGAGAGAAGTATGCGAGACAAGTAAAATACGGCTACTGCGATGGTAAATGAGGGTGGTCTAAAAGGTGGTGGGGGTGGGGTGGTCGGTCCAGGGGGGGTGAGAATAATTTTCGCCAACATCGAGCAGGTCGCACGTCGCAACCATTGTATAGATGGATGTTACAGAGGAAGAAGGGTGGACTTCGCATTCGCGCAGGATGGTAAAGAAAGTGAAACAATATACCTCTCTCCTCTAAACCACCATACTGGCAAACAATAACAACAACAACGCCGACAACGACGACGTCGTCGGAAAAAAAGTAACCAAAGGAAAGGAGGCAGAGTTTCTTGCAAATGTACAATCGAGAAGGTTTATACACTGGTGGTGTTGGTCGTCGGGGAATGGTTTGCTCGTATTTCATGCCAGCCTATCCCTTTCACCCCACCTACCCTTGTTGGTTGAATAATCTTTTCGGACTACCCTCGTGTGTACAGCAGCAGGAGTTACACCAGCCAATACGTATATACGGAGTATACATATAGTGGTATATACAGTATACCTATAACCTACACGAAGCGTACTGTAGGTACAGTGGTTCGTAAGGGTGCGAAAATTTATTATATCGTCGCCAACGCAAGTTTCTCAGATGGAAGCTTAGTAAATGCGATTCCACGCATAGGCCTGGGGTAAAGTGTGTGGCGAGCAATATCATCAGCATTTATGGACTGTATGCAGAATAACCTACACATAGTATGGCCTAGATATATACATGGAGCTTATAGTCGACTAATTCAAGATTTAGGAGACCAAAAGTGTAAAAAAGAAGAAAACTTTACACACGTAGGGGTAGATTAGACACGTCAAGAATACACAAATGGCCACTGTATCCTCCCACACACATGCACACCCACTTCCATCGACACATGCCGTATAGAATTAATCAGGTTAAATTTGTAAGTACCCGAAATCATACACCTTTGCAAAGCGTAGCCATGCGAATATTTTTTGCCTGGTTCATCCCCCATTGTTGGGCCATTCAATTAGTCAACTGCATCGGAAATAGCGTAAACGGGAGATTCACCCTTATATTGCTAACGATAAGTAGACAACTGTTGAAAGAGAGAACATTTTGATCGTTTCCACGCGTTAAAGTAGGTTCTACAATATACATAGTTTTTTATTACGAGCATAGAATTTCAAACGCTTTCCAAAAACTGGTAGTCTAACTTGAAAAAAAAAAAAAAAAAAACACCTAAAACCAACCATCAATATTTGAAAAATGAACTGAAAATCACGATCACCTTTTTAACAAATTTTTTATTTCACTAATTAATCATCTGTCAATTCAATATATAAATTCAATAAATAGAAGGCATTTTTTTTCCTCCCTCTTTTCTTTTTATAGTTTATATAACATACTTAATCTATTCCTTATTGTTTTATACATATATGTATAAGCAGACAGGCCTGAAACGAAATTCTTGCAAGCTCGAATTAATCTGATTTCTAAGCAGGCAATCAGTTTTTACTTTCATTTACCAACCACACCACCATCCGTTTTCTCTCTCAACCACCAGCTTGAGATTACACCAACTATTTTAAAAATTCTCTGATATTTATCTCCGATTTCAACATGAAATCGAGGAAATACAGACAATACCCAGTTGCGTTCGATTTAAATTTAAACTATCAGAATCGGTGAATCCGTGAATAGGGTGAAGTTGCTACAGAATCTCCAAATTTAGTGTTTTTTATGTAAGTTTCCGAAGAAAATCTACATATTAAAATTGATCTGTTATTAAGATGTAGAGTAGAGAGTAAGTTCGTTTTTCTTCTCATGACCCCAGGAAACTTTTGTATATATATATATCCATCCTATCCTATTCTATAATAAGAATAATAATTGTATCTATGAACGTAGTATGTGTGTATGTGTATACGTATGTATATATGAGGATAGGTATGTAAACTCGTTTTGAAGAACTAGATCGACAATATTGCTGAAATTTCAGCTTTAGAGGTTTGTGGGTACTTACCTCTATAGGATGATCGAATAGTTTGTGTTCTTGGGAGAGGAATGTTGACCAAGAACGATTTTGACATAATTGAAAATGAACAGTTTTGAATTATCTCGAAATGAGAAATTTTATTTGTAGAAAAAATATAATTTACAATATTTACAGAAAACAATGAAATAAGAAGGGAACTTTTACTTCGATAGTCTTTTAAAAATCATTAATGTTTTACTAAAAAATACTTTTGATTCACGAAAAATCTCGATATTGAGAGACGACCTGCTTGCACTTAGGCTGTCAATCAGAACTTATCTGAAAGTGATTTGTCTACCAAAATGAATCTTCGAAGCTAACTCTGATTCAGGAGTTTTTTCAGGCAAAGTTGGGGGCTTCCCACATGGGAGTAAGTGAGATTGTCAAAAACCAAATTTAATGGAATTAATTTCGTGAATTTTGGTACATTGGGGTAAATATCAAGTAGCAGTTATATGCAGAGTGCCTGTAGGTATAGATATTTTTTAGGCAAAGGATAAAGAGACCAAAAAGGAGTGCACTCGATTCGAATGTAAACTAATTTTTACTAACCTTGTCAGAAAGAGATGTTGTGTTTGATCCGTTTCCTAGAAATCTAATGAAATTTTCTGCCACTCTGCAGCATTCAATATTCATTGTAAAAAAACGAATGATGGTTCAAAAAATTAGTACTTTTACAGTGAGTAACACTGGCCAAAGAAGTCCGAAAAATTCTCCACAGATGATCCAAAAATTAGATTCAAAATTTGGGAATTTTTTTCATCAAAACAGTAAGATGACCAATTACAAGCCCCGATTCCAAATAAAATGGAATAACGTATCCTGATTGGATCACCCAAAAGTGCCTAGGATACGGTATTTCATGTGGTTATATAAACATTTCAGATAACGCCATTTTCTCAGTATTACATTAGCCTTCCTTAGTTATGGATATATAAACATTCCACCAGAAAAATTTTGAGTTTTGATATTTTACTGTTTGATACATCACCACATATGTTTTTGAGATGCTGAGTCCGAATTTGGTGTTCATTTCTCCATTTGACCGATTCTTTAACCCACAATGGACTTCAAAAGGGGGTTAATGTTGAATTTTTACATTTTGTTGTGTGATACATCACCAAATATGTTTTCTAAGGTGTTAAGTCCGAATTTGACGTTCATTATCCCATTTGACCCATTCCTCAACACCCAGTGGGCCCCAAAAGGACCTCAATTTTGAGTTTCCACATTTTGTTGTGGGATACATCACCAAATATGTTTTCTGAGATGTTGAGTCCGAATTTGACGTTCATTATTCCATTTGAACCATTCCTCAACACCCAATGGGCCCCAAAAGTAGCTCAATTTTGAGTTTCCACATTTTATTGTGGGATACATCATAGCATACGTTTTTTGATATGCCTTTTTCTTAAATCATTATTACTATAACTATTAATATAGTACAATATAGTAAATCTAACAGTATTTAAAATTGATTTTAAACTTTGAATTTGTTTTCCTTGCGTCTGATTGGAATTTGGTTGTTGTCCAATAAATAAATTTGAATTGCGGTATTTTATCTTGCAAAGCTTGCTGTGGGGACAATACTCGTATGAGGTAACAGGGGCTCGCACCCCTCGATGACAGTCGCCACCCAAAGGCTGGCAATAATCGTATTTATGACGTTAAACGAAATTACACTGGTGCGTTTGTATGTTCGTACCTGTACGTACGTACAGGTAAGATACATTGTACGGGCCGAGATCAATTACCTGATAACGATCTCGGTAATGTCACGGCCCGGTACCAAACGCGCTGCGTTGTTTCTTATCACCTCGACAGAGGCAAGAAACGACGTAACGCATGACATAATTACGTACATGTACGTATGCATGTGTGTCTGTGTGCGTGTACCAAATCCTGTATATAAACTCTCAGAATCGGCTCAAAAATCGCCAGTGTTTGCCGAGGATTTGGCTCTCCCATACTTAACTGTATGAAGTGGCAGAACACGAAAATACTGTTGAAGACCTTCTAGTGTGAATATCTCTCACGACAAGGTATTCCATACTTGCTGCGCAAGATTTTTTTTTCTTTGTAAATATTTTGAATAATCATAGAGATCGAAAACGAATATTATGTACCTATACCTAGTTTAAAAATAATTAACAAAATTTTTATCACATCTTCTTCGAAGAATTTATCAGAAGTAAAACATGTCAGTACTTAATTTTCACTCTAAGTAATCAGTAATCAGTACCTAACTAAAACCATTGCATTAAAAAATGAAATAAGCCTTAAAAATTTCGTAAAATTTCGTTAATTTTACAAAACAACTTTTTAAATGAATTTCTGTTTTAAATAAATTCTGTTGCATTTTTGTAGGATAAATTCAGATCTACGCCATGTCTTTTTAATAATATTCGTCATACATGAATAGATTACGGTCATACATTTGTAGTGATGAGCGAAACTGTTCTTAGTCTAGCACTTTCTACAAGACTACGACAAACACCAACTATATGTGAGACCAAGGGCAATTGGCCAAGACCAAGGGGTTAACCACGCAAGACCAGTACCAAACGCGGAACTTGAGAATAGAGTGAGCAAACTGTAAAATGTTGGTACTTCATCAACATACTTGTGTAATCTACATTTTACCTGCTTAGTGTTTAACTTTTCCTATTTTCTTCTATTCGTATGTTTACAGGTATTTGTGGTACGTTAAGATTCGTGTATATTTGGGAAAATGAATGTTAGGTTTAGTTTAACAATAAATAAGAGTAAAAATCATAGAAGAAAGATCGGCACTAAGACCAAGACTTGACAGTGTAATCCTACTACAGCCTTCGTCTTACCTCTACTCATAACCAGCAATAAGTGTCTAGAAAGTATTCGAGGAAGGAAAAAAATACACTTCACGAACAGTAAGTTATTTCGCTTACTAGTTACTACACCCCCATCGGTTCTTTGTAGTTAACAGATAAACTTTTACAAACGGTTTCCGAAACATGCTACATACAAACCACCACATATTCTAAAGATGAAATTCAATTGGAATTTATTTTCGTACAGCGTGTTCATATGCCCTTTGTCGGTCTCGAAATCGTACAACAATTTTCCAACATCCAGCTCCAATATTTTCACAATTTCCGCACTAGAACATCGATAAACCGATTCTGCACAAACTTATTCGAGCGAGGCTACCACGACCTTTCCACCGAATATCCAACTCTCATCCGTCAGTAATGTGGTTTCACTTTCGTTTTTCCATTTACAGCCGTTATACATTATGGGTGGGTACGGTACCCACACCAAAATTTACAACTAGTACCATTTCTACTGTCGAAGTACAAAGAAAAAACTGGCTAAAATCTCGACTCGAAAAATTAACGTTTCATGAGTTGTATTTTGAGAAACACCGTTTACAAAATCTAGTTAAACCCTGCCCCCTCTCCAACCCTTATGATACCATCCCTTCCTCTTTTTTTTCCTCTACTTCGTTCGCTCTCATGCCGAACACATGGACACCAAACGTAGCAACTGGCTGCGGCTGGAGTACGTACGGTGAAAAAGTGAGTGTGTCTGTATGAGAGAGAGAGAGAGAGAGAGAGAGAGAGAGAGAGAGAGAGAGAGAGAGAGAGAGAGAGAGAGAGAGAGAGAGAGAGAGAGAGAGAGAGAGAGAGAGAGAGAAAATGAGAGAAGAGGTTTGGAATGGCGATAGTACTTCACCCCATTTATAACCGGTAATTTATTGTCTAACTTACCCCCTTTAAATATAGAAGCAACGGTGGTATAAAAGAGAGGCAATCCTGCCACATGCCTATACTACTAATACGGACGTATATATCACATTCATTTTTCTTCGTTACAAAAAAAAAAAAAAAAAAAGGAAACCGAAGAAAAAAACTTTTTTGGTGAAGAGAGAAAAAAGAAGAAGAATTACTTTTACTTTGTAATGTGTACGAAAGCTTAATCTTTAGCGTGAAATATAAATGAAAGTTTCCAGAGAAAAAGAAACCCAACAGAAAGAGGAGGAAAAGAGCACAGCTGAAAGAAAAAAAAAAGTCAATTTTACATCACGACTTGCGGGTGAATTTTTTTATTTTCCAGAATCTCGCACGTTTCCGGTGCTGTCGAATAAACTTTTTTCTTTAGGAAGTAAAGTAGGGTGGAGGGAGAGAGAGGCCATTCTATTCTTTTTTTTTTGTTGCCTTTCAGAATGTTTTAAGTTCCTTTTTTCTCTCTAGTTTTTGCTTTTTTGTTTTTATTTTAGTTCGTTTATCGTTTAATTTTTCCGCATTTGCGAAGCCCCACACTCCAAAAAAAAAAAAAAAAAAACGATAAAAGAATTGATAAGCAAAAATAATTCGAAAGATGAATTGCGATAGTTCATATTTTGAAGGAATTAATTAGTGTCAAAGTTTCGGAAGTTTTTTTCCACTTCCTCGCACAAGCAACTTCGTATTTTACTTCAGACGAGTTTAAAATGATTAGAAATTTGAACAGGTTTAATAAATTAATAGGGCGACTCATTAATAATGTTGATTTTCATTGTTGACCCTGAACTCATATGAAAGAAAAAAAGTGAAACTACCACTCTTTCATCTTCTCCCTTGGCTGAGGTCTTCGTTCCTTCGGGATCACCAAAAAACACAATCAACAAAAAAATATTTTCTCAATTAAGTCGTTGCGAATCGAAATATTTTCACGTACGCTTTTACAGTCGGCAGCCAAACACGCGAAAAGTTCGTTCTTCAACCTCATTTCCAACTCATTATTCACCCAACCAAACGAGTCACCAAAGTGGCGAAGTCGTAAATCCCCTTTTGTCGCCATTAATGCTATCGCACTGCTTTACGAGCATTCTCGCGACTCTCCGTACCCAATTTAATCGGACCACAAATGGAAGAATTTTTAATTGCTCAACAAGTGTTTATAGGGGGCTCGTTCATTCAACTCCATTCAAAAACTCAATCGCATACACGATCCCCTTTATTTCTTCTACGCCACTTTTACACAACTTACCGAAAATGTCGTCCGACGAAAGGAAGTCGTTAAGGATTAAACATTTTTTGCCACAACTTCATCGCCGCGAACCATAAGCAAATTTTTCCAACAACGGCAAACAATCATTTTCTCATTTCGTCGTTGTGATATTCATTTCATTCCCAGAGGTCGATGGAATATTTTAAATACTACAAGAAAGACATTGCGATACGTGAGACAGTGTGACAAGAGAAAAAGGGGAAAGGATATAAAGAGAAAGAAAAGAAAAAAAAGAATAAGCCCTCAGCTTTACGCAGGGTGTTTCCAAAAAGGTAAAAAAATTTCAAGTAGTGACGCCCTTACACTTATAGCCGAATGCAAGAACGATACATTACCTCTAAGTAGCCACAAAATGGAAAATGAAGGTAAATGAATTCATTTCACGTTATTAGTTGTACTAATATAAGGATTAAATCTTCAGCCTTTAAAATCTCATCTATACGATGAAATTGTCCCGGAAATACGCAAATTTTCAAAATTCGATGTAATAATCAAAAACCTGCATTTCTGGAATCATTAGATGTTGTCCAGAGTGGTCCTTCAAATATTATGTTTATCCCATGGGTACGTAACAACAAATGAAGTATTACCCAACTCCTGTCAAAGAAAGTAAGAAAATCTAAACATAACTTCAAAATCCATTTTTGCTTTTACTTAATCTGTCCAGATTGAACAAAATCTTTTTCTAAACTTAGTTCCATACCATCGTAGACAGTAGTCACAGTAGAGCACACATACAGACTGAATTTAGGATACAGACATTCCCGGGCCTGGAATGAAAAACTTAGTACAAACTTTCTCATAATTGGATTTGAGAAAAGTTTCATTTTTTGTAATTTGTAATTTCCAGATACATTTCTCTTGATTGAGAAGATTATGGAAGATCCTAATTTTCCCACTATACTTATCTGAATAATTATGTGGAACTAATTATTCGAATTTAATAAGAATCTCCACATGCAACACTGGTATTTTCATTTTGAATTCAGGTGTGAAATTTGGCTTTGATATTTAGTAATAGACTATAGTTTTTCTAGATTTTATTTCACATTACATTTGTCATTTTCATGTATTAGATAGCTTCCAATCGCGTACTGGGAAAAATTCGGTAATCACGCCCATATATGTACGTTTATGAAACTGCATTCAGGGATGTAGATGTTTCACATTTATTTTCAGTTTGATAAATAATTATAATGAAGTCTGAAATTGTTTGACAGTTTCTAAACTTTATACACTATCCACCAGTCTGGAACAAATCCATAGTTCTCATTGAGTTTCCCTCTATGGTAATATGGATTTTTCAAACAGGGCATATCCAAAGCTAAAATTTCCTGAATCCTAAATATATTATAACTTTCTCTTCATTTAACAGGTCCTATATGATGATGTGGAACAAAGTTGATATTTTTTTTTTCTTTCTCACCTATAAGAATAATTTTATTTTGATGACAAATGAAGAAATTAGATTTTTCATGATTCTGGTTTTTAATTTGTGTACTATTGTGATAGTTTTTTTTTTATAATTGTTCCCCATAGTATGTAATATGAAGATTGGAGACTGATAATTTTGTTGAAAGTAGCTTTGTAACTTCTGTTATGGTCTGAGGTGATAAGAAACAACGCAACGCATTTGGTATTGGGCCGTGACATCACTGAGATCGTTATCAGATAATTGATCATGGCCCGTGCAATGTATCTTGCCTGTACGTACATACAGGTACAAACATACAAACGCACAAGTGTGTATTTGGTTGATCGTCATTGAGACGAATAATTGCCAGCCTTTGGCTGGCAACTGTCGTCGAGGGTTGCAAACCCCTAAAACCTCATACGAGTAATGTCCCCACAACAACTATAACAACAAATGTTATCAGTAAAATAAATTACATGCCACAATCTCAGATGGAGTTTTATTATCTAGTTCCATCCACAGGATATTAAATATAATAGAGGAAGTATGTGAAACAAAAAATGGCATCACTTTCATGATCAAAATATCTGCCACTGGTAAGGTGCTGACAATTTTCAATCTCATTATTATCTACGAAATTCAGGTTGATTTTGATTTCTAAATTAATAATTATATTTATTAATTTATTTCATTAAATTATTTGAAAAAAAATGTTCTAATTATTATGGGGCCAAATAAGTGGTAAAGAAATTTGAATTCCAGTGGAAGGAATAGGGACAAACAGCTTTGAAAGTGGTGCCATTTTTTGTTCTGTGGTTCCATCTAATGAAGTAGTTTAACATTCCTCTACTAGAAATACTATAATAACACATTATTATATCACATCATGATGATGTCACATCACGTGACACCTGAGAAGACTGAAGTTCCATATAACTACGCTTCCCTTGTGTTCCTATGTTCAGCTAGAACAAAATGGTACCACCTTTCAGTGCAATTTGGGCGTTGCCACATTTCCCCACCATTTTTGTTTACCTTTCTATCAGTAAATCGTATCTGACCAACATCCATCCATACATTTGAATATATTATTCAATATTCTAAGCAACTAGCCCATTTAATAATTTTTCAATAAAATACTTGAAAGGTTGTAACGAAAAATAAAACTAATATAAAAGTATAGAAAAATTTTCCTCTCATAATTAACTGCTATAAGCAATGTAGCAATCCCATCTTTATTGATTAATACTATAATGAGTACCTATAACGACTTAATAATGTATAAAGACTAGAGAGCAATGAATGACAATTGTAATGACAATTTTCTTTTATTTTAATGAGAACTTGGATAGGTAGTGATTGAAATATACGCACGTCGAGTATTAACGTAACATAATTCATAATATTGGATACAGTAATTTTATGCTTTCAATTCATTAACATTTTCCTCCTCCTTCAGTTCATATTAGCAAACATTTAGACAAATTTATCCGACATATTTGCTAAAAGTATAACTGAATCCGCTAAAAATATGTGTATGTGAAGAATAAAAACCTTGAAAAAGAAAAATTACTCACTTGATAGTATCAACGTTACAGTCTTCATCAAGTTTTGCCTTATTATTTATTAAAATTGGACTTAACATCAATTATGGAAGGGTTTATAATATTACGTTGATGGAATGGTTCTTACTGAAATTGGATTTTGACGACGATTTCAAAATTTGAACGAATGTTTCTTCATTTTTGAGTAACTAATGAGATTGTAATCATCATGTAGCTAGGTAATTGAATAATTTTGTCAATGGCTCCCAATTACAAGAAATTATCTGCTTCACTGTTTACTTACACCTTAACCTTAAAGAATAAAAGAAAAAGAAAAATATTTGTGAAGTGCAGAATTCGTCCTCTTCGTGGCAGAACACACCAAGTCACATTTTTTACTAAAAATACGTTTTTTATATTAAAAAATCGGAATTTTCAAGTTCAATTGACTAGTCTTACCAAATCCAATTTATGTTATTAAAAATAGAAGTCCTCAAAAGCATATTTTTCCACTGGCAAAACTAACTCTGAATTTGGTGAATCAAACTGCATGAACTGAGGTGGACTTAGTGAATTTTCATCTTCTTAACAGCGTATTCTGTGAATTCATTCTTCATTCTTCAGTAGTAATAGTTATTAAAAAATTTATACTTACAAACAGTCTTAGTGAAGTAATTCTCAATCTAGCTGAGCACAAAGGAATAATCAAATCTATTCTCATGTAAAAATAAGCATTCTGATCAGTTTGAATCAAGTGACTGTAAGCAAAATAATGGAAGTTGTATTATATTACAGCTGTTGACTGCCTTAGTTGTAATTCCACTTTGTAAAAAATTACTATTATAAAACCAGGAAAATTGGTATTAAACACTTTAGTTCTATTATGTTTTATGTTCCTACATTCAGTCAGTTTCATTTTTAATGTGATAACATTTTTATTTTCTATATGGGATCTGTTTTCGAATTCGATGTTTCTTTATTTTCCTATTTTTTCTCACACATCGATAAAATATCGATATTTATTTACATGTATTTCCCATTTAACATCGAAATCAAATTTTTATCAATATATTAAGTAGCTAAAATATTTACTGGAATTTTTCTAAGGTTTATCGTGAATGAGAATGAGTGAATAGTGATTTGAATTATTTTTAATATTCATGATTTTAAAGTGTACCTAGTTGTTTTTTTGATAATGTTTTCAAATTACAAAATTGTAAATATTCATCTTTATATTCATTTGAATTTCAATAAGTATAATCTGAAATAATATGTTTATTGTGTTATCAATCTTTGCAGTATCCAGAGGTTTTCTATGTTTCATCTATGAATTTGGTACGGTAACTAACTTAATTTATCTTCGTAAATATAAGGCCAACGAATTTCGCAAATGAATTCATCCATTAATGCATTCTTGATTCGCCAATGAATTATATCATTAAATTGAAGGAAAGTCAATCGGTGAATCGAGTAGAATAGAATCTATCAACGGATTCTACTCAATTCACAGATGAATTATTTCACTATAAATTAATCGAAAATTGGTCGGTGAATCGAGTAGAATCAATCAATGGATTCTACTTGATTCATCAATCGACTTTCCTATAAGTACCTAACTTGATGAAATAATTTATCGTCAAAAGTAAAACCCATCCACTGATTATACACCATTCACCGATAATTATTAAAATCTATTTAATATTTATCATTTTATGAATTTTTCTTATTCTTACAGATAAATAAAACTTCAATTTTACATTAATCCTATGTTTACCTTGGAACTGACAGAAATAAGATACCATTTTAGTTACAGTTACACAGTAGATTTTCCATAGATTTCCCATGAAATATCAAAATATCGACATTTTATCAATACATATATTGAAATAGTAGCCGAGAATTATCCCACTGTCATTTAAAGTCAAATAATATGAAAATGTTATCACATTAATTGTAATCAGCTTCAGCCACTGATACTGACTACTAGTTTTTTTCAAAATTTAATTATTTGAATAATTTTTTATGAAGTGCAAAATAAAAGTCTCCAGTAGTTTTTCACAATAAGAAGAATTTACTCTAGAAGTGAAAGATAATTGTTGATATGGTAATATTTGGACAAAACTGAATTTGATTTTCAGCCTATTGTTTTTTTCTCAGTTATGGCAATTCAAATTTAAAATTTATTTTAAATACTGTTAGATCTACTATATTGGACTACAGTAATAGTAATATTAATAATGATTTAACAAAAAGGCATATCAAAAAACATATCCTACGATCTATCACACAATAAAATGTGGAAACTCAAAATTGACCCCCTTTTAGGGTCCACTGGGAGTTGAAGAATCGGTTTAATACAGAAATGAACACCAAATTTGGGCTAAGCCTCTCAAGAAACATACTTGGTGATGTATGAAACAGTAAAATTGTCAAAAGTCAAAATTTTGCTGGTGGAATGTTTATATGGGCATAAATAAAGAAGGCTAAAGTAATACTGAGAGAATGGTGTTATCTGAAATATTTATATAACCACAAGAAATTCCGTATCTTAGACACTTTTGGGTGATCCAATCAGGATTTGTTATTCCGTTTTATTTGGAATCAGGGCTTGTGATTGGTCATCTTAATTTTTTGATGAAAAAATTTCTTAATTTTTAATTTAATTTTTGGGTCATTTATGGGGAATTTTTCGGATTTCTTTGGCCAGTGTTACTCGCTGTAAAAATAGCAATTTTTTGAACAATCATTCGTATTTTTACGATGTATATTGAATGATGCAGAGTGGCACAAAATTTCATTAGATTACCAGGAAACAGATCAAACACAATACCTCTTTCTGACGCAGTTGGTAAAAATTTAAATATTATTTATTATTTTTATGACATGTTCGGTATTATCCCGCTAGGCGCTAAGGGCCAGTTATACAATATCAGTTCAAACAAAGTTCAGAGTTTAAATTGAGTTCAAAGGTAAAACATCATTTTACAATCCGTTAAACCAAGTTCAACCATTGTGAATGACAATTTACTTTACCACTGGATTTTCGTGAGTTAACTAATGGTTCAAGTTTTTCTTTGGTTCGTTTATCACGCAATTTTTTTATTAATCAACTGCAAATTTATATGATTAATAAACACCATGTTCAATTCTCAAATATCGTTAAAATATTATAATGTTATCCGTTATTTATTTATTTTATTTTGCATGGCAATGTTACAAATTAAATTTCCACTAACGAAAGGTTAATATTTTGTGAAACATCGCAAAAGTTGTAAAAAACATCTATTCAGTTGAACCACTGCTGATGAGTAGGTAATATTAAAACCAAACCAACTTTGAACCATAGATCAAGGTTTAGCTGAACCAGAGTTTAAACCTGTATTGTAAAACCAGCCCTAAGATAAACCAAGAATTAGATATGGTAACTAATGTAAGAATTTGAAAAATACACAATTTTTTGATTCTCCGATGACTGGCTAAGTCTAGAAATGTGCAAAATGCACTGAAAGGTAGTACCATTTCGTTTTAGCCTACGTTCGTAGGGCATTGTGTAAATTAATGGTGCTTCTTATTATTCATATTTATGTTTTAAGTTAAGTTCTCAAATTGTTCGAGCTAAGTTTCTCTCACAACGAACAATTTCAATATTTCAGATGTTCCAAAATTGTTGAATTCAACTCGTTTGAATTTTTGTGGCTTAAAAAAACTTGAATACCTGAACTAAAGAAAAAAAAAACCCACTGGTCAGCCAGTCCCGAATGTTAGGTTTTGCTCAGAATATACAAAATTTCGAATTATGTGTATTGCGAGTTGCGTTCATAATAGGTTTTAATAATTTTGTATTACAGTGAAAACTTCAAAAAGCGTAATTGGGAAAGAGAGCTGTGGATTTCACTCATCTTCAAACTTAATCGAGATATAGAAGAAAAGTACACCCTTTGCAAAAATTTGTTCCAATCAGTAAGGAATTACGCCCTGAACCTCATTGTCTGTGATGTCCCCTTCTCAGAATTACAAAAATATCCGAGCAATATAGTTGGCTATTTCACTTATGGGATATATAGTACATGTAGGTAGATGCTACCTACACGGGGTTCATGGAACCTAAGAGGGAGACAGTGGTTTACGTGCGGGTGACCAAATTATTTCTCAGTACCGGTAGCCAGCCGGTTTAAGATGCCTTACCATACACTAAGTGTACTTCCTAACTGGGGCAATCGTCCAAAGGCGATGCGGTACTATATACAGACCGCAGCACGTATACTGTCAGTGAGTATGTCAATATTACATACTCTCAGTTTACCGCCTCAATGGTAAACACAGAAACGCATTGTGTGTATGAGTGCATACAGACTATGTACTCTGTTTAACTTGCAATGCACAATTAGTATGGGTTGCGGACTTTGGTCTGCGACCCGTCTGTCGACGCAGGGCCGAGCCCTGAGGGAGGCAAAGAGGGAAATGTCCCCACAGCCACTCCCCCTAGTATTTTTGTACGAAAAGACTAAGTCTAGTCATACCTTAAAAGTTGGGGGGACGTTGGACTGAAGATTGTCCAGTGGGATTACGTCCTCTGTATGACCTAGCTCCTCCAAAGAGGATGTCTCAGAGGGCCTGGCCTAATGCATGGCCAGTAAAAGTCCCCGTATGATAATTGAGGATCCTCCTTTGGTTGTAGTTAGCACGAGATCGTGCTCCTCTTTTCTTATTTTTATGCCGGATTGCCTGGGTGGAATTTCTGGAATTCATGTTTGGAATAGAATTCCGTTGTTGGACGAAAGCTTGGAGTTGGGTTTCCAGTCTATGGACCGTGATTTTGGAGCGAGAAGGCTGAAGGCTCCTAGATGGGTCCACATCCATGGGGGTAATCATGGATCGTGAAGCATCCAAGGTCTCGCCGATGGGAAAGTGGCGAGGAAGAGGTTGGGTCATTTCAGCCAAGACTGAACTGACCTCAGTCCTCGGAGTGGAACTCAAAGCGAGATTGCTCGCCGAAGTAGAGAGTTGGGAAAGCATGATGTCATGCTCCCAATTGTTCTGTTCCTGCTCTTCTGCGAGGAGGGCTTCCTCATAGTCGACCAAAGGTTCAGAAGGATTAATGGAAGACATAGTAGTGGAATGCAAGTGTTAATTAAGACAAGGTAAGAAATTTTCAAAAGCGATTTTGGCACAGAAATAAATGGGTGTTCGATTTGAACAAATTATATGAAATTAGAATGCGATGTTGCTCGGAGCGTAATCGATAAACGAATGATTTGTGTATCGCTCTTGGCTGTTTCATTTGGTACGAATTTGTCATTGAGTTTATCATAATTCATCTCAGTATAATAGATTTAGTATTTTCCCACCATTTAGAAATTCCCACGTAGAAGATTCTACGTGCAAAATTCGTTGATTTAAATTACCACGTGCTTTTATGTGGGTCAACGTATTTGAGTGAATGAACTTTATTCTTTTATATAGGTCAATGCGATAAGGAATGGTGGTGCGATATCCTTATTGCAACGTACGTTGTGGTATGTTCTGCGATAAGAATGTGTGTCATTGCAGTTGCACCGTTTCTCATTGTTTGTCAGCTGATTTCTGTTTTTATAAAAAGGCACGTGAATTTATTTTGAATTTCACGGTAGATGTTTTATTTTGGAGCTGATTTATTTTTGCGTCTAGGCTCGAATCCTGGAAGCGGAAGATTTGATTTTTGATTTTTATGACCATTTTTTGATGTTTTAATTTTTGTTTAACCTTCTGCTATGTTTTGATGCAGGGGTTGATGGTGAATAAATTTATTTTGCTTTTTTGTAACCATTTATTTTTCTATGGTTTGGGAATTTATTGGTTTTTGTATGAGTGAATTTTGCAATTGTGATCATGTTTCGGTTTAGCTATATTTGGTATTGAGCTAACCTTTCTGATCTACGACTTGGAATTTGATTTCATTTTTTATAACTACCTTTAGGCCTGCCTCTTTTATTAGGCTTTATAGGCGCTTTTGGATCGTAGTAATATTTTCATACATTGTCATCGAATTTGACAACTTTTTTGGGTTTGGTTTTTACAGCCGTATTTTCCAAATTTGGTTTGAGTACATCGCTATCCATTTCTTGTACTATTTCTGGCTGTGTTAGTAGCTTTTGAGTGTCGGTATTTTGTTCGACAATTTCTTGTGGATCTTTGACTATGCTTATGTCAGTATCCATTTCATTTTCCTTGCAATTTTTCGTGACATTGACTTTATCATCTGCTATTAAAAATTCAGGTTTTACATGATCTATTGAGACTTTTTTCTCTTTATTGGCTATGAGTAGGGTGAATGTTTTTTCTGTTCTATCCACTACTTTATAGGGACTGGTGTAGGGTTTCTACAAAGCCTTTTTCATCCCCTCTTCTCGTAAGAACACGTGCGTGGTTGTTGCTAAGTGTCTCGAGACATAGGTTTCGGGTTTGCCATGAGTTGCAGCTTGTTTTAAATATTGACTTGCGTCGTCTTTTATGTTTTGTACTAATGTTTTGGGGTTAATTTCTTTGGTTTCATAGAAAAAATCCCCTGGTAAGCACAATTCCTCACCAAGTGCTAATTGAGCAGCTGAGTGTCCAGTATCTGTTTGCAAGGCTGATCGGAGGCCTAATAAGATGGTTGGTAGCCTATCAATCCATCTTTTGGTGTCGTGTGCCATAATTGAGGCTTTTAGAGCCCTATGCCACCTTTCCACTTTCCCATTAGGCGTACTTCCTAACTGGGGCAATCGTCCAAAGGCGATGCGGTACCATATACGGACCGCAGCACGTATACTGTCAGTGAGTATGTAAGTATTACATACTCACTTGCCTCAGTTTACCGCCTCAACAGTAAACACAGAAACGCATCGTCTGTATGAGTGCATACAGACGATGTACTCTGTTTAACATGCAATGCACAATTAGTATGGGTTGCGGACTTTGGTCTGCGACCCGTCTGTTGACGCAGGGCCAAGCCCTGAGGGAGGCAAAGATGGAAACGTCCTCACAGTACAGTTATAAAATTTTGTGTGTACATATAGGCAACATACAGATGGAAACAGCACGCTAATTGTTTTAGCCACCTTCATGTCAACGTTCACATTTAGCTTCCCATTAATCCGAAATGATGCAAATTATTATGATTTTGAACTAAATGATCTTTCTTCAATTATACTGGCCCTACAATAGTTATGAAAAGAAAAAAGTATTGAAACTACTTTGTTTCAAATTTTATGAGAGTTATTTTCATACAGTCTGATTTTCATTAAATATCACTTAGTTACAAAGGAAACTTATAAAAAATTGTAAAAACTACAATTAGTTACACGTCTGAACTTCCTTTGGCAGAAATTTAGGGTATGAAGAAGTGTTTTTGTGGTTAATTCGGTACCTCCACCTATGCCACATATTCCAAGCATCAAGCCCCTTTACACATATTAATTCCTTTCCAACCTTATTTTTGAACTTTGCTTGACTATAGGCAATGAGAATTCATCGTCGAAAATTGACCGGTGTTTTAAGGGAATCACGAATGTTCCAGAATTTAAAATTTAAAAATAAATAAAGGAAATTTTTTCAATGTAGTACTGAAATCATGCATCAGCGTGAGGCTGAAGCTACTCGTTGAAATTCTGTCGTCTTCGTACCGTATTGAAGCACCCTGTATGCGCAGTAAAGAATCTGTCGAGCCAAGGAGAAAATAAAGCGAATAAAAAGTGCTACAGAGAATGACAGGTCGACAGACGGACACCGCCAGAGAGACGTATGAAGAACGAAGAAAAAGGATAGCCAACGTCGACATGGAGTTTGTAGTGAAGCCGCAAAATCTTACGCCCGTCTTGAAACCTAATCTTTACCAATCCCTTAGTCCCCAAATAATCATAATAAGATAATATAAAAGAAAAAAAGAAAAGAAAAAAAAAAAAAAAGAAGAAAAAAGAAACAAAGAAAAAAAGGAGAGGGAAAAAAAGGAGAAAAGGGGGTCGTCATGGTATAATGGTTTTAGAGGTGTCCGGGGTGTCGTACGGTATAACTCGGCGAAAACAACTAACGCCAAACATAGACTAAAAGTGTACGTTCTCCCAAACAGAAAATTAACCCTACACCTAATCCAGCACTTGGTCTTTTTTGGATTGTTCACACTTTTAACGAACTACTCCGCACAGACTCTTCATTTCTCACCACTTTTTACTTTCTTTTTTTCTATACGTTTTTATTTCTACTCCCAGCTTTCTCTCGCATTTTCGTTACTATTTTTTGCTCCATATATATATATACAACCACCAGCAGCCCAGCGAAGATATTCGAGCAACCCAAATAAATAGATAAAAAAATCGAAACAAAAGAAAGTTAGTTGAAAGAAGAAAAAGAAAACAAAAAGTTTCAATTCGATTCGAATATTGTCGATTTTTGATGGCGTTTTCATTGTGGAGTGCTACACTGTGAACACATATGCCCTATTGTGTTAAGAAAAAAAAAAAAAAAAAAAACACAAAACTTCTCCATTCCTTTCCTAAACTAGCGGAATACGTTTGAGAGAAAATTTCTTCGCATATGAAGGCTAGACGAACGGTAAAATAGGCTATAAAATATGATTAAGTGGGTCGTAAGGGTTGATCGAAAGGTTGGAGAGTATAGGAGACCGGCCATCGTCATGGCGATGTGTTCGGTTCGGTTCTGTTGGAAAAATTCATTTTGGTTGACCATTTGCCACCGGATCTTGACTAACCCTTACACCCTCACCAACATCCACTATATCCTCCGGACGCTAGGTAAAACGGCCACGTACCCAAAGCCAAATTGAAAATAAATAAATAAAAAATAACAAAATAGGCAACAGTCTAGTTTTCTGTCTTCATTTGTCGAAATTTTCATGGAGGCTCAAGTGTCGAAATGGGGGTAAGAGGGGAGGAAGACACGTGACCAAGAAAGTTAGTCCGGGGGTTCGTACGGAGTACAACATTCAAACCAATATCTACCTGTTGTGTAGCAGTAGGTAGCGATAAAGCTAAGGATCAAGACTACGACTGAGGATACAGAACCAAGAGGAGTGACGAGTGAAAGCAAGACCACGGTGAACTTGTTCTTGCGTCAATATAGTTTGCTTTGATCTTGATCTTGCATATAAAATACCTCTTTCTTTGTCTAGAGACTAGTGCTACTCATTTGATACCTCTGTGCAGTCATCTGACGAAAACTTAACATGGTTTTTCAACTGGTCCGTAAATTTTTCATCTTCTTTATCTCGGTAAGAAGGAGATTAAATTTTTCGGCCAGTTGATTCGCCCTACTTACTTTCGGGCCAAGTTTGAGCTTACTCAGACTTACTTGGTTGTAGGTGAAATCAGTCTGGATTTAACTGCTCTCGATTCACGTTTCCATAAAAATTTGTATTTAGGTTTGATACGACATATTTTGCTGAGTTTAAACTGATTGTACATTTTCATCTCTTTTTCTAACTCTTTATTTGATCATTTAGTTGTATTGCTAATATTTGGTATGTCTTAATATTCATATTTATGTTAAATGCACGCCAATTTTTAAGTTTGTACATGGCTGTTTTCATTTTCACCATATGTGCAATGGTAGAAGAGTGATAAGGTCAACGCCCAGTTGGGGAATGTGGTTCCTTCAGCGATGCAATTTCATTGTAGAGGTAAAACACTTTCAACAAATAACTCAGCCAGTTTCCAGTCTTTAAAGCATAATTAAAGCAATCTAGAATACGGCGGTCTTGGTGATACAATTCTGAACCTATGGCTGGCTATCCATCATTGTTTCTTGACCAAAATTGGACTCCAATAAATTATTCTGTCGTCATAAATCATATGTTACTTTGTTGGTAAGTGGAAAGTGTAAGATTTTATGTTTTCAGTTAGATTTCTTTGTGGTGGTATGTGGTCACCCTATCTGGCATACCATACCAGCATCAATAATCTCAGTCTTCCATCAATACTACCACCAGTATAGATTTTTATTTTGATCTAAATCTTGCACAGCCATGTCTAGGACTAATGCTTGGTATTGCTGGCAAGATTTTTTCTATTATTGAAAGCTAAATAAGACATAACTTACTATTCATGTCCTTCCATTATATAGGGTGTAGCGGTAACGGATGATAAAATTTAAATGCATGACACAGTAGACTAAGTAATGGCTAGAGAACGATAATGGTTGCACAGACTACTGATCTAAAGTCATGTCTTTAATTTATTGAACCATTAATGTTAAGTTTTGTCTTATAATTCCAATAACAAAGCTCACCACTCTCTCACCTCCAATCACCAAAAATAAGAATATAATTTCATTTTTGCTACATATGCATGCAAAGTATGTGAAAACATTACTGTTTTAGATGCGCAGAGACCAATTTTTGACGCAATTTCACAGCGTGGTCAAGAAATAGCACAAGCAAAATGTATTTGCTTCCACTATATAAGTGTTTTGATCATCCATATGTTGCAAAAAATATTGTTTGAAATTTGAAGACAGCCTTTAGCTCAAACTGCAAACTTTGCCACAATCTATTCCAAATGAAAAAGTGGCTTAAAGGAAGCAGTTAGACTAAGGGAATAGGAAAAGGTAAAGATTTACACTATTTAACCATGAACTGAATCTAAAACTGTTGTTTGCGAACATATATTTGCATTTCACACAAAGCTGTGAAATTTGAACGTCTCTGACATGACCTTGTTCTTATTTGGAACAGCGAATAGTTAAAAATCACTCCCTTTGCCCTCTTGTACTGAAATATACTGCCTAATACAGGAAACCAAACTGGAGAATATACATACCCTAACGCACATATTGAGACCATTGACTATATATATATATATTATTGTAACCAGACTGACAAACCAATGTTCAATTTTTTCTACCAAACTTGGATCTGAGAAATGGATCCCACCAACAGATTTCGCTGCTGCTGAAGGATCCAAGTTTTAAAAAGAATAAAAAAGGTATATGACCATTCACGTTTTCTTTTGTGTGTAGTGTACAACCCTTTCTTAAAAGGTTTTGATTCCTATTATCTGCAGCAGCTAACTCCTTGTTATATACGTTTTTAATGATACCTAACAAAAAAAAAAAGGACCAGCTGAAGAACAAGTTGGAGTAATATTTGTGAAGAAGAGAAGATATATACTAGCAATGCACCATTATGTTTTAAGAAAGAACTAGATTTTTGGTGGAAAACTTCTCCATTAGGTTTGTCAGTCTTATATATATCTAGTCAACGACTGAGACCAAACAGTTTAAATTACAGTGACTAGACCAAGAGAAAACAAGAGAAAAAAGTTAAAAAAATTTCAAGAGATTATTTTTCAAACATTTTCCAACACAAAGTGTCTACAAAACATCTTTCAAAAAATGTACATGAAATGGAAAGAAAAATGAGCTCTTTCAAAAAGTGTTCTCACTTTTTTCTTTTATTTTTTTTTTTAATAAAATTCATACGAGAGGAAAAAAATTACCTCAATTTTCATGTTATTTGGAAAAGGAAACATTAGAAAACTGCAATTCAATTTTTCCGTGCAATATTCTCGACTATGACAATTTTTCCACTTTTACAGGAATGAATTGTGAAATATTAATAACGAAATTACTTATGTAACTTTCGTTTATAGGTCGTTATTGTCGAAAGACTTTTTTGAAGAGAATTTTTAGTTATATTCGCAAGCACTGAACAAAATTAAATAACTAGTCCGCTCGGTGGTTACTCTCTAGGCTATTAAATATTGAGCGCCAAAAATATGATAAATTCATGGTTTGGAAATTTTCAACATTTAATGTTTAATTCTTTTCGTCCTGTTTGAAGGTTCAAAACCAAGTCAAAGAATGAGAGTATTCGGGCAACACCAAGACCGAGGTAAAATCTTTCGATTTCAAACCAAGTAGAAGAAAACCAAAAATAAAAAATCTCGCCAAAATTATGGTAAATTACCTAAAACCATAGTCTATTTCACCCTTCAACTCATAGCCCCGTTCACTGATGAATACTGTTCAACTTTGATTGAAGCATTAAAATGATTCAGAATATTTAACGTGAACGGGTTCCACTTGATGAAGTCTATAGCCATACTCGTTTGTGGAAAAGATTTGCTGGAATTATTTTTTTTTTTTTCTTCACTTCTTACACCAGTCCTTCCCTCTTCTACCAACTCCTCCGATGATGTAGACGTAGTTCTGCATTTTTTATTCGCATTCTACTTATACCAACGTCAACGACGAAATTGTGGAGGAATTTTTTTTAATGGTAAAATATACACGAAAAAAGTAGGTACCTAAATTGAGTATAAAGAAAAAAAAAAAAAAAAAACATCAAACGAAGAAAAGGAAGAGGGGTAAAGTGTACTTAAAGGAGAAAAAAGTGGACAGTGAGCGAGGAGAAAGAACAAGCAGATACAAAGACAGAAAATATCTTCTTTTTTTTTTTTTTTTTAACACCGATAATGTAGGCTAATTTGTGGGTATCGAGAAAAGGGTTATAAATTAGACGGTTGGCACCACTGAATGGAGACCTTGATGTAATCTGTCAAAAAAAGGTTATTTATTAGCGTTTTTTAATGGCGTGGCATTTTTCTAAGTGTAGTTTCAATTCCATTATCTGATAATATATTTAAACCTGTAACTTTTCTCTTTCTTTCTCCTCTTCCTCTTTTTCTCTTGTATATTCCTTCCTTCCTTTCTGCCACTTCTTAATCTTATTTTTCTTCTTCTTCATTTTAATACACGAACAGTACCACAAACATTGTGTTCGGTTTCGTTGGAGAAGAAACATTATTATTAAAAATATTATTATATAATGATTTTGGTTTCATTATTTGAACGAAGCGGCCAGTGGCCAAAAAAAAAGTGGGAAAAAACTTCACAGATCGAGGGCGCAGATAGCTCGAATTTAAGGAGGTGGTCCACGTCTTCTTAACTTACTCGTCCTCCATCCTTGTCCCCAACCCCCACCATACCATCGTCTCCGAAATACACTATTTTTTCTATTTGTTCAGAGCTAAGCGGAATCCAGTCCCCCGGAACCTCCTCTTATCTACGCCCTTGTCGCACACGAGATTTTTGAAATGAGTAGTTTCGATTCAAAATGTGAGCATATTAGGATAATTTAATGGACATTCCATGACCAAAATTAAAGCAGTTGTTACACTTCCATTAACAGAATTTCTTATAATATTTTGTAGCATGTCGGATGCAATCGACGATGTAAGGAATGAACTCGACGAAAATCTTTGAAAATAATGTTTGAAACAGCTGAGTAAGAAAAAAATTCGAAAAAACAATTTTGGTTGAAAATATTCAGTTTTTTCCCGGAACACATTTCGTTTGAAAAATTTTATAATAAATTCACCAATTGAAGTTCTTCTTTGAGCTTCCAATTCTCAAAATTCTCAAATTTTTTTTTTCAAATTCCAGTTAGTTCTATCGTGACACTTACATGCTGAGTTTCCATATTTACAGCTATTCTCATTTTTAACGTTTTTTTCAACTAATTTTCTTGGTCGTTTTCAAGTAGGTGGTATCATTTTATTGTTTCACAATGCACAAAAATCTGTGGTTTGAAAAGTTTTTTGCTCATTTATTTATTTCAGTTTTGTTCATATAGGAATCCAATATGAAATCAATACGCCTCGTACCTGGGAATTGAGTTTCAGTGCGATTAAATAGATTTAGAATTTCGGATTCACCATATTGAATTTGCAATTTTGAATTTTTAAAATCTAACAGCGGATTTGTAATCAGCAATTAAAAAAAACTTCCAAATACCAATTTTCACAGAAATTGGTTCAATTTTAAATATTATGTCTGTAATTACGGATCCAGTATTAATTCGATCTCACAGAAAATTTGAAGGACTGCTTCTGGACTATCTTCTTTCGAATGAATCCTGAATCATCAAAATCAATTTAACCGTTGCTAAGTAATCAGTATATATACATTAAAAAAATATATAATATATACATACCCGAACATAGAACCAACTCCTTGTTTTAAGTCCATTAGTAATAAGAAATAATGATATTCTTCATGTTCCTGTACAATTTGGTTCAAAAGAACAAAACCACGGTAATGACTAGTCATTCCATAATATCTCATATTCCACACATTTTAAGACTGTTTACGTTATTGCATCTCATTTAGGTTTCAAGACATTTTAGTTGAAATAAAATGTGAACAGATTTTATTCATTATATTATTATAACGTATAATACGGATGATGAACCTTCTATACACATCACAGTATACACTCCATTAAAAGAGAAACAACGAATGAAAACAGAGAACTTATGAAATTCAAAAATATATTTTCACTCAGCTTTAATAACTGTTTTAGATGAGATAAAAAATATATGCTACTACAAAAGTTTTAGTTCCAGACTTTCATCCGAACCAACTTACTAAGTCACGTGAAAATTCGGTGATTTTTGAGAAAAAATTTGTAATAAGTTCTAGACAAGAAAATTGAAACAGTTTCTTCAGAAAAACCACAATTTTGAGGGACGTAATGGAATAACGATGATTCTCGTATGGGACGGACAAAATGTTAGAATCTTAAAATATTCATAAAAGTTTAGATGTAAAAAATGGGGATCGAAGAAGGAGGAGGTTACCAATATTGTCTGCATTACATGAATTTATTATAGGTGTGAAATTTTTTTTTTTACATTTTATTTTATTTATTAATTTTTTTCTTTTGGGAGGGAACAAATAATATTTTGTATCTCCCTACTATTTGTAAGTGGGGTACTTTGCATCCCTCCCTACTGTTATGTCACGAAAAATCTTTGTTCTTTAGGTTCTGCACTTCTGCTTTTTGTTTCATACTATCAGACAGACTGTGAATAGGTGGCAAGTTAAAAGAAATAAATAAAAACGCTAAAATGATTATTTTCTCAGCTTACAACAGGAAAAAACTCAAATTGCAAAAATGGTAATCAGAATTTCTTCGACACAATGTTTTCGTTGGTTAGTTGTCTGGAAAAGCATGTTGTTATATGTTGGAAAAATATGAGATTAAAAGTCTAGACTTTCTAATCAAATGACATGTATGTCAATAATCTCATCAATAAAAATGAAAAACCCGGAAAATAGAAAAAACAGGTACTCGTCCTAGATGAATACGCGGGTAGTAATAGTAACTCTCCACTCGAATGCAAGACACCATTGAAAAAAAAAAATGCTGTCATAAAAAAAAATTGGAGCAATATTTGGGAAGAACAAAAAATCTATACAACCAACGCAGCGCTATGTTTTAAAACGAAACTAAATGTTTTGCAATAAATCTCTCCATAAGAACTGCAAGTCGAGCGAAGAGAAGCGGTAACGCCATCTACGCAGTTTAAACGCAACTATTTCGAATGATATACAGAAACAGAAAACGATGTTTCCTGTTAGATAAGTTGCATAACATAAAAGAACAGGCGTTATTTCTAATTTTCAAATGATTGAGAACTTGATGATTCTCACGAATGAGACTGCTACTGCTAGCTTCTCAACGAATGATAATAATTTTCTCTCCTATACTCTGGTGATTCCGTTCGGGGCGGGGGCACACAACGTGTTTTCAAGTTTTTTTAATTTGCCTCGATGGATGAGCGATGTACAATCAACATTTATTTCGGTTTAACGTTGATGTACTTAAAAACAATTTGAAAACTGAGAGTTTCTACATTTTTTTCTCGCGATTATCGTAGTGAATGAGATACGGGGTATTGAAGGAGAGTGTTTTTACCGAAATAATAATAACCTCCATCGAGCATTTTCTTATTAAGAAGATGAAAATGAATATAAACGTAAAGAAGATCGACGAAATTAGCATACTGAATCCTATGTCAATATATAGTATATATCATATTTCATACCTCTAAATGCATGGTATTCTCAATAACGAAAATAAACGGTTAAACAAAATCATGCGAAAATTGCAGTTGTTTTCATTATTTTATCGATGGTTCATTTCTTTTATTGGAGACACCTAGTAAGCCTGCACAGACATGAAATACGATTTATAAACTTCAAAACGATCGAAAAAATTATTAGTATGCTCATTTCTTTGGCCATCTTCATGGATATATTTATTTTGCACTTAGGTACCAGCGAGAATAACGCAAATTATTCCGATTACGAAAAAAAAAAACCTTTCTTTACGATTCTGTATCCCAGTCCCATATGGTAATTTTGAAAAAAAAATCAATAAAAATTGTTCTGAATCAAATTTTACGTAAATCCATTAATTTTGTGCTAAAATCGTTTATCTATTGAGAAAAATTAGAAAAACTCAAAATAATCAAACGTTGTACTCTCTCTCCTGGTGAAAGTAAATGATATGGGAGCGGAGAATTTTCATCACTCATTGAGGAGCCAACCTTTAACATATTAAACCCTTGAAACCTTTTGTAACTATGTATTAATACAATTAGAAAACCCGTATTTTACCCTCGCACTACACTGACCCTCTAAACCCTATCAAAAAAAAATAAAAAATAGACGGTGTTTTTAGGTTTCGGTTTAAACTTCTACCATGAAGTCAATTTTAATAGCTACGTAAATGAGTAAAAATACATTAAACTTTCGAAAATTTTCGGTTGAAAATGTTCGTTTTTCTAACTTTTTACCAGTCAGTTTGACAAAATTCTGCATTTAGCCGTCCGTGTCTTCGGTGAGAAAGGGACACGGTGCCCCTAAAGGAAAAATTGAAAAGAACTTCAGAACTAATATTTTGATTGAGAGCAAAATCAGGAGGGTACTCAATGACAAAATGTTTACCAAATTTCATAATAATTCATCAACAAAGTGGATAGTAATGAAGAGTGTCTTCAAAAGAATATCTCAAATAGCTCGAAAGCCTGACTTCGATTAAGTTCAAACTGAGGAGGTTTAATCTTCAAATCATCGTTGGTGTACATAATTTCATAACTAAGTTGATGGTGACAAACGAGTATAAGAAACAAGAAATCGTTGAGTTCCCTGTTTAAATAGGTTGTACATATAATTTTAAAATGCCGAGGTTCTATAAATTTTATACATGTATCTCGTCCAACAAATAAAGATCATATTCTTATACTATAATATGAGCAATAATTGTATGTGGGTATGTGTGTATGTGTGTATGGAAATGCATTATGAAGAACTAGACCGACAATGTTGCTGAAATTTACCACAAAGGGGTTTTTTGGTATGAGAAAAATATCTAGATAGGTCTCAAGTTTGAGAAAATTCGTTAAACTACCGTATTAACAACACTAACATATTTCAATTATATAAATTCAGCGATGTGGTGATTGATAATGATATGTTACAATTGAATCCAACAAATCACAAACAAATTTCACTTTTTGGCTTTCAGATAGATAGAAACTGTCTTCAAAAAATCGTTGAAAATTATTATAGGAACTATTATTTTCAAATCCATTATATCCATTTTATTAAGTATATATTTAATTTAACATATTAACTCTGTTACATATCATTTTCAGCATCTTATTTGTTTTATTTCCTTTCTTCTTTCAATTCTTAATTGTATCCTGAGCCTCTGCGAATTATAAAATAATGTAAGTTGTGTGTTGTTTATGTCCGGACTATCTCACTATAGCATAGTAAAGAAATTCATGTTTTAATTTTAAATATGTCGTAGTTTAGCCAACTGGTTGCGATGTAAATGAATCAAAGGGAATTCATGTTGTATACTTTTTCATTTTGCTGTGGTCTTTGTTAGTGAAAATCATAGTTAATGAAACAGGATTAAGTATGCAGGGTTGCATCTGTTCTTCCACTGATATGTCTAACAACCTGCAATATATGAATCTGTTAAAGTGACAAATTTATTGAAAATTGCAGATGATTTATTACCAAATCTATTGTAGTTTATGGCTGATTGGTTATGATATAAATTCATCACAAATGTATTACTTAATATCATTAACAAATCGAAAGGAATTCATGGACAAACGGATGAATTCCCTTTGATTTGTCGATGAATCCGTGTTCATTTGACAGCATTAATTCTGTGCTGAATCGAAGAAAATTTGTTGATGAATTCTCTTTGATTTATCATCAAAATGATGCCATTAAATTATAATTAATTTGTGAATGAATCAACAATTCGTCGATAAATCCGTGTTAATTTAACGGCATTAATTCGGCGCTGAATTAAAGAGAATTTGTGGATGAATTTCCTTCGATTTGTCATTGAAATCTTGTACTATAATACGAGCAATAACTGTATGTGGGTATGTGTGTATATGTGTATATGTGTATATGTGTGTATGTAAACACCTAACGAAGAACTAGACCAACGATGTTGCTGAAAACAGCAGTTTTAATGTATTTGGGTACAAAAAAATGATCTACATTGATCTCAAGTTTGATAAAATTTGTTGAAAAAATATCAGAGCATCTCAATCTATCCATCAGTAGCAAGTGATAACAACGAACGTTGAAAAATAGATTAACCCTAAAAATAAGAATAAGAAAGATTTTATTAGCGAATTTTGCCAGGCCTAAACTGCGTATGATTATTATGATTTATGACCAATGAAGTATGAGTTAAATATTGCGATCTTAAAATTCTGGAGATATACGAATACGATAATACCAAAGGATATACCTAATATTGCTGAAACTCTCCAGCTTGATTAAAATTAATAAAATTTTCTCATTTTCTGTATCCGAGCAAAGCTCGGTGAACCAGGTACTATATGATTATGAATACAGATTAAGTTTGAAGAATTTTCCATCTTAATGCATTGTTCAAAGTTGATAGTTTTTCGAATAGATTTAATTATCTTTTACTCCATTTTGAAAAATTCTCTTGTTAGAATTCTGTCGAAACACTCATTTCGAGAAATTAGATTTAAAATTTCTAGGAAAATTCCACCAATGTAGGTTCAAAATTTAAGAAAAAACTGAGACATGAAAAAAAATTTTTTTTAATTTGATTGAAAACTTTGTATAAGTAGGTACTTAGATTCGATTATTTGTCATTCCGCTTGAAACAATTTCTTGGCTAGACTCTTTCGAGGAACTTATTGCGAGAAATTAGGCTTAAAATTTCTGAAAAAATTCCACCAGTGTATGTTTACAGTCTAAGAAAAGAAACAATGTTTTTTTTCTTCAAATTAATTTAAAATTTCGAATAGTTTCAATTATTTTTATTCCATTTTGAAAAATTTCTTGGCTACACCCTGTCGAAACACTCATCGCGAGAAACGATCGTCGAAACTGGTAAGATTTCATCATTGGATGTTCAAAGTTTAAGAAAATAAATAAAATATGAAAAATTTTTTTTTTGAAACTGATTAAAAACTACGAATACCTACCCAGATTCAATTATTGTTCGTTTCATTTAGAATAATTTCTAGGCTACATCCTGTTGAAGCACTCATCACAAGAAATTATGCTTAAAATTTTGAGGAAAATTCAACCAGTAAACGCTTATAGTTTAAGAAAAAAAAAAAAAAAAATCAGAACCATACTTTTTTTTCTTCAAATTTATTAAAAACTTTCATGTTTATTACAAAATCATAAATGACACACAAAAAAACGAAACAGAGAAAAGTCGTATACGATTTTTACAGAATAGTTTTTTCTTCAACGTATCCCAAAACGGATAGCTGCCCTCCGAGACCACTGAATGACTCCTTCACAAATTTGACTTCAATATATCCGAATCTCCTCTTCGTAAATTTGGCAAGAAACCCGCAGGTACCTAAACAAAGACACTACCATCAAGATACTGTGCAAAAATAGCAAAATATACTTTAGAAAGAATAAAAAAAAATTAAACATTAATGTATATTATGCTAGATATACGCTACACTAAACTACGACTTTCAGTAATGTCTTATGGTAGGTATGTTATCTCGCAATAATTGCTTCGGCAGGATCGAGAAAATTAATAGTCCACAGGGCATTCGAGACTAATTAAACCATAATAATAATAATAATTACTATCGATATGGTACCTCGTTAGACTGCCCTGAGTAAAGCTTAATTAAAAATTAAAAATGTCGAAAATGGAACTAATTTGTTACGTAGCGTAATGTATTGCTTTACGAATAAATAAAGGTCATTCAGGAAATACTGGGTCAGGTCGTTTTTCAAATTCAACAGCCACTCAGTTGGTGGGTGGAAGATACAGAAGGGAAAATGGATCACAAAAAGTGTACCTATAATATGCTCTAAGTAGCCACAAAATGGAAAGTAAAGGTAGATGAATTCATTTAACATACTTAGTTGCACTAATATAAGGACGAAATCTTCAGCCTTTATAATCTCATCTGTATAATAAAACGGACCCGGAAATACGCAAATTTTCAAAATCTGATGTGAGCAAAAACCTGCATTTCCGTAATCATCAGACGTTGTCCAGAGTTGCCCATTGAAAATTATGTTTATCTCATGAGTATGTAACACCCCACATGGAACAAATGAAGTATCATCAACATCGTTAAAACGAGTGTGTAAATCTGAAAATAACTTCAAAATCCATTTTTGCTTTTACTTAATCCGTCCAGATTGGACAAAATCCATTTCTTAACTTTGTTCTATATCATCATAGACAGTTATCACAGTAGAACACACGTACAGATTGGATTTAGGATACAAATGTTTTCCTTGGCCCGGAATGAAAAACTTAGTAAGTACTGTGGAATACCTTGTCGTGAGAGATATTCTCACCAGAAGGAAATTCAACAGAATTTAAGCGTGTTCAGCCACTTCGTACGTAAGTACGGGTAAGCCAGAACCAGACTGAACACTGGCGATTTTAAAGCCTGTTCTAAGAGTTTATATACTGGTTTTGGCACACACACACAAACACACGTACGTAAGGTAATACGTACGTTAGTGAGAACGGTCAGGTCATATCATCCCCTACCGAGATAAGAGATGTCTGGCCGGTTCGTGTACGAATTGTGACGTCATCGTACCGTGTCACGATTCAGTACTTGTACATTACCTGCAAGTACATGCAGGTAATTACGATCAAACGAGTTTCGTGTGTTTAATGTCATGTAGACAAATAATTGGCCTGCCCTTTGGGGCAGCGACTGTCGTTGAGGGGTCCGAGCCCCTTTACCTCATACCAGTGAGTCCCCACAAGTACTTTTACAGAACTTGATTTGAGAAAAGTTTCATTTTTTGTGATTGTAATTTCCCGATACATTTCTCCCGATTGAAGGGATTATGGAAGATCCTAATTTTTGCACTATATTATCTAACTAATTATGCGGAACTGATTATTCGAATTTAATGAGAATCTTCGCAACACTGGTGTTTTAATCCAGAATTCGGGTGTGAAATTTGGCGTTGATTTTCAGTAATAGATTACTTATAATTTTTCTAGATTTTATTTCAAATTACATTCGTGGTTTTCTTGTTTTATATAATACTTGATGATAACCAAAAATTGGATAATTTCCAATCATGTGTCAAAAAAAATTCTGTAATCATGCCCACAAATTCATGTTTACGAAATTTCATTCAAGGATGGAGAGGTTTCACAATTATTTCCAGTTTGATGAATAATTATAATGAAGTCTCACATTGTTTTACAGTTTCTAAACTTTATACATCCTATTCACTGGTATTGAACAAATCCGTTGTCCTCATTATGTTTTCCCTTATGATAATGAGAATTTTTAAACAGGGCATTTCGCGAGCCAAAATTTCTTGAATCCAAAATATATTATTATTTTCTCTTCACTTAACAGGTCCTATATATGATGATGTGGAATAAAGTTCATGTTTCTTTTTTTTTCTCACTAATGAGAACAAAATGAAGAATTTGGGTACTACTGTGATAGTTTTCTTCATAACAGTTCCACACAGTATGTGATACGAAGATTGGAGACTGATAACTTTTTTGAAAATAGCTTTGTAATTTCTATTATGATATCGTATTTTACAAAACTTAGAATTTTAAAAATTTGTTATTTTCGGATCCTTTTAACCAAATTGAAAAGTTTTTAGAACATGATAATTGTCTAATTATGTGGAATAAATTCTAATAAATGTAATGAGTATCTCTCAAACTGTATCATCTTCATTTAGTATTCAAAAGTGAAGTTTTATTTTGGTTTAAGCTAAGAGACCATTATAATTTAATAAAGTCTTGTATAGTTTTACAATCTTTGGACTTCATACTATAAACACTAATATGGAACAATGTGTTTTCCTTTTTTTTTTCTTATAATATGGAACTTTGATCCATGTGAAGTACCGGGTCTAGAAAAACCTTTGTCCAAAATCCAATCCGTATGTGTGTTATACTGTGATTAATGTCTATGATGGTATGGAAAAAAATTTGGAAATGGATTTTGTTCAATGTAGATGGATTACGTAAAAGTAAAAATGGACTTTCAAATTATTCTTAGATTTTCTTGTTATTACATACCCATGAAATAAACATAATATTCAAAGGGCAACCCTAGACAACCTCTGATGATTCCAAAAATGCGAATTTTTAATCATATCAAATTTCGAAAATTTTCGTATTTTTGGATCCGTTTTATCATATAGATGAGGTTTTAAAAGCTGAAGATTTGGTCCTTATATTAGTACAACTAAGTAGTGAAATGAATTCATCTACCTTTACTTTCCATTTTGTAGCTACTTTGAGGATATTGTTATCATAATTTTGGAATGCAGTAGTTGAGCTCACTTCGAGAAACAAAATTAAACTCTCTCCACAGTAATTTTTGGGAGTTTATGAAAGTCTGGGTAGCTTTCTGGCAGAGTTAAATTATTTCATAAACTTTGATATACATGATGCTTTGCCCAACATCATCATACAAGAGTAACCATGTTAAACAACTTCAGAAAAACAACTGAACTGTAAAAATAAAAATCTCAGCGTTTGTTTTGGTTTATTAATTTTTTTTTTTTTTTTTTTAGAAACATGATTTAAGGCATAAATTCGGATTGTTTCCAATTTCGTTGGAATTACCTGCACCCTGAAAATAGCATACTGTGTACGTTCAAGCTAATTTTAGCCAGAAATTTCGAGCCACACGTCAAAATATTGTTTAAAATGTGGATGAAACAGATAGGTACCGTACGTTAAGACTTACTACATACTTCAGTAAGCTCTCTGGGAAATTTTTCGGACGTTTTACTAAAGTTGCTCACTTAAACTTTCGATTTTCTTTATTTTCATTTTAAATAACGACAAAGAACCGGTTTCCATCTCAGATTATAAACAAAACTAACTCGATCTCTACCTTTCTTCTCAATCACAATTTAATATTTGATGATTCTACATATTGTGTGTTCGCATTTTAGTTCATTTATCTACAAAATTTCATATGTATTCTGAATATCCTAATAAATCAAACGTGTTATGTAAACTGAGTCAAGGCAAATACTCGCAAATAAACAGACATTCAGCACATGCGCAGTAAGTTTTTTTGCATCTGTTTTCAAAGCTATTTTTAAAATTTACTGAATTCACCAGGATTCACAGCAAAGTCTTTAGATAACTTTAGATTCACAAAACCAACGGACTGAAAATAAAAGATAAAAGACCTGCTGCGGATGTGCAGAAAATCTATGTCCATTTTAAGGTTTTATAATTATGGTACATTCGATTAACATTGGCTACAAACAGCTGCTGAATATCCGTATACCTATATGATCAAAGTTTCACATGGAATTCATGATTAAATTTTGTGATGTTGATTTTTTTTTCTCATAAAGTGCAACCAGAGAAAGAATTTTTTCAACACAGAAGAATGTTGAAATTTTTGGAAATTTTATTAGGTCCAAAGATCAGGAAATTCATGCAAGGGCATCTACAACTTTAACGATTCCAAGAGCGAGTAATAAAAAGCGACTGATGATTAAAATATTTAGATATTTACTTTACGTCAATTTGGGACCGAAATGAAAATATTCCACCGCTAACACAATTTTGTCGACATTTTAGGTGACGTTGGGACTGAAAGCTCTTTACGAGTTCAGTTGGTTACATACAGGCATACCATTTTTATTTCATATGTAATGAGTTTATTTTAACGATGTGAATAGCAAATATCTCAATATTTAAAGAAATATTTCACACAAAAGAACGTCAAGTACTTTATTCGCTTTTATTAACTTCTCTCAGACAATTTTCTACTTTCCCTTAAAAATATATTTTGCACTATACTCAGTCAAATATAAGACGAACACTGACAAACATGAAAAAAAAACGCCCCCATGAAAAACGTATCTTTTCGCACTGAGAATGTCTATCACTTATATATCAACGAAAAAATTGTTGAGTTCAGAAAATAAGAGCCACAGATGAATCCTAGCAACTTTTATCGAAGTTTGATGTTTGGGGCCACAGGATAAGTCTTTGAAAATAAAAGAGCCAATTTCTACGAATTTTTGTTCTTTTGTTTCCCCATTCATTGGGTGTAGGTGTAACAATGGCCACACTGAATAGCATCCGGATACGCGCAGAGGCCTTTAGCTCGAGTGAGTCGGATTCTTTTATTCCAGTGATCTAAAGTAAATTTTAAAATTACTGTCAAAAAAATTTAAAATACTGGAAAAATTTCGACTTCTGCGCGAAACGGATAGAAAGTTGGTAATAGATCATAATTTATGGTTTTATTAAATTTCGTAGCTGTTGAATTTACGCAGTTTAAAACTTGTACCTCTCTCAAAACAAAACAAAACTGGACTTTATGGAAGTACCGTTCGGCCGAACGGTATCAAAATTGGTGGTATGTTACAATAGAATATAGCAAACATTTGTTCCGAATTGCGTAGTTATTAGACCAAAATTAATTATTACCAATATAAAAACAAAAATAGCGATACCAGAAGTACCGTCCGACCGATTGGTACAAAATTTAAGCAATCATATCCTTGGGTTACTACGAATGTTCGTACCAAATTTCGTGACTGGCGGACAAAAATTTAGATCTGCACTGAGGGAACAAGAAAATGGCTCAGATGTGCATTAAGCGAATTTAGTTTTTGATGCAAAATTTTTCTCGTGATGTGAAACGAAAGAGAAACCTACCCCCACCTCTAGGTTTTTTCATGGAAAGAGAATACTGAATAGATTTTAAAGAAAACGAACATAAAAACTTCATGGATGTACGAAAAGTTGACTACTCGCAAAGTTTAGGAGTTATTGAGAAATGAAAAAACTGAAGTATAAAATGTTGTCTACATGTATCGTGAAGGCGCTATCAAGAAACGTGAAACTGAAAGACGAGTTCGCCGATCGGCGGTGTGGGCGTTTATTTATTTTATTTTTGAAATAATTATCAATACACATTAAATAGGCGCATGGGTTTCAGCGTCGTCAATGAAAGAGAAGGTTGAAATCTTTTACTCTTTCATTTCTCCGAAAATTACCAAAAAGAAAAAAAAGCAATGTATTACATTATAACGAAAATATGTATGTCAGTTATTAGAATTCTGCGCAGATTTTGTAACAATTCATTTTTTCATTTTTGCAGTACCTACTGCTGTAGTATGAAAGCAACCAAAAAAAGCCATCGAAACAATTAATCATCAAGGAGAAAAAAAGAGAAACAGAGTGACGGCGAGAGAGGGTGAGTGGAAAAAAACGAAAAGAAAAAAGTAATTACATTCGAATTTAAAACGTGATAACGTTTTGAATTTTAAATCGTCGATTATTGTAACATTAGCAACGAACGTAAATTTTCTTTCGTTTCCCCTTTTATTTATATAAATTAGTCAAATTGTCTTGAGAGTCACCCTATTGTTTCTCATAAAGTTGAAATAATGAAAAGGGTTAGGCCTACACCGAAACCCCAATCAAACCCCCTCCTACCGTCGGCGCACGTTCAAATTCTCTGACGCAAATTTCGTCTTAACGGTGAAGTAATTACAAAAACCAAAAAGGAGGACCGAGGAAAGGCAAAGACGAAGAAGGGAAAGAAAGAAAATGAAAAAAAAAAATGAAAAAGGGGAAAGGTGTTACCATAAAATGGAGCTCCACATAGTGTAGTCGTGTAACAAAATCTTTCCTTTCCTCTGTCTCTGTTTCTCTCCCTTTCACACTCCTTCACATTGTTTTTTTCTTCTCCTTCATCCTTTGATGATAAAAAAAGTCGAAAGAAAAAAAGGAAACAGAATTCAACGATGTTGAAATGCTATTACTGCGCACACAATTACTCGTTATTCAACCCTTTTCTTTCGAATTTTCTCTTCCTTCATCCTTCTCTCCTTCTCGCAGTCATCTCTTCGCTCCATTCGCAGCTAATTTGTACGATAGAGCTTTTAAGACGTCGAAATTCGAGTAAACGATCCGAAATGTTGGTGAAAATATTTTACAAATTAAATGACTCAATTATATTGCACATAGTTGTTTTTTCTTGGAGAAACGCGAGCCAGACGCGAAAAAAAATGCATTTTTCCTCCTGCGATAAAAATCTGCGCTACGAATGTTGCAGAAGTTACCCCTTAAAATGAAGTGAATAGTTTGCTAATGAATTGCAATGAAATTCATTTTTCTACGCTCGTAACAATCAACGTACAGCAGCCCGAAATCGATTTCAGATTTAATCATCAATTTAATGAAATATATATTATTAGAGTCCATAATTCTTACGTTCTTTCGAAATATGACTGTTTACTCAAACCTAGACAGAAGAATTTTGTGTCATAATCATAAACCGAAAGCTTTATAGCTGACTTTGAAGAATCTTCATTCGTCGAAACAGGAGACTGACCAATAAACCCCAAAAAATGACGAAAATTATGAAAAAAAAAAAAAAATTAAAGAAAAAAGCAGAAAAATAAAATATTATTTTTATTTTATTGGTATTTATTCTTATTATTATTATTTCGCATTTAGTAATTAAAAATTTGATCAAATTTTGAAATTTACTTCGTTTTTCTTTTATCTTTTTGTATAAATTTTTTTGTACTGTGCTGTTGAAGTTGATATTGATTACGTCGAACGGTCCACGAATGATAGCCCAATTGACGATTAATGAATACTGAACTGAAACGAAACGAATAGTCTTCTTTCACGAGACGAACTCGAAGGTTTTGTACTACTAATTTTACTATCTTAGTATCCTCCTATTATAAGGACTGGCAGTGACAAAAGTTATTTTCTTCCTCTTCCTATAATGGTTTGGTGAATCAGTCTCAGGCTACATGGTTGACAATTCAATAACGACCGATCGAACTTGGAGAATAAATTTCAATGTTGCATTGGATTTCATAGGTTTATGACGGGGCAATGTAATTATGCGTTGTGAAGCTCAAACAACTCATTGGGAAGAACAGAACTGGTTTCTACTTTTTATCAGGCACTCGATGCTGTTTCGTTCAAAAAGTAATATAGCTTCGCGTCGTTGATGTTAGTCTGAAGTCTTATTTTATTTTGATTTCGCTTCATTGGTAGAGGAAGCTGCAGATGATCCTAATCTGCTAAGAAGAAATCCAGGTTCAAAATACAAATTGAATAATTCAAACATAATTTCCTTTTCAGCTCTCGTCCAAGCTCGCGAAAGAAAATGATGTAGAGAACCCTGCAAAACCCTATTCGTCAATATCAAATTTAACTGTGAGGAATAAAAATGAAGACGCATCGCATTCTATAATCGATCCGAGTACAAACTTAAACTAAGATAAAGGTATCATTGAATGGAATTATAAATTCAAATATTAGTAACGTGTAACTGACTTTTGATGAACCCTTCACCGCTTCATTTTCTTTGTTAGGTACCAACAAAGTGTACGTGTATTGTGTAATATTAGCTGCGATAAGGCAAAAAAGTACAACATTAAAAGTTTTAGCGTTGGATTAAGGGATTCATTCCGTTTGTGTTCAAGTCTCAGAGACATTTTATTGGCGCATATACTGTGAAGTCTGTAAGATTTAGATTTGTGGTACAGCGAATAGCCCCCAATTGAAAGTTTTATTGTGATCTTGTTTTTACCATATCGAGCACAGCTATTGTCAAGTTACGCATTAATAATTTAGGCCTATATATTTAATTATACAAAAATCACCAAAAAAGAAGTATACTTTATTGAAGAATGTGTCTTTTCAGATTTGCGCTTCGTTGTGTCGTACAATTGGCCAATTAACAACTATGCACAAAAGAACTGAACCATAAAACCACAGCCTGTCCATTGAATATGTGAGTTTCAATGTGACGCAACGTGAAATTATACGAATGGCCATTAACATTTGATTGTTTATTATCCGAATCAATTTAAAAAAGCAAAAGTTGGATCCTCCAAATTTACGAATTGGAATTCTACAAATATTAGTAATCAAGGGGTAGGTATTATACTTATGACCTTGGAGATACGTTAACACCAGCTCTGATATCTTTTCTTATTAATTTTACAAACAATATTCTGATTTTTGACAGAAAGCAATCCGAAGTTCGGATGAAAAAATATGAACAACTCACTCTGAGAAAAATAATGAACTTAAAATTGGAAAAAAAAAAACAAACCATATCCAGCCAATGATGCGAGAAAGAAGATACTGATAGAGCACTTACTGAGACAATTGGTCGGGCTTGTCAACCACTATCTGCGGTGACTTGCCAATAATTATTATTAACGGTAAAAAGATTTTGAATAAAATATTGAATGAAGTAGAGTGAGTTGAACTTGGGAGTATTTAAACTAACAATGAAACAATATAAAATAAAAATGATACCTTTGAAAAAAAATCATCACAATGTTTTATTTCTATTGGTTTCAGAACTGTATGGCTAACGTTTAATTCATGGACATTCGTCGGTAATCAAAACTATATGACTATAACAGGTGTCACTAACTTCATGATTTTATTTTGAAGATGCGCCTATTAGGTTCTTATATGAATACGAAAGTTATACCACAGACGATCTAACTCATTTGATTAAAACAGAAAGAATTCAGAATCATGGCTTGGTTATCTCATGCACTGGTACCGATAGTGCTCCTAATATGGCTACTAGCTGGACATGGATCATGTTCTACGCTTTTTACACAAAATTTTTTATTTGTTGTGAATAAAATAAACAACAAACTGCAAAATGAAGGGGTTAGTGTAGTGTGTGGGCCTTATTCACAAAGCTATTTTCTCATTTTTCCTTATTTATTTTTTTTTACCCGCATGGAGTCACCCGTTGTTGGTTAGTAAACCACAGTCTCGGCCACCATATTTTTTGTTTCTTAACTCTTCTCTTTTGCTTTCACCTTTCGTCACTCTTGATTCTTACATTAACAGTAAAACAAGGCTTCCCCTTTTCAATCGTGAAAGTACCTATATTTTTATTTTTATTTTCCAAATGAACTTGTCTAATTTTGTCTCTTTAAATATTTGAAATACATTCATGGATTATGGGGTCAGACTGGCAATTCTTGTGTTCTCCTACCTGCAGTTAGCACCTCCGTCTTTAATTAAGTTCAGTGTGCAATGTTCGTATTTCCTTCATTCAATTTTCTTTTTCATCAGTATATCATTGATTAATTGTCAAGTATGTTCCACTCTCCGAAGTTGTTCATATTTATTTATTCAACACAAAACACAGTAACTTATACAACGAATTAAATTTATTGAAGTATGGGTGAGATGAGTTAAGCACTCGATTTCTATTCAATTTTACGGGTCCCATTAAGAAACAGAGATTGTGTCTAAAAAATCTGTATCTTTCAATTTTCATTTTTGAAACAGTGTTTTTGACTGTGAGTATGCTTCCATCTAGACTTTCACACACCACATCAATATTTAACGATTATGTGTTCACATTTTTCATTATGCTAGACGTCACTCAACTCATTGATATTATCTGAAATCCATTCTTTAAAGTGAACTTGCCAATCCTTTAATCCAATATCTGTTATGAAAATCTTATTAAAATGTAGGATATCAGCATTTTTACTTAAATAAAAGTTGCCTTATCTCAAAAAAATTAGCAAATAAATTAATTAAAGCAGAAAAAACGTATAAGTGCCCCGTTAATACAGTCCGTGGCTACCAACTGGAATTGGTTCACATCTACACTACGTTAGAAAGAATGTACCTACTTTGGTTTGGAAGCAATCAATACTATATTGTGGGGAAGGAAACATAATTTACTACTTCTCACTCTTGAAGATATTGAAATTATTCCTCAACTTATTTTGATCTTGAACCCATATGCAAACACGAACTATATCTTCAGGGGCGATACATATCTTACTATGAGTTTGATAACTTTATTTATAAGAGGCTTATTCGAAGTCAACATAGAAACGCCCCAGAATCTGCCAAATAATCGTTGAGAAAGTCAAATTCAAATAGCGAATTATTCCTCACTACCCAAGTCTTGTCAAAAAATCAGTGGATGCACTTCTCGTACAGTTTCTCTCTCTCTGTTAAAGACAAAAATTATACATTTTTCTCCAAATTAAATCGTTTCCTGAAGGACACTCTTAATGATACCATTTATACCTTCATTATTGATTAAAATTTAAAGCAAATAATATCACGAAACTACCAATCATAAAATGTGACATTGTGAATAAGCTATTTTGCACCTTTTTTTTTTTTTTAATTTTAAATTTTCGTACGGCTTCTCCGAAGGAGGAAACGAATAAGCAGAGTGAAAAAACCATACTTAAGGCTAACTGACTCGGTAACCTCTCGCATTTTGCCACCTTCTACAAAGATATCTTTTTTTTTTTTTTTTTTTTTGTCGAAGCCAAAGAAAAAAAAAGACGAAGACTGCGAGATAGAGGGACAAAAATAACAAAATAAATTCACCATTAATACAGTCGCTTATTCGTCTTCTTAAATTTTCCACGCCATATACGAAAATTTTCGACGTAAAATTTGTCTAAAGGGATTGGGGAAAAAAGCACAATCCTCTGCACCTATCCCTTCAGTTTTTTCTTTCTGCTCGTCCTCAACAAAATTTGTTATTTTGATTCAAACGCGTTGTTGTTCTACGTTGTATATATAATTATAATGTATAGAGGACTGGGAACAGGGAGAGGGAAGTTGAGAGAAGAAGGATAGAAAAAAGAATGGGATGAAAATGCGAGAAGAAAAGCCCGCCAAAATAACGTTAGGGCTGGGGAAAGGATGGCAGGGAGATCTTACCAACTACCAATAGCGTCGACCGTTATAATTAAGAGACATTAGGATCTCCAGCACCACCGGTGCTTTATTACACCCTTAAGAAATAACTCCGCTCGTAAATTATTAAAGTTGCTCGTTTTTTTTTTCACTCTCCACCATCCCTCGTATTCTTATTCGTCTTTTCTTTCGACTTCTTCTCTCGTCTCGCAAGTGTATATCTCTATGTATAGAATAGCTTTTTTTCTTTTTTTTTACAATTCGAATTTTGCGCATTTTGTCGAAAACGCGAACCCATCCTAAACGAAGTGAAAGGGTAGTTAGAGGGGGGCTACAAGAGAAGGAGGCAGAAAGAAAGTTCGGCCAAAAAAAGTATAGAAAAAAAAGAGGAAAGAAAGTCGAGCAAGAAAAAGATACACAGTTTCCCTTTTATCATGGAAACACGTTATGAAAAGAGAGGCCTTTCTCCTCAATTCAACCCGCCGAGACTTAAGAGTAATAAAGCTAATAAGAAAGACCGCTAATATTGAAAAACGGTCGGTTCCTCTCCTTTTTTCTCTTTCTTTATTTTCCTCTTTTTCTTTTTCCCCTATCCTTTGACGCTTTTCTTTCTCAAAGCCTTCATTTTTTTCTTCATTTTGCTGATAAAACGACGATTTACGATCGAATTTTAAATAACTTTTTGATTAATTCCTTCACTGCACAAATCTCTGCTTAAGTAGAGAAAATGAGGAAGGGAAGCCAAAATTGGATCCACTAAATACTTAACGCATGCAAAGCCAGGTATATACAGTATATGTATGGGAGATTCGTACCGAAATTTTAATTTTATAAACGCACACCCTACAGGATATATGTATGGTACCCCTTTTATTTATTCAGCAGGAAGTGTAGACCTAAAACCGCAGCTACACTTTTTTCCTGCATGTAAAATAAAAAATAATTTTGAAATTTAGGTTTTTTTATTTTACTCTGGGTTTTATCTTGCTTAAATAATTTTAAACTTACCCGCGCTTTCACGATGAAAGCACCCAATGAGAGAGTGCTAAAATGATTTGTATGAAAGGAGGTAAAACCAATTTCCCATGGAACACATTTTCAACATTTTTCATGGCTGATATTCTTTTTTTTTTTTTATTTGAAATTTTCAAAGAAATGGGTGAGTGGAACTATAACAGTGGCGGCGGATAGCGCTCACTGGTCATAAGTTTTCCTTCAACAATTTCACATTTGCACATACACATAGCCTTCAAGGAATATTTTTACCCTGGAAAAAACATTTTATGAATTTCGACCGAAGTAATCACATTGGAACGATCCCTTCATTTGTAACACAGAGGTTAAAAGGGTGAATACAGGACCAGTCTATATTCCAACACTTTTTAACTTGATACGAATCGATTGTCTCGAGAAAATCATTATGAACTCGAACCATTATTATTGTTCATGGTATTAAGAGAGAGAAACCGAAGCTGTAGTAACTGCTCTCTAGTTAACAGAAGGAGAGAGAGAGTGAGGGTGAGCGTAAGTGTGCACATGTGACAGAGAGCAGATCATATACTGCAATACCTTCATCAACTAAACCATAAAACTTTTTGAAAATGCCAAGAATGGTCACATTCGAAACAAAACTGAACTGTACCGAAACGGCAAGGGGGCAGTTTCCTCAAAAATTTCAACTACTGGACTTTTCCTTAAACATTATTTTTTGCTATTGTATTGCAAATGAAATTGCGAATGAAAATCTATTTTCAAATTGAAGGTTTTCTGTAAATTCTAGAAGAAGCAGTTTCTGCATAAAAACCGGGATACCAATTTTTACTGAGGTTATTTTAAGCCCTGCCCGTTCACCAAGTTTACAAGAATGTGAGTGAGTTCATGAGTGTTTCTACGTCTACTTAGTTAACATATTTGCATCTAAAAGCATATTTTCTCTTCACTTCATAAGATTACTAAAACTAATCAATTTAGAAAACCTTTTCATTAAATCTAGAAGAATGAAAGATATTTCTTTAATATAGGTAAGTACCTCCAAATTGAAATTAATTGAGGCAAAAATTACAGAAACTATCTACGAGCAGGTAACCTTCGGTACATTTCTCTATACACAGATCTATTAGCTCCTAAATACAAACACAGGCATGGTTGGAAATGCTGGAAGTGAATTCTTGGCGATGACAGTGAACTAAACGAACAAACTTTCTCACACTACGTACTTACAGAATTATTACTCTCATCGCTGGAGAGAACGATTTTGAATGTTCTCTTTTATTAAATCTTTCATAAGCTAAATCTTAGATACTCTATAAATGTCTCATAGGTGTATCTAATTTTAAAGAAAAATAAAGGTTACCCTCAAAAACTTCCAAAAATTTTTCACGATCGTATATCTAGCCTTCTCCTATTACAAGTCTCGTTTTCTGAACATACGACAAACTTTCAAATTCTCTTTTCCTTTTTTTCGGTCTCAAGTACGAGTATACTTTATATTGAAGGGTTCGAATGCGCTTCCAACGCATACAAATCAGACGATAGGCTTGTGTACTTTTTATCGTTTTATGGTCTTTACAAAAGCTGAAAGTTTTCTCTTTCTCCATTCCCTCGCTCCTTGCTATTTTACTCTTCCCTATCTTTCCACCTCTCTCTTCCATCTCCTCTCACTCTCTCTCACTTTGCGAAGCATAATATCGTCTCGTGTAAAGCCAAAAGCAATTAAACGCCGGACTCAATTTTAACTTCACGCCTTCAGAAGCAGCAGCAACAGCAGAACGGTTGTATATATGTTTTTCCATCAAACCAATAAAACCCTCGACGAATTGTTTTATACCGACGCTGCTGCGTATCCGACATTTTCCTCGTCACCCTTCATCCACCCTTCCACCGCCTACATACCCATACGCATATACGTACATCGGCGAAGGGTTCGTTTACCATTTTGCAATTGCAAAAGCCGGACCTCGTGTCAAATTGGATGACGTGGGCTGGTGGTTCGGCTTTCGATTCGAAACGATAAATAAGTTGTCGATGTGATTATTGCGCTGGGACATTCTTGGTGGATACCAAAATGTTGTTAGAAAAAGGGGGCAGGAGTGCGAGGTGCGGTTACTAGAGAAGGGATTAAAACAAGAGATGAGTTGAGCACAGAATCCGCAGACTCCAACGTTTTAATATTTTACTTTTATGAGCGTACGATGGGGATAAAGAGAGGTTGTAAAAATATTAAAATACTTTACGTCAAAGAAAACGATGGATAGGCGAAGAAGGGGGTAATAATTGACGCATGAAAACTCGATTTTTTAATGACACGATGACGTTTTTGTGGGATGATCGAACGATCTAATAATTTCAGACGATATTGATGTGAATTACTCAACTCTGCATGGTGATAACAATACATGAGTAGTGTTACAGATTAATTTAGTATCGGGGGAAGAGGTAACACACGATATTACAACACTTCCATTCGCCTCGTCTGACACAAAAAAATAAGAAAAATCAAAATGAGAGAAAATTTGGGACATAGTATACAGCCTGAAAAAGAATTGAACACCCTAAATTTGGCGACCGAGCACAAAAACGTTTTCCCAAATAAAACCATCCAAAAGCACAATCCAGGGTATGCATTTATTACTGGTGTTGATGAGCATAGAAAATCAGAACAGATTTTAACTTGATACTTCCTTGAACATTTTATATTAGGCTTTTCTCATGTTTTTTTAGGCTCTGGGGAGGTCTTCAATCCTGCGTGCCACTCTCTTGGGAACGTCGCTGATTCTGGATCATGAATTTCAAAGATTTAGCTCAAATACACGAACAGAAAAACAGAAGAAAAAACAAGGGTTTTTCTCCGCACATTTTTAAATACTTCTCGTCTGTTTTCCCTAAAACGTAATGATTTAAAGACATCCTACAAGAGGTTGCTACACGAATTTCAGATATTAAGTGACCTCTAGAACGATCAAAATCACCATTATACATAACTATTGACTGCGGATCTAAGTTCGTACGTGATCTACATCAAGTCGAGTCATCCAATTTTCACCCATATAGGTGAAATTTCACTGCAAAATTAAGTGGGGCCTGAACCCCAAATCATAAGCAACCTATCATTCTCAATTCCCTCCCCGGTCACCAAAATAGATAAGTTTTTCTGGAATTATCAATAATTTGGGGTGAATTAGCAAATTTCCTATCATTAGCGAGGCGACGCTGCGGTACATTTTTCTGACTTTTTTGGGGAGGTTGACAGGGTGCCCATCCAAATTTTGCCTATGTTACCACTTCCACTCAACAATGTACCACGGATCATTTGAGTGAATCAAAAGCAATTTGAAAACATGACACGAAAATACTGCGCGCTTCGTAACTCGTTGTAGACTATTAGTATAAGACTAAAAAATATGCAAGGAAATTAAATAAATCTCACCTTAAAATTCCAACGAAGTATCCGTACCACGTTGTTCATCCTCGAAGTAGCGGACCAAAAAAAAACAAAAACAACGAACATCCATTTCAAAGGCGAAGGAGTGGCCTGGAGTATGGGGTCATACCCGTCGTTTCTCCAAAAACAGGTTTCTGCCTGACAGCCGGGGCATCCAAAATTACAGCAGACTGGCGCACATTAACGAAGCGTCGAATTTCAAAGCTTTTTTTTCTTTACACACGCTAAAAAAATTATATACGAAGAAAACTCGCGAACTTTTTCTCACGATTTTCACGCACACGCGACACATTTTCACCTTTTTTTTTTTTTTTTTTTCGCCACGAGAAATGGAAACACGCGCGCATAGTATGCATTCGAACCAAGAAGAAAGACGAAAAGAAAAGGACGAATAGGACGACACAAAAAATAAATAAATAAATAAATAAATAAATTAAGAAAACGACAAAAAAATGGGAACGAACAAAAAAAAATAAAACAAGAAAACAATAAAAAAAAAAACGCAAAGAAAAAACAAACAAAATATAACATGAAAATGCAAAAGAATGAAAAAAAAAAGGAAAATAATGAATTTTTTTTTTCTTCTTAAATGAGAACAAAAAATCATAGAAGAGATGAGATTCAATGATCATTTCCTGAGCCTTGTGTTGCTGCAAGTGCGGCTGCCGCTGCTTTTTGTGCTTGGGCTTGTTTTTCTTGTTCGTTTAACTCTTTGATGGCTTGTATCTCTTTCTTTAATTTCATACGTCGATTTTGAAACCATATTTTAATTTGTCTTTCAGTCAGACACAGAGCGTGTGCCATTTCTATTCGTCTTCTACGAGTTAAATAGTGATTGGTATGGAATTCTTTTTCTAATTCTAAGGTTTGGTATCTGGTATACGTTTGGCGACCGCGTCTTCGCATTCCGTTTGCACCTAAAACACACGAAAAGAAACAAACATCGATATTAAACTGAGAACCGATCAAATCTAAATCACATGAAGATTAGGTTTAACCAACGAATGTGGATGGCATTTTGCAAGAGAACGATTTATGCAATTTCTACGGAAGCATTCATCCATCAATATTCGGGTGAACGTATGGATCTACAAAATATACACAGGACGACGGCATGTGTGCAGTTTTTGATGATGAATCATCAAAGTACATAACCAGACAAAATCATCTCCGATCTCGATAGCTTCAGACTCACTTTCTGCCATTCTTTTCCCATCGCTGTTATCACGTTTTCAAGAAAAAATAATCAACTGATTCATCTTGCCAAAATTTTTCTAGCACATCTATGTGCCAAAGGAAGAGGAAATTGTAACTTCGAACTCTTGGACGCAAAACAATCTCAAAACCAGTACTGTAGCCAGGAAGTTTTGCCACTTAAGGCATTTTAAACTCTCGAGGGGTCCAATTACAGCTACCCATAAGAAGGTAATAACCAAAAAAAAAAAAAGGAGCTAGAGGGGGTACATGCATGTGATTAGAGATGGCTCAGTCCCTTCTGAGCTCCCTCTTGGGGACAGGCTTGAACAGAACTGATGCCACAGATTATTTCCAGCAATGAAACTACAAAAATTAAAAAATTATGCTTAAAGAATTTGAAATAAGTATACTTTTTCATTTTTCATCTATAGAATATCTGTTCACAGTTTCAGTCACATATTGAAGGCCAGCTTCACACATTCGTGTATTCGCCGAGTACTGTCAAGTACCGAATATTTTTCCTTGTATTTTGCCAATTTTGCAAATATTACGTGACCCTGATCCACGCACAGAGTATTCCTTACTATTTGTCAAAGGTTGTCTCGCCTTTGTTTGGGGTTCAAAATATCAATTCTTTCAGAAACCATAAAAAAAATGTTTAATCAATTATTCGATTAACAGATTGTTTTTGATTTTAAGATCGAACTTGTAAAAAATCGATCTTTGTTTACAGGGGAATCGGGATCCAGTATATTTGCTTATTCATCATATTCCTATATTTTCCCTTCAACACGATAATCACCCACAACTCTGACTCAATATGACGACATTATTTAGTGAATGTATTTCACTTCTTTTGAATCGTATGTGCAGGTATAACACACGGGTACACATTGACAGACATTGTATACATTTTTATTTTGTATAGTAAAATATAACACTTATAATTCTTGTGTTGATTATTTTATTTGTATCGATGCCTAAAATATCATTACACCTATTTCCAATTGTCGACAAACCCCCTTAATTTGGAACCAATATAGAAGGAGAATTTCAAATTCAAATATTTGTGGAGGGAAATATCTAAAACACCAATATCAGCGAAATGATTAATACAGCCATCAATATGAATACACCTTTTTTAATTTTGTGATGGGTGGGTACAGTGAAAAACTGCTGTCTTTTACTTTAATGTATATGGACTATAGTACGCTGATCTTCATCGAATCTTTCTCAAACATCATTTAAATGCGGTAAGCGTTGTAACTAACCACATAATTTGTCCCATCTTCATCTAGACGACAATAAAACTTTTTTTTTCCCTTCTTCTCAAAGCTAGACTTGCAACGTTTTTATCTAAAATATACAGCGAAAAATACTCTTATTAATGGATAAACTTTGATTGGAAGAACAAAAAAAAAAAAAAAAAAACTACATTCAAGAATGTATAAGCTTAAGGCGAAATGTAAAATTGTCGAGAATCACGATTTTTGCGTTAATATTCCCCCTTTCTCCCATCGCTCCTAATCTTTATGAATCAACTCTGTATAATTTTCAGGAGATTGTTGGAATAATAAACCCCATAGTGTGAACAAACGTAAACCGTACTGTCACGAATTTTTCACAATTATTCGATCGTCGATCTACCGATCATGATTGGGTGGATTTAAACATTTTACCTTTAATGACAGTTTAAATTCCTATAGGTACCTACTGCAACACCGATGTCGATAATAAGATTATTTATGGTGTTTTGTATTTTTGTCTGGGTTAATAAGTGCCGTTGAATCGGAAAAGGAAAGACATGGTCGATGGTCATCCCATTCGCATATCGGAATACCAGAAAAACGCATACCCAACCCTCACTTCTTCAAACTCCATTCAATTCTTGTACGTGTATGTATTCGCGGAAAAAAGAATTTTCAGCACCCAGTTATTATAAGTTTCCACCAAGTTACTCGAAAAAGAACGTTTTAAAATTCCTTCATCCGATTTACACTCGAGCTCGTAAATATTTTGAAACGTGTGAGGGAATCTAAACATGCGATATATGTACAATAAGTATACTGTATATAGAAAAAGAAAGGGAAGAAAAAAAAATAAAAAAGGAGAACGCCATTTTAATGTAGCTGCTTTTTTATAAACAAAAGATGTAGATTAACGGCGCAGAGGTCTTCTTATTTTTATTTTTTCGTTCAGTGTTTTTGCTTTTCCAAAGGGAGGGAAACACAGTGAAAAGAGAATATAAGAGTAAGGTTTATTGTGCGAAGAAAAAATTACATTATCATAATGCAAACAAAATTTATTATAGTCGATAAAGAAAATAGCAGCAGCAGCAGCAGCAGCAGCAGCAACAACAACAGCGCGGTGTATTTTGTTTCAAATTGTTTTAAAGAATTTATAACATGGGCGAGATTGTTATTAATATTATACACAGTACGCTGGTACACTCTGTGCTGATTTGTCGAATTGCAAACATTTAACAATGCAATTTTTCAGAATTTCATTAATTTTCCTCTTTCGTATGTACACGAAAGTATGTTTAGGTACGAATTTACAAACATATGCGACAGAAGTTAACTCAAAAGAGTTACTGCGTTTGGAGGAAATATTTAATTCAAGATTTTCATGAAGAGAATTTTATATATTTCTGAATGAAGAGAGGTTCACTTTAAAGTCACAAATCTCTAGGTCATAGCGAAAACAACGGTTCAATTTTTCTAAAACAAAATAAGCAAAAAACGTTTTTCGTAGTTTGTGGACTTTTTAGGGGAAGAATTATCACAATCAATCAAACAAATAAATTTATTTAAAATTTGCCCAACAACATAAAAACCAGGTGTGGAAAAAAGAATCCTCTACGGTTTTATATCCATTAACGCAATTTTTCCAAACTTAAGATTTTAGAAAAACTATAAATCCTTTCGATAAGGATTCCAAATATTCAATAAACCAAAAAAATATTTTCAGCCAGCTGATAAGCTATCCAAGCATCCTTTTACTTCTATGGCAAACTAACCCAGACGCTGGACAAAAAATCCATCAGCTAAGTGTTAAACTAATAATCAAATATCGACGCGTTCTGATACTGAATAAGAACTAACTAATCTGAACATTTTCAACATAGCCCTACACACTTCTTCACAGACATCCACAATTAACTACGTTTATATTCAAAGCGACAGAAACAAAATTGTAAAAAACTTGGCTTCTAAATTTCTCGAAACGTACCTACACAGTTACCCATTCATTCTGTCATCCTTTACCTGAACTACCTACCCATCTATACCTAAACTTTCAAGATAAATATTTACCTATTTGTATTGGGAATAAAGAAGCAATAAAAGAGGAAAATAGACACAATTCTGTTTTGACATGTCACATAACGAGTGGCTTTAATTATTTAACTTTCCGGACATATAGGCACCTAACATGGTTTTATTATGTGATTCACTCATCCGCTAAAACAATTTTTCTCGTGATTTTTGAGAATGCTAATTTTTATTCTGACTTTCGATAAGATATTCAAACCAAAAAAACCAAAAAAACCAAAAAAACCAAAAAAAAAAACCGTATTTACAAATTTTTCGAATTAATTCCACCTTCAACTATGTTTTTCACATTTGCAATTCGAATGTATAGAATGAGATCTGAAAGGGAAATCCGGGATACGAATTCCTTTTACCGGAATAATAATTATGCAGATATATACTCACTTGATTTAGGTATCACTGAGTTTTCCTCTGCATTTTTTTCCTTTAGAGAGGTATATGGAGGATATTAACATCTATACCCCCACATCCATCTTCGTGTCTTCGTTTCGTTGTTTTTGTACCTTTTTTTTTCCACCATTCTCCATGCCTTACCCACCAACCCCTACACGAAAAATAGGCTGAACTTTATAAGGCGGCTTTTTTCCCATTCGAAATTCCACGACTTTCGTTTTTTCGTCCTTTTTCTTCCCTTTCTCTTATACGGATCCCTATTATTCCGTTTCACCTTGGCACGAGCGTTATTTATGTTCTTTCCTTAATTGGTTTTGGTGTATTTTAAATAAATAAAATCAAACGAATGAAGTGTTTTTTTTATTCGGTGTGCGCTTTTACACTTCTTGGTGTATTTTTCACGCTTTTTTAAGAGTTTCTTAAATGTAAAATGCGCGTAAACCACTCACAAGCCGGGAAATTTCGATTTTAGGGGTGTGAATGGAAAATATTTATTTTTATTCGAGTGAATCAAAAACTGCAACCTGAAAGTTACGGATGAGGGTAACTGATATTTCGGAACAGTCACAATACGTCAACGTAAAAATACGCTTACTTTTAATTTATTAGTCGGCAGTAAGAAGAAAAATGCAGTTTATATTCTCTGAGCAATGAAATGAGTTTTCCTGAGCAACGGGGGTTCTCAAAAAGGTTTTTTGATTTCCCAAGTCTAATTCAACTTTTGAAACCAAAAACACAAATTAAGTTGCACCATAGGACAATTCACAAGACATCAAATATTCAAAATCCAAAAGAAGTTTAGTTTCAGCTAAAAAGGTTTCAAAGTTTGAAGCCAATATTGAAAACACAAAATAAATCTTCAAGTTTTAATGCTTTATTCGATCACTCATTACGTGCTAAGCAAAATAAGTTTATGAATAATAGACTTATCAGTCTTTTGAAAAAATTGAACTCAAGTGCTTTACGTAGCTTTTTAGGGGAAACTTCTGTAAATTCGTCAAGATTTTCACGGAGGTGTTCAAACAAATTAAATACAAATAATTTATTATATAAAAGCAATTCAAAATCTTAGGAAAATGTAATCCGTAATCACCCTACTAAATGAACAAATATAAAATAAAAATGACTGGTCGAAACTCGTGCAAGAGGTTTTAGTCACAATTCCACCATTCTCACGTTAAAGAATTTATAGAGTTTGCGCCCATGTGACAAGTATTTCACTTTGTCAGTTGATTTTTGAAACATCAATTTAAAAAGCTCAAAAATTGTAGTCTATACCCAGAAACCCCCATCAAGTTCTTCCAAGTAAGGTAAATATGGCAAAAAAAAATCACCGATTTGTCTTCTATCAGTATTTACTACCCGAATTTCAAAATCTCAAATTTACCACCCCACTCTTCTGCTCCACAACCTTTACTCCAATCTCTTCGCAAAGTTTAATCGAAAAGAAACATACGTAAAAATAATAAAAATTTTCCTACGTTACCTTTTTTCACCCTCTTCTCTTCGCAAATGATCTAAGTGGTCATCTCAATTAACGAAGATTAGTTTTAAGTCCATCGTGGAAAGTAAATTAAAGGCGGACACGCCGAAAGTCGACGTTTTTACCTTCGAACCAGAAAGCCTACAGAAGGGACGGGAATGAAAGGGAATAGAAAAGTGGAAAGGGAGGCTGGCTGCTCCAAGAAAAGCTAAACCATAAAAAGGTTCGGACGGCTTTACCGCGACTGGGAAAGGGCAGCGTCATAAAATTCTTATGTGTCGACCTTTTATGCGCCCTTTTATCCACTTTAATTCCTGCAAATAAATCTGCTAACTCGGTAAATTGTTTTTACGTTCCACCAAAAGCGTTAATTTAATCTGCTGGATCTTCTGCTGTATAAACGCATTGCGATACGCCTCCGCCCCAGTCAGTCGTCTTTGGACAAAATACCCCAGAACTTGTAGCCCCACGCTCCGAAAAAAATTTGCTACCACCTCTTCTTCGCGTCCATAGTAGCCACCACCACCACCCTATGTTACCTTCTTTCGTTTCTGACTTCTTTTATAAATTAAATGCGTAAGCAAAGTCGATGTAACAGCAACAACGTGCGTGTATATATATAAACTGACCCTTCGTACAATTTGCACAGCAGAAGAGTCTCGCCCTACTTCACACCCTTCCGCACTGCCACTTTGATTTCCTCACCCTTCGCACCAAACGAATCTAGTCGAGTATAAATGGCGTGAAATTTTTATCCTCCAGAAAGAGCAATAACGTACGATGCGCGGAGGCACTCATCTAAAGTTTTTGCTTTCCACTCGATCTGTGTCAAAGAAGTAAACAAAAGGAAAAGTTTTTTATTGGGTGAGGCGGAACGTGGTGACAAGGGGTTGACTTTAATTTTCTTGACTTTTCCGTGCCGACTGTCTGTTTTTTCTTTTATCTACAGTACGAATTTATCTGATAATAATATTGACCGCGAGTGGTTACCTGCATTCATGCAGAAGAGAGACGATCGTTATCGCCGAATATTTATGGAGTCAAATGAGATTTTCGTTAATGAAGGCGAAAACCGGGGAAGGTGTGAAAGAAATACTAGAAAAGACATAGAATCGTCACGAATACGTGTGGTTCTCATTCGATATCGATCCCACACAGCTGCTCCAATCACTTTTAATGATTAAACAAGTTTTTAGAGAGGTACCTATACCTAAGCAGACCATTAAACTTTTTTTTTACACTCCTTTCTGTTTCTTCCCCAACTTCTTCCACGTTTAATTTATGGAAACGTAAAGGGTCAGGGCGAATTCAAAGATAAAATCTTATAACCGAGACGTGATTACGTCACCATACGAAATGGAAAACAATTTGTTTTTGTTTTTTTTTTTTTTTTTGTTTTTTTGAAGCGATTTATAATTGGAAAATGGAGCACTCGTTACTTAGCTACGGTATTGTCAATGAGGTAAATAAAATTCCACAGTGAATGGAGATTTGATTTACGAAGTACACCGGTGATTCTATGATTATTATTTTTTTGTTTTTAATATTTTGTAATTTTTTAATTTTGTTTCTGTTAGAGAAGGAATCAGAAGCCCACTTTCATTAGCTTTGCTGTCTCACTTAAGTAACAGATACGAGGAATATCGAAGGCTTAGCAGCTACTCCACATCATTTTTGTAGTGAATTTCAAGTTGTGGTAGTAGTTTATCTGACTACTGTTTTAAATTTTACTTCCTGATTTTATCACGAATGAAAGCAACCGAAGTTTGGCACCTACTGACATGAACACATCAAATATTTTCCACGAAAGAGGTAAAATCATTCAAGCGAATTCTTTTCATATTCTAGAGAATATCGTGGTAGCCGACAAATACAGCAGGTAGTACATAAAAAAAAAAAAACAGAAAAAATATGAAGACTGTCCATTAGAAATCCTTGGTTAATTAAGTGAACTGAATCTCAGTAATGTTGTGTCTTTAAGAAGATGCAGCTGATTGGTCTCAAATATAAATAACTATATAATTCCAATAAGACAGCAAAACTGGTATTAAGAGTAGAATCTGGGCGTGTATATAGTTCATTCATAGATAGAGAGTTAATCGACGAGATACAGCTTTACAATCATACGTCACACCGTTCATACATGAAAGACAAAAGATACAAATTTTGGTGATTACTTTGTCCTTATATTACCGACGTATGGATTGCTAAGACAGCTAGAAGATAGGGCAACAAAAGTGAAAAAATCATCTGCTGAGATGGGAAAGTGAAGTTTGGACACAATGAGAGCATAATATAAAAAATTTTTAGTTCTTATTGGTTCTAATCTATCACACGTTGGCGACGAAGCAATCGAAGTATTGTGTGTGCTTCTTGTTCCACTACCATTCTTTTTCTCACACTTTATGTGTTACCCTCACTATTTTATCAATTCTAGCCATTCAAACGTCAGTAATACATTGTCAAAAGGTGATTAGAAAAAGTGGAATTGATTAATCAGCGATAACAATTCATTAGTGCTCGTGTATAGTGAATAACTTGTATTGAATAAAATGGATACAATTTTGGGAGTTAAATTTTATTAAGAATTCCATCATAACAATTAGCGCGAAGAACATGACTAATGAAAAATAATTCATTACTTTTTGTAGGGAGAGATGCTGTTTTCTTATCAAGTATTATATTTTACTGCTCTCAAAAATCATTGAACATTAAGGGCAGGTACTGAAATTTATATTTAGGCCATTTTTTAAAATAGCACTAAAAATATTATCTTTCAAAAATTGTTTTGGTTTTCCAGTCTTGTTCTTGCACTTCTTGCAAGACTAAAACCAAAAACATATAGGTATGTAAGAATAAGCTCGTCTATGAAAGACCACGTATAAACAAAAAACAAAAAACATAAAAAATTTTTTGAAAATTTGTTAATTTGCTGCATAAATAATTTGAAATAAATGGCGTTTAATTTTTTCAACTTCATATTTTAAAGATAAGAATCCGAATGTTAAGCTTAATTATGCCATTGTAATAACAGTGGAAATAGTGTAAGACCAAGACGAACACCTGAATTTAACTATACGATACCAAAACCAAAACCAAGACTAATTGGTACAAGACCAGAATATGACTAAGAGAATCGATGCACGCTGCCAGGCTGAAATCAAGACTGAATATGCAAGGCCGTACCTACGTCTAGGTCTTACTTTCGATCTTCGCAAATTCATCTAAAAAAATTAATTACTTCGACCAAAAAGGATGACATATTTTAATTAGCATTCTTTCTTCTAAGAAAATTTGAAAAACAAATTGTATTCAATTGAAAAAAAAAACACCATACGGTTCATTAGCGAGAGAAATTGTCTATCTGGAAACATTTTTACACAATTTACTCAAGCAGCTTCGTCCAATCTGCACAGAGCACGCACTTTAGGCACACCAGGATCAGTTCAAATTTTCTGCACCCATCGAGTGTGATTAACGATCTCGCTACTCATGAACTTTGGGCAAAAGATTTTCCAGTTTTAAGATCATCCTCGTACCTGAATAATAAATCACCACAAAAACAGATATAAGCAACGCTCTCACAGTTTTCACGTTTTAATGGCATAATTTCTCATTTAAACCAAAAATTATTCAAAAAGCAACACAGCTGCTACCACAAAATTTAGCCATCGGATGAAAAAAAAAAAAAAAAAAAAAACATACTACCAGGCCCGAATAAATCGCTTCTGCCGACATTTTTTTCAAGAAAGCACTCTACCGACACAATACGCAGGCATCTCATAAACGTCGGATTTAATTCATTTTTTCATAATTTTTCAACCCTCTCACTGTCTCACTCGCATTCTACTCAGTGTTCAATTTTTCCTCGTTTTAATTAACCAACGAATGAAGCGAGTGCTGCAAACAGACTGGAAAAAAAACCGAAAAAATTGAATTTTCGGCCATAAAATTTTCATTTAGGATTTTCGCTGTGACTCGACGCTTCATCACAACCAACGGCTGAACTGACGCGCGAAATAGAGGCAGAAAAAGAGAAATGCAGGAAAAATTATACAATAAACAAAGGAAGACGAAGAGAGTAACAAAAACCAGAAAAGTTATGACAAAAAAAAAAACAAAAAAAAAACTACTCTTATAAGGTGTAGCTAACGAATAAAGATAATTTAAGCGGCGTTATACTCTAAATAATATATTTTAGACGGTAGGTATTTTTAAAACTGAAAGTGTAAATTAACCGTATTATACACAACTAACGCCGAAGTGCTGGAGTGGGCACCAAGAAGGGTAGTTTCCAGGAAAAAGTCGTATAATTAGTCAACGTTGGAAAGTGAGCGTAAATTTTAAAGGAAAATAAGTAGCCAGCTAAGTTAGAACACTCCAGGGAGTACGAAGAGGCGGACTTCTGATATACCAAACACAGTACATAAGACGGGAGGGTAAAGGGATACTGGGAACTTTGGAATATAACAGAGGTAAAATTACGTTTTTTCCGTAAGAACGCCAAAAGAAAGAGAGAAAAAACGCACACAATAAGTAAGGGAATTCGAGCAAAACGAGAAAAAGCTAAGAGAAAAAAAGAAATACAGAGGAAGAAAAAAAAAAAAAAGATGACAAAATTATGTGAGACACGTTTTAAATTTAAACTCCAGCGGGAATTACCCCCTTCATGATATAGAGTTCGTCGGTAGCGGCGGATGAGGGGGTTGGACTTGACAAAAATACGACGGTCTTGTGAGTATAAGGGTGGCAAAACAAATGCGCGAAATACGTCTGGTTTTCTCCTATCTTCGTAAGACAGAAGAATTCCTGCATTTTTCCCCCTCTTCGAAATCGCAAACCCCCTACCACCTTTAATTTAGATTACAGTCATAAAAATTCCATTTTCTCGCGCCTTTTATATACAGTCGTGGCTCGCCAAGGAAAAGTACGGCCACTTTTAATTGCATTTTTCCAACTTATCGTTGATCGTGTTTCGTTTTCTTAAGGGTGGTTACTTTTTGTTTTTTCCAAAGGGGTTTCTCGTTTTGCTACAGGATGGCGGTTTGACGAATTAAAGGACAATCGAGCGGCAATAAAGTGGCAATAGAGATAGTTTTCCAATTAGCCGCAATGGTACATTTTGTCAGCTTGAAACGGTTTATTGCAGTGAACAGTTTATAGATTTATCGTAGTAACGATGAATACAAGAGAAATAAAAATCATTTTTCAAAAATTTTAGTACGGATTCAGCCGAAACAATAAAATACGTGGGATGGGTCATTGCAAAAAATTTTCGAATTTGTTTTTCGATAACTTATTTTTTATGTTAAAAATTTTCAAATACTTAGAATCAAAAGGAAGTATTTCAAAAAAATTTAAATCAAATATGGAGAGACGAAGTTCTAGGCAGCAAGAACAGTTTTTTAAATCCACAAATAAAGATGAAGACAGACTGTAAGTATACTAAGCTTTAAAATAACGGCGTGAACTTTGCCTGTTTTGAACTGGCAATCTCTCGATCGCAAAGCTGAACACATAACCAAATATTTCAAGATAAAATCACTCAGTCTTAGAAACAATTCATGAACACTGGAGTAAGGAGTAATGAAACTTCATGACAAATTAGTCTCTTTCATCCGTTGAAGAGTTGAATCCACACTACTCAGTCAAAATGACTGAATATCTCAGATTCATCATTTTGAAACGTCTCGCAGCAAATCGGTGAATATCCACCATTACCTATAACCAATCAAAAAAGGTGGTAATTTGTACCAATAGCCTGATTTTCCAAAAAGATTACAACAAAAATCAAAAAATCAAATTAAGAAACAAATGATTTTGCCACTCCTAGTGGCGTATCCGAAACATACAACAACTTACGAAAGCACACTCAAGGCGTGTGGGCCACTCTAATTATCGAAATATTTACTCGAAAGTGCCTCAGGTAGCATGCCGTCAGTCATGTATACATCTTTTAAATTAAAACAAACTTCTTGGCTATATAGGCCTATAATCTACGTAATATAACGGCAGTCACTTTCGCAATATTTAATCGAGATTAATTTGAGATTGAATTCCAAAGTAGAGGTTTACATACAAGATGTTCCAACAGCCGACGTTAAATCAATTCACAGAACTAAATAACATTAGTAAAATATCCTATCATCAACATAATTATGGTACGCTCCAGTGGCGTAGCCAGAACTTTCTTAAGGGGGAGGGGATTTGATAAGAAAAATTTTTTCCCGTTCCCCTCACCCCTAGCGGTGCATTTTGATAACTTTTCTTCTTAAAGGAGAGGGACTACAGACGAACTTTTGGTCAACCATCTGAATGGACAAAAAAATTTGAATTAAAAAATGTCAACCTTTACCTTCCTGTGATGATAATTTCGTATCATTCATAATATTTCTCTCTTATATATATATTTCACATATATATCAATCACCTAAAACAATTCTCATTATATTGACGTCATGTAAACAAGTCTTCACTTGCCTTTACTGACTCATTTGTTCTATATTTTATGTTTATAAACAAACATAAATACACTTTTCATAACAACTCTTTTCTATGAAACCATTCTGCAGATATTGCAAATACCCAAAATCACCATTTATGTCATTTCCTTAAACTCCTATTGGACAATATCTAAACTTGTATTGTGATAGCTCTCCAATCATATCACTACCATTTCCACTCTCCAAGAAATCGCCATATTCTCCTCCCAAAACTTCTAACTATAAAAACTCATGTAACCATGTACATTTTATCTTCTTAATCATCTATCTCTCTCATCTTTACCTTTTATGTTAAACTTATTATTCTTACGTAACTTACAATTTCACTGTTTTATATTGTGTTTAATACAACCTTTTTCATTTACGAGTATTTAAATTATTTTGTAACCAATATTCTCGTTAAATTTCCACGCCAGGACCGAATGCAAGATTCATTTCGGAGAAGAAGAGAATTTATAAATTGAAAAAATAATTTTCGATTGGAGCGAGAAAAATTTTTTGTGTATTTTGGGATATGAATTTCTGATTTTCATGCCAATTGTCATTATTTGTTATGAAATTAAAAACCAATATACCCACTCCGTGATATTTTGCTTTAAAAAAAATCAGAAGAGGGTTATGCCGCAGAAAATGTGAATTTTATCATTAAAAATTTTGAAAAAAATCGTTATTAACTCAAACATTATTGGTCTTACCAACTTGCGGTTGGTTTCATTCGATTTGGCGTTAAAAATACGGAGTATTTGATAGATTACGTTTTCCTTGCTAAAAATTTTTATATTGATTGGAAAATTTGAAAAAATAGCTAAAAAAGTAAATTTTTAGGTAACATTTTCCCTCCTATATTTTTGTCTGAAGATATTAGCGCTCCTACCGAGGCCTTTCAAGGCCAGTAGGGAATCTTTCGAATTATATTTAGTTAAAAGAACGATAAAGTTGATAGGAGGGGAACTGAAGGGAAAATGTGCCTACAAATCTACTTTTTAGCTATTTTTTCAAAGTTCACAACCTATACGAACATTTTCAGCAGAAATAAAGCAATATATCGAATCCTGCGTATTTTTTAGCGTTAAATCGAATGAGACAAACCACAGGTCAGTAAGAGCAATAGGTAGTTTTTCAGTTATTGCAGATTTTGAACCAAGTTTTTACAAATAAATAAATTTCGCATTTTCTAGTATGTAAGCTATACAGAATACAAAAAGTGGTATTTTTTATGATCACTTTTTCGAGGCGGAAAGCGTCACACAAAACAGTGATAAAAACGTTTTATAGTGTAAATATAAAGTTCAACATTTTTTGACTGAGCTATTTTCCCGCTAAAATTGATATTACTCGAGAAAAATTCAAAACACTGATTTAAAGGGCATATTTCTCCTCATTCTCACTCAAGAAAGCGAGGTGGAGGTTGAAACTTTTAGTAGGTTATTTAGGACGCCCATCGCTAATGATATGTGAAAAAAAAATATGTCAATTTTCCAGGATAAAAATTCAATTATTAAGTAATTTTGAGGGTAGTTACTAAATACTCTTCATAGCTATTCTTACAAAAATACTAAAAATAAAATTTCACCGGTGAAAAAATTCTCATACTTAGAAATATTACATTTTAGCAGCCAATATAATTGTGAATATCGGCCAAAAAATGGATCAAAGTTTTTTTCCACAATAATTGATAACAGCTATATCCTGTATTCATAAATGGGACCAATCCTAAGCTAAGTGTTCACTAATCCAAGGGCCCGTTACAAATTAGGATAAAGCTACATTTTTCAGCTAAAATATTCATTTTTCATAGCTTTACTGTGGTTTCAGACACTGAAGCTATGTTTCACAGCTAATTTATCTTCATTTCATAGTTTCAATGTAATTTACAATGAGCTCTCCGGTTGGTCAACACTTAGTTCAGTATTAGGGTCATCTATGAATACCACCCTGCTTCACAGAGATAATTTCGAACTCTCAACATTCGTGACTTATCTGGATAATGAATTGGTAGGCGGGGGGTGGAATTTTTGTGGCCTTCGTATCGGTGTAGCTTTCAATCTAGGTTCATTGATTAGGAGCGAGAAAATGATTTGTCTTCAAGGAATATTGAATTTTATTTATCGGTGAACATTTCATAAATAATTTATGAAACACCCTATATAGCCTATTGTCTCCAGTTCATAAATCATTTAAACTTTTTCAGTTTTTAAATTTTTCTTTTTTAAAGAATAAGTAGTTTTCAAAGAAATATCAATATACCTATTTACAGTTCGCTTATCGAGGTCAAAATACCTTCAACTAGATAGAGAGAACACCATAAAGAGGGAAAGTGTGAGAGAGAGAGAGAGAGACAGAGAGAGAGAAAAGGTAAATTCTTAAAAAGGAAATTTCGATATTGTAAATACATAAGTCGCCAACACGCCACGCCTTAATAATTTAGGCGTTAGGCCTAATCTTTGTTGTATACGACAATGATAAATGGATAGCAGCTTCCAATCCTGTAGTGTATTTTGGACCAGACGAAGTGGAGCTGGGAAGGAAAGATGGCCGAGGTAACGACACCATAAGCTTATATATATATACAGCCAACCTCGACCTTCTAATAAATCAAATTGACAGGCTAACTAAACCATCTATCTTCTGTTAGTCACCCGGCACAGAGCAACTTATCCTATGTATGTGTTGTTTAAAAGATTCTCTTCTTCATTTTTATTATTTTCCTTTTTACCTCGTCCAAGTACTGCAAGATAGGTACACACACACGATAAAAAAACGTTAACGAAAGAAATCGGAAGAGGAAAAAACCTGCTAAAATGTGTTACTTAAAAAATAAATAAAAGAAAAAAAATACCCCTAATTAGAGACGTATTTTGACAGAATTTCCAGCAAGGTGTTTCAAATTATTTTGGTAATGCACGTAAATTATGGTCGACCATACCCGTGTAGGTATCGAATTTTAACAAGTTACCGCCAGATGTATTTATATTTATTCATTTTTTACTATTTTCTTTTCTTTTTTTTATTTCTTTTTTGGTCAAAATTGTTTCAGGAGTTAACACCGAAAGCGGATATTCTAGGAAGAAAAGGTGTTACGTTTCAGAAATGTAGGAAACTGGTGAGTACCTACTTTATTATGAAAAAAAAAAAAAAAAAAAAAATCCGCAAAATTGGTAAGATATTTTATTTTAGGTCTTGCTAATGAGGAAATTTAGGGAAGAATTTTCGAAACTAATGATGTATTCGAGGTAGAAAGGGAAGAAGCGGAGTTGTTCGACATAACAAATGGGAAAATATGGATTTTGAAACTTCACTAAGGTCCACTTTCTCAATCTCCAGTTATAGAATTTATCTTTCAGGTAACACTTTCTGGCAGTTCAGTCATATGGTCGAGGTCATTTGAACCACATTAAGCAAGCAGTCTACTAGAGGTGGTGAGAAAAAGCACAGCCAAAATCAAGATCAAGATGATAATTTTTTGATTTGAACTTGGTCTTGATCTCGAATCAACAGGTATTGCTTGTCCTGGTATTGCTTCTGCTCCGTCAAGTTTTGGTTTTGATCCGGCACAGACAAGTCTTGCTTTTGGGCCTCAGTCTGGCATTCTGGCTTCCACAAATCTTACCATCACCGATAGCCTAATTAAATTTACAATTCTCGTCCTTTCGAAATATTCGTCAGAAAATGCGACATGCAGTGCACACTTATGTTTTTGAGCTTTTTCGCTACCTTCGAAAACCTAAATAAAATATTCTGAATTCTGCAAACGACAGTTAAATTTAGATTAAATTCAAATTTTGAACTTTCAACAATCGCCTTCGGACCAGGTAGGCTGCACCCTCGCTGCAACCCTGGGTAAGACTATATTATTTTCTAACATTCTTCGTCAATATCGTGGTACGTTGAGAAAATTGTTTCATTCTAGAACTAGTTTACCGTGTAAGTGTATAAATCATATACAGCATGTAACGTAGACAATAAATTATCGTGTGTCGCTTTTCATCGCACTTTGTTTTTTTCTAATCTTTTCACATCTCAACTCTTCTGATGCGTAAAGTTTACACGTTTTATTATCCTCCCCCCTTTAAACCATTCTCTGTCGCATACCATTCGTGTTCGATACTTTTATCTAAATTCACAGAAGAGACATCTGAAACCGACAATAATTTATTGATGCGCCAAAATTAAACGAGAAAAAAAAAAAAAGCAACAAAAAAACAAAAGAGAAAGATTTTGTAGCTAGACGAAGAGATAGTTCAGTGTTGTATCTTTTTTGTTAATCTGTTGGTTGCTCGCAAGTTCAGCCTTGGGGAGGAGAGTTATTTCCCGTTCTTTTTTCAATTTAACGTGTTTGAAAAAAAAAAAAAAAAAAATGAAAAAGAAAAAGGAAAAAAAAAGGAAAAACAAAAATAAAAAATCTCCGATTAAGAAAATTCGAACGTTGGAAAGACAGAAAAAATTTTTCATCGAAACTACGATTTAGAAAGTGAAATACAGTAGTTAGGTATTTAACGAGAAAAATTAAAAGTCGAAGTTCATCATGCGTAGACAAGGCGTCATGATTAATCACCTCAAGTCCACAAAAGTCTGAAAATTTTGGTACCTACATTTTTTCGCTTATTCCTTCAGAGCCACGAATTTTTCGTTGATTGCTGAGAAAAAGTGAACTGCTGTACGTACTCTACCCTAAACTTTTTTATACTTTTTTTTTTCCCCATTAAAACCGCAACGAACGAATTCAAAATCCAGTGAAATTGAGTACTTAGTCAATTTTTTTCTTTTGCGCAAAAGTGGAGGGATGCTAATTGAAATACTTGAACCAACTGACGGGTTTTCCTCGTCAACATTTCAGGTATAGGTGCTCATTATCAATATCGAAATTATTTATTCTGTCAAATCCACTAATGAAGATTGGAATAAAAACCGACCTAACTTGATAAAAATTCATAGAACTGAATGCATAAACTCGTACCGAGTCTTCTAACCAGGTAAAGGCGTATATGACTCGATCGTAAGAGAGGATCCACATTTTCACACGCTTCCTTCCAACCTTTTCCTTTTGCAACAAGACCACTTTCACCAAGTAAAATACAGTTTTTTTCAGGTCAAGCTAACTTTTTCGGAGCTAAGGGGGAATCAAGACCCCCAGAATACCCCTTATATACGCCCATAAAATTAAGTGTGGAAAATATAAACAATGATAAAAATCACAGTTCTATATGAATGTTAGATTCAGATGACAAGCAAATAAAATAATAAAATACGAAGAAATATAAAGCCTAAAAGAACTACGTACGATAGTTTAGAACTTCGAGAATATTTCACAAGCAAAGCACTTGGTTTTTGAATTGGAAAATCTTATTTGAAACGAGATAGGCTATATAACCTAATTCATTTTATTACGTGCAATGGTCACAAAATTTCACAGGAAAAAACAATAAAGACAAAATAAATAAACAGATAAATTCTCACCAGCACGCGACCAAGTAGATACCCATCGTCTGTGTAGTAATCTTTTTGCAGTTTTAATAGCTACATCTCTGGTTTCGTCCAGGCCTCCTTTAACTAACCAAAATGACGATATAACGACGCAACAGAGATTAAGTATGTAACATAAATTGTTCATTTATATCGAATTCACGTACGTGAAAAAAAAAATTAAGGTTATCCACATACTTTTCCAATTCATTTCTTGTATAACTGAGAAGAAAATGAAAATTCTACATTTTATATACTGATAGCAAAACTAGCAGAGGTACGTTGTCTTTTTTCTTTGTTTTAATTTTTTTCTTCAAATCGATAATTTATCGCATAAAAATATTTTCTCATTAATCTGCAAGGCCTTCATCTCCACTTTTTCTCACTCCAAATGTCTCTACCTCCTTTCCTCGGCAGGATCATTGCTTTCATCATTACGGAGCATTCGAAAAGTGCAGCCATTAATAAATGATATCTGTTTGGTTTTTTGTTTACAATTTAAAAAAAATTCATTTTGTTTTTCATCTGCAGTAAACTTTCTCATTTACTTTTTTATACTCTTTTTCTGTCTCATTGTTTATTTTTTCTCCACTTATTCGGAAGTCTCCTCGAAATTAAACTTAAAAACTAGTAGAAAAATGAATTCCAACTTGACCGCTTGGAAATGGGCCAGTGTACGAAAGTACTCCCAAGTCAAAGAGCAGCACAATGCTATCGGTATTGGCAGAAGAGGGAGAAAGGGTTGTTCATGGCTCCGGATATTATTCGTTAATCTTCGCCAAATTAATGGGAAAAATCCGGTGGTGCAGCTAAAACGGTACGAAGTAAACTTTTCGAATTTTGAGAGGGAAGTTCCACGAGCTCGTAATTAAACCACGAAGAAAGAAATAATATATATCCGACGAGGGTGGTAACTTATAGAGTATAGATGGTTTTTTACATACATTCATGTGCACACATCCATAGCTACACATACTCGTACATGAGCCATATGAAACTACAGCGAAGAATCGATTATGGGGGCATGTGATTTTAAAAAACCGAATAGACAAACTGCGTTGAATGAAAAAAGGTATAATGGGGAGATGAGCGTAATTACTATTCGTAAAATGAAATAATTAGAGGCGCAACTAATTTCAATGAAAAACACGGTCCAAATTTCATTCTCTTTTTTCTCATTTTTTCCTCACAAAATCCATCGTTTTCTTCTTGACTTTTTCACAGGCCTGACCAAAACCGTATCGTTGATTATAATGTGTGACATCATGTCAAAGTTAAAATTCTTCATTAGTTAAAATTTTGATACAGATTGGAATACAACAAACTTTAGTCCAGCAAGCCTCGCTAGAAAATATGATTTTCGAAAGAAAGAATTACCGTTTTTGATGGTCACAATTAATTGTCTGTAAGTTTATACGCCTTAACGGTATGTTATAATTGTATCAAAAGCGTCAGCTGCTGACAAAATATTAGACAATGTGAAATATAAAATAATTTTTTCTTGAAAAAATGAATAAAATAAATAAAATAAAAAATTTAAGGATATGCTTTTATTTAACTTAGCACTCTAAAAAGTAGAAAAATAATTTTTCATGACCTACTTAACTTATTTATTCTTGTAACACAAAATAAAAGTGCGCGGCAAACTTGACTCATCATTATATATTTTCTTCTACAAAAAGAAACCTACAAACATTGTTGAAAAATTTTTAATATTAATATGAGCAGCCTACAGACTTTACTCAACTATCATTATAAATTAGAATTCATCTCCATCCTGACCCAATTCTTACAGTAACGTGTATTATCAGTCATTATTAGCAATATCCAAATTATCAAACAACTAATCAAAAACCTTCAAATTATTTGTTTAAGACTCTTTTTCAGTGGACATTTCTGTCTACCTCCATCTACCAACTGGATTTGTATTCTAATTAAAATATTTCTTTTCTATTGCCCCATGCTTTTATTTTGTGTTACAAGAATGAATAAGTTAAGTAGGTCATGAAAAATTATTTTTCTACTTTTTAGAGTGCTAAGTTAAATAAAAGAGTATCCTTAAAATTTTTTTTTTAATTTATTTTATTTTTGACTTTTTAGGAATAAAAAAATGTATAGGCAACTTGATGTACCTACATCTTAATTTCAATAGTATTTTACACTTAATTCACATTTAACATCTAATCTATCGACTTTTGTGATGATTCACAATTCAAATCAAATGAGAGATTCATCATCTTCAAAAATCAATAATCAATAATCAATATTAAAATAACAATTAAACAATAACAGAAACTGACTGACTAGTGACATACTGATATTGAGACTGATAATTGGGAATAAGAGAGAAGACTTGTGTAGTTATTCTTCAATACGGATTTGGTGACAAATTGAAGGGAATTTGTAAATGAATTCTCTTCGATTTATCGCCGTGAAATTAATCAGGATTCAGCGACAAATTGAAGAGAATTCATCTACAAATTCTCTCCAATTTGACGCCATTAAATTAATTAGGATTCAGCGATAAATTGAAGAAAATTGATCTATGAATTCTCTTCAATTCGTCACCGTGAAATTATTCAGGATTTACCGAACACTCTCATTTTACATCGTTCGTATTCTGCAATGAATAAGATCAAGTTAAATGCATATGAATAGTATTTGTAATATGAATATTATATAGCTATACTTACGTAAGTGAGCTTAAAAATATAATTTATTATACTGACAAAAATGTTTATTGGCGAGCAAGTTTAAAGAAATTTTTTGTTGGTTCGAATTGGTTGCATTGTCAGTACCACAACTGGTCGAGAATGTTTTTAGTTGATCCAAAAGTGAGATCAATAATGAATTGCAAGAAATGATAGTTCTGAAATTTAGTTTATTGTAAAATAAAATTGCGATTGTTTTCCATGAATCAATTTAAAATATAAATGAGACAATGGGCCAAACATAATTTTCAATACTAAAAAAGTAGCAAGAATTCTTTTTGATTTGTCAAATAATTAATGCCATTAAATGTACGCAAACTCACTGACAAATCAAGGAGAATTTGTGGGGAATTCTCTTTGATTTGTTGAGGAATGAATGCTGTTAAATGAATGGGAACTCGTCAACAAATTAATACCATTAAATTTACACAAACTAGTTGATGTCAAGAGAATTCCTCACAAATTCTCTTTCTGATAAGTAAATAAAAAATGATTTCAAAAAGAATTTGATAATAATAATAAGTAAAAAAAGAACGTTGTAGTCAAGTAGCACTACCTGTGAACTGGCGCGCTGGAACTAGGCAAAGTGAGTTAAATAAAAGCGTATAAAAATAAATTAATATTATATTATATGGTACATCATCAAATAATTTAAAATAAAACCAATGTAATATAACAAAGTTGTGAAATAAAAAAAAGAAAACATGAGCATGTTATTAATTTTTGCAAAAAGAAAAGTTCATACAAATTAGAAAAAAGAGGGAAAAAAGATCTAAAGTACCTTCCAGTCCATCCGCACTAAAATTGGTAGTATGCTACAATAAATTATGATAAATATTTATTTCAAATTTCGTACATATGGTTACAAAATTCAGCATTTTATGACCAATGTAAAAATAAAAATAGCGGTGCCCGAAGTACCATCTGGTTGATCCGCGCAAAAAATCAAAGTAAATATTACTCCGAATTTCCTGGCTATTGGTGCAAAATTGAGCATTTTATAGTCAAAATAAAAACAAAAATGGCGGTACCGGAAGAACCATCCGGCCGATCCAGACCAAAATTAATTGGTCTGGTCCTTGGCTTAGTATAAATGTTCGTACCAAATTACGTGATTATCTGATAAAAATTGTGACCAATACCGAGGGAACAAGAAATGGACTTATATGATATCTATCTATCTATATCTGTGTATCTATCTATCTATTAATCTATATATGTATGAATTTGAGTTGACGCCAACATTTTCGTGAGATCATGGAACGAAATACGTACCTACCCCAACCCTGGAGGCTAATATGGCACCAAGCGTAAATTTTCTAAAGAAAATCTACTTAAAAACTCGGACATAAAATACTAAAAAATATTGAGTTTATGCTTAGACTCTCTAACAGACGACTATGTTTGTGAACGAACGCTGTCCAAAATATCGAAGACAAATTTTAAAACAAATTCGCACCTCAATTTTCCATCCGCACGGAGTGAATAGTCACATAATAAACATGCCATTTAAAAGGACAAAAAACTTGGACAATTCAAAAAATGCAACGAGTAACAGTTGTGGCAAATTGTATATTGACATTTCAGGTCAAAGACTTTTTTGACAATAGCTTACTAGACTAGTAAAGAACGATGACTTCTGGTTAGGCATATTGACGCTAAGATAGATAACCACGGTTTACCAATTGACGTGCTTCAACTGGAGCATACTTAAAAATTAGAGCGCCTTACTTAAACTACTTTTATGGATGTTATCCTTGCGAATTGAACGGATGACCATACAATTTCGTTATCAGTTGTATTATAAATCAGTGAACTAAATTCTAAACATCGAAACTAAACGCTGGTTGCCACGTGTTAGTAAACCTGCGGCCATCGGATCCCAACTATTCCTTATACTACTCTTACATCAAAAATATCATCCAGACGCTGAGTTAAATAGCCACATACAGAGTTACAAACTGGCTGCTTTCTTTTAGTAAATAAATTGACTTTTTTTGTGCTAAGTTTGCTATATGCACGCGCTTTTACAAATTGGAAAAAATTTGTCATAAATTTACAATTTTATCAGTTTTAATCAAAATTAAAAAATTATAGTAGGTTGAATTTTAAAAAATTAAACAAAAATTTGTTTTCTCATCACGTCATCACTTATCGAAATATAGTTGTGTGCTTTTGTTACACTATCACACTTGCACAACATGTACGGTTTTATTCTGCGATTTTATGTTAAAAGTAAAACTTATCAAGTACCTTATAAATTTACCAATTTGAAAAGACTTAATTCATTAAAACCTAAACTATTTTAAACAATTTACTGATTTTTCATTTTTGGCTTAGTTACAGAACCGAAGCCAATTATTAAAAAACAATCTATAACTGTCCATTCGTTTCTCAAGGTATTCGCAGGGACGTAGAAAAAAGAGTTTTTTTAATTTTTAGTGGGGGAGGGAGAAAAAAGAAAATTGCCAACTGCAATTTTTGAAATCGCCACGTCCGAAAAGAAAAGGTTATCAACTGGCATATTTTTTTCTAACTAGTAAGTATATACAACAGCCAGAATCAGAAGTGCCAATTTTGTCGGATCAAAAATCAATCGCAAACTGCTGTGGAAATTTGGAAACAGATTAAAAACAAAAAACAAATTATTAACTGACACAATTTGTTAACTATATATAAAACTAGTCAATTTCGCCAAATTCAAAACGATTTTGGAGCAACCTCACCCGATCGCATCTTAGCTACATTTCTAGACATTCAAAAAACAAAATAACATTTTGAGATGGTTTTCTTCAGAAATCTACTTATTATGTTTGATGCGGTATGAGCTCCCGGGGTGGGAGTGGGTACGTTTTTCGTTTCATAACCTCACGAAAATTTCGGCACCAGTAACTCAAATTCATATACATATATACATATGTAGATGGATAGGTAGGTAGATATACATATAGATAAACTGATAAGATATATGTCAATTTCTTGTTCCCACTGTACAGATCGCAATTTTTGTTCGATATTCACGAAATTTGGTACAAACATTGAGGTATCCATAGAATTTTCAAACAAGATAATTTGTTATATTCTTCTTTTGATGAATAGAAATTATTATCTGGGGTTTTTTCCCCATATCTTCTCTCATTTTTGCTCGTAGCTTGTTCTTTTGTTCAGCTACTATCAGAAATGAAACTAGATAAAATGATTTCTCCTTCCCTCACAAATTTTCGGGTTAGCTCTAGCTTTCTGAGATTAGAAGAAATCACTCCGTTTGGAACTCTTGCTTGTATAAGTCCGATGAATTTTATTATGTCTTAATATTTTATTTTTGAACTTGGAAAATTTTTGATTTATGTGAAATTTCATCGACCAATTTCACCTTGTGTGTTTTGTAAAATGTTTTGTTTTTATTCTAAATAATTTCGTTTTATTTAATTCTGAACATGATTTTATACTGAAGAATTGGTATGTTTCATTTCTTTGATAATTGGTATTTTGTTTTTCAATTTGTCATTTGTTTTTAATAATGTTCGGCTAACGAGGTCAAGTGACGTTGAAAAATGGTTAAAACATAATGGGTGAATTTTGTAGGGGAAAATTAGGGAAAAAGGGGTAAAATTTAAAATGATTTTGGGTAAATTTTTCGATCTTTTAATAAACCTTTTTTAAAATGTAATATTACACGAGTTTGGTGAGAACAAACCCTGGGTCTTTCCCTTCCAGTTTTTCTCCCCCACAGTGAATTTTGGAATTTCTCACTGTGATATACTATTAATTTGGTGCTCAAAATTTCCGCTCGTATTCTATTTTAATCATTTTATTTCGACAATACTTCAATTTCACCATCATTCTGTCATTGGTAAAACATCTATGTTCTCAATGTTTTCATCTTCAGATATCATGTGTATGGTATCTCGTTACATACTTTGTGAATCAATTCAGGTAAGTGATTGATTGAAAACTTGTAGGAGTTAATAAAAACCAAGTTTTATGTAACAGGTGAAAACCAATTTGGCATACCACAACATTTATACTAAGTCATGGACCAGACCTATTGATTTTGGTGCGGATTGGCAGGACAGTACTTCCAATACCACTATTTTTGTTTTTATTTTGAATATAAAATGCTCAATTTTGTACCAATAGCCACAAAAATAGGAAAGAATATTTATTTTAATTCATTGTAATACGCTACTAATTTTGACGTGGATTGGCCGGATGGTACTTCCAGAACTGCTCTTTTTGTTTTTATATTGGTCATAAAATGCGGAATTTCAGTATCATATGTATGACATTTGAAACAAATACTCATTAAAATTTATTGTAACATATAACCAATTTCAGTGCGGTTTGACCGGACGGTACTTCCGATAAACCTTTTCCCCCCTCTCTTTTAACTAATTTGGATGAATTTTTTTCACAAAAATTAACCACATGCTCATATTTTCTTTTTTTTTTATTTCATATAACCTTATTATATTTCTTTGATTTTCTTTGAAATTATATGATTTACCATACACTTTATCATTTTCATTAATTTTTCATTTTTTCAAAAATAATGCTTTTAAATTTCACGTCTAATATTTAGCATCTAACAAAATTCATATAATCATAACACACCATTAACGCATTTAAACTTACAAACAATTAATGTGAGCATCAAAATTCATAATTCTTTTTCTCGTAAACCTACTTTTTCTAGCGAGGTTTGCTGCGCTCATTTTTTCTAATTTTTATTCATTTTCAATGCCCTCCTCTCGTTACAAAGTGTGAAACCTGTGAATTTTTATTTTGGCAATAAAATGCCTAATTTTGGACCAATAGGAACATAATTTTGAACAAATATTTATTATAATATATTAATAACTTTTTAGTGACTACGTAATTTTATAATTTTTGAAAACCTACTTTTTTTAATGGAGCTGCTGCTGCGTACGGTCGATCTTCACTAAAATTTATAACAAATTATAATAATTTATAGTATATTCATTTTTCAAATTTCGTAGCTTTCGGTTAAAAATTGAAAATTTTATAGCCAAAACAAAAACGAAAATAGCCATACCGAAAGTATCGTGCGGCCGATCCGCAACAAAATCAATAGTTCAAGTCCTTGGCTTAGTAATATTGTTCGTTCCAAATTTCGTGACTATCGGATAAAAATTGCGACTTCTACCAAAGAAACAAGAAATTGGCTTATATATAATCATGAATTTGAGTTACTAGTGCTAAAATTTTTCTTGACTTATGAAGCGAAAAACGTACCCACTCCCACCCGCAGATCGTTCCATGACACAAAGGTTAATAAGTAGATATTCAATAAAAAACCTACATAAAAATAAAATGTGTACCTTTATGTAACAAAATGAAAAATCATTTCAAAAATACCTATCCTCGACTGTGCAAGAAATGCAAATCATGTACATTTTTCATTATGCATGGTAAAATTTACGATTTTTTTTTTTGAATTTTAACCAACATTTGAGACTCGTATCATTGTAGGTATGTAAGTACTGATATCCACTAGCGGCAAGAACAGGCCAATGACCAAAATTATTTCCGTGAAATGTAAATACATGGTATATTATAATTTTTACAGCTTCTGAAGTCAACAATGCACAAGGTTCTTTTTGTAACCTCTTCAAAAGAGTTATTCACGAAAATTTTCAGAAATTTAAAAAAAAATATATTCATTCGAGGAAATTTAATTTAAGAGGAACAGTAGTCACATCGGTATCATAAATGTTATCAGGTTCACAATTTTTTCTCCTCTTTTTCTTACACGCATTCGGTCATCAGCGAATAAAGAAATTTAAATTTGCGCAAAAAATGTAGCGCATCCACGTTCGCGTGTATTTTATGAGGGTCTAAAGAAAATTAACGATTCATTCGATTCATTGTTTTTTAATGCGACTTGTTAACAACAATTAATTAAACAAACGATGTCTATAAATCTAACTGGACGAAGTGGTCACATCGGTAGTTTTTTCTTCTCCTTTTTCTTCGTCGGCCATATTCCTACTTCCGTCTCTTTACCATTTTTTTTTTTTTTCTGTATTCACAATAATTGTTTTCCTTCTTCTTTAGAACGTGCAATTATTGTTCAAGTATGAATTATAACTTGTACGTGAAATGTACGGCATAAAGAAAATATCATCGCACGAATCTGATACTCAACGGATATTTTAATTTGCATTCAATCATCGTAATTCTTTTCGTTTTTTTTTCATTCTTTAAATAACCTTACGAGAGAAAAAAAAAAAACAAAAAAAAACAAAAAAACTTGGGCTTACATAGTCGCATTTTGATAAAAATTTTCACTGCATCCATCACATAGGGCAAACGTTGCATAATTTATTAGTCCTAAGACTTGATATTAAATTGTCCTTACGATAGGATCGGTGAATATTGATGATGCTTTCGTGGTGGACGGTAATTGCTAAATTAAGTTATGGAAAATGGAAAGAAGAAAAAAAAAGAAGAAAAAATCAGATGAAATTTGTCGCAGTCCCTGAGCAAAATATAGAAACGAGGATCGATGTGCCAGTGCACTATATAGAAAAATTAAATTGTAGATATAATTTTCGAACATGCAGTTGACGCGAGAAAATGGTCGCAGAAATGGTAATTGTCTCAGAATAGGTATCATTTAATTTAGGGAATACTACGTCCTTGAACGTCACAAAATGCAGCAAGTCACGAAGAAGGCTACTTAGGTGTAAGCTCTTTACTTGTGACTACGAAGCGTTAAATTGAATTTTTAACCACGTGGCGCCACACAAAAAACTAACAAATCTTATGAGCGTAGGACTAATTTTTTTTCTTTTCGCCTGCTATATAATTTTATAGGCTACATGTTGAGAAACCATATAGGCACGATTTTTTTATTACCTAGTTTGCTTGCAAACGAGGTATTAAAATTGACCTCATGGAAGGGTTAGGCGTGGGGATGATGAAAATTATTCGTTTCTTGAGAAAAAAAACCGATTGGTACCATTTTCTCATTTTGATCTAATTTTTTTTTTTATGTATATATTTATATGTACGTATGTACGTATGTATCATCCAAAATGTTGTGTTCACGGTTCTGAGAAAACTACCAGGTGGATAGGGATCAAATTTTTACGAGAGATAGCTCTCATACTGGAGCAGGTCTGAAAGAAGTTTTTTGCCTATCGATTAATTAGTTTTCAAAAAAACTGGAAAACAAAATATTTCTGGAAAAGTTGTTTTTTCGGGATTCTGAGAAAGCGACAAAATGGATCGGGCTGAAATTTTTACAATAAACTTTCCTTACGTTGGTGCAAGTTTTTTAGAAGTTTGGTGCTTATTAATTCAGTAGTTTCCGAGAAAACTGGAGAAGAAAAATTTCTGAAAAAAATTTTGTGTTCACGGTTTTGAGAAAACTACCGAACAGATAAGGCTGAAATTTTTATGAAATATAGCTATTGTATGGGAGCTAGTTTGAAAGAAGTTTGGTGGTCATCGGTTAAGTAATTCTCGAAAAAACTGGAAACAAAAAATTTCTGGAAAAGCGGTTTTTAGTAAAAAATAAGTGTGAACGAAGTTGCATCTTAGGAGCATATAATTCAGCAAAAAATTGAAGTAACATGGATTAAAGTGTTTCAGTTGTGTGAGATGAATGTACACGAGTATTGCCAAGTGTGTGATGATTGCAGAATCAGTATTACCAGATAGATAAGTGATGTAGAATATATAGTGTTTGTCAGAGAGTGAGGAGAGGAAGACTGGTGCTCCCAACAAAGAAATGGTTAACTGTCGATAGTTTTTTATATTTTCTTAACCTGAAACTAGCAATGAAATATCGATATAAATATCGAGCGAACGGGTTTTCTAGCAAAGCATTTCTGCACTAGAGTTCTTTTTTTTTTTGTTTTCGATGCTATCTGAACAGCTTTGAATGAAAAGGTGAAAAGCACTCAGTGAGATGTATGGAAGAAAAAAGAGGTAACAAAAATGCCAAAATTCTCAAAGAATCGAGGTTACTTATATCAAAAATTGTTCAAGATTGTCATATAGCCGATAAGTACATATTGATATCTTTTTTTTTTTTTCCAGTACACACAGGTTACTACGCATCACAAGGACCCAAGAGAATAAAATATAAAATTTCAGGCAGTTTAAGATTTTTTTTTTTAATATAATAAACAATCTTGGGAATCTTAATCCAGTCTGCCAGATATAACATAAAAATAAAACAAAAAACTCGGCGCTTCGCGCCTCGGGAGGGGGCTCCGCCCCCTCCACCCCCCAGGATGTTATTACTTTGAGCCTGACGGCTAAAATGTAAAATACCTGACCCTTCAGGTTTTAGCCCCCTCTCTCTCTTCCTCTTTCTCACTCTCACTGTAATATTATAAGATACCACTTCTTAAAGAAGTGATCAAGATGAACTCTTTGGATGTTGCAAATTCCTTTGCGGAGCTCTCCAAAACACCACTGTTGAAACTGGATGAACTTGAGCTAAATAAACGAATTGAGATAGGTAGAAATCCTTTATTTTATCATATTATAATGTGTGGTCTTATATACGCGCTACTTTTGGGTCGCTCTTTCCTGTCGTTTTTTGGCTGGGGACCCATCGCTAAAACCTGAAGGGTCAGGTTAAAAATAATAATGAAAAAATTAAATTATAAAAAAACATTTTCAGTTTCATGAGGATTTTAACATGCGTTGCAAGGGTGACAGTCCAGGTCATAAGCACAATGCAACAGAGAAAGTTGTAGAAATGTTGACTTAAACATAACTATGTACAATACTACCCTAAAAACACCTATTTTAACTTTTAATATCACAAATAAAAATATCCTCTTTGACTGAATGCAGATGCTTTTATATGGAAACCCATAGCAACAAATTACAAAGATAGGCTAGATATAATTTGATAGAATAACACCTGATCATTATATTATTTGCTTTACCATGTTTTAGGTTGTTGAAAAGTATTCAAAATCAAAACAAAACAGCCAAATCATTCATAATTTCATCTTTTTACTCTTTTAACTCATCGTGGTACATGTATATGAGTACCTAGCAATATCAGTGACCTCCATCTAAGAGCATGAGAACACAAAATCCGACTTATCTTTCCATTTTCATCGTTAAAAATTTCAACAACAATGAAAAGAAGCTGTAAATAATAGAAAAAATTCACGAGTTACTGTCAAATTTCCAATTCCAATCTCCATAAGATCATCTCCAACATATAAGACAACTATCATGGGTTGAAAAATTATCATTCTTCATTTTGTTGACATATTATGTGATGGCCAGGGTTGGTGTTCTTGAAATTCTCAGCCTATGTTATAATACTGTCAAAAATGGGCATGATTCTGAGTAGAATGAAGCCGAACAATACATTTCTACCAAAGTCTTTATTGATTATACAAGTCTTGTCATTCTCCATCTTATCAGCAGAAATATTGTCTCATGCTAATTACTTCCCCATTTTGCCACTTCAGCGCCATTTGATTTTGGTGTTACCAGAATTTTCATTGAATTCCACTGAATCATAGTTATCAAAAATAATTATGAGAGAACATGCTTGTTGAGAGTTGAAATTTTTTTGACAAATTTTCATATCTTAGCTCAAGATCCTGTGAAAATTTGGTTACAATTGTACGCTTAGTTTTGGAGATATCGCTGAAATTGTGTTTGATTATGAGATTTAAAGAACATGAATTCAATGAATAATTGGGAAATCAACGTAGGATTGAGCTGAAATTTTTCTGAATCATTACGGTGCATTAATTTAAAAATTTGTGAAAATTTGGATAATATCGTACATTTGGTTGGTGAGATATCACTTGAATTCTGTTTGAACTGTGTGATTTAATGATATGATAACTGAATTTATTCTGGTTGAAGAATTCCAATGATATATCACCAAAGAAACGTACAATTTTATCCAAATTTTCATAAATTCTTAAACTGACGCAAAATGATTCAGTAAAATTTCAGCTCAATCCTACATTTCTTTCCTAAGTATTCATTGAATTCATATTATTTGAATCTCATAATCAGACACAAATTCAGCAGTATCTCCAAAACTAAACGTACAATCATCTCATTGGTCAATCATGACATAATCCATCACTCTCCTCTACTTTGTATTCATCTACTTGCAAATTTGTCATTGATTTAATTATTGTAAATGAAATGTGTCATCTTCTTTAATAACCATCTCTAATAACTATTTTAGCTGCACAGTCCCTTGTAGCCAATAACTGTTGAGAGGTTCAATAGGCGAGTCCGCAACTGTTAGTATAATCTGTACTTTAATTGTTACATTAGAATTTGTTATGGAAGTCATTAAATGTTGATTGGAACTTAGTCTAATTGTTTTGAGTTTATCAATCAATTATAGGCAAAGTTGCCATCACAATACTCAAAATCACGCAAATTTTTGAGAGTAAGGTAATATAATGATGAGAATTTCAAGATCATCTGCTGAGAGAAACAATAACACGCATTATTCATGGGCTTGGCAGAAAATTAGGTATCTGTTAACACTAATTCTCAAAGTTTTCCGTCCTAACACTTTTCGTAGGTAGATATACCTACCTAATTTCTTTGTCGATTAAAAAAATCAAAATTTACAAACATCGACTTCAAATCGCATCTACCCAGTATTATGAACAACAAAATTATTAACATCGAAAATGCATAATGGAGGTGCTGTATTATTTTTACGCGGGTATTCTCTTATATTAAAAACAATAAAATAATGATATTTAAATTTTTTTTTAATTTTTAGAATATTCTATAAACAATATTCATACAACAAAAATATGAAATGGACCAAAGGGTACGTATAATAATGAGGAAAATACGCAGCTCGTATTATCGAGTAAACTGCACACAAAATATAATTTATTGAATGAGGTTTTTTCCAAATTTAAAAAGTAATTTTCAAACATTTCAAAAGAACTTCTTACTAATACCAAATGCATTTTTTCAATTTGAAGTACCAAGCTTATCTGAAACAGTTTCTGCAAAGATGAGACAGTTTAGGGATTACGAGGATAAAATATCTCCTTGAAAATCTTTGCCAAATTATGAAAAATGCGGACAGAAAAATAGCGCAGTCAACATTCGCTTTTAATTTTTGTGGATTTTGAATTAATTTTCAAATCAAAATAACGATGAGTTAAACGTAATTTGTACGAGCAAAATAACATAAATACGTACGAATTATTTTTAATAATAACATTATCTTCGTTCATGAAATTTCAAATGATACTTATTCAAAAATCCGGAACAACATTTTAGAAAATCATATGAAAAGGCAAAAAATTTATTCGACCGTATTCCATTAATGTTTTTTTTTTCATAATATTTTCCTGCAAACGAAATTTAATTTTAGTATTCTAAATTTTTCTCCTTTTTTTTGATAAATTGGAACAAAATATGGGCGAGTACCAACCAAAAATTTCAACTTTAGTGCATATCCATACACAATGAAGAAATTAAACTCCGTGCCAAATTTAAGAACGACTCATACTTCATACTAACGAAATAATTATGAACTAGTAAATGACCATTATTTGCATATCTGAATAGGAATATCAACAATAAATTTGATTAACAAAATAAGGCTGAGAGAGTTACAAAATCATTTGATTCTCCAATATTTACCACTTTTTTAATAATTTTTTAGAAAATTTCAAGCAAAAAATATCAAAAGTCCGGCATGGAAGTACTTTTTCATGCATATAAATGACATTGCTGGGAAATTTACAATCTGGAATTTGAAGGTGAATTAGTCACAAGAGAAAAGAATAGATAATCGTCATTGAAATACCCGAACTTACGCAAGATCCATGGCTCTCATCAATTTACGGGTCCCTATTCAATGGCAAATATTAAGTTATAAATAGTCTAAAATCACAAACCTAAGCAAATGTGTATAATGAGAAAATTACCACTTCCGTTGCTATGGAGGATGGCAAAAGGTTAAGAAGATTGATAGTCTCAAAACAGTTTTTGCATCAAAGAGTTCATTTAAAAAAATTAAAAACTAATTAAATTTTATTTTTCAGCTCAGAAACTATAAATATTCGAATAAAAGAATAGTTTTTGTTTTCAGTAAGTAAGCTACTCAAAATAAATATAAATAAATAAATAAATAAATAAATAAACAAAAAAAACAGACTAGTTAAACGCATGAGATCACAAGAATTCTTGTATGCAAGATATGAAGGGCTTTTTTCCCCGACAGATCTTCATCAAATACACGAATATTGGCCATTAAAATCTGATACTCACCGTGAGGACTGTACCAAGGTTGATCCCGAAATACGACGGGATAATATGTTTGTGAAAAGATAAACATTGTATAAGTAGAAAGAAAACACCGGCTGAAAATAAGTGAATCAAAGTTTAGATAATAATACTTTTTGGTTTTTACGAAATACTACGCTATAGCCTGCTTGGAGCCACGAAAGTAAACACAAATTGAAATAGTTGCCTAATAATTTTGGTGAAATTCACGAAATCTATTTCAAACAATGAGAAATCAGCTGTTTTCCTAGCCTTTTGAACGACGACTGATATCTCCAAAACGTTAAATACTTTTACGCTTAATAACCAACACACACCTTTAGGAAAAATACCACCAACTTTGACACGAATCTATCATTGAGGTATTATTTGTGGAACCCAAAAACCGCTATATTCACACACCACAAGAGTGGAAACCGTCTGAAGACCGGACTGATCTCCAACTTTTAAGTGTCACCCATCTAAACAACCAATGACGACTTTGGCGAAAGTGATGCAATCTTTGTGGGCGATAAAGAGACAGTATCGAACCAAAAGAAGAGAAAACAGTCAGGTTTCAAAATAACCGCAAAAAATAGGCTAACCCCATCCTTGGATCCTCAAAAAAAGAAAGAAAAATGATCACTCCCCGCTGATGTCCCTGAAGTTATGATAAATAGAACAAATATTTTTTTTACGTTTACACAAAAAAAAAAATTTCACCTTTCCTACAACCCTTCGATACATTTTTATTGTGCCGGTGAGAAAAATAATAAATGATTGCACGACGAAAAGACGGAAGAAAAAAAAGGCATAGGATTTACACTTTCACTAGTTTTCGTATTTTCACAATTCCACACGAGAATAAACCTTTGAAAAAAAAAAAAAAAAAAAAAGATTTTCGTAAAACCTAGATTTTTGGTTCAACGTTTTTATTGATCCTTTGTTGCGTATAATATATTATTTTCTTTTCGATCTTTCCAAAAATGCATTTACATTGGTAAAGGATAAAAGGAGTCAATCAAAGTCGGATTTCCTAGTCTCGACGACATTCTCGAAAAAAAAAAAAAATGAAAAGGCAAAAGGCATAACCATAAATAAATTATTGTTTTAATTTTTGTTCTCGTAGAGGCTTTACATTTCAAGAACAAATTCCTAAACTGGACTAAAATATTGGGTCGTGGTTTTGGATCGTGGTTTTATTCGATCTACAACTCAGTAATTTGTGTAGGCTTTTTCGCATTATTGGGTGCTCGCAAACTGACGAGTTAGCTTGCGTACATATTTGCTGAGATAAAAATCAGCGAACTTCTCCCAAAAGCTACGACTAACACGATTTCTCGTCAAAAATTGGAGCATGAGAACCGATTTGAAACTGATGATCCGAGTATTGTCAATCTACGGTCAATTTACAGTTGCTCATTAATACGTTTTCAATTTTGACAGATAAATTACTTAACCAGTTTTTGTTGTATTTGCGACATAGTGGCTAGGAGCTCAGCTTTGCCATCGAAAGGTCAATTCGAGATCTGCCGCTGCCGTCACATTTCCGACCTAAAATGGCAGTGTGCGATCTGTTTGGTTTTATTGATGCTCCAGTATGCAATTGAAATATAAATGTTAGCAGATGCAGATCATTGACCTCTGGATCCCAACCATCCCCGCCACCACTCCAACATCAAACATGTCCTTCAGACGCTGGATAAAATGGTCACACGGTCAAAACTCTTCAAAAATAATAATGAGATATGAGAATGATCTCCAGGACTATAAGTTGTTTCCGGAAAGAACGGGGAATTGGCCCATGTGGCAAATTCTCTGAATTTTTTTTCATAGACTGCATTTTTGTCAAATTTCAATTTTGTCAGAAAACAAAAAATAAATTAAAAAATAAGAAAATGGTGTACCTGTGACTTGAGTCAAATTTTGGTGAGAACTTGTTTAAGAAAGATCAAAAAAAATTTTTGATTTATGGGAAAAACACTGGTTTATGGATACGTCACTAACCCCTCATCCTGCCCCTAAAATTTACAAATTCATAATTATGACATCATCACTTCCTCCGAATAACCCCTCTCACTGCCCTCAGCCAGGACGCTCCTCGAACCTTTCACCCTGGCTACAAAATTTCCAAGTCCACAATTACGACGTCATCATTCCCAGCGTAATGAAAATAGGATAAGAAAAAATGAAAACTGAATCAGAAAAATTAAGGATAGTCTCCCATCATAACACATACCTGTGTTAATATCCATGGAAATTAGTATGTGTGGGGATATGGTTTTATATTGACAGCATTTTAGCCACGTGGTGCATCATTTGTTTTGCTAACCTGATGGGTGGTCAGTTTGAATCCCTAAACTGACTGCCCACAGAACTGGTGACTACCGATGTGAGATATACATGCAACCACTTCCATATCCACCCTCTTAGAGTGGTCAAGCCATTATGGCCTAAGTTTGATTTCGTACACAGCAGCCTAGTTTCACTCTCTAGTGTCGTGCATTACAGCACTGGGAAGGGGTGGTGTAAGGATGCGGCTATATATCATCGCCATTGTGACCACGTATTGCATCGTCTGTTTTTCTAACCTATGGGTTGCCGGGTTCGAATCCCCAAGCTAACAACCCACAGTAAGTATACTGCCTAAGAAAGTAGGTTCCTCAGGAGTGCGAAGTTTGCACAAGTTACAGGCAAACTCTGGAAACTTCATATGAGTGAGCAATTGTGAAATTGTCTTTCCATAACAATATATTTTCTGTGACAAGTGTAGGGAATTATGAATTTAATTTAAAAAAAAAAAAAAAAAAAATTGTTATATAGGATAAACACTAGGGCAAAATAACTTGTGGGGAAAAAAGACCTTTGGATTTGAAAAAGTGCGGCAGTAAAACTTTAGAGACTACTCCAATTACCAAATTGAAACTAAAAAAAAATAAAAATATTTTGCCATATCCAACGCCTTTAATAGAAGAAACATCAATTTAGACTCACTGCAAACACATAAAAGAAAATCATTTACTTTCAAACAGCTTGCTCTTATTACACAGTTGGTACAGCGATGACCTTGTAACTTGGGATTTGTGAGTTCTAATTCCCGAAGCCAAGGAATTATTCTAATGAATGATAAATGACAAAAGAATTAAAAAAAATCAAAATGGGAGTAACAATAATAAATTAAACTGGGATGAATCATTGTGTAAGAAGGCTATGGTTGAGTAACTGAGTTCTATATGGTGTAAAGAAAAAAATTATGAGGATCCAAGACGGCATGTGAAAAGTAAACTTAGTGAAATTGGACTCTTATTGCACGCCGTTCGTACTTCGAAAATACTGCATTTCCGAACACATGTGACGAAAACAGTTAAACGGAGAACCAAAAGACTTCGACAAATTTTATGAAACCTAGTATGTTAGACAGCTGCAGGAGAACCAGTAACGTAAGTACCTCCTCATCATTGGGTGAAATTTAAGAAAAAACAGAAAAAAAACGAAATTATGGTTACGAAAACCAGCCTCAATGAATAACAAGCTGAAATACCAAACATGAACGGTCAGGAGGTATAACCAATTAAAATTTCTGCCTCCCTATCGGAGTCTTCGCCTAATTAGTGGTATTGAAAACAAAAATGGCGTATCTGCGATTTTCTTCTCGGTGAGACGATTTACACCTTTGGTGGTAAATATTTTCTTTCAAGCAATTACCCTTAACCAAGGAATCCTGAAATCCATCAACCTTTTTCTCCCCAACAACCTTCGAGGTTAACGAATTTCACTTGAAATCATTGTGCTTCCCTAATATCTTTACCCTCCTACACCCAGTAATGTTCCACATCGTCAATTTCTGAAGAGAAAGGCACTGTAATCGAAAGGAACCAATACCCACCGTTTTTGAAAATTAACTTCGAAAAAAAAAGTAACAAGAAACAGATGTTGATGAAGCTTTTCACTTTTTTTTTTTTTCTTTAGTTTCTTACTGGCTACCGTCCGAATATTCCCTCTAAAATAATGCATACAACAGTTCGAAAAATCTTCAATGAACTCTTCTAAAAAAAAAAAAAAAAAAAGAAAAAAGAAAAGAAAGAAAAAAAAACCAATTAAATTTCTTCTCGTCTTCGCCACTTTAGTTTATTCTCTCAGTTGTCAGGCGTCAGGGCATCCTATAATTTCTCGCACGAAAGTAAAACTGTGGCAAAATAAAGGGGATAAAGAAATACTGCTACTGACTTACTGTAAAATATGGAGTTTTTCCACGAGCATCGAACTCGAGCCACATGTGCTTCGCTTACGAGCGATTGACGACGACCCAAGTATGGCTGAGCTGAGTTCTATGAACTTCATTTTCGAAATTTGATAAATGCCAAAACACTGCACTGATAGCATTCACTGTTGTTGTAGTAGGTGATGCCTAATTCATTTGAAGGGCCCACTCGTTACATGATTGGATGGGGTGAATGTCACAGTAGAGATTTCAAACATTCAAATCACTCGCGTAGACTAGTCCACTAACCAGAAGAAATTTCAGAAACAGAACTTACTTTCAGTTCACTCAAACGTGAAGGCACTTTTTGTTAATAAATAGGAAAAAAAATTATGGATTGCAAATTTGAGAACCATTTTAAGCAGCCAGTCTATTCTCAAGGATATGGCTGATCTCGTAGGAGCTAAAAAATGATACATCAATTATTGAGAATGACAGGCTCATAATTACGTTGAATGTTTCACAAATTTGTTGGGACAAAAAATCATGTCGTTTGTTGATCCCATTAGTTGTCAGTTCTTCACATCAATTCATATATTATAACTTACATTCGTACTTAGTGGGGTAGGTAGGGTATAATTTTGGGCGTGTTTTGGCAAATTTTTTCAGGCAACACCCTACCTGTAGATTGGTTTTTGAAGGCGTGAGAAATATTCAAAACATTTGGGTGGGTGGAGGTTTGTAACTGCCATTTCTACCCCACTGTTCGTGCTGCCCGGTGCTGCCAGTATGGACTGTCGAACTGAAAGAGCAGTTGCGAATCAGAAATCTGACTTTTTGTCGAAGAAGCAGTGTTTTGAAGAGCTGCTTTCAGAGAAAGCGGACTGTATACAAACGACCAACCTATTTCCACTCTCGCAAATCAACTTGTAGTGAGTAAAAACCATCATCAAAATTTCGTCCATTTGTTTTACGTTCGTACGAAAGATTTTCTGTTCGTCTGAGAAGTTCCTTTTATTGGACTTCGCAACGATACTGTCGCATGTTCTCAGCGTAAATTTCCAATCGACCATTCATTCAAATAGAAGTTAAAGTACGCAAAATTTACAAAAGAATCTGCACCATATCACAAAGTACACCACAATTTTCACCCTTTCACCAACCAGCCACTCAGCTCTCCGTTGCAGACGTGCATTACCGCGAGTAAAAATTATTTTTCAAACCACCAGAATAAGAAACAAAAATTGTTGAGTTTTTTTCGTTTCGGCGGATTTACTTTTGAATAATACATGAATATGTGTGTTGTTCCGTTTAATATTGGTGACATTGTAGACAGGATGAGACGACCAAGATGGTGCACAGCACACGGAATACGGAATGACGGCGATACACACGCAGAAATATACTCGGTTTCCCATAACGACTTCCTGGCTCCGTATATTCTCATCATCTTCGTCTTTCTTATTTCTACTTTTTTTTTTTTTCCTTTCTTTCCTCTTTCTCTCTCTGTCACTCTATCGCCCCCGTCACTTTTCTTTTTTCGTTATTCAAAATAGAAAATACGTTATAAAAGGCAATTTAAAAACGATTTTTTCTCAACAGTTGCTCAAAAAAAAAAAAAGAAGAAAAACAAGTGGAAAACTGGGTGCCATGTTGTTGGAGAAAGGGACAGAAATAGTTTTTCAGCTTAGCCCAAGTTATTTTGAACTTATATTTGTAGTTCTTTCCCGAAATAATTTTCCGATACCGAACAATTTTCGAATATGTACTCAAACGTCGACTTTGGCATAGCCTGTGCACCATTCTCTCAGCAAAACGGGATTCCAGTCACGACCTTTTTCTTGTGTCTACGTTTTACTTTTTAACGACATCCTCCTTTTGATTTTCTCCCTAAATCAAGCTGTTTAGAGCAAACTTTCTTTTTCCGCGTCTCACTCTCCAAAATGGAAAGATAAATTTTTAAGAGATCACAATTTTATCAGTGCGCTCACCTATCTTTATTGCTCCAAGTGAAATAACTTTAATGAAAATAAGAAAATAATTAAGATGGCCCATACAACAACACCATGCAATAACGAAAATCATGGCTTTTTACATATTACGTAGGAGACCGGGGGGTACCAAGCGTTTCTAGAAATGAAAAAAATTACCATTCTCTACTGGTCGGTGTTGACGAGTTAATTCCCACGTCTTTTTGGCGGGTAGTAGGTACAAATTGATTTCCATTACATTTTAGGTTGAATAGGCATGAACTGATTCTGGGGACGAGTTTGATTCCCTGCTCATTAGCATTACCCAGGAAACAGAGTAATGAGGCTGGCTAAATGGTCTCCCAATAATTTTGTTGCTCTTTTGAAATTATCAAATTTGAAAAATTGTCAGCCTTCAAAATGTCAATCAGGAGCAAAATGCGCTTGGCAGAAATATAGCTCAACCTTTGAATATACAGTACTGGACCAGTAAAGCTTCATAAGCCCAATGTACTTCGTAATATCAAGACATGGCGGCATAAAAGAAGGCAACCCGAATGCACTTGGTGCGTATTTTCAATGTTTTGCTCAAGTTTACCGGCTCAATTTTTTTTTGTCTTCCTACTTGAACATTACCAGGCGCTTGTGGTATCTAGATACGTTAAGATTCTTGTACGTTTTGGAGGGACATGAATCGTAAATTTAATTCAACCGTCAATAACAGCGAAAATACTGAAGGCAAGACCAAGACCAGACAAATACCGATTGCGCAACACCAATACCAACACTCGTCTCCACAGGATCTGACAAAAAAGAATTAACGCAAGAACACAACCAGGACTAACATGGTCTCGATCTGGCCTTTGACTAAGTTTTTTGGAACAATCGGAGAAAAGCGAAAAACATAGAGGAAAAAAGCTTAAATCGTAGATGTTTAAATAAGAAAAAGAGTATTTTCATTAAATAAAAACAAAAAAATATACACCAAACTATTTATCAAAACTCGTTTTCATTATCCTTCAACTAGACGGTTGCTTTCAACACAATTTCTCTGCTCATTCAATAGTCATCCGATCAATTGATATATTTTCATTTTGGAAGTATTTCACGACTAAAACTCATTGATACTGACCGACAATGACAGGAAACTTCGCACGCCTGCACGTGAAGGATAGAAAATCCAATAATCAGTATGCGAATACAATTAACCAATTCGTCCGTTTGAATATATTCCAAACCGCTGGCCCACGTCCAAACAATGTTTTCGAGCCTTTTTTATCAAATAATTTACAATCCCACGAAACACTGCCCTCGCCCCACAAAACTGATCGTCTTTCGTTCATAAATACGAGCATAACAGTAGAAGTGACAAAACTTTATAGTAGCATAAAAGCTGCATACATCCATAACTCAAAAATCAAAATGACATTCATTAGACGTACCTGCACGTAGCGGAAAAAAAAACAATCACGTAAATAATAAAGTCGTTCAATTGAAACAACAATGTGAGACAGTGGGACATTTTTAAGAAAAAAATAAAAATAAATAAGGGGAAAAAATAGAAAAATGATACTAAAATTTTTTCAAACGGGTACAGAATGCTGACCTTCTGGTTGTGGTAAGCGCTAGTCAACAATGGGGTGCATTCAAAAAGCATTCAGTAGGGTCGCGTTTAATATTGTTTGATAATTTTTATGTCATTCTGTTCAAAATTTTTTGAATGGAACTATGGCAAGTATCTTTATAATAAAATTATTTCGTCACAAATAAAAGAAAATACGAGGAAGTTACAGAAGTTTGTCATATGTTCGGATGTTTTACGAGTTTTGCGGTTTATATTTTACATGGTGGTTGTTCGAAACGATTGAAAAGCATAATCAGTAAACCTTTCCATATTTATTTACCCCTTCTTCGTTTTTTTGTTTTCTATTTGAAGTAATCCACTCAAGGGTCAGGCAAAATCGGCCATACATTATATTAACTGCATTGTTAACGTAGAAGCGGTAAGTGGTAATAAGTCTGTATGTGTACTGACCTTGTCATGGAAGAATGAACAGACAAGGTGTGAGTGCAACTGAGGTGAAATTATAGAAAATGGCACAAGCACTGGCACACTCCAAAGGATATGGAAAAATTCCTAATTCGAAGTCCCAAAACCTGCGTTATTTGCACGGCATTTAAATTAACTCTTAAACATACGACAGATTTATTTCATAACCATTCAATGATATAAACGTGGCGCGGAGATAAAGGGTAAGTTTCAAAGAATTTTTTCATCGAGAATACTATTTAACTTTGATTAATTAAATTAAGGTATTATTGTAATGATGAGTGTCTTCGACACAACTGGGTGCGGAAGTTTCTCAATTAATTTACATCTGACTGGCTACGTTTTATTCGAGCAACGAAAGATTAATCAATAAATAAAACAGCAAAAGGTTTCCATGGAAATCATACAACCTTTTCCTCGTTATATTCACATTTCTTAAACGTATACGCGGTTCAGAAATGAATGATTTATTTGGACCAGGACTCACCTAAAACAAAAATACGAAATTAAATTACACTCATACAATAAAAATAAATAAAATAAAAAAAAATAAAAAAACAGAATGGAACACAAAAAAAAGTCTAAAACTATTTACCCCTGAATGAAAACTAATTATTTACTAATGCCACGAAGTATTCTGTCTTTCAAACGAGTTACTTGAAAAGAGGAACATAAGAGCAGACAAAAAAATGAAATATCAGGAAAGCCTATTTTAAAAACAAATATCTTAAATAAATAATCTTCATAGGTGATAATTTTTAGGTCAGTAAAATTAAAAGAGAAACTATCTAATTTGTTACAATTTATTTTGAATAAGTACAAAAAAAATCCAATGACAAATTTTGCCCAAGGAATTTTTTACACGTCAGGACTTTGAAATAAAAAAAAAAATGCACATAAAAAACTACATGTTTACTCAACAATAGGTGAATATTTTGCAGAACTCCTTCCAAAATTCATGCAAACACATAATTGAGAAGTGTGGAAGGACAATAACACGTGCTATTCGTGCATGATTGTGGTAACGTTTTTCCAATCAGAATATTTTACTGGATATGAATTTCAAACCTAATAACGAATTTTTTTTTTGTTTTTATAAACAATAGTACAAAAAATTTTTCACTTTTCAAATGAGAATAAATTTTTTTAGAGCAAGCACCCTATTTGATCAAATAAAAACTTGAAAAAATTATTAGTGGTTAAGTTACTTCATTTTAAGGAATTTTAATTCTTGAAAGGAAAGAACTGCAAATCTACTAAGTTCACCTCCCAATATTCTTAGTTTTTCACAATTTATACAATAATTTTGAAAAGATTCGTGAAAAATCGACTCACTTGAGAATACTGGTTGTAGCTCGGTGAAAATTCAAACTCTTACACTCTTTTGTTCAATTATCGGGCGAAAGTGCTAGACTGGCCTTTGAATAACTCATTTGCAAGATCCGTACAATTATGCAGTTTCGGGCTATTCGTCGAAATGAATCAAACATTATTATATACGAAACATCAAAAGTTTCTCGGGACTACATAGATCGCTTATGAGTCCACATAAATTGTTCAATCATAGCTTGAAAAAAAATTCATCGTTAAAATTGCTAAGGGTTCTCGTGATATTTACTGATTTACTGTCAGAGATGATTTTAATAAACGCAGTATTTCAATCAGCAGTGTACCAATGATGCGGGGAATTTTATCCCTCTTCAAGTACGTAAATGAAATTCTGTCTCATTTTCACAATTGAAAATTCATCATCGGTTCGTATCCCAATTATAGTTTATGTTTATTTTTGCGTAATATTTACCAACTAGGTATCCGATCGCAAAATGAAGATTTAAATGCTACGAGAGGGAGAAATTTACGAGCAACAATTTTTTTTTTCCTGCTACGGATTTTATTCGCGGAAATAAATTGAGCTCCGGGGATGAGTTAAAAGAAGGACTTCGGTTTGCACAAAAATCACCGCCACAGAATCTCGTATTTATTGGCTGGGGGTGGAGTAAAGCTATATGATAAAACTTATTTCTAAAACGTAAAAGATCGCTTTTCATGCGTTTGTGTACGAGTGAGGGTGGGTGACTACGAGTTTGTAAGGGGTCAGCGGGGGTTGGGGCACGACAAAAAAAAAACAGTCGAGGAAAGCATCGACACACAAAACACCAAGCATCATCGTTCAAACTTTTAAACAACGTACACAGCATTCGTATATACAAGCACACATAAGCGCGTACACACACAAAGACATGTGGAAAGAGAAAAAGCTCGACTTTATATCGACACGCCTTTTATGGCCAACCAAATCGACATTATATTGCTTCGATTCCCACGTGAATTTTACTCAAAAACTTTTCGACGTATATGTACTTGTAAATTTAATTTTAGAACTGTTTGCATAAATATCTATTATTGTGGCGGTGCTGATAGAATTAATATTTTTTTTTAACAGATATGAAAAGGAGGCAGAAGGGAAGGATCAACGGTCAACAATTAGAATGCAGGAAAACGAAGTTCGTGAAATTTGAAAACCATATGAGAGAGATTGCAATTCGAGCATCCTGAATGAAATCATACTTGATCATTTTAAGTTTATCTCAGATTAAAACCTACAGAACATTTCAGAAGGACTGAAAAAGCTATATGCTTTTGTTCGTGCTAGTCTATTATAAATGTTAATTACTTCGAACACAGTATTAACAAACCATTTTCAATCGTTGAGTACGCACATAAGAGTTAAAATGATTGAAATTTTTAAGGAGCAGTGGTTTTCCCATAATGAAAAGCTTTGTTTAGAAACTTGACCACATAATAATAGTTTATGGATGTAGGAACGATATACGAAAGATAAATCATAAGAAAAATGGCATAGACCAGTGGGATTTGCGGATAAATGGAATGATTTATGCTATGAAAAAATAATTTAGATATTTGAATGAGTTTTTGAATTCATAATGGTTGTGCAAGAGGCGAAAATATGTCGGAAAGAAAGAGTGAGCCTCCCAACACCTGAAAATACCCTCTTATTAAAAAATCGATAATATGAAACACAAAAAACTAGCGTATGGAGAAAGATAGAAAATGTTGGTTTTCCTAACCAAAAATAAAAATAAAATAAGATAAATAAATAAATACAATAAAAAATCAAAATATTAAAAATATTTTGTACAACAAATAATGTGTAAAAATTTTATTACTTTCAAGATTATATGTAAAAGAAATTCATAATGAATTTAATAAATCAATCAATATATTGAGACATCTGAAAACCCACGGGCTTCCCTTCACGTCACCACCGAATTTCAATTACTTATATACTATTAGGGAATGGCTTACAAATTATAAGACCGTATCAACGGTAAGTCCACAGATGAATACATCAAGTCAACATGAAAATAACTTCCCATTCTACAAAATATACAACGCTAATCGATTAATATTATATACTTTTGTGGTGACATGTATCTTAGAATTTGATTATTGGTGAACCAACACCTTATCTCTCTCGACTGTTTACAATTTTGGTTCAACTGTGAACAGTCAGTCTTGTTTCATACATTGATTAATTAAGATGTTACAATAATTTAGTTTTGTAAAAAATTAATAAACTCATCTATTCTGTTATATGTGTACGTAATTACTTTTCTGACCACTTTTACAAAATTTAGTTTACTGAAACAGACAATGATTATTCAACGCCCACATCGTTATGAAATGTCCCAACACATTCAGCCTTCACAGAAAAAAATTAAAATTAAAGCCAATGGAAATAAGGGGGTGTTGCACAGCATTTCTCATTCACGTACACTTTCTTTCTCTGTTTTTTTATTCGAGAAACTGATTTTGCGTTTTTAACTAGTACTGACACATAAATACTAAGTAATGGCATTCGATGTAACCTTTACTTGCACTTGGTAAATTTTTACGGGAGCTCTCTCTTTATGTGGGTGGAAAACACGCAAAATGTAACTCCAGAATGACAAATAAACAAAGTAAAATATTGTTTGTAATTTCTTCGCAAATGAGTTACTGCACAAAAAGCAAAATTCTTGATGGTTACTTCATGAATGAAACAACCAAGGTTAAACATTTTCGAGTACGACCCAATTAATTTATGCACTCGCACTGCAAAATTATTCCGACCTAGTTTTTACAATACTGTGTTTACCTTCGAAGTAATTATCCTCCAGTATGAAGGAGAATGGGCTTAACCAAATTATTCTGATCAAAAATATCGAAAGAATAGTGGGAACTTTATGACAGAATTATAATAAGAAAACATGCAAAGATCCACCGGACTACACGGGTAAATTAAAGCAATTAAGGGGATATTTTCCACACGACACTAGAGAATAGACGATAACAGTTATACCAAATTTTCATTTTTGCAAGTCCGTTTGTTGCGAAATGTTTCGCAACTTCGATAACGTTCTCTATAAATAATTCTAGTTCGGCCAATGATTTCTTGCTCCAAAATCAGAATGTCTGGTATACCTAAAGTTAATTTATAGCAACTACAAACAATCGATGTCTACACGATTACGTAAGGTTCCAAGCATAGGAATATTTACACCCTGAAACCGTTCCGTTATAACGAACGTCATTATCGAAAATTATAGCTTATCCACGTTTGGAGCCAAAAGAAAAAAGAAAAGAAAAAATAATAATCCGGGCAAGTCAGGATTTAAAGAGTAAATAATAAAAAGCTGAATTTTGGTATATACGTAGGTTTCACCATTCTTTACAACCATCTAGAAGTCCTAATGCGAGAGACTTCAACTTGCCCTCAAGGGTTAAAATGGTGGCGCAAAATCATTTTTCACATTTATATCAGTGGATTTTCATTTGAGTGAAAAATTGTTCAAACAAAATTAAAAGAAGCGTTTAGAATTTATAAAAACTTATTCCACTATTTTTTCGTCAGGTGCAATGTCTTTGTATAAATCACCGTTGAAAATAATTATTTTTCTGTTAATAAATATTTAACACTGTAAACACATGCAGTATAATGCGTAAATTAAACCAAATACAGTAAATGAATTCAGTTTGCCAATAATCTTATTCATAGTGTATAGATCATCATTTGCAGTGACATACCTAGAATAGGAGTACATAGTCTGTATCTCATACAAAATCTAACAAAAAATCAGTTGGCAGAAGTTGCTGAAATAAGTAAAGGGGCAAATTTTAATTTACCTATCTGTCGACACATTGTGAATAAAATTATTGACGAACTGAACTCATATACCGTATTTAGGACAGCTGCATTACACTGCATGGGTTTACTGTGTTTAATTGGTATTAGTAGGAAAAACAATGTTTGCAACGGTGATTTATGCAAAAGCTATGTGTCTGGAAAAAAAAATAGTGAACTACTTTTTTATCGGTTCTTCAGTCTTCTTTCAATCTTGTTAGAACAATTTTTCGCTCAAATGAAAATTAAGCGATATAAACGTGAGAAACGTTTTGTGCTGCAATTTTAACTCTCCCGGGGAGAAGCCGATGTCCCTAGCATAGGGACTTTTAGGTGGTTGTAAACAATGGCGAAACCGACGTACCTATATAAAAAAATTCTGCTTTTTTCAATTATTTCATTTTTAAGACATCTTAAAGCTATTTTGGTTGGACTAAAGCACAAAATATTTAAATAATCAGTATTTCCTTATTCCATAATAACAGTAGGACAAAAATTTAAAAAAAAAAAATCTAAGGAACTATTTTTAAACGTTTCGGCTTCACAGAGTGGAAAAGAAGTCCGAAAATTTGCAAACCATCCATCCGAGTAATCATCATTCCGTGATTCTTTTTTCACTGATATTGACTGGTACAAAAGTGTAACACACAAAATTTGTCATCACTGCATACACAGCTTATTTCAAGTACCTACGGTGTTCGCTAAATATTTGATGATAAAAATGCTGTCATACTCAAACATTATTGATTCGGCGGGTGGTCTTTGTACAGAATACCTTTTCTTGGTGTTCGTGGAAAGAAGAACAGATTGTGGGGGTGCTTGAACCCCAAAATTCTCTTAAAATTATGCCATTGAACTGATTTATTGTCAATAACAGCAAATATTTCATTCAAAAAGAATCATAATAGAAAAATGAAAATGAAAGTCTACACTAACAAAGGGTTCAAACTCAAATAAGGGACATCTTACAGTTCAGATAATTTCATATACAGTAATAAAATTCTAAAATAAATAACTTGTAAGTGACATAAGACGTTATATTTAAGCCAATGAATTACTTTCCATGGGCAACTGCCCATCATATTTGTTGAAGGAGGTACAGGGAACTCAAGAATTTACGATATAGGAATTGACCAAGAATTTTAGTTACTGGACATGTATAGTAGTAGAGTAGTAGTAATTTCATAAACGAAAATTTATTAAAAAAAAACTATATTTATTCTTGTGACGCTGACAGTTGACCATCCACCAATTCTTCGAAAAGAATGTAAGCAAAGCCAAATTTGAATTCAAAACAGAAAGAAGCGAAAAGCGAAACAAAATCAAGACCATGGTAGTCTTCGGGCCGAATGCAAGAATCCATCTAAGTATTAACTGTGACCTAGGAAGTACTCATCATAAGTATTCTTACTTGTAAGCCAAGACGATACTTACCAGTTCATATTTACGATACGGTCTGATCTGTATTTAAGTATTTCTCGAATAAGTAACCTTCTTGCATATCTTAAAATGATACTTATATAGGTAATTGTTAAGTCGTAGTTAGCACTTCAATATTGTCCTTGCATTACCAAGTCCTCAAGACACCACTCTTGTTAATTATAGTCATCACCAACTGAAAGTATTTCTTTCAAGGCGTTTGAATTGTTCGTAGACTTGTATGCAAGTGGTGTTTGAGTGTACTGATTTTCATCCTTATACATATAAATTATAGTTTAGAGGATGAAGCGTTCCTTTGGCCCAAACTGAGTACCCATTCTGAATTTTCAAATTTCTGTCGATATATTAGTATAGTAGGTACATCAGCAGATACATGAAGAATTATACGGAATTTGCAAGAAATTTTCAAGTATTACTATAAATACACTCTTGAGGGAAAAATCACTCATCAATCAATAAATTTGTATATGAAAATCGTGAATTTAATTAGCCTTTTCAAATCTTATGACTGGGTCGGGTTTTGAATATTAAACTCATGTTAACGTCACGTTTGATTTTTTGTTCAGCATAGCCTCGGCTATATATTCCTGTATGAACGAAGAAAAACTAGTAAGATGACCAAAGAGAAAAGTCATTTTGTGCTCTTAGATTTTTTTTTCTCTCCCGTAGGTACGGTCGACAATTTTTCTCATTACGGTTCAATTAACTCTCACGAATGAAATTACTGTACAGTCGTTGAAAAATATATAAATAAATAAATAAATAAATAAATAAATAAATAAATAAATAAATAAATAAATAAATAAAAATAAATAAATAAATAAATAAATTATCAGGTAAGTCGTAAAATTCGCCGAACGACGTGTTAACCGCTCATTAACACTTCGTAAACGAAAAACATTTATTTAGATGATGTGCTAATATACACGCACCACATTCTCATAAATATGAAATCTGCGAGCGTAGACCAATAAGCAAACACCTCATCGTATTCCTAACCGCATAATTTATGTGGGATGAATTTTTGTCGCATATTGTACCTATTTTTTTCCCTCGTCACTCATCCCCCTTCGTTCATTTGTAATCTTCTACTTCCTCTACGTTTTCTCCACCCTTTATTTCCCTCCATCGCAATCTATGACTTTCTCTCTCACCCTTTCTCACTCTACGTCTCAGTCACCATATTTCAACTTTTCTCTTTTTGGTATGCATTTGTTTGCATACCATTCTCCTCTTCCTCACTCTTCTTCATTCTTCATCGCTCACGTCCCTAGAGAAGTGAACAAAAAGTTGACTAATTAACAGAGAGTGTCATAAATTGTTCAGTTTTTCTTTTCTCTGCTTCCCGAATGTCATCCAGTGGTTCGTGTATCCAGTCATAATTTTCGCGATTATCGGAGAGACAGCATTTTTCGACGGCATTAATTATTTTTGACGCGGCTGCAAATTTATAAGCTTGTAAGGCGAGGAGATGGAGGTAATAGAAAGAGGAAAAACATTGGCAACGACCAAGCATTGTAAGGAAACAGTAGGAGACGAGAATTAGTTGTGGAAAAAAAAAAAGAAAAAAGAAGAAAAAGTGAAATGGAGCTCCAAGAATCAAAGATGACGAGCATAATGTGAATCGTGGGTTTCAGTCATCGAGAGGACAATTAATTTACAATAACCAAAAATTATGATTCCCAGCTTAGAGAATTCGTTATTAGGTTTGACTCATGAATGTTTTCAAACTATTACCTATACCTACCTATGAAAGGAGAGATTAGCAACTCGACTCTATTCGAAAGGAGAAAGTGCATCAGCAGAATTATTCGACTGGATGGAATATTTCCAATTTTCTGGGTACAATAGATCCTGTCCTTAAGAAAATGGAGGATGACGAGTGCACATATAGGTAGAAAGTGCAAATAGCCTACATAAGCTTAGGCGTCTCGACTGTTTTCGCGAACAAAAATATGAAAAATTCATTATATGCGATTGTCTGAGGTTCAGTTGAATAAAATGCCCACTGAAAATAATACACCATTTGCAGCTGAAATTCGCCATTTATACGGATTTTTTGGAAATTCGTATCTTAAATTTTACGTCAAATTAAAAAATATCAACAATCTAATATAAAAGAAATTCACCAAAAATTCGAAGGCTACCATGCTTTTCACGAGTATCAGCCACCCAATGAGATTACTAATAAGAATGACGATAGCTAAAAGTTACAATGCGAACAACTAGCAAACGAACTTTTTGACGTAACTGGCTTCGACTAATTATTACACCCTCTACCGTATGAAAATTAATAACATTTCAACACCGTAGACCACACTAGAAAATCAAAATGTCTCAAAAGGGTTGTGCTGACGGCAAAAATATTTTCAAAAAAGATTTCACATAGATTTACGATGAACATCATACTGTGAAAGATAGTTTTGTTTCGACTGTCAATATTAGATCGACGAGTATCACGAAAAAAAGAAAAGAAAGAAAAAAAAAAAAGATTAAATGGGCTGCGAATACTGCAACTGTCGGCAATTCGTTTTAGTAATTTTCGCCATAGGAGATATCCTGCGGTTATTCGCAAGCAAAAAAAAAAAAAAAACGTTGCAAAAAATCTCCAAGGAGGAGGTATTGTTTGCGCGTGAGTGGCTTCGTTGGGGTTGGCTACCGTCAAACCATTTTACCTGTCGTCTGTTGGTAAGCCACCCACTGATAAAACCACACCACAATCTCATTTACCTGACATACCTGAACCAGCTGGAGAAAGTAGTCCACGATACGAATTTCTATTCGTCGTTGAAGTTCCTTTCAATCTGTGTGACCTACATATTTTTGGTTTTGCGACGACCGAAGATTGGCATGGAGTGGCGACAGGAATCTGAACGCTGAGTGAAAGGGTGAAAAAATCGAGAAGGAAAAGGGTGGATACTTAGACGAATGAATTCTAAAGCAAAGGTGTATTTCATCTTCATTGCGGTGGAGTACCGGTTTGTTTTTATGATCGAGTATTTAACACATTGCTACAGATTAAATTATTTTAAATCGAACAGAACATTTATCCAGCGTCTATAGGAATTTTGAGTTAAGATACTTAAAATACAGGGCGCGAGAACAATTCATTTCATTTCAGACATACTTCGGTGGGGTTGAAACTATTTTCTTCCGTAGTCTTTTTGCTTCTAGAGTGACATAATGGGAATATGTGATAACGGATTCAAGCTTGTCAAAACATCCGTACGTCTGACCTCACATTACAGGTAAGGCGGCAAGAAACTCTCAATTCGATGCTTAAGCACTATAGTTTCATTTCAAAGCGTGTTTCTATTATGAACAGAATTTCACGAGGCGAACAATAATACTGATGCAGTTTAACGGCCCCACCAATAACGCCATTTGTAAATTCTGAAAATTTTCAATCTAGAAGAAATACGTTTAGTATATTTTTAAATAATGCAAAAGATATAAAACTTGGAATAATGCCCAAAAGCATAAGGGAATTAAGGGATACAGTAAAACATTTCGCATTACATGCGTCATTCAAGACTATGAATCAAATTCGCAAAAACATTAAAACACTTGTTGACAAATTTCTGCATTCTTAAAACTTCAAAAACATTAAATTGTCCAGCAAAACTCCTAAAACAATAACAAATAACTAAATTTCTAGCCCTATATGAGGTTGTTTTTAACCTTTCAAATGAGGTACATTATTTTTCTAGGATTTAAAAACTTAAATGGAAACGCAACACCATTCCGGAATGTGTATGTAGAATGTATGGTGCTGTTATCTCCGTATACTGCTACATAAAATTTGATATTAACCTTTAAAATAAATGTACGTACTTAATTAGAGATGAAAGAACTCAAGATTTTACAACTAGATGTACGAAAGTGCAGAAACAAATCAGCAGAAAAAGACTGTACCTAATCGACCATTAGAATAATGCAATGGACTCATCCTTAAGAACCTACATAGGTATGTATACAAACGGACCCCTTCAAAATTGATGATAGGCGTTAGGTAGCAACAAGAATTTATACCATATTTTCAACGCATAAATAGTTGAAGCACCTTCTTGAAATTTGTTCCATTTCGTTGGAAAGGTACATATCTACTGAAACGAGATATCTTTTGTCGATCAAATACAGTTTTGAAAATTGGTAAAATGATTTTATAATGGTTTTATATTTCAATGCAGCACCTAATAAAAAGGTTTTAAATTCGATGAGACGTTAAGAGATTTCAAGATTTCATGGTCATTTGTCATTTTGAATATATCTAATATAGTAATGCTATTTGGCATATAAATTATATCGCACAAATTAAGCACAATTTTCTTCTTTTCTTTCATTTCTTGATACAAATTACATAAATTATAATCTAAATTTTCAATAATCCGAATTGCGACAACTACGTATAGAAGTTTTTTTTTTTTTTATATATAATTATATAAAGGAAAAACAGGGACATCGCAAACGCTCATCACAATAACGACATGATTCTCGAGTGTTTTGAATCAATAAATTCGTGGAATATAATTTAACACCACAAATAAGAAATTCTATATTTGGTACAATAACGGTAACGAAAATTAAACGTCGATATGGCATAAATTTGCACCACTTGTTTCTACATCTTAGTTCTCAGAAAAATAAAAATATTCAGGAATGAGCAAATTAAAAAAATTATTCAGTAACTTAATAACGCGAGCGTTTACTTTTTACCCAACATAGCAGTCTTAAAAATATTTACGATACGGTCTTGCATTTACCAGTTATTTACTCCCAGCATCTATACTCCACTCCCAATGGCTGCTGATCCGCTCTTCATCCGTTTACTATATTAATCTCTTTTTTTCGGTCTGTCTGTCTGTCTGTCTACCGTCTCTTCTCCTCTTCGCCGATAATCGGTATCGTATCTAATTTGAATAAAAGTGTGTACTTTTCGCATTGCTAAATGAAGTTACAGATCACTCGGGAGAATTTATAATTTACTCGTTTTACTAAGCCAGGGTATGCACGCGAACAAATAAATATTGATGCTGGACAAAGATGCTTTAAAAGGGTGAGTGTAAAAATATAGAGAAAGAGTTAGCGAGAGAGCGGAGGGTAGGGGGGAGAAAACAGCGACTGAAAAACTCAGAGAAAAAGAGGGAAAAAAAACAAAAACCACAGGAAAATGTGTGAGAAAAAGGAGGAGGGAGGAAGCATGAAATACGATATCTATAGCTAATTAATGAATTTTTGAAGGTTATACAAGGTGATGTACTAAATTGGAAAAACCCTATAAACTAATTAATATTCAGTTTATTATGCGTACATATTTACACAGGTACAAACTTACTGTTAGGTTATTTAAACACGTACCTAATACTCTACTCTCTCGTTTTTCGTATAATTGATATTCTTTTTTGGGAACTAGCAACCAGCATTAGATGGACTGGCAAATAGCAAATGAAATTTAAAAAAAATATGCGTGAGATCCGCTGAGGCTATATAAGCTATACTCATGAAGGTTTGATGTGTAAACATGACAACAGTGTGGTTGTGTGCATGTACAATGCATTGCACATACACATAACCTCATACCTACACGTTATGTAACACACAGATGAGAATTACAATTGTAAGAGTTACAGTTACGCAAATCTGACAATTCTAATTCTCATTTACCCCTGCCATAGACTGAGCACTAAGGTGTTTACATATCAAAAATTCTAATACAGTGGAAACTCCCCCTAGGTTTTAAAAAGTAGAAAATTAGTTGTTAAAAAGTTAATAATAGATCACGATTATTGTCTCTTTATTGGGAAAGAGGCGGTGTCCCACAAAAGCACTACTGCATGGAAAAATGAGGATGAAAGTGGCACCTAAAGTAAAAGTCCCAGCACAGAATGCCACCCAATAAGGATGTGAATGTTAATTTGTGGGTAGAAAAAGAGTCTCCTAGTTAAGTGCAGGACACAAGCGCCATATGTTAGAGAAAATGTAAAATAAGTTTAGGTTAAAAACGAGTCTTAAAAGATAAGCTTTTATTTTTTTTTGGCTTTAACTACTTGCGAAATAAACATTATTTCGTTCGGGAAGGTTGGTTGCAGTATTGGTATATTTTAAAATCGCGGTAATGAGTAGAATAAAAGCTTAAAATAAACATGAATTACGCACCAAATAAATAAATAAAATTTATTTCTTAAAATTCATAATTACTACGTAAGAAATGAAAATTATTTACAGTAATTTCAGTGCCTACCAGTTTCAGAAGTCCAACTTGTCTTACATACTCCACTTTTTTGTCGCAAAAACACTGTAATTCTGCTAAAGACCCACAAATCCTGCATTTTTTTCAGCTTGTTTTATTTCCTTTCTTTTAACGTGATCAGTCATCTTTACATACTTTCCTAACTGCATTATTAAATAGATCTACGTACCACTAAATTAATGAATTTGTGAAGTAAATTAAATTGATACTTTAGGTGTGAGATAAATATTTAGCCACTATAAACGAGAATTCAGAAACCCACAAATCGAATATAAATAAGGTATGGCAGGTAACAATATATGTACATTTTGGTACTTTGGGGACTGTTGTTCAACAAATTCTGAAGCCAAATACGGAACAGGAAGTGGCGCAACTGAATCCAAAATCAGGGCTTTAAACTGCCTTTTACGTCAGATGGGGCAACTGAAATGCAAATGGGTAGTGTAATGAAAATACGCTCTTAAAATTCCTATTTTTTTACACCTAATGTTAAGATACCTAACATTAATAAAAAAGTAGATATAGCTTTCAACTGGAGAGCTCACATCTGGTTGTCAGGCCACTTGTTGGCTCTGCATTCCATTATGCACGTTTTTCTTCAAGGAAAAACGTAACAACAAAATTAATAATTTGAACTTTTGCAAGCTCAGCAAACTTGATCAACTAATTGTAGTGTTTGCCTAATATTACTGTCCGTACTTTTTACTTCTCCTTTCCCCTCTGAATTTTATTGTCTATCAAATGTTTTATTCTTCTCTGTTAAACGAACTAATAAAATTAAAGCTTTTCATAAAGCTCGCCCATTCGTTCAGTTCTCATTCTTGCATTTTTAGTTAAACTCATCAATTTAGAAAGTTCATGGTGACTGTGAGGGAGGGGATGAAAGGATGTGCACTTGCACCCCTCATCCCCTTATTTAAAGACAAATTCAAAACATTGAAAAACAATAAAAACTAAGAAAAAAACCATTTTTAGATTGAACTCCTCCTTGGCCCCCTGTGACCCCAAATAAGGGGTTAAGATAATATTCTTTGATATTATTGAGTGATATATCATTAATAATATTTTTTGAGGTGCTAAGTTTAGATTTGCAATCCATTTTTTGATCAAACCCCTGATTGAGCCCCCTGTCACCCCAAACAGGCGGTTGAGATACTATGCTTAGATATTATCGAGTGATACATCATTAATAATATTTTTTGTGGCACTGAGTTTAGATTTGCAATCTATTTTTAAATCAAACACCTCATTGACCCCTCTGTGACTTAAACAGGGAGTTCAAATAAAATTCTTAAATATTATTGAGTGATACACCATAAATAATGTTTTTTGAGGCACTGAGATTATATTTACAATTCATTTTTATATTGAACCACTTTTTTTCTTCCTGTGGCCCCATAAAAGGGACTGCAATTATATCTTCACTTATCATTGAGTAATTTGTTAGGTATTGGATGCCTATGTTTTTTGAGACCAACAAAAAACAACAAAATTCAGTAAAACCACTTGCCCAGCTTACTTGTAAGAAAAATAAGATTTTTGTATTTGTACTCAGAAACTTGTAAAACATTATAAGCAATATATCACACAATAAAATGTGAAAAGTCAAAATTAGCTAGTTATATCTGAAACACTTTGGATCACATAATAAGGAGTTCAATGAAAAAATACATGTCAAAATAAAACTTCGAGTCTAAAAAAATTACCAACAATGTATCACATAATATAATAGGGAAATTCAAAATTAGCCCCTTTTAGAGTCCCTGTGGGATTACATAATGGGTAAAATTAAGAAATTACGTCAAATTCAAAATCAGCAGCTAAAAAACTATTACCAAAGATGTATTACACTACAAAATATGAAAAGTCAAAATTTCCCCTCATTTTGAGCCTTGGGGTCAAAAATGAGTCAAATGAATAAAATAATGTCAAATTTGAACTTGGCGCCACAAGAAACAGTACAAATGACATATTACATAATAATATGTAAAAAAACAAAATTGGGCCCTTTTATGAGTCCCTTGGGGTCAAAAAATTGATCAATTAAAAAATTATTAACAAATTTGAACTCAGCACCTCAAGAAACAACAAATGATGTATTACATAATAATATGAAAAAAAATAAAATTGGGCCCTTTTATGAGTTCCTTTGGGTCAAAAAATTGATCAATTAAAAAATTATAAACAAATTTGAACTCAGCATCTCAAGAAACATTACAAATGATGTATTAAATACTAAAATGTAAAAAAAAAAACAAAATTGGGCCCTTTTTTGAGTACCTTTTGGGTCAAAATATTGATCAAATTAAAAAACTTAAGGTCCAATTTGAACTCAGTACCTCAAAAAATATTTTTGTTAGGCATAAACAAACAATATTATACCGTTGAGTTGGATAATTTCAGTGTACATATGTTGAAAGTTCCAAGAAAATGAATTTTTGGCCCATATCTGCTGCCCCTTTTTTATTTTTGGGATTTCAAAAAAAAAAAATTAGATGTGATACTCAAGCACCCTCATACCAATTTTCAACCTTCTACCTCAGTTGGAAGTACAAAAAATAAATACAGATAAAAACCCAAACTTATTGAATCTTATTTACTTAGGTGATAATTTAGACTTTAAGCTTTCTGTGCCAAAAGTTTTCTTGGGTCCTGAAATGAAATGTGCGTCCACCCTTGCTTCAAAGTCATTTTTTAAAGTCAATTTTGTTCAGTAAATTTTCACCAAAAACCTACTTAAAAATGAAGTATTAATGAGATGTATTGAAACCAGCAACCTCTGATAATGCAAAATACAAAAACGTCAATTCTATGACATCACAACAACTGGGTGCGCATCGAGGTACCATTTTTGGTGCAGCGCAACTTTGACATCTTATATCTTCCTTTCTATTTAATATTTTTCCAAAAAAATTTCAGAACCTTCATTCACAGGTTTTAGACTATCTCTCCCATTAATTTCAAGTAATTCTGAGAGTCGTGTCCGGTACCCTGCTGTGCTTTAACGTTAAGAGTTTACTGTAGTAGCAGTAAACAATTCATAAACTTCTTATATTAACTTTAATACAAGTTTCATAATATTTCATAAGTTTTTCTTTAAACCAGTGTGCATTTTATTAATATTTGTAGTAGTCTTTTTTCCCTAAGGTAGGATTTTAGAAGTTAACCTTGAAATTTACCAATTTTTGTGTAAAATTTAATAAAAAAAAATACACACCCGTTGATATTGATGTATGGGATAAACTGTGTAGCATTTTTTACTAGGTACGTATGTTATAGTAATGTGGATCTAAGGTATGGTCAATACAGAGGACATTTTATTTCAAAAACATGGTCTTACAAAATGAGCTACTTGACCTAGCAAGCTACCTATATTTTCTGAAGATCCAAACCAAGATAAAAACTTCACGTAAAGTTCTAGAAATATCTGTCAGGCACTTAGACGACACTTTGTTAGGCCCACATGGAAATGAGTGAGAAATTGAAAATGTGGACTTTTTTCATCTGTTTGTTTAAAAAAGTAGTACGCCTATGCATCAGTCATTAAGAAAACCCACAAATTGGAATATATATAAAAGTAACAGAAGTTGTAGAGAGTGTCAGGAAAATTTTAAGGTTGGTAAATTGGGGGTGCGAAGGTTTGAAAGGATTAAAAGTTAATGAAATGATGATCAAAATCCTTCTCAAACTTGAATGAAAGGAGTGACTAGGAAAGAAAACTGCTTATCAAAAAGAACTAAGGAAATAATGAAAAAAACTCTAGAGCAGCAAGCTCCGCTGGAAAAAGTAGGTTTCTGAGAAAAAAAATTATGAATTTTGATAGTTAAAATAATTGTTTTAAAGCTTATAATGCGTAAATGGTATGTTATGATTAAATGAAATTTGTCAACTGTTGACGAAATATTAGACATTGTGAAATTTAGAAGAATTATTTCTTGATTTGAAAAAATCAGATCTTGGGGAAGCTCTACCGGAAATATTGTCAAACCAAAACTGATAGCCAGTGGCGTAGTTATGGGGGGTATGGGGTTAAACCCCCCAAAATTTTTTTTAAACAGCAATTTTGTACACTAATAAATTTTTTTCAAGTTTGTAGTTTTTAGCAGTCGAAAACCTCTTATTAAATTTGGTCTGACTTTTGCAATAGGGAATGAGACTTACATAGTTATTCGTTTCATGATCTTCAGATTCCAAAAATACCTATCTCGCATTTTCATATTTCTTTATTTATTTTATTTAATTTTTTTTTTTATTCCGGCATATATTTTTTTGGGAAACAAAAACAGACGAATGGCTGAACAATAGGGCTGAAGTTTGCACCAGAGGTCAGTTTCAGTGTGAGAAAGCTCTGATAGAAATTTTGAGTTGATTGGTTTAGAGTTTTCGGAGATATTGGCCAAAATATAGCTAAAATGAGCAGGTTTTTAAGGTTCATTATACCACACCCCTGTGCCACAAATCGAAAACCTGCTTTTCTAGCTGGGCATGCTACGCTAATATTTTTAAAAATTTTTTTCATTGAAAAAAAAAACAATTCTAGCGCAGCATGCTCCACTAGAAAAGCATGTTTTCAATTTGTGGCACAGGGGTGTGGTGTAATGAACCCTAAAAACCTGCTACAAATTCATACTTTAGGATTTTGTAAAAATAATGTTTTCATTTGGCCAATATCCTTGGAACCGCTAAACCAATTGGCTCTAAATTTCTATCAGACCTTTCTCACACTGAAACTGACCTCTGGTGTAAATTTTAGTCTTATTGGTTCAGCAGTTTGTCTGTTTTTGTTTCCCAAAAAAATATAGGCCGAAATAAAAAAAATTAAATAAAATAAATAAAGAAATATGAAAATGCGAGATGGGTATTTTTAGAATCTGGAGATCATGAAACAAATAACTATGTAAGTCCCATTCCCTATTTTGAAAGACAGACCAAATTTAATAGGAGTTTTCAACTTTGTCGAAAACCTGCTATAAAGGTGGGGGGTCAAGCTTTCCCTGAACCACAAACTTTATATAAAATGTAAAATAATGTAAAAAAACCTCTGAACATAAATTCCTACACTTGAAAGAACTATGATTGATTAAGCAAAAAAATCTACTTTTAGCTCTAAACCAACTCTGTTTAAACTGAGTTCTCAGTTCTACTCCATGGATTTATTTCAGTGTCAGTTCTGTGAAGTGGGAGAGAAATTGTTTGATTGAAAGGAAAAGTTGAAATATAAGAAGCATGTAATACACATATGACTACATCTTTAGAGGAGAATATTTCATCAAAACTTATTCACCAATTTGGGTTAAAATTTCAAGAAACTGGACATTATTTGAGAAGTTTTTTTTTTAGAGATTTCCAGTTCTGGATAGAGAAATCAAATAGCCGCTTCAAATAAATTGTGTCAAACTTCACAGAAATTAATACCTGGGTCAAAATAACAAACCACCATATTGGATAAAACACTAAAACTTTGCTGGACGCTGAGTTGACACTGTTGGTGAAGGATATGTAGGTATTTGTTTTTGTTTTTTTGTTTTTCTCAAACAAATTGAAAGATGAAGCTTTTGGTTGATTAGTTTGAGAATAGGAAAAATTGTGCATCAATATGGTGTTTAACTTACAATAGTGGTTGACATTTTTGGGCCTCAGTGTCTGGTTCAATTAGGATGCTTGGGATGTTGAGAACAAATAATATGGTGACTACCGTTTCTTGATTATTTTTGGAGGTATCACATTTAGTTAGAAACAAAATTGATCTAGGTTCTGCAATCTTGGTCAGAGTCTTGTAAATTGACAAATTCAGAGTGATTCCCTTGAATAATAATTTCCTAATTTTAAAAATTACAAATAGATAGTTCTTTAACATGCATTTATCCAAAAAAATTGGGGAGGTTTGATTTTAGGTGACCAAACAGAAAGTAGTCATATTCTATTTGGATGAAAAAAACTATTAGTGCTTTTTGATGACTCTATAGTCCCATTCTAATTAGAAACGGACAAAATTAGTTTTCTAAAGAAGCTGATCTATTGACAATAATTAATTTCCTTTTACAAAAATTATTCTTTCTACCCATATTTCCATGAAAAACTGTGGCAACATTGCATTTATGTCTTACTAGGGACATACAGGAACAGGTGATGTGTACTCTTGATGTCTGACCAACGTTCATGAGGAGTCAATTTCAAATAACACAAAGGTCTGACTATAGACTGATATGATTTCATTTTTGTGTGTAAAAACACACACACATGCAGTCTAACCAACATACTGTTAAAGTATTTTTTTATTATTGAGTGTATAGCTTTGTGGGTTGGGCGGTTTTTTCAATGTTTTAAAAACTAAGACATTCTGCTGTCAAGCAACATTCTAACCTCAAAAGTAAAGATTTTTTTTTGGGTCTTACTAAGGCAGTTAGGTGTCAAGGTCCAACTAAGATACTATAATCACTTATGTATGTGTGTGTGTGTGTTTGTGTGTTTGATTGTATTCATGATTCAACATATACATATTAATATAAAACCAAATTAGCTGCTTTTCAGGACTCAGCGAATTTAGCAATGTTACATTAATATGAAAACACTAACGTAGCAGCTGCTGCGTTGGAAAAGTAGGTGTTAGAAAATTATAAAATTAGATAGTCATTAAAAAGTTATTAATATATTATTATAATGAATATTTGTTCAGAATGATGTTCCTATTAGTCCAAAATTAGGCATTTTATAGCCAAAATAAAAACGAAAATAGTGTTATAGGATTTACAGTATGACCAATCGGTACTAAAATAGCAAGATATAATAAATCATAATAAATATTTGTTTAAAAATTTCGTAGCTAGGTATTGGTCAAAAATTGAAAATTTTATAGTCAAAATAAAAATAAAAATAGCCATACCGGAAGTACTGTACGGCCGATCCATAACAAAATTTATTGTAAGTTATAATAAATTATAGCGAATATTTGTTTTTAATTTCGTAGGCATTGGTGGAAAATTGGAAGTTTATAGCCAAAGGAAAAACGAAAATAGTCATACGATAAGTATCGTACGGCCGATTCGCACCAAAATTTATAAAAAGTTATTATAATTTATACTGATTTTATTTCTCATATTTCGTAGCTTTCGGTCGAAAATTGAAAATTTTATAGCCAAAACAAAAACGAAAATAGCTATACCGGAAGTACAGTACGGCCGATCCATAATAAAATTAATAGGTCAAGTCCTTGACTTAGTGCAAATGTTGGTTCCAAATTTCGTGACTATCGGATAAAAATTGCGACTTATATCGGGGTAACAAGAAATTGGGTTATATATATGAATTTGAGTTGTTAGCGCCAAAATTTTCCTTGAGTTATAAAACGAAAAACGTATCCACTCTCACCCTTAGATCGATCCATGGCACAAATATTAATAAGTAGACTTTCAATATTAAACCTACTTAAAAATGAAATAACGTGAATGCTTATTCAACAAAATGAAAACTAAATACAAACATCATTTCCAATGTATCCTCGACTGTGTAAAAAATGCAAATCCTATAAATTTTTTTCTTTAATTTTCTTTTAAATAGCAGCCCAAGATAGGACAGATTGAATATTTGGCTGACTGAAAATGTCATAAAATGGGCGCACATCGCTTCCAAACTAGAAAGTTGTACACGTACGTTTTACATCTATCGATTAAACGACAAACAAATCCAAACTTTTTTCCCTCAAACAACAATGGCGCAATATACTTCCAAAAAACTGACCACTATTTCGGAAATACCACCCTTGCTTCATTGATGCGAGCTAGTTAATGCTTAAATTCAAGAAACACCCTGTATATCAGATTGCATTTCCCGACAACTATTCACCAATAGGTTACCCAGAGAACGATGTACCTATCTGTAGGTACATAAAACGCTTTTAGAACCGAAAGCGAAACTCGTTAATATTCCAAATAAACGGATATTATTCGAAATTGTAATCAACTTCTCATATATTAAATGATTCCATTGTTCGGCCCGGCAGTTATGGTCAGATTAAGGCTGCTAACCGTACAGGGAGTCAATATAGACAGTCATACAGGTGTATATGCGACGATATCAGTGTATTTGTGAGCATAGTGTAGACGCGCGTGAGAGAAAGGACGCACAGGAGAGTGGGTACTGCGCGGCACAACAAAAACAAAATTCTTCAAAAAAATTTCGCGTCGTGATTTTTCTGACAAAACAATGCTTTGGGGCATACATAGGCGAAAACAAGATGCGTAGATATCGAACTCATTGGCGCCCTTCATTTTTCCGCCATTCGCATTCTGTAGCGCAGGTACACGCAGAATGGTGGTGGCAGAACCGGTTACGAACGTTGCACCACGTAAATGGAGTCTCAACTCCACTATCGTCATCGTCATTATCACCATCAACAACGCCACATCATAGGGCTGTGTATATTGTATTTCTCTGTGAAAGTAGACTGGAACGAGAACACGAACGCTCTTAGGAGGAGCGGTACTCTGTTCGATTTGAATCGGGGATATGTAAACCAGTCATGCATACGAGACGCTACAACCAATTTTTGAAGCGAATTCTACAATAGAAAAAAAGTTACTGACTCGAAGGCAAGTGGTAAATAATTATCGATCACGATTGATTTTACCGTAATTACTCGTTGATCTGATTTTAAGTGCACCGAATCAAATTGATACTCACGGAGTCTGACAAAAAAGTCTAATTGTTATAGTCGCTGAAATCGATTTTCAGCGTTTTTACGTTTTGTTCCTCAAAAGTGTTTGACACGAGTACCTCTCGTTCAAATGGACGAAACGGTAGGTATCCAGGGTTATTCAGTTTCAATAGCACCAGACGAAATTCCCACGACTAACCGTGGAGAAGTTCCAAACTTATGCATATTAACTTGCCGGAAACTATTTCTCGTAGGATTTGGATGAATGAAAAAAAATAAAACAAAAACAAAAAAAAAAAATGAAAGAAAATAGGACATTAATGCAAAGGACGCGGATTCAAGTAATGGTGAGAGTGTAAGTTTATTAAGTGTGAGACTTCTCCTCCCTTAGTCATATTCGCTCGCACCAAATGGGAATTTTGTGCAACGAGAATGAAAGTGAATAACCTATTATGGTAGGATAAAATGGTTTTTGCCTTGGTGGAATTGGTTTTAACTAAAGACGCGATTTTGACCATAATTGAAGTGAATAATTTTAATTATCTCAAAATGAGGAATTTTGTTCGTAAAATTCGCAACTTTTGTACATAAAAAGTAATTAAATAATAAAATATTAAACTTGACCTTAACTTGATCACTTTAAAATAACTTAGAAAAATTTCTTTGGGTTCATGAAAAATACCAATGAAAAAGTAGTTAGAATCTGAGAGATTCAATATTCGAGAAGCTGTAGATGTAAAATGTTAACTCTGTCATTCCAAAAGTGGAAGTGATTTTGCCATCAAAATGGATTTTCGAAGTAAAATAATATTTGGTGGTTCTGTCAGGCAAAGTATGGTAGCTTCTCATGGGGGAGTAAGCGAGGCTGTCAAAACCCTCATTAAATGGAAGTATTTTCACAAATTTTGGTACATTGGGGTAAATATAGAGAAATAGCATCTCATAAGGTGCCAGTGAGTACATGTACTTCTGGATGAAAAATGTTTTTCAGGGTTTACCTTTATTTGTATTATTCAGAAGATTTAGGAAAAACATGGAAAAACAGAGGAAATTCTGGTTAGTTCAAAAGTTGGGACGTGTTCATCTAAGTGTCAAATCAGACAGATCGTGAAGTGTCCATTTTATTACTTTCGATAAGCTGAATATAAGGCAGTAAGTTTGGTTAAAACGAGTTTTTAAAAAATACGCTTTTATTATTTGAAGAAGAAAACAATGGCAAAAGAGAAAATAAAATTTCTAACTTTTTTTTTGAAGACAGAAACAATCAAAAATTGAAAAAACAACTGATAAAAACGAACATAAGGGCATGTGTGCGTGTGTCACAACACGTGAAAGCAGTGCTGAAGTTGGTCATCCGGTGTATATCAACAAATTGAGTGAGTAGAATAAAAGCGTATAATAAAATGACAGGTGCTATTGAGGTAAGCCCCAGAGCAGCGAAGTTATACAGGAAAACCTGTTGGGGGTCCAAAATTTGTATGTGTACGTATGTGTAGGAAGGGTAAAGTGTGGCACATAACAAACACTTTATACCAACCTAGTACCCCAATGGTCAAATTGGACAGAACAGAGAGGTCATTTTGTTTAACATCGAAGATGATCAAGTATCATGGGCAATGGCCAATAATCTCCTAACAGAAATTTTTCAGGCGAACCAATGAACAATATGAAAAAGGTAGGTCCAGAACACAACACTTTAATTATACCGTATTACAGACTAAGTATAGAGATAAAACCAATGTTTCAACATAGGATGAGAAATTTAAGCCGCTTGGCAATGATATATACATGACATATGTGTGTTTGTATGACTGTGTACTTGCGTTAAATCTAAAAATTCTGCTTCAATCAAAATGCACAGCTCCTTGCAATGCTGTTCAAATTTCTTTTCCTATGTTTGAAAAAACTGATAAAGCTTTTAGATCAAATGCGCTGTTCATTTATAATTCTAGAAGGTCTATGTCTCAATATTTTTCTAATTGTTACCTCAAGCACATAATGTTAGGTACCATGTAACCTCCACTTTTACCTCATCCATACAGATAAGATGCGCTTTTTTTGCACGCAAATAGGAACCCCTACAGCTATCGAAGACACCCTTTTATTACATCTGCCATTTTGTAGCCTACCTTGATTTACCCTATTTATTTTTTTTTGGTAAAAGCAATAAAACGCCTATTTTATGATTAATTAGCATTGACATGTACACAAGTTTTACTATTTTTAGGTGACCAGAAAACCCACCATTTTTCGTGTTAATTTATATTACGAATATACTCCAATATGGGCCAACACTGAAAAACAATGTATAAAAACACATACACTAAACTGATAGGCCTGAATATCGAATGCTGTTCTCAAAATGCTTTGAGATGCAAAGACATAAAATATTAAAAAACAATTACGATTGGAGACACTGGAGATCTAGATGCCACATAGTACTCAATATTCACCATATTCACCCTTGAAGCTGACATTAAAATTTGGAGAAATTTTTGCATTAAATTAAGGGTTTGACAGTCTCATTTACTCTCCTATGGGAAGATGCCATATCTCGCCCGGTCAAATCCCTATATTGGAAGTGATCTGGTAAATTCATTTTTCTACTAGAATCATTTTTGGATAGGACTTCTGAGAGAGCTCATTTCTCTAGTAAAAACATTCCAACTTTTGGATAGGTCTTCTTCGAGAACACATCTGTCCAGTAAAACATCTTATATTTCTTTCGCCTAAGTTACTAGAACCGGACTTATAATAATTTCGTAAATTTTTCTTGCTTTAACACTTGAATTTAACATTGAAATATTATTATTATTTGTTTTTGGACTAAGTTAAAGTCCGTTTAGGTGAATTGAGTAAATTTAAAGTCTTTTTTGTGAATTTTATTTATTTTTAAAAAATAAAGTTGTATGTTTTGAGTTAAATTCGATCTTTTAATTAATTATTAAAACTAATTTCCTTGGCTGAGATCAATCTCGGACCTGCCTCCATCGAACTCTACTCATAGCAAGAACCCATTGCTCGTGGCCCATAACAATAATTTTTATCCTTGTTAGTAATGGATGGTTAACGAAAAAAGTACGTCCCAGACTACCAGTTCAGGTATAACTGTACAATTCATTCTATTTAGACATCCTTACACGTTAACTTACCATCATTCATGAAGGTTCATATCCACGTGAGGGATATGACTGTTTCTGCTTGTTTCCTTTCTATGACATAGCTGTATTCGTTATCCATAAAATTAGGGTTGATTAGAACCCAAAACAATGTGTAACGGAAGAATTTCAACAGTCATTTCTACATACAGATGGTGAGAACAAGATCATAGTCCAAAAAATACTATGGGAGGCTAATTACCGTCGCGATGTTGAAATAAAAAATCATCATGTTCGGGGCACTAACCGCTGCCCTTGTAGAATTAATTAACGTTTTTTTCGACAGCGATCTCTTTCTCATCAAAGATAGTAATTTCTAATATAATTTTTCCTCATAATGGACTATAGTATATCTGGTAGGCTGGAACCAAGTTATACTCTTTATCAAAACAAAAAAAAAAACAAAAAAACTTTTTCAATTTGCATTTAAACTATATGCTGACTGAAACATCTTGTCTTCTCGATTCAAGTATCTTGTTAATATCCACGGTGAACAATAAAACAAACGAAAAGAGACGAACCATCGATTCTATAAAAATCTACAAAATTTCATTTTACGTTTTCTCCATTCAAAGTATACAATACACTGGTGTATTTCCTAGACTAATAATTTTTAATTTCCAAATTACACACATCTCGTCTCTTTTTTTCCCGAACGGAAAAGACCACTCGTATACATATACACACACACAAAAAAAAAAGTAAATAAATAATGAAAAAACGTACATAAAACGAAAAAAATTTAGTAACGTCGCCAAATAAAAATAATAATTTCCGAATGAACGAACAAAATTGCGACATACAGACGTTGCACAGAAATAAATAAAAAAATTTCGAATCGATATTTCGCAAAATGCACCCCACTCCTCCAAAAAAAGCAAGTATTTTCTCTGCAATACAGAAAAAAAAAGCAAGTAGAAGGGAAGGAGGGGAGTTCAGGAGTTTTGGATAAACGAACGCTTGAAAATTCTTCAACTTCTATTTTTTCACCCCTATTTATTTTTTCCAATTTTTTTCTCTCTTTTCAACAACTTTTACACACATAGGTGTATACACGTCCACCTCATCCTGTTGCTCGTCTTCTCTGGTGCACAGTTTTTCACGCATGAAAAGAAAATTCTAATAATTTTCCGATTCGTCGAAATTCTGTAAATAAGACATTAGACATAATGTATTGTGTTGTCAGAAAGAGACAGACTCGCGAAATATATTAAGTTCGTATGTGCGCACGGGTACAGATCGCTACCCTTCTGTAAACGTGTACAGTGTGTGTGTGTACACACACACACACACACACACACAGAGTAACGGTGAAATTGAGACAGAAATTTCCCAGTAGAATAAGCGATTTTCATCCGAAAAACTTATACGCACCGCCTGCCATACCGTGGCTTTGCTATTGCGCTGCGTAAATACAAACCGGCATAAACATGGCACACAAAGAGGGAAGAAGGGCAACGCTAAAAAAGAGAAAAAAGAATGAGACAGAGGAGGGGGAAATGAGGGTGAGAGTGATTGGATGAGCGAGGAAAAGAAATAGGAAAAAAGAGGGTATAAACGTTAAAATCGGATTTTAAGAGGGTTGCAGTTTTTAAACTGTAATCTTTTTTTTCTTCTTTCTTTTTGCAGTACTTATAGTGAACACAAGAGAAGGTAAGGCAGAGGAAAAATCTAATTTACCATTCGTTTCTTGGCAAAAGATGAGCACGACCATGGTGGCAACAACATGTTGATATTTTCTCCTCTTTTTATCTTCCTTTAGTTTAGTTACATCTCAAACCGATCCAATTTGTGAAATTTGGAAAGAATTTTTTACTTGAAAGGTACTGTAACGCATATAGTCGGCCATAAAAGCCATAGACGACTATATTCGTACACAAACGATATTATTTCATTTTTGTAATGATATCGTTGAATTCTATTGACTCTTCTCCTTCTCCACAAATTAATTTTCTCCTTCTTCTCATTGTTTTAAAATTAATTTATACACAAGACTATACCCAACAGTATTTGGTGACCTCATTTACACTAGTCCCTTGAATAAAAGAATCCCTCCATTTCATGCATTACCAATACACATTAACCACAGTGAAAAACGTATGCCTAAAAATGTATATAAACTCTTGTTTCAAAGAGAATAAGACACACTTTTTTACACTTTGTATTCTCAACACTGTTTTTTAAATTGTATTGTAAAAATTATTAAAGTCTCAAATTACTCTTTGTGATTGAATTATTTTACTTAAGGTCTAGTTTCAGAAAAGTTAAGGTCTAATATACGAGTATGGATAGTAAATTATTTTATTTTGAGATATTAATAACCATTTCTGATATTAACATACTCGTGTAAGTTGTAATCCATAAAAGAGTATAACCACATACAATTATATCCCTTTTATGCTGTTACAGGTACCGCACCATATTCAATTAAAAAGTGGCAAGTGAGGGTAGTATTCAGTCATACCAGTACAGACAGCTTTAGACCATTATTCCAACTTTATAAGTAGAGTCAAAATCTTAAAATCAACCATTTTCATTGAAAGTAGGTTCGATAAAAAGTGTTAAAAAATAATAGCTGCAGGTACTTTAGTAAGAAAGGTACGTTTATTTGATGGAACTTATTCGTGATTTTTTCTTCAACAATGGGTAAGAATAATTAAGATAAAATACAAAAATTTTGTTCTCACCACCTACGGTTGTGACCGTGACTAAAATGGATTTTTGAGAAATGAAGACTAAATAATGGCAACTATGTACTTGTGGAATACCTTGTCGTGAGAGATATTCTCACCAGAAGGAAATTCAACAGAATTTAAGCGTGTTCAGCCACTTTGTACACAAGTACGGGTAAGCCAAAACCAAGGCGAACACTGGCGATTTTAGAGCCAGTTCTGAGAGTTTATATACTGGTTTTGGCACACGCACACAGACACACTTATGTACATATACATATGTAGGTGTGTAGTAGAATTCACGTCATTTCTTATTCATTGCTGAAGCAACTGATAAGAAATGACATAATGCGTTCGTGTACTGGTCCGAGACATTACCAAGATCTTTACTATCGTTTTGTCACTGGCCGATCTTTGCATCTTACTTGCCTGTGTGTGCAAGTAAGAGCATACGAACAAACAATGTATTTTATATATTGTTGAATATAATACGCTGATAAGGAATGGCGTGTGTACGATATCTATAGTACCCACAGTACCACTAAGAGAACTCGATACAAAAAGCCATATTTTTATCTTCATTTTGCAGCAGTTTGGTTCATTGGACCTGAATATTAATATTAATTTTTTCCGAACAAAACTGAGGGTGGAAAATTTTTTTGATTAGTTATTTTTGTCATAAAATTAGTATTAATATAAAAAAAACATAATTTGGAAGAAATGGATATTACAATTATCTTGGAGGCATGGTTTGGAGGGATGAGGAGGAATTTTACCAAATAAATTTTTGGGTCAATCAAAGAGAAGAATTTGGTACCAATTTTTTTTATTACAAAATTTAAAAAGCCTGGACTAAGATATTTTAGGGATCATTGACTCTGTGTGAGGTAAGAGGCTCAGTAGTTCCCAAAAGGCTGGCTAATGTTAGTGCCTTGCACTTTAAACACACGTTGCATTTCTTTGTTATTACCTGTATAATCAGGCAGGTAATTTACAATGTTTGGACCATGACTAATCGATAGATAACAATCACGGTGATGAGACGGACTGGTACACAAATTCATACGTCATTTCTTACCAGTAACTAATAAGAAACAACGCACTTTCTTGACACATATACATATGTATATGCACATATGTGTGTCTGTGTGTGTGGAATTAACTAAATAAACTCACAAAACTGGCTATAAAATTTCCAGTATTTTCCGAGGTTTTCCATTCATTTATGTATGAAGTGGCAGAGCACGCAAATAGAGTTGGCTACCTTCTTGTTGAAAATCCTCTTCATGACAAGGAATTCTACAATATTCGAAAAGAAAAAACGCTATGCCAAGGAACCAGAAAAATCAGAATTTAAAAAAAAATTGTTGTAAATATACCAATTTTGCAGATAATTTATGATTTATTAGCAAAAGTACTATTAAATATGAGTATTTTCTGGTACACTCACTTTTAGATTTTGTTTTTGAAACTTCTTTCCTCGATCGTCAACCGCAGCAACTGAGAAAAGATCTTTCAAGTCAGAATAAAACTAATTGGCAATTATGACCAATACATATTCCTTGTATCAAATGATACCATTCTCACTGAATTATTAGAGAGTCTTCAAACTTGTACTTCCACTTGAGGAACTTAGTTTATCAGTTTTTTAAATTATGTTATTACCACAAAAATTCAAGTTCAAAAACTACGAAAAACAAAACAAATTTTTCAACGAAAATTTTCCAATTCCTTGAAAGAAATCATTGTTTAAATTGGTACTCTGGCTTCGCCAGATACAATTTGTTCGTTGCTCAATGCTTGTGGTTCTCTTCAGCATTTTTATTCTGATCTATAACAAAGATCACATTGATCATATGATAGACAGTAAAAAAACTATCCTACCCTTCCAATCTGGAAAAAGAATGTGTAGGGAGGAGAATGAAAAGCCTATCGAATTGTAATTAAAATGGAATGAAGTTAGGAGAATCATCCTGACTAATTCTAAAGCATAGACTCACAGATATATCTGCATTCAGTAGGTATACCCGAATAAACTGAATAAAACGGTCTCACAATTCCGAATAACTATTTACAAAATTAACTCTACATATAAATGGAAAAGGGATCCTTTTCTTCTACTACTCACCACTATTCTCGTTTCCAGCTATATATCTATTTTTCTTATTCATTTTCTCCAGAACGGTCTCCGTTTCGAAACCAAAACCGAAAACGTTCTTTTTTTTCTCCTTTTTTTTGGACGTGCTGCTGCTACTGCTGCTGTTGCTGTTGTTCTTGGAGAACGTGCTCGGCTAAAGAAATGAAGTAATAGATAGCACCCGAAACACAAGGATCAAAATAAGGATTTATTGTCGGGCAACCTTCTCCCAATTCGGCTGGTCGTGGTTTTGTACGCCATGAAAAGGCGTTCGGGGCATACGCGCGTACTATCTTTTAACTTCCATTTCTCCTTTTATAAAAACGAACAGATTTACGACCACCAGAGCCCTAAATTTTGAAAAAGAAAGCAACAGAAAAAAAAAGGATGGCTAAAAAAAACTACAGCATTGGGTTCCTCTAAGCTCTGGCAAAAATATCTTGCACTAGAGTAAATACTGGACCTGCGGCGTAAAAAAAAAAAAAAAAAAAAAAAGAGAACCGGGGCTCAAATATATGCAAATCCGAATTTCGATGAGCAATTTCGACGAATTTCGTTAAGCCAGGTTTTTTTTTCTTCTTTTCTTTTCTTCGGAATTCGTTTCTTGAAGGGGTTTTTTATATTTTCAAAACACGCACACAACCGTGAGAGTGTTGAGATGGGAGATTATCGGTGGCTGAAGGAGAATAATAATTCCATAAGTGATTGGCAGATTTTCAAGAATCTAAACATATCTAACGTTTGCTGTTTTTCTACATGGAGTTATCAATTCGTATAAGCGATGGTGATTTCAGGAGCAGCTCATCCTTAGAGGATTTAAAAGTATATAGGTACAGATACCGATTTTATATTCTCTGCTTCCGAATTAAGTCACCGTATTTTTATGAAATTTGACTAGATAGGAAAAATTAATTTTTAAGTGAAACGCATGATTTCTCCATGTTATGATTTTTCAGGCTTGTATGAAGAGTCTGCGTAACTCACAGTTGTTCAAGATTCGGCTCTACATCCCAGAGATCATGTTCAACAGCTCCCATACAATTCAAGTAAAGACATGCGGAATTTTAATGGTCAGCATGGCTTTGTAATTGAAAGGTTGTGAGTTCGAGACTGGCCGCCGTCACATTTCAGACCTAAAATGGCAACGTATTTGGCTCGGTTCTACTAGTGCACCAGTTTGTGATTGAAAAATTCATGCTGGTAAGACTATTTACCATCAGTTCTCGACTATCCCCTCCCCCTTCTAACATTAAATATATCATCCAGAAAATGGCCAAGTAGCCAAAAAGTCCAATAATAAGAAATAGAGGAAAGTTAGTTAGAATAAAAAAGTTGTTCCAGACCTTTTTAAACAATTATATATTTAATCGAAATTCGCAATTTTTCGAAAAAAAACCTTTTCTTTTTCCCTTCCCATTTCCTCGATCAATCGAATTATACACAGAACCGAAATTCGAACACATAAAAACTGGTGACGATTTTGTGCCCAACTACCCTTCTTTTCACGCACGTGCCTCCTCACCCCGTTATTAATATTAAATTTAAGACGACCAGAGATAAGAAAATGAAATTAATCCACCCATAATTCAGCGCGCGCCTTTAAAAACGAGCACAACAAAAACAGCCCCGATACCTCATTACGCATACGTAGAAAGGAGGTAAAAAAGGGGAGGGGGAATGAATTTTCGATTTCCTCCACTCTATGTAACACAACGTTAACAATCTCCCTAAAGGACGCTTAAATTATACGTCTTGTGTGTTTACGCAAGCAAGCGCCTCCCCACCTTCCCCATTTACCGCCAACCCATAACTAGTCCCATTTTTTTCTCTTTTGCTCTTCTTTCGTATGAAATAAGTTTGGCGATTCACCAAAATATTTATATATTTGTCGTTTTTGCCAGTCACCGTGGCCCAGATCAGGATATTTATCTTATTTAACAAATTGGAAGGGTAGTTTTTTCCCTTATATATATTTTCTTTTTTTTCGTTCACGCTGCTTCGGAAAATAATTCCTCGGTCTGCGTTGAAATGCTTCTTTTTTTTTGCTACTGCTGATGTGGTTACTGATGTTTTTGGTAGTATGGAGCCGGAAGTTGAACAAAGTTTATGTTACGATGCCAATAATGGGTGGGAAAAAGAACAAAGTATGTCTCAATTCATCAGCGAAGATACAGTATATACACAGAAGCGTGGTACATAGGCTAGACATAAGGTCACAATAAGAGAATAGAATTTATGGTGTCATTTGATAAATAAATGGTTAACTGTTGTAAGGTATTTGGCAAAGGATTTTGTTTTGGATTTTTAATCGCCAATGCCGGTATAACGTACGTAGATTTGGGCGAAAAGTGCATTCGTTAATAACAGTTTCGAAATTTCGATACCAAAAAAAGCGTATAAAATATTTTAGACAAGTGGGATTGAAGACTTGACGGGGATTCAGTGCAACGAGGAAATACATTCATTTAGATTTCTTCTACGCTATTGAGGATGTAATCAGTTATTAACATTGTGAAAGAGACGATATGCAAATAATTGATGGATTTGAGAGTAAAAATGAGCGCTGTACATTTATACTAAGAATAGTGGTGGAACTAAAGGTGGGCCAGAAGAGGCCATCGCCTCCCAAAAATATTTTTACCTTTTCACTGGCCTTCAAGAAAACTGACAAAAAATTCAGAATATACAGAGTCAGCAAAAGCCAAAAAATTAAAGCCCAATCTCACTCTATCTTGGCATCTAAAAGAACTTTCATGCACCTTCCCCTTAAAAATCTTTTTATGTCATTGACCTACGATAATAGCACCACGTTTCTAGCGACGAGCAAAATCAAGACCGCGATCAAGACCATGGTGGTCTTGGCCTTGATATTGTTTATAAGATTTTTGTCGTTACGGATGGCAAAATTTAACTAAACATTCATATTTTTGACAAAAAAAAAAAAAAAAAAAAAATTCGACTTTTAATACTGAAAATTAATTAAGTAAGAAGATTGCAAATATTGATCAGTTTACAAGTATTTTCAAGTTTTAGTTTGGTCAAGGGTCTTGCGCAACTGAGTCTTGGTCTTGTTCTTCAAAAAATTCAAGACGAAGATTAATTTTGCTCATCACTACATATTCCTGTACCTATTAGAGTACATACTACTGGTAACAGACTCAGTTCATGATCTACCCATAGAATGAAGGTTTCTAATAACATTATTCTCAAGAAAAAGTTCCCACAATGGGAAAAAATGTATTGAGCACTACGCTGGTTAGTTCGTTAAAATCCATAATTTTGTTGAAGGCATTGTAGATATCAATGAACGCAACATTTTAGCAAGCCTAATTTTTGGTCACTTCCAATTTTACTTTTTTACACTTCGTAGGAAGTTGCGCCAAAAATATGATTTCTAAAAGGAAACTGAATAAAAATACGCTCGAGAAAAATAATAGAACACAATAGATTTGGATAAAGTTCAAACAAAATTTAATAAGGCGTCTATGTCTCAGGTCCAAGGTTGACATTTTATTAGCGTTAACATGGTATTTTTAATTTTTTTTTTTTTTGTTTAATTAATTATAGCACTTACAAAGGGGTGGTTATCATTATCTTTAAAAAAAATAATTTCAAAACTCTATCATCTGTCTTTTTCATCGCCGGAAGTTATTTGGTCCAAGAGCCATCTCAAAAGGTAAAAACAGGAATTCTTCAAGTTTTGCACTTTTTCGAGTCAACTTTGCAGGACTCAAAATGTTCCAATGAACATCCAAGCAACATACAGACAACGTATTACAACGAAAACATTGACGTAATCTTCGTAACGATAACTGATTACTTCATACAGCCATCTTTTCCTTTTTCGTGTTTTGCGACCTACTTCCAAAAGCGAAGGTACAAAAAATACACAATACGAGAGCACCCAACATTTAAGGCCCATCCATTTCCCACATACCGAGCCAGCATCCCTTTCGTGGTTTATCGAATAAAATACCTTCTCGGCGTAAAGGTGTACAACAACCGTGCGTAGTCGGTAAATTTAAATATCTAAGGGAGGCGGAAAAAGAGGAAGGAGTGAAAATGTGTACTCGGCCTATGTAAAAAAAACAAAAAAAAAAAAACAACATGCGCGCACACACATACACACACAAAACGGAATGTGAAAATACGTTATTGCGAAAAACAAAAAAGGAAAACGAAATATGTTGCCGGTAATTAACTGCTGCGTATGGGGTGGTCGCTCATATCGATAAAATTTTACTCGCACTTTCACCCCGTGCATACAGCGCAATATTGTTCAACGTTGGTATTTATAAGTTTGCACGCTATCTACTCCATTTTGGACCATCATCCCCAGTGGCTATAAAAATACGAGTTCGAGAAACATTCGATATATACGAGGTCGATTGATCGGAAAAATCTAATTAGAAAAACGTACTAGGTGTTTATGAGAGCTGAAAGGTGTTTTTCTCTGTCAAACTCGAACGCAAATTAGGCTTCTGACAGTGAAGCTGAACGAGTCCGTCAGAGTAGCGTTCGGACAGCACACACGAGACCATAATATACTCGCCAGGAAAAAAAAAAAAAAAAAAAAAAAAAAAAAAACATCTCGCATTAATCACTAACTGCACAGTTAGGATTTAAAACGACAAAATATTTGCAAGCATATGCGCAAAAAAGATTACACAAGTGCAAAAATGTTTCGCGTGATGACTCGGCAGGTGGCTTTTTGGTAAAGTGTGAGGACGTCGGTTTTAGCGAAAGAGACGGACGTACACTGAGCTCTCTGGGGTCCGCTGTTCTGACCACGCCTCCTAACGATCTATCATTAAAATAATTTTAAAATTTCTTTGCAAAATTTATGAGTTCACTTGACAAACGTCAATTTTACCACAAAAACCACGTAAATTTATTCCACTTTTAAATAAATAGCGCTATTTCCTTGGTTTTGGCGGAAAAATTTTAATTTTTGATTAAATGACGTCTTCTCCTTGTTATTCCCATTCAAACTACTGCTTACGAAACCGATTAAACCTTATTTCTGTTGCTGACTGCATCAAACAACAGGAATGAAGCCAAATTTTAGTTCAATGCAAAGACGTAGTCATGCCGTGGAACTAATGTTTTGCCTCATAAACCTCGTAACTTAAAAACTGCTTGATTCAGAAACAAGATTTCTCAAACGTTAATGTATTTCGTAAAGAAACATCACTTATTGATAAATATCAATTCTCTGTTCTGACAAAACTTCTCAAAATTGTCAAAAAACCATGAACAATAAAAAATAAAAAATGAAAAGCACCGTTGCCAAAATAATACATACTAACATGGGTGTTGCCAAAGGTGCAGGGGAGCCCGAACCACTCTAAATTTCGAATAAAAATAGTTTTCAAAGAAAAATTCGAGATATTTAAGTATTTTTTTGGGGGGAGGTGTTTTGAGGAATATTTATATGAACCCCCGCCCCTAACTAAAATCCTGTCAATGCCCATGCATACTGATATATAAAATGATAAATATGCGAAATAATTAGAAAAAAATAAATAAAAAATCGATCAGTAGCCCACGAGGTTCAACAACAAAATTTTCGCTCGGGTTGACTTTTTCCTTTACATGAAATTAAATCGATATGACATGAAATATTAGTATTTTTTAAATAAAACCGAGACAATGATACCGCGTCAAGTGATCGTCTTGGAAGAAAAACACTCCACCTAACTGCTCCACGTGTTTCAAGGCTTCGTCTGTTCTTCCGACAGAAATTGGATTTACAAATTTCGTCGTAAGATAGTCCAGAGATAGGGCACAGCACATCCGTGCCCGAGTGTAACCACCGTACCTATTCGGAAAAAACGTCAAAAAGTATAATTTTTGTTTTCACTCCTATTGTTTCAACAATTTTACGCATCCATAGTGAAAATTAATTCGCTCACTCTCCAGACGCTGAGGGTTGCATACATTTTTGGCGAAACCTGTGGCTGTACCAGCGAATACCAAATCGAGAAGTGCACAGCGAGAGTGGCGTACGACGGCTGAAGGCTTTTGCAAGTGCTGCAACGATTCCCCCGGTCGAACCTCACCCATCGTCCGCCCACAGCGGATATTTAAAATTTGGTAACATTTGTTGGTTAAAATTAATTAAACGACGGCAGGAAAAGTTTTATTTCGGTGAATTATTTATTATAAAAGGCGAAATTGTTTGCCGAACTTTTCGTTGTTGAACAGGTGCAGCGGCAATGGTGCGTCTCGTGTGTATCTCGTGTTCCACTGCGATTCCAGGGTGTGCGTGTGTTTTTTTATCCCTTGGCGTACGCGGGGGTTGAAGTTGGAGCGACTGGAATGGGGCTGGGTGGAAAATGCTGTATCGTCGAGCGAAAATCCGTTCGAACGAACGCCTCCACTTTACGTAATTTAGCGCACGTTGGCCTGTCAGAAGACTTGACTTAATACTTACACGCCGTCGTCGTCGTCGTCGTCGTCGTCGAACAGTGCCAAAGCAAAGGGATACAAGGCAGGCGCAGAGAAGTGGAGTGAAAAATAAATAAGTTACTGTTTATTTAGAATTCCAAAAGCATACGTGAAGAGGACGGACGCAGCTTCAGGCAGCGACGTGGCGCAAAGTTCGAGCATCATTTAGGATTTTGCTCGTTGCGAAATTGTGTTTCGCTAGCCTTTATCGGTGATTCCGTTGGACAGCTACGTCACCCTTTCTCTTTCCGGCAGGCGTACAGTTCGGTCTTCTTGGTGGTGTAGCATATACGAGCGACTTGTTGAAATTTTTTCGAAAACATGGCATTTTCAACTTCGCATTAACTCGAAAATTATCTAACTCTGATCCGACTGTCTTCAACATTTTACCAACTTTTCGATTGGAACCAACGACAATTATACCAACCACTATGAAACTGAGGGAAATGCACTTGAAAACTGGCAAATTTTTGGAAAAAATTCGCAGATTTTGTCACGATCGATGAATTCATTACCGATTACGAAGAAAATATTGCCTCGTTTTGTTTTGAAGTAAATGGTATCCCCTGCACTATTATTCGGCTAATAGTATTCTGAGGATTATTTTCGAAGGGAATGTTATTTAATTTGGTAACAGAACAAAAATTTATCGCCTTGAAAATCAAACATATCGAAATTTTTCAAACTTATGGTTTATCTTACAGTTTTTTCCATCAATTCTTAACTGCTAGTAAACTTAAATTTTATCATTTTCGCGATTCAGAACCGTAGTCAAAGCGAAGAGTACATCCTCTACCCTTATTTCCATCATGTCGTGATTTTAGATTCAGACAACATTATTTTTAGATTTGAACAATTTTTCAGCACACAATATTTCCACCTCTGCTCCGGTGACTAGGCAATAATAGTCTAAACTTCGTATACTGGTTACCAACCGTCATGTATCAGACATTTGTGAATTCGACTGCAGCAAAAAAAATAAATTCGGAAAGATGTATGAATGCAGAAATAAAACGTCAATGAGAAGCGGTTAAATGGACTAACAAGATGAGGGCCTCAGCAATTTAGCTCTACTTGAAGCAGAACTATATTTTCAAAAATGCGGTTCCAGTAAAGATGCACACATACTCGGTAGCAGAAGTTCCAAAAAATTTTGTTATTCACGCAGGAAATACCAAATACATATAGGTACTTAATTATGACTAATTAACTTGGTACAAAACGCAGCAAGGCTGCAAATTACTTCAGCATTTTCATAAGAGAGAATTATACACAGAAAAAGAGAATCTTGTAACAGCCAAAAAGGGTGGTGAAATACTAGAAATTAACCTTGTTTGGTGTGGTTACACTTCCTTCAAGTAAAACAATATTCGAAGGAATATTATTATTACTCGAGAATTAATTTAAGTTAATAAGTTTATTATCTACAACTATTGTGCACTTTAACATCAAGAGAGACTTTAAATAAAATTTAAATACACTGTAAGATTTAACAATCTATTAAAATAATAATTTGTAGACACATAACAGTACAATGTTCAAGACAACTTGATAAAATGACAGTGATAAGACTGAGAGAATAAAAAGTACAGTACAATTATTTTATTGTAAACATTAGTTTATATACCCTGTCGGGGTATACAATTTTACATGGTAGTAGGTATGAAGTAGGGATTTGCTGATTAAAGAGATTTATTCATTCGAGAATATTTGAGAAACCATTGCATTGAGGTCACCAAATATCCTGTTGAAAATGTGTTGTGAATGCTGGCAGAAAGTAACGGTACTTTTGCCAGGCAACTGTACAATTTAAAAGGGACAAATATACAGAATAAAAGACGTTTTTTCATGTAGCCGAATATGTATGTCTATATTATAATATGAAAAACATATTCGTTACAAATCTGTACATTTTAAATGAATTTCTGATAATTTTGCGACGTTTATCACTTTTTATGTAACATTACCGTAAATTATTGTCCATCAAAAATATCCCATTTACACTGCGTTTTTTGGAAAAATTTACAATTTTCGATAAACTTTTAATCAAAATTTCTAGTAAAATTCACCAAAAGTACAAAATTAGCTGTCAGAAATGTGCGTGAAATCTGTATAAAATTAAAGGTTCCTTTCTCTCAACGTAACAAAATGTTCACTCAAAAAGGGCCTGTAACCCAAGTAAGTTGAAAACATTTACTGTTAACCTATTAGCTTATTCAAAAATATTGGCTCTCAGTTTATTGCAACGAAAAGTTTGCAACGCAATAACCTACATGAATTCCATTTTAAAATGATTTCTTCATCTCGCACCTTCTGACAATACCTTTTGTTCAATATACCATAGGCCACAAACAAGGATTACAGATTTTTTAAATAACCTACCGTAGTTCATGATATCGTAGGTAATTTATTTTAGTTGAATACAGAGATGACAACTGTACTCCTAAACACCAAAAATCAGTAGCTTGTATTAATGAAATCAAGAGTAGCTATACAAAAGTTCGAAAGAAAAAAAATAATTTCTATGTTATGAACGTGGCGGAAACTTGGCATTACAAGAAATTCGAAGAATAAAAAAAAATAAAAAAATAAAGTCTGCAAAACCCAACCATCTGAACCAAACTCACACCAACACTTTTCCCAGTACGTATTTCCAGTCGTAAAAAGGAGTAACCGCATCAAATAAACGCCCACCTCTCAATTCTACATAATGACACAGAAATATATTACTAACCCTGCTGACCCCCTTTGTCAACAGCCACAAAAACAAACCCACAAAAAAACTCAACCAAAGTATAAGCAGATATATGTAATACTTAAGCTACGCGGAATTTTCAACTTTTTCCAAAATAATGTAAGCGTTTATTGTAAAATATTCCGCCATATAAATTCGCAGTTAGTTCCTTCCTCAGAAATCCCTATTTTGAATTTCATGAAGGTAAGTTACCAGCCATCGCGAAGGCTGGGCGGCGTTTTCCCCCCACATTTCTCTTTTTGGTTTTTCTCTGGTCTCGTACGCCTCTCTGTTTTTTGTGCAAAAATAAAAGTTTCAAAAGTTTGTTTTTTTTTTGTTTTTTTTTTTTTTTTTCATCGAGTATTTTCGTTTTTATTTTTCTATATTCCCCCATTATGATTTTTTTCTTCTTTCATCCACCGTTTTATATCCGGTTCGTTCGCTAGTCTTCGATTCATTTTCAACGTTTGCCATTTTATTACGAATATGTCACTCGAAAAGTTAGTGAAGATGGAAAAATACGCGAAATATACTATTTTTAATGTTCGAACTTATAAGTAATAAAATTATATTGAGAGTTGTTCGGAAATTTTCAACCACGTTACATAACATGCTTTTGAAGAAGTGATACGGCGAGGAACGGAACTGCATAAGAGTTTCTCATGCGAAATCTTGACAAATTTTTTTATTCCATTTCATCAGCATCCCCACTACAAAAACAAGCACACTAAAATATTTCAACTGGCAAATTAATTTGTCCGGAAGGTCATTCTATTTGCTGATAACTGAACTTTAAGAATCTGGAAAATCAATCTGAAGTTGCCGTTTCCTTCTTTCGTTTACATCTGCTTCTTGCATGGATATAACTAAAAAAAGGGAGACTGGAGACTAGATATTACAATATGATCTCACTTATACATAGGTCATACTTTCAAGTAGGTTTCACAAAAATTCAAAAACGAAAGATACATCAAATATTCTTTCAACGTCGACTGATTTGTGTGACTGGACTCTTGTACACTGTGTATATAAAGCTATACTATGTAAATTATAAAAGTCTAAAAATAAGTTATGTTAAAAAGTCTATGCGGAACATTCATACTTAATTTAAATTTCGTATTTTAATTACTTTTAGTTGAACTAGATTATCTGATAAACATCTACTTAATGCATCACAAGTATTATTACACCTTCCAAAAACAAGAAGAAAAAAAACGTTCAAAGGGTAGAGATGAAAAAAGTTCAAATTAATATTTTCCAACAATTAAAATGAATAAATGCTGTTATAAATGTGATTCTTCATCACAACAGGAAGAAAACAATCGCAGTTTTCGTGGCTAAAATTTTAATCATATACCAAAGAGATTCGAGTGGCCCACACGTCAGTATAAGAGATAGCTATCAGAACTTAATACATGGAACTAAATCCAAAGTCTCAACATAAAGAACCCATAGATTGATAAGAAAAAATGTTTACTGCAGTCACATATTATGGAAAAAAGGAAAATTATCACCAACTACTCATTCACCAGCCTAAACAGAACTACTGATACCTCATCTTCCCCCATCCCGTCATGATTTGTTTTATTTAGCACAAAGGACAAAACCTATGTGACTCTGAATATCTTCAAGTCAACCAAAGGCGTACACATACATAAAGTTTGATCAAAAAGGAGGGTGGTCCAAATCTTCATAATCTTCCCTTCCAATCTTCATCCCCCGCCTGCAACAATAAATTTCCACTAAGAATCACATATTATTTTTTTAAGTTGATCTTAAGGGCGTCTAGACCACCAGGAACCCTCCTTATATATACTCTGAAGTCAACATTCAGCTACCGATTGAGCGTGGACATGGTCACATGGACCATACGGTCTCAGCAATACTAAAAAAGTATAGCTCATAATAAAGCACTAAAATGTCACATTAAACCAGATTCAGCCAAGTGATTAATTTTGTTGGAAATTTTGATGAATTTTTTCTAAGAATTCCTTCAACGCCAATAATTTATCTTGGTTAAACTTATTCTATCACCAAATTACCAAGTGTTTCATAGATTACAATTAAAATTAGCATCACTTTTTATGGCTAATGTCCGTTGAATGTTCTTTTTTGTTATTTTACGCAACCCACTCGTAAAATTTTAAACTTTTGCACACTGTACGTAAAGTGCGTGAGTAAAACTCACATACCTTATTAACCATATACTTATATGGTAGGTATATCTATATGTCTAAAAATGTATATTCCATAGAATATAAATAAGTTTTTATATCATGTAGTAAATAACACAAATTGTGAAATAAATAAATAAAATTATTTATCAACGACTGTATCCAACAGCGTGAGGCTACCTTTTGCGTACATTTAACTCGTTTTCCGCCAACTATTCTTTTTTCTTTTTTTAGTTTTCTCTACTTTTTTCTATTTTTTTTTTCCACTCCTTCATAATATAGACGTAAAAGTTTTTGTTTTACGACCTCTAGTGTCTCGTAAAACTGATATTGGAACAAGTGTCCGGCACAATACAAGAAATCTTTGTTCTTTTTTTTTTTTTCCATTTTCGTTTTAGTGTGTAAATGAAATATAAAATAATGTTAGAGTGTATTCTGTTCAAAGGTAGTCTACAGTTTGTATGTATGAATGTAAAGGTACACTCAACCACCACTACCACATCATCATCATCATCATCATCAAATCATCATCATCATCATCATCATCATCATCATCAACATCATCATCATCATCATCCTCCATCATTATCATCATCATCATCATCGTCACCATCAAGTTACCAACACCATCACCTCCACCTCTACCGTCAACATGGTATCTCTTTATTACCGCAGATTGCACAAACATGGGCGTTTATGGAGTACTGAAGGTAATGAAAAATATGCGAGAGTTATGTCGATACGACAACAAATAAAATATTTTATCCATGCAGTCTACGAGATATACCTTTTTTTACTCAGTGTAGTTTCATGTCTTAATCAGCGTCCAAGCAACCACAGAAATAGAACCCCGTCGGTGGAAGCAAAACAAATGAATAGCCATTTTTTTTCTCTTTTTTTCCTTTTTGTTTCTTGGCAATTCTTGTAGATCGGTACCAACGTTCAATCTTTATAAATATTCTTTCTCTTTTTCCGCATACTGACTTTCTTTCTTTATGGATATATATTCGTTATTACACGAGACAGGGAGAGAGAGAGAGAGAGAGAGAGAGAGAGAGAGAGAGGGAGAGAGAGAGAGAGAGTGAGAAAGAGTGAGTGAGAGTGAGAGAATGAGAGGAGAGGGGTAATGTTATCGAATATTACACATTTCTGCGGGGAGGCAGAATATGAGCTCGCTAAAAGTGTTAATAAATAAAATAATGAAACGAAGCTGCACACAAACGAAGGCTTATGAGCGACTTCCTTGAAATTGTAAATTTTTCGACCGCGCAAGAAAAATATTGAATTACCTTCGATAGGACTCAACATTTTCATTTGTTATTCGACGCTAAATGATACTCTCACGTGTTCCAGAGAACAGAGTGTAGCCTACTCTCGAAGAGATCGCATGCGATTGGAGACTTCAATTTTAAACGGAGGGCGCCAGCGCAGCGTTTGGTAAAGTGAATGGGGCAAACTGGACGGAAAATGCAGGCAGACTTGCTGAATGCTTTTACACGATCGAATGCAACGAGTTGAGACATCAAACAGTTGCTGGAACTGGAAAGTATTAACGTTCGTAGGCAACACATGACTATTACAATTGAAGGAAAACCAATGAATTCTGAACGAAAGTAACTAGTCTGTCTGGCAGCAAGTCAAGATAATTCTGGATTATTTCGAGCTGGTGTAAATTAGTCATTTTCTATAACAACTGCAGAGTATATCGTTTGAGTTCAGCTAATTTGGAACCGACCATACGCCGGTACATTTTCAAACAATTTTCAAATTATAGTACACTTTTGAACTCAAATCTAAAGGAATAGCACCATACTAGGCTATTCTGAAGTAACTTATAAAAGCATTTTATATTCAATTTATAGAGTTTATTTCATTTCTTTCCCTTTTGTTTCACTCATTATGTTCTTCTTAGACCGTTAACTTGAATGGGGATTGGAAATAAATTCTGATGTAATTTTGATAGATCTAATATTCTGACTACTTACCAAATTACTTCAATGGCAATCTATCTGACTCCGTTAATCATGAATCAAATATGAAATCACTGAAATGCACTGTCATCAAAAAATATGGCAACTATTTTTTGGGAAAATTTCAGTCCTATCCACCTTGCAGTTTTCTCAAAACCGTATTAACAACATTTTAAGCGATACATACTTTAGGTATTCAGATGGTATGGAGATTCGAATGCGTACTGGCTGAATACCTATACTCCCTGCTTCACCATCACCAAAAATATGGCACCCTTTTCACTCGGCCACGTGCTGGGTGATGGTGAATGAGAGAGATGGGGTCTTGTACACTGATGTGTGGTTGTAATTTGACCAATACGGAGGCGCCATTAGTTAGTAGGTTTATGCACTGGAGTGTGGTAGATGCCCACCCCCATCAATGCTCTGTGGTGCACAACTTACAGCACCATCACATTTTGGCAGTGGTGAGGTGACAAACTACCACCTTGCTTGTGTGTCCAAAGAAGGGCGTTGTTCCCATCTCTTGTATCATATTGGGGTCACCACTTTAGGTATTCAGATGGTACGGGGATTCGAACCTGTACTGGCTGAATACCTAAAATCCCCGCCTCACCGCCACCCAAAATATGGCACCATTCTCACTCGACCATGGCGCCAGGTGATGGTGAATGAGGGAGATGAGGTCTTGTACACCGATGTGTGGTAGCTGCCACACATACATACATATGTATTTATATATTTAAAGAAAAAAAGTCAAAATGGGAAAATTATACCAACCATTTTCTTTTCCAATGACATGAATAATTTTCATCATCCTCACCCCTAACCCCTTGGTGAGATCAATTTTGATACCTCGTTTGCAAGCAAACTTGTTGAAAAATCAATTTCCATTATTCTGTATCCACGGGTTTTAGTTAAGAATGAAATGTAATTGGCAGAGGGAAGAGTGAAAGTGTCTACCTCTAAATTAAAAAATTTCTTCATTAAAACGACAAAGAAAGAAGAATAATCATCTCCTTTATCAACTTTTGGCTCAATACGCCGCGAAATGAATCTTTTCACTAGTTCATTAAATTAATTAATCTACTTACAATTCTCCATCTTCTAATTCAACAACAGAATTACCTACCTGCAACAAAAAATAAATAAAACATAGCGTAAGTACATTAGTTCTTCGTAACTGAAAAAACAAAAACCAAAAAAAAAAACCCCACTAAATTAAAAATAAAAGAGGCAGCTTGTATTGAAATCAACATCGAAATATAGGGTTACGTTCATCTTGGTACACCAATAATAAAATTTCATCATAAGGATGGAAATTGATAAAGGAAAACGTCACGGAAGAATTTTCCATCATTTCTGCAATGAAATTTCAATTTTATTCAAAAGGCTCTGGTATAAACGTACGGTAGGAAAAATAGAACAGAAGATTTTCAAGAATGTTAGTGTAGCATAAGTCATATTGAAAATCATCAAAGTCAGAGGTTCCTAAAATTTTTTACTCGCAAACCCCTACGCTCAAAGACTATTACCTCGAGAACTCTTTGTGCATTAACACACACCTGCAAAATATTGTACCTAAATGGAAAAGTTTACAGACCTCGCATCAAATCCAACGATCTTGATCACTGAAAATAATGGAGACAACGATCAAAAATTTTTGACTAAGCTTCTTTATTTATAAACCCGAGTACACGGAGATTACCGAGAAGCTCCATCAATTTCCTTCACAGTGTAATATGAGAAATATCTTTCGGTATATTTAAGGCGCAGCAGCGCTTTCAGCTTCAGATACAATGTACTGCGAGAAGTATTATTCCGTGGGAAGGGGCTACACTGCCAGTCAGTTACAAGTCGCGAATTCTAAAGCAAAATTCCTGTATTCAGTAAGTATTATACCAAATAAATAAGGTCATTCATATCGATATATTTATACACCTACAGGCAATAAAAATCTGTTGGTCGCAAATGTAAAAAATGTCCGCCAGGAAATCTTTTCCAAAGATAAAACTTTGTCAATACCTCAGCTGGTCACGGATCTTCAACGTCCCCTTTGTGAATCTCCTGGGGGCCTGCGCACCGCAGATTGGGAACTACTGATCAAAATTACTAAATACTACGTTCACGGACGAAGGTTCAGCTAATGCAGGCCGTAAAGAGACGAACATTTTTCTGACAGTAGATAAGCATGCGGCATTCTAACATGGGAACGACACATAAGCTCAACCGCAACTTGCGAAGTGAATTAACTCCAAAATAATGGAGTCCAAAACTACAATTTCACACGTACCAATCGCATTATTGCTCGTGCACCCGCAGAATTCTTCATTCCTTCAATAATGCCATAAATCTCCCGGGCAATCGAAGTTCAAATTTGTATCTGGCCACAATTTACCATCGTATAGCAACGTTACTCAACCTAAACATCTCATTTTCTATCTGAGTCTTCCCGGTGCGTAGAGCATTTACACTTAATATACCAGATCGAAATTCTTTTATTCCTCCATTATCGAATGAACTCCACCGACTGCGACGTAGAAATATGTCCGTAATTTGTTTTGGAAATGCAATTACAGCCTCGCGCATCTTTCTTTCAAATATTTATGGGACGAATGAGAAAAGAAAAAAATGATGCAGAGTCGTACGGCGACGGAATGCAGAGTAAGGGGGAAAAAAAAGAAAAGAAAATCCGCCGGCGGAAAAATGTCAAAATGAGAAGCAACGCGAAAAAAACACATTCTGTTTTAATATTTTTGCCCAATAAGCGTTTTTTTCCCTCGCTTTTCCTTCGTCACACGTTTGGTCGTTCTGCACGTCATAAGACGCCATTCTAAACGCTCCATCATGCATACACACATCTATAGTTACACACACCAAGAATGAGATAAAAACAAAAATGACGGTAGCCGTGCATGGATATTGGCGTGTACACCGGGCGATGCGCTACGCAGCAACATGTGTTGAAGGGATGTCACGCCAACCCCTTGTCGATTCCCAGACAATTTCCGGGTTTTCTATTTTAATAACGCCATAAATCCTTTATCTCTCATTCCTCGCTCTCTTTCTCTTCAACTCTTGCCCAGCCTCCACCTCCGCCGTTACGTACTTATTGTACGATAGTTGAAAAATTTCTATGCGCTGAAATATATGGCACCTTATGCACGGCCAAAAAAAGACGAACTGCTGTTGTTATTCGCCTACAGAGCCTCTTTTATTGCTTATAAAATGCACCATCATCGTCTGGCGAAATTGGTATTTCTCGATATTGACGGTCGTTTCTTACACCGCAAAAATGACGATTCTCTCTTCGTCGATGGACGGGTTGGGTACCTTGTTTGACTCATTTTTTGTTTACACTCATCTCGGGACAAAATTTGATCGTTTGGTGACATTTAGTTGGGGGAAAAGGTCAACGCAGGTACCTTTTATGATCCACGTACGCTAGAAATGGGATGAAACAAAAATATTAAGAAAAAGAGATAATGCGATGTCTCTTTCGCTTTGTTCCTGCGTTAAGTACTTTTGGTGGACTAACCTATCAGCCAACGCAGCTGAATAAAGTGGAATGAGGAAAACTTCCGTCAGGTACTTCTAGAAGAGAAGTGTGATTACTTCTACGTGGATCTCATCTTTTACTTCTGGAAAACCAAAATATCTCACCAATAATTATTTTTTAAATAGGGGAAAAATTCAGGTAAAATAGAGGTTTCAAGAATATCAAGCCATCCGACATATGATATTGATGGTAGAATTTCACACTAAATTTGCTTTGTCTGCCAAGGAGCGACAGAATTCATGACGTCCACTTTATTTTTGGCATCCCCGATCCGCAATGACTTCCCCAAAAGTAGGCCTAATTATAATATTTACTGACGCATCTACGTGAAAAACCTCCTACGTCTTGAACCTTTCCACGAGTTTGCGGACGTTAGGTATTTCTATCACGACAACGTGACCACTGGACACCTTCGTCTAACGATTTTCTAATCCCATCCAATTATACTCAATCTTACCCGAGCAAAACCACGCACAGCCTTTAGCTACCGAGCAACATATACCATATAACTTTCTTTGCGAAGAGAAATAAAAGGCTCCATGAGAACTTATTAATCTCTCTTTCTAAATAGAAGATAACGAACACGATTAACTGCTTTTTAAAAATTCCAATCGCTAACCAATTATTTTTATGGTTTGGTAAACAAACATTGTAGAAATACGCACAGAAATAACGTTTTATGTCTGTAACTTTAATAAAGACTTGCCGACCCAACCGGTTGTCAACCGCTGACCGACCAATAATACAACTTCGTATAGAATTAATAAAATGGTTTCACGAGAAAGGACAGACGAATAAAAAAGTCGGGAAACTAATGCGAAGAGAAAAAACGATCCATGACATAACAACAACTAATGAGATTTACAATAATTGTTTGAAAAAGGAAAATTCGAACGATTTGGTCAAGATTGTTTTTTTTCTCTTGCTGTTTAATTAGTCGCGAAGACGAACAAAGCATTAGGTAGCTACGTCTTACAAGGAAACCAAATAACAATAGAATTTTTTTTTTTTACAGCATATGTCGAACCATACATCAATGTACCTAGATTGGCGACAACGTAGCCAACTGAGCGATTGAAGACAACTGAGTCGTAGTTTTACAAAACTGTTACCAATGTAAGGACTTGTATGTGTGATTAGAAAAATGGAAAAAATCTTCATACAATATTTCCTCAATTTAGGGTTTCTACAAATAAAATAGTTATATACCTTTCAAAAGAAAAAATTATGCCCACTGCAGGTCTACCATCAAAATATCTTGACCAAACTGACCTTCTAAAACACGATTCATTCAATCTAGTGATATGCAAAGTTAGTCTAGGTCTGGACTTTTTATAAAACCACCCACAGTGGCAAAAAAAAGACCAAGACTTGACTGGGATTTCCTTTCATATTTCAGAAAGACAAGAATGTTAAAGGGAATTTGGCCATAAAAAATAGTGCAAATCTGGTAAAGCAATACCAAGACAAAGACTACCATGGTCTTTGTCTTAATATTGCTTTTTTTCATCACTGATTCTCTCCCAAGGCACATGTGTTTTTTTCAACAAATTCAGTACTAATCAACATTTCACTCACCACTTTTTTCACGCCCCCTAATCCTCCTCATCTTTCTCCAACTACTGTACTCTCAAACTCATCTACTACCATCCCAGTTAGTTAAAAAGACATTTCTCTGCGAAGTCAATAGCTGTAGCTGTATTTGAGTCAATGATGAACACATTAATTGATGCATTATCAGTAAAAATGCAACAATTTCCTCAACCTAATGACTGATTTTCCAGAAAAAGGTTATAGATTTCGCAGAATTTTGAACACTTACTGAGCGGTTAATCAGCGAATAATGCCTCGTTCATAGACTGCAAAGGACGGAGCACTATTTACGAACTTTCATTTACAAGAAAACAAAAAATTTATATGAAATTTATAACCGATTAAAAGTATATCAAACGTTTCTTTGGCATCCTAGTGGTAGTTTTAAATGCAAACACCACGGTGTTAATAGAAAAATAGTGAAAATACTTCTGCACGAACAATTTGGAATCCTATATTTTGGATGGAAATTTTTGATTATTATCATCACACAACTTATAAGTTACTTAGTATGCGTCACCTGATTCGTGCATAAACAAGAAAATTCTAAATACAATGATGACCACTTTTGACGACCATAAACTCAATTTATTGAATACCAAGAGCCTGTAAGAAACACCTACGTTGAAAAAAAAAAATGCTACAAATAGAAACAATGCGTGGAAACAGAACTTCTCCACATCATGCTTTTCAACTCTCCAATGCAAAAAAAAAAAAAAAAACAAAAAAAAACCAATTTCAACTTGCTGGAACTGTAATCTTTCGCCCTCGTTCATAAGTTACCACAACAGCACACAGAATCCATAGAGACTAGACAATATTAAAGCTATCGCGTTATAATTCATACACGTTTAATCATAAATCCGATAGCAATGACACGTCTCTGAGCAAGGGGTAAAAAAAAGTTCCAGTAAATATGTACTCCATACAGTATACTGTATATATCTGTATGAATAATTACTTAATTTATGTAAACCTATAGTATGGCGTGTAGTCTCTGATAATAAATTTAATACGCGAGGCGTATAAATCAAAGCTAGAGAGAGAGAGAGAGAGAGAAAGAGAAGAAAAAAGAAAAAATGGGAGAAAAGACAAAAAAAAATTCAAACCAGAGAAAAAACATGTTTTCGGTCTTTTCTTATGGTTCGATTTTTTTCTCTCTTTTGCTTCTTCACTCTACACTTTTCTACACATATGGCTACGGGTTCTACAAGATTCGATGGTTTATTAAAGTAATTATGCAGATATTTCAGATCCGCCTATAAAATACACCTCAGACCACTTCGTTTGGTAAATACTCACTCCTAACGGTTCTTTCTCCTATTTTTTTTCTTTACTTATTTTTCGTTTATATTTTTAGAGGAAACTAAAAACTAAACTGGCAGTCACTGGTTTTAATTATGGTAAAAGTACGTCTTCAAATGGAATTGAGTTTAAGTAAGATTAGTTGTTTTTTTATTTTTTTACTTCGAATAATGAACATTGTATGGCGCACGTTGAATATGAAAAGAGAATACAAATATACTTTCAAGGTGGTGAGCACTTCAGGTGAAATTCTTAATAAGAATAATAAAATTGAAAATCCAAGTACATCAATCAAACCTGAATTTAGAAGAAAAAGAAATCGCATTCGCTTACCTTAGTTACACCTATTAAATTCTGATATTTCGTGGGCTGTTAAAAGAAGGGGATGCAATCAAAATATAAATAACTAATGCAAATGAGTTAAAAACCCCTTCTAAAATGCATATCAGTGTCGTCACTTTGCCATTCTCGAATTAAATACGTCAATTAAACACTATTATTTTAAAATCTAAACAACTGATGAGTTTAGTGCATTTGGAGGGCGAAGGCAGCAACCATTTCTCAAATAATACCACAGGCCGAAGCCGCATACGTGACCCTTGAATCCAGCAAAAAACAAAAGTGATTAAGAATAGAAATACGACAACAGTAAGTGTTTTTAAATGAAATTTTTGAATTAACAATTTTTCATTGGATTAAACCACAATTTTTCCGACTAAAATAATCGCAGTTTTCCTATAAGAATTTTCAAGAGGCGAATTTTAAACAAACCTACCTACTTACAAACGACGCTAGGGATATTTATCTAGCGGCTGTAAGCACCACAGATCTACTAAAATTCAATGTTCCCTTTTAATTTTCAATCACATTTCTTCATTTAAACCAAGATTCAGTGAAGGATAGGACATAAAAATAAACGTGATTTTTTGCCGGTTTTCCGCCCCTCCAAACTGAATTATTTGTCTTCATATTTCAACAAATAAACATCCGAGGATATTTCATCTCATAGAAGACCAATCATTATCGACTTTTTTTCATAAATTCGTAAGAATAGAAATAAGTGACTCAAAAGTTTTAAATCCCATCGAACTTAAATTTCGAAAATTTCTCATTCTCGAAAAAAATAAAGTGAAAGGAGCAAAAAAGTTTGTATATTTCCGCAACTGAAGTGATTTTATACTTCCTCAAGTAAATAATTAATAAAAAACAAGAACTTTTTTTCCTAGGGAGGAGGAGGTTGCAACCCCCACAACACCTTCTGGCTAAGCTCCCGCATAAAATTTCGCATTACACCGCGCCGAGAGGTGAACACTTCCATTCTGAATGACCTTCATTATTCATCCTTTTCGACTAACCGCCCATTTAAACGATTATTTTTAACGTCTGACATCGAACGCACGAGAAATAATGATTATCACGTCGTATAATTTAGCCAAGAACTTATCGGCAAGTTAATTGCTCGTGGAGGAAAATGATGTACGCATTCAGTCCTCGAGCGCTACTCCGCATTCGATTAATTTTCCGGTTAAAAATCCATTAAATTTCGATGGACGAGGGAGATGTGAAACAAGTGTGGACAGGGTTTGAATATGACCACAGCGCTGGACAGAATAATAAGAATAAATTTTCATGTAATTGGTCTACGCCGAGGAGAGACAGAAAAAGACAGCGAAAATGTAATAGGCCTTCATTGATGGAGAAAAAAAAACACACACACACACACAAAAAGAAATTTTCGAGAGAAACGTAAAAACATTTCTAAAAACACATTCAAGTCCCAGTATAACAATGCTACCACACAGGTTGAGATTACCCGTAAAAATATTGTTGAAATAAGGGTTACCAAGGGTATTTTTATTTTTGCCACGAGTAAAAACCATAATGCGGAAGACACAATTATGTCGGTTGCGAGATATAAGAACTAGTGGAATCATATAATTATGTCGATATCTTCCATTTTTTCTAGCAGATGCTTTGCTACACATATTTTCGAAGGCAATTTGAGTTTATTTACGTGATTCGTAAGATTATTTCTATAGTTTTAGAATGAAACTGGAAAAAAAAGAAAATTTTTTTACCTCAATTTTTGTAGAATTCAAGATTTTTATCATCTATGACTGAAAGTTCCAGACTTTTATCCAGCTAACGTAGGTAGGGCTTTGGATCTTCACATGAACTATGATTTGAGACATTAAGTGATCCAACTTCCATAGTAATGAGTAAAATTGATCTTAAAGTTCTACAACAAGACTGGAACCTACACCTAGCAAGACTAAGACCAAGACTAAGACTAAGACTAACACGAAGACCAATACCAAGACAATCACTCAATAATGAAACCAAAACTAAACAAAAACTTATTTTCGCAATCGTGCTACTTGAATAATTGGCAATGAAAACTTCACTGAGCCAGACTAAGATTAAAACTTGTCTGAGCAAAATCAAGAATATTGACCACTATCAAAACTAAGATAACTTTCTCATCAATATTCTTGCATCAGTCGCTAGCAGCAGAGGAAGCATCGATATGGCAAAAATAAAAAATTTAGATTCGATTTTGGTGACCACATGAAGATCTAAACGTTCTTTTTGTTTTGAGTCAAACCACTTAAAATCAAGTAAAATTAATTTTCAGGATAGTACTGGAAAGAAAGGAGAAACAAACGAGTTCCACTCCTATGCCTTCTCCTGCAACACCACTTTTTCAATCCAATATGTTTGAAATCGTAATAAAAACGTTCGTTCCAATAATTATTCTATGTCCAAAATAGTCGAAACCCTTTATCGACCTTCGACTTTGATGTTGAATAAAAACAATGAAAAAAACTCTAACGCAGCAGCAGCTCCATTTGAAAAAGTACGTTTTCGAAAATTATAAAATTAGGTACCTAGTCACTGAAAAGTTATAAATAGATCATGACGTTCCTATTAGATCTAAATTAGGCATTGTATAGTCAAAATAAGCACGAAAATAGTGTTACCTGAAGTACTGTGCGACCGATCCGCACCAAAATTTATAGTAAGTTGTAATAAATCATAATAAATATTTGTTTCAAATTTCGTAGCTATTGGTGGAAAATTGAATGTTTTATAGCCAGAAGAAAAACGAAAACGACCATACCGGAAGTACTAAACGGCCGATTCGCAAAAAAATTTATAGCAAATTAAAACAGATCATGAATATTTGTTTCAAATTTCGTAGCTATTGATCGAAAATTAAAAATTTTATGGTCAAAATAAAAAACGAAAATAATCGTACAGGAAGTACGGTACTGCCGATCCGCCACAAAATCAATAGTTCAGGTCCTTAGCTTAGTACTATTGTTCGGTCGAAATTTCGTGACCATCGGATGAAAATCGCGGTAACAAGAAATTGACTAATAAGTATAATAATGTATATGAATTTGAGTTATTAAAGCCAAAATTTTAGTTGAGTTTTGAAACGAAAAACGTACCCAATTTCAGTCCCAGGTCGTTCCGTGACACCACGATTAATAAGTAGATTTTCGATAGGAACCTACTTAAAAATATACCTATACCTACAGTATAATGCATATTGATCATAAACGGCGTACGTCCAAGCAATCCCTCAGCTGGGTACGTACACCCACAAAACAAAAAAAAACAAAAAAAAAAAAAAAAGGAATAAAAGAAGAAACATACACACACAAAAAACACTGAAACAATCACAAAAGAGTTATCTAACCTTTTTGTCACAACAATAGACTTTTTTTCAGATTGTTGTCGTTGTTTCTAGCGCGTAAAGAGAGAGTTACACGATTTCTGCTTTGTTACCTCCGCACATAACTTTCTCTCCTCTATAGGATTCATCCACCAAAAAAAAAAAAAAGGCCATATATATATGTAAATAAATAATGAAGGAAAAATATGCTTTTGGAGTGTGGCCGAAGGAAAATACTACAAAATAAAAGGTTAGGGAAAATAAGTTTAAAAAAAAAAAAAAAGGATTGTGTGGTTGGTTGGGTACCTACCACACAAAAGAAATGCCAAAAAAAAACCATAATAATAGGGAAAAGGTAGGTAGGTAATTTTTATAGGATTTTTTTTTTCTTCTTTCTCTTCTTTCCAGATAATATTTTTTCTTTTGATTAGTTCGACCCTCGCTGGACTATATATTTATACGCTTATAAACACCACGATGATGTGAACATTTCAACCCTTAACAAAAAATAAGGCACTTTAATTATTGTACCGATCGGTTTCCGGCGGTACTCCGTATGAAGATCCTACAAGGGCACCAAGAATCGAATTTTCACCGTCGACTCCTTCAGTTACGACTTTCTTTTTCCATCGCGAGCAAGTCGTTTTGATGCGACGAAGTGCGATTTCGTAATTTCGGCTGCCATATAATTCTCTCGCAATGTTAATACGAATTCTGCGCGTTTTATTCGGTGAAAATGGTGAGAATAACGAGAATATCGATGATGCGAGCGAACGGCGTAAACTGACCACAACGTGAAGAGTACTCAAATCGGGTAAGAAAATACCAAAAAAATAAAAATAAAAAAATACCGCGCCTATACGTTTAAAAAGATGGCCGAGCAATTCGCAGTACACGAATGGAAGAGAGGAACGTACAGCCGAGATACCTATAAACGAGCTTTCAAGCGCCGCCTGCCTTCTTCGTAGACCCGTCAATTTGACCACCACTGAGAGAATTCTGTTTGCTTACACACATTCCCTACGTGGTGGTACTTTCACGCTGCAACATCTTCTCAATATCCACATGCACCGTAATAATGGTAATTTGTGCATTACACATTAATTTTCCGCGTAAGCTCGGCGATAATGCGGCTAAATAGGCGCCTCGAAACGGCCCTAAGTATAGACCCAAGTTTTCGAAGTTAACACTCTTTTCAATTAGACACTAGAAAACCACACACACACAGCACGACGCAAGTGTACCGTAGGTTTTGGTTAGGCCCTCATCCGTGTCATTATAACGCCGTATATACAGTACTTTGTTCCCTTCTATTTTCTCATTCTTATACTTTTGTTTCTTCGTGGTCACGAAAAACGTCTTTTTTTTTTTTTCTTCTTTTTTTTTTCCTCTCTCACTTTTGTATTCATTCATCGGGTATCCTCCGAGCGGAAATATTACGTAACAGCAGCGCAGAAATAACCTTCACATGAATCGAATGTTGCTCGAAATTTGAAGAAGAAAAATACAATTTTTCTACCGTAATTAGAAGAAAAATAGATTAGGCGTGTACCCAGTGCGTAGCTTCTATACCAGCGCTAGTGGGAACGATGTATAAGTGGTTTTTAGGCTGCACATGCTTATGAAAAGAAAATGAAAACAAATTAGTCATACGAAAGTAACGATATAATAAATAGCGTTTAAACAAAAATGAGCGTGGCTGTGTACGTAGTCTGTAAAAAGTTTGATTCGTATGGCTGGAGAACGTGCGGTGGGCTGCCAAGTTGATGAAATTCCGTTTTCATATAGTCGAATACAAAGAACTGGACCATCGTTCGACACAGTGACGTTACTACGGGTGGGCCAAGGTGGGCCTTGGTCCAACCAAAAAAAGTACTGGCCCATCCAGAAAAATTGTGAAAAAATAAAGGGAAAATGCAGCACAAAAAATGAAGTGTAGAAGGTGAAAAAATTAACGATATTATAATGTTTTTTTTTTGGTTTTTTTTTGTTTTTTTTTTTGTTTTTTTTTAACCCATTTGACGGAAATATCTTGGATTCTTTGACCAATTTGGCCCACGCAAAAAAAAAAAAAAGTTAATGACAATATTTCGACAAATAATTTACATTCGGTAAATGAACGACGAGGAAGTGGTTTCGTTCAAATCTCAAGTACACCTTTAGGGTACAATAAAAGCTCCGCGTTAAAACGGCCAGGGGTTAGCCGTGGGTGCCCACAATGAGAGCGCTGAGTCCATTCCGATAATTTAGCACTAATTAACAGCAAATAATTATTGTCTACGTATCTTTTTCTGTCTATTTTGGGCGAATTCCCACTTTTTCCCTCGTCTTTTCTCCGATCATTTTTTCAAGCCAGCGCTCAAGCCGACGACGTAATCTCCGAAAGTAAAATTAATTTTTAACAGTCTGACGTCACTGTCGCAAACACTCCTTAAAATTATATCAATGAAACAGTGACGTAGATGCGTATTATTACGAATGCTACTGTGACGTATTCATATTGAATCATTTTCAAGAGTTTTGAATGGTGGGTCACATTTTATCTTTCTAAAAGTTAAAATTGTAAAGAAAAATTTTTCACGAAATATTTCTTTTGCTTACCATCAATTTCTATCGATATGCTCATCGATGACTTATTAAAACGTCAACCTACACCGAATCAAATCCTCAAAACTGGCAAAAGAATGATGACAAAACTTAAAAAATTATATTCACGTAGGCACACTAGTCTTTCTTTTTTTTTCGAATGTGGACATTGCAAACAACTGCAGAATTGCGTTCTCAAAATAAACAAGGGGTGAAATATTCTGAAGTACGCTCCAAAAAGACCAAAATAATTATGTAAAAAACTTATCCTACATTACAGTTATAGATTGATGAGTCCTGGGAGCAGCAACAAGTTTTTATTGGTGTTCATTGAATTCGGGTTCTAAAAACTAGAGTTTAACAAGATCTGATGCTGTCTTCACACATTGAGAAGTTAATTATCGCAGAGTGAAAATCTGTTCTAAAAGATATGAAAAATAAAAAATTCAACCAAAAGAACAGTCAAGGATTATCTATCACCACTTTAAAATATGTACATAAATAAAAAATAATAGACAAAAAAATTTGGCAGAAACCTAATTATACTTAATTACCATTCTAATATGGAAACAACAAAATAATTCTCTACACAATGCTAATATTTATTACCATCCGAAAAAATGGACGACATTCCCAAATAAACGACACCGTTTTTTAGCTTCCAAATGTTGTTATGCCCTTGAAATGAATTCATTAAAGAAACGAATAAGCCCAATGAAATATCGTCATCATACGAGCAGCTTCCAAGTTGGTGATTTAAGCAGATTCTTAATTTTTTTTATTTTTCTCTATTTTTCTGTATCCTTCTCGTAATGAACCTATACAACGGGAAAAACTCTATCAAGAAAAATAAAGATAGAATATTACAACTATTCGTTGAACGAAAACAAAAGACGGTTTATTGAGAAAAATCACAAAACCGAACACCAAAATAAGTTTTTTCACAAACAATTTGTTTAAGAAAGACATTCATATCCCATTAAAAAAATTTGAAAAAACCAATTCTCTTAGTAGCTTAAAAATTGGCTTAAGAAGGAAATAATTGGAAGAAAGCTGAATTTTGATTTATACGTCGGCTCCAACATCCTCAGCAACCACCTAAAAGTCGCAATGCGAGGGAATATGGCTTTGCCTGGGGGGTTAAAACGGTGGAGTGAAACCATTTTTATTTTTCAAGTTTATGCCACTTAATTTTCATTTGAGAGAAAAATTTTTCAAAAAAAATCAAAAGAAGACTATAGAGAATCTATAAAGAAGTATTACACTATTTTTTTTTGTCAAGTGCAGAATTTTCCCATAAATCACCGTTGAAAATACCGATTTTTCTGCTAATAGGTGCCTATTTAACACAGTACACACATGTAGTGTTCTATTCATCTGTACCAAATACAGTATGTGAGTTTAGTTTGTTAATAATTTTATTCATAGGGTATTGACGGACATGTCAAGTGAAATTCTCTCCCCTACAGCATTTCAGCACCACCTCCTCAACTAATATAGACTACGATCGTGAATATTTTGTATCTTATAATACAAAATCTAATGAAATATATCTGCCGGGTATCAACCGCGGTAAGTGTGTATTTTCCAAAAGTGTCAAATTTTGTAATGGCTGCCATTCAAAAACCAAAGGAGCGATTTTGCTAAAATTCAATACCAAACCAGTCCCTAATAGTCTTCAACTGCCATAAACATTTGAAGTTAAAATATTTCAACTTACGGGAGTTATCGTGATGACAACATGATGGGTTTGAAACACTTTAAGAACCTCTCCCTCCGAAACAGGAGGTGAATTTCAAACATTTTAACACGAATATGTAGCTCATGAAAGTTTTTAACTCTACTTCAAATTTCGTTGCCACAGATCAAACAGCGGAGACTCCACAGACTCCCAAAAAGTGCCAAAATGTGTAAAAGTGGAAATATATATATACATATATTGTGTACAGAAGAATTTGAGTGATTTATATATTCGTGATCTACGACTTAGATAGACGCTTATTCACATGTCCCGTCACTGCAGTGAATGCAATAGTTGGAAAATACACTAAAATCAGTTGAGGAGGAGGTGATGCTGAAATGCAGTAAGAGGGAGAATTTCATTTAACATATCCGTCAATACTTTTTGAATAAAATTATTGACGAACTGAACTCATATAGGTAGACCTACCTATTGTATTTAGTGCAGATGTATTACACAGAATGTGTTAAGTATAAGAATTAAGAAAAAAATTGGGATTTTCAGCGGAGATTTATCAAAAACTATGCGCTTGACAAAAAAAATTTGTAAAATATTTTTTATGGATTCTTTTATCTTCTTTCAATTTTTATTGACAAATTTTCGCTCAAATGAAATTCAAGTAGTATAAACGTGAAAAACGAGCTTGTGCCACCATTTTAACTGACTCACCAATGTACAACTTGCCCTCAATAAATTCATTTTCAGTTAACCATCCAGCAAAATTGTTACCAACGTTTCCCATAAATTTCAAGTCTGGATATCTTCTTTAATAATAACGTGCAATTCAGTTTTACACAAAAAACTTTTTTCTTATTCAATATTCTTTCTCAGACTATTTTCTGACTTAACACAAAAATGAAAACTTTCTCTAAAATATTTTGTTTAAAAACAATTTAATTCAAAATTTATTCTCGCAAAAAAAATTTTTTGACAAAATTATTAATAGGTACTTATAAAAGACAACAATTAGACCTGCCTCTAGCTTTTGCAGCCGGTTTTCTAGCAACATAATTTTTGCTCTCAAAATACACATATTACGCAGAAGGTAAATGTCTAGGAATTTCAGCACATAAACTTTGAAAATAATTTTTGACATTTTCTGAAGGTACAAAATCTAAGGACAGAAGCATGTGTGTTGCATCTTTGATTGTAGAATTTTCTGGATCTGTGTGCATTTGTTCAAGGCCACTACGCTGAACATGTTGAAATATAATTGTTTATTTGCTTGTATGGACTTGAAAAATATTACCTACGAATCAGTAACTCAAAACATTGTTTAAATTTTTACCATTTTTTAACCAGACCATTTGAAATACTTGGGTAATTTCTTTGAAAAAAATATTGGAATTAATTTATTTTTGGATTAACTAAATTTGTAATCAAGTCTTCTCGAAAAAAAAAATTTTGAAATTCGTGTTTTGGAAAAAATGTGCCCCTACTTTATCATCGATTAATTGAAATAATATTGTCCAAAAATGCATTTTAAATAAATTAAAAAAAAAAAAATTAGAGTGTATACGAATATTTCACCATGATTTTCCCTGAAAACTTGTTCAAAATATAAAAAAGACATTAACAGTTTTTCCAAGGCGTCAAAAAGTCCACAAGAAACACGCAATTGAGAACTAAGGCAGTCCATTACGGACCTAGTCAATGCCTTAATAGACATTCTGCAGTTGAAAAAAATTTGAGGATCACTTTCATTCTTTCTACAATTCGGAATGTTGAAAAATCCAGCACCCAATAAATTCGGTATGAATTGAAAAATAGAAATTGGTATCGAGGCTCTACAATCTTCCACTCTCCAAAATTACTATTACCATTATGTAGGCATATATCAGTGTAATGAAAACATGGGGATATATTATGAACGAGTGCTTAGACACGGTTTGAGAGAACCGAAGTTCTCCTCTAAGTGACCGTCGCGTCGCATAGTACCTACCAAAAAACATTTCCGCTAAATAAATACATACATTCATTCATTCGAGTTTACTATAACCTTTCTACATAAAAATCACTCACCCACGGAATATTATCTTTCGTCCAGCACACATTCGTAGCTCTTTATGGCTAGAGCTCAATTTCAACTATCAAAAAATATCTTCGCTTCAGCGGTCACTATTAAGCTGCAACCGGCAAAACAAGAGGGCCCTGACAAATTAACCAAAACTTTATTACCAGTCACGTCATTCGAAAACACAAGATTGCTTATAGCTTATTTATTTTGCAAATACATTACAAGCCCCCCTTTTTCTTTCTTTTTGAAAGAAATTCACCCTTTTTGCGACACGCACCAGCCATCGTCTGGCCCAATATCAATGACCTAACGATACATTCCGAAAGAAGCGTAGAAAAATCATTAATATTATGTAGTCACCAGTCAGTATACAGCCATTTGAGCAAACAAATTACGATTTCGTCCTTTTTCTGTTTACGTATATGTATACACAGTGGATTATTTGTATAGATAGTTGTATGGAAGCTATTTAATAGAAGACGCCACTACGTCGTAGAAAATTTCTCCAAAACGTCGTCGATGTTGCAAAATGAAACAGAAAATATCGTTGCACAAAAAAAAATTTTTTTTTCCAACCGAAGTTTACAATTAAACTTAACTGTTCAGTCGCCTTTTACCATGCGTTTTGTGGGCGAATTACCTTCACAATATTTTGCCACTGAGAGTTCATGTAAAAACTCGGAACTATAATAATTCCATGAGTAAGCTGCGAAAAAAAAGAAAAAAAAAAAAGAAAAGCTTACATTTAGATAGGCCAAGATGACTTCTGAACTACACTTGTGTATTTTCTCAAATAAGGATAAAACATTATTCAAGAATGAACGGAGTAAATTATAATCTGAATACCTGATTGACGGTTTCATTTTATGAACGAGAAATGAAGTCATTATTCGAGACATTGGAATATTATGAAAAAGCAGCATATCTACTTCAATTCGAGAATGAATAATTTATTTGAGAAAACTGGTTTCAAAACGCTTCAACAATTAAACCTAAGTATACCATTTTCCATCATTCGACGCTCTTTGATCTTTTCACGAATCGACTGTAATGCGTTCATTCACATATGCATATTTAATAAGAAATTACATTTTACATATGCTATATGAAGTGTTTCATAAAATAAAATTCAGCTTAATGCAGAAGTTCTGAATCTAAAATCACTATTTTAAGAATAGGTAGTCTACGAATTCTCGCATCAAAAAGGCATACTCTAGGTTAACTTATCTCCAATAATTTAAGGGAAAAATCTTTAAAGTCGTCTCATTCTTCTTTCACTTAATAATAATATCGGTACATTGAAAAATATTACAAAAATTAAAAATATCTCTTCCCCGCACCAACGGTATTATATTTTCCATAAATGTTAAATTTTGTAGAGGCTACTATTCGAAAACCAGTCGACCGATTTGTCTCAAATGCAATACCAAACCACTCCTTAATAGTTTCTAGCCATCATATACCTACATGTTAAGTAAAAATCTTTGATTTTATAGGAGTTATTGGTATGATAACATGGTGGATTTGAAAAACTCTTTCCGAACCTACTGGATTAATTTCAAAAGTTTCAACAGGAATGTCCAACCCATGAAAGTGTTTCAAGTTTCAGTGCCATAGGTCAAACAGTGGAGGCTCCACAGATTCTCAAAAATCGCCAAAATTGGTGAAAATTGGAAATATATAATATATATACATCCATATATTTACATAGTGTACAGAAGAATTTAAGTGACCCATATATTTGTGATCTACGATTCAGGACCGGCACTTTTCCACAGATCCCACACCCAGGAATCGCTTTTGCACTAATTGTTACAGGAAGATACACTAATAACTAAAAGTATCATCATTTTTCTCAAACATTAACTAAGACTCTGAGAAACCAATATTGGTCTAATGATAAAATTAACATCAAATTAGAATTCAGCGCCTCAAAAAACATGTCCAGTGATGTATTAGAGACTAGTAGAATATTACATAATAAAATCTAAAAATAAAAGATTCGCCTGAGCCATGTGTTCACACACAACCGCACACCTACTAACACAGACACATTTTTTTCTTCTCTTCTTCGCACCTAGGTTTGCACCGCGCAAGCTGCCTGAACACTTACCCCTACAGTAAAAATAAAAATGTGTTCCACATTAAAATAGTGTATTTTGCTACATGAGTGCAAAGTGGGCAATCCTCAACAAGTTCAAGTTTGCAGCTCGAACCATAGGTAAATGCTGCAAACACAGAGACTGAACGAGTTAGGGAGCTAACTTTCGGCTCACAATGCAAGCACTATTTTTTCAAACATGGTAAATGCACCTGATTGGTTGATGGGTGGAGCAAAATATTTTGATAGCGGGAGCAAACACTGATTTTTCACCCACTATTAAACCGAACGATGCCCCCATCGACTGTAATTCTGTTTATCAATGTATAGAATTGAATTTTTCGATCTTTATTCGTCTTTGATTAAAGCACAGGTATTTAAAAAATTTCTTGTCGTTTGTGTTCATTTGTCAAGTGTGGTCGTGATGGCTTGTTCTGCCGAAACAACAAATTATAGGCTGCAGTGTTACCCAACTTGCCAGCAAAAATCCAGGGCCAGCACAAAGCAAACAGGCTTGTATTACATAGATTTAAAATCTGAAAAGCTGAATGATTGTATTTTAAATTGACATTTTATTTTTGGCGTCAGGGAGATTATACCCCAAATTACCCCTTAAAACTGGCCTTGGTGTTACACTCTATTGAAGATAAAGATAATAATAATTCATTGAATAATATTAATGAACAACTGTCCTTCAGACTTCTAGATCAACAAATGTGTTTGTTGACTACCAGGTCTGTTATGAGTCAAATGAGGAATTTGGGGCTTAGTTAAGTAATAGATATTTCATATTCTGTAGCTGAAACTAAAACCATTGCAGATATTTTAGGTAAAAATGGAGGAAAAATATCTCTTCGATTCTGAAAAATTTTCCATCAACAGACCTATAGTTTGCACTTGAACTTACCAATTTTGATGTGGAGTAAGTGCAACCAAACCTTAAGAACATATTGCATTTTAGACTTACCTCAGCCTTTCACAAAAATATTATATGTATACGAACTTGGTTAAAACATTCTTTCAAAAATATTATTTTCGTTGCTGTTCATAGCAGAATTCAGTCTTTTTGGGTACTTATACAGAGAAACACAGCACCACCGTCACTGGAATACACAGAGAGTATCATGGCGAATGTCGAAAACTCCTCCAATGCCCATTTCTACCGTCATTTTTTCAACCTTTATTATTATTCTTATTACGTTTTTTCTCTCCATTCATTCTTCCTTTTAACAAAAGGTTGCTTTTAACGTTTATACCAGGGTGTTGAATGGCGAATAATGCAAAATTTGGGAAGTAAAGAATAGAAGACGAGTATAAAAAAAAAAGGGAGACATCAACGGGTGAAAAAAAAAAGGGAGACATCACGAACTAGTTTATTTTTTGGTACCACATCTGTCTGTAGACTTATAAATGCTGTATTTTTCATCCATGGAGTCTGTGTAGTTCGGGTGTTATGTGCTCATCGTGCAAAAGTATGAAGAAAATTCAAACACATTTTGGTGACGAGTTCGCATAAAAACGCACATCTTACGGCCATACACGATTCTCACATGGAAAAAAAGGTTTGTAAGCATCCTAAATATACTCGCGATTGCATTAACTGTGGGTACGAATGTAAAGAAGTAATCAGAATGTATACTATATCTACACCGAGAGAGAGTAGTTTTCTCCCAAAGAGAGAAAATCATAAAAATTGGGGTTTAATTTTTTCAAACTAAAAGTAAATTAAAACCATATGTTCACATTGGTGGGGTAACTGATCGAGAATAACAGATTGATAGCCGAGTTGGTTTACTGACGAACCGAGAGAAAGAAGATAACAAATATTAGAATGCTCATATTTTTTATACTGAAGGTCCTCCATAAAAAGTTTGAAGAAATGTGATTTTCACACTGAAGCCCTTTAATAAAAAGGGTAGACAGATTTCACAATGAAGTTTTCAATAGTACTATGAATTTTTGACATATTTCAGTTCAATCAAAAATCATATCACTCGCTCTTATCATTTATTCTGAATGAAAAACATTTCAATCGCTCATCTTTCTTCTTCAGTTAAGGAGATAAGTAGTTTCTTTGGATAACAGTTCAACTTCTATCAACCTATTTTTAATAAGCCCATTTCTTAGACAATAATTGGTCTTACATTTACTCTTTGGTCTTATTCCTTAAAAAAAACCATCAAACACGTACAGCCCCTCGCAATACGGATGAGAAGCAAATTCTTCAAATAAGTTTGGTATTAGTTTCTCTGAAAAAGAACAACGACTGACTCCATTTTGTCATTAAACTAACCAAACGGCTCACTCTTTAGGTTACAGAAAACAAAAAACGAAAAAAGGATATTCTTCTTGGGCATCTTGCTTCTTCCACAAGGCAGATATGAACATTTATCAAATAATTTTACATTCTTTCAACCGATAAAATAAGTTTGCGTTAAAAACGAGTTTTTAAAAGATAAGTTTTTTTTTTGGCTTTAGCTTCGTGCGAAATAAGTATTATTTCATTGTGGAATGTTGGTTGCAATATTAGTATATTTTAAAATCGCAGTAGTGAGTAACTTATAATAATTACCAGTATTCTCTACCTCTTCCAGCAACCAGAGCTCACTTCAACTGTGCTCCCCCTTCACAAACATTTTTCTATAAAGTATCTCGCTCCTTCAAGATAACAGATAGGCAAATTTATCAAAATATAATTTTTAATTCTTTCGACTGATAAAATAATAATCAATACTCTCTATCGTACCATTAGTAACCAAACCACACTCCATATTTGCTCTACATTCGAAAACATATTATGCTACTAAGTAGTATCCAACACCTTCAATATGACAGATAGGCAAATTTATCAAACGTTTTACGTTCTTTCGATTCAAAAAAAAAAAAAAAAAATCAATATCCTAACTCTGTTAGCAACCAAACTACGCTCCATCTTTGCTTCAACATCGCAAAAATATGCTACCAAGCATCTGGCTCCTTCAATATGACAAATGGGCAATATTTTTTGAAATATTACACAACTCCCTGCTCAGTCGACACTACGGTATTGAAATCTTTTCGAATACTCACTTCTCACATCAATTGTGAGTATATGAATCAGGTAATTTAAGAAAAAATTAATTTTGATGAGGCCAGGCCCCAGTTATTCTCTTATTCGAAAAAAATAACTCTACCAATAAAAATAACATAATGCGTACATTCGGGCTAACATAAATATACTTAAACTTTAATTTGACTCCACATACACGTTATTCAACTCATAAATTTTATTTCATCGTCCTTTCACTCCTTCGCCACTAATTCCTCCCCAAAAAATAAGTGGGTTGAAATTTTAACGTGGAACAAGTAAAACGTTCGGTCCTTTCCGCTGGGCGTCAAAATGACAACACACCACCCCGTCGTTGACTGTTTGGCTAGAATTTCCTGCGTGCACACCACCATCGCCGGTGTGGTGTGGAAATTAATATTTTCGTCTGCGTGTACCGTACAGCAAATACCTTTCTTTACCATATACGACTTGCGGTTGAATATTAAACGCGATTCGGGAGACAAGGGTATAACGTTGCGGTCTACCTTTAACTCTCCGGAGGCAAAAGCATTCTCCGGTAATTTCAATTAAGGTACGCGTACCCAGAATCGTATAGGAACGCGCAAGGTAGACGAATTATTTTTGGCTCAGGAAGGGCATCATCAAAAGAGAATGGGGCGACCAAAAATTGGGACGAGAAAAGGTACTGCTGTACGTATATCGTGCCCGAAAAATGCGGTTTTGAAGTGAAAAAACGAGAGTACAGAATCGCTTCAGAAGAATTATTACGACCAAACAGAATTAACGCTGAGACGGTTGGTTCGAGTGAAAAATGTCAGCAATTATGAAACGATTTTATGGAGAGAATGAGTCCAGTTCCCTGAATGCGCAATGAAAAAGAAAATCAAAAATCTCATCAAACGTTTGTGTTACATTCGTTGAAAGAGATAGAAAACAACAAACAATACAACGTATTAAGTAGAATTTACTCTTAAAACAGATCGCAGGCAAAAGTGTTTGAAAGCGAAGTAGGTTTCACGTGTTATACTTGCAGCAGATTATATCTTATTTTTGCAGTCTCCCTCCACCACCCCCCAAAAAAAAACTTCGATAAAATTCTTATTATACTTTCAAAGTTTAAATAAAAATTCCGAAAAGTACGTATAAATGCTTCACATAATCGACACGTTCAAAACTTACGTGTAGGCACACATGTAGAGGTAGAGTTGATAAAAAAAAAAACATGTTTTAAAACATTAATACAGGATATACACGCATAGGATTTCCAATATTATAAAGCAGGAACGGCGCGGCGGTTCATTTCGTTTACCGCGGCAACGAGCCATTGTTGTTGTTGTTCTTGATGTTGCGATGCCACCCCTCCACGTAGAGGCGGAAAAAAAAACAGAAGCGGCCATCTTTATGGCTTTTCTCTACGCATTCAGTCATTTAGCCTACCGTTGTCGCTCTCCTTCACCAATTTAGACGGCATATTATTTTCAGTGCTTTTTTCCTTATTACAACCATCCCGTTTCTACCCTTATAAATGATTCCATTTTTTTCTTTTTCTATCTCTCACTTCTAAGGTATTTTTTTTCACTTTTTTCTTCGTTAAAAAACATATTTTAGTAGTCTTTATTATCAATTAAAAAGAAAAAGAAAACAAATTTTTCGGTATAAGGATAAGCTTATATGTGGAACAGAGCAAAAAATAGAGAAAAAATTTTATACGAGTCGTCTGTTGACGAAAAATGGTTTTTTGGTGGCTTTTAGTTACACTTATGGTTGCAATTGAAGAACGAAGTGCGGGTATGCCGAAGTTAGATATTTTTTGTATAACGCAATTTCTTGATGAAGATAAACTGCGCCTGTACCCAGCACCGCATTTAGTGAAAGAATGACAAAATTCAATGTTTTTTATTTGATTATGATTATGATTATTATTATGATTATTATTATTATTATTATTATTGTGGGTGTGCGTATTAGTGAATACACAGCACCACACAAATACCAGGCTGCTGCGTGTTCTACGGTGTGTTAGTGTGTGGGCTGAGCCCAGTAAACAATTTAGCTACGTGGATGAAATACATAGCTGTGAGCGCAAAAAGGTAGTTTGTGGATATAATCCACTGGCCCACTAGGTGGTTGACGAGTATGTAGTACACACTCGTTCGTCAATGACCACCTGTCGCCACAATTAATATTAGGTATTATTATTTAATTTTTTTGTCAATGGTACTAATTGCACAAGGTATACCTCGAAATCATGAATAATGTTACTCAGAAACGGTTTCAGGATTTCTTCTTAGGGGATGATTGGATCACATTTTATAATATTTGGGAAATTTTATTGGAGTGGTTAACAATTTTTTATGCGTTTCATGGTTGTAAAATTTGGAAAACCGAATAATTGTTTTAAACTGACATTTGTTTTTGCACAGAAAGAATTAAACTCAAAATCCTCCACCTTAAAACTGGCATTGATATTACTTACCTCAAGAAGAACGAGGATGAGTCATTCAGAAGTTACTTAGTTTGTATGAAGAACAAAGTGAAATTGGAGGAAATGGGTTGCAGAAGAGACAAGTAGATGATGCACTGAAAGGGATAGATGTTCAGCTAAGCGCAAAGATCAGTCAGGAGGAAAGAAACTGGTGACAAGAAAAAGCCTCTAATACAACAAGGACTAGACCTACCAATTGTTTTTTCGTTTGTTCAATTTATTCCAAATTTATTAGTAATTTAGTGTTATTTCCTCCCTCTTACCTTTCAGATAATAGTTCTACAAAATCAATTTGTAAAGTTTGATTAAAAAAAAAACTTTCATTTCAGTTAAAAAAAAAATCATATTGCTCTCAAAAAAACAATTTTTACGTAGCCACTGTTTACCTTCTTTGACTGTATTAGAACAGAAATAATAGTTTCATAGCTTCACGCTTCGCTTAACCAACTGTAGAATACGTGTTCTTTTAATCTTATATCGTATTTTTTCACATCTCTTATTTTCCCTATATTTTATACTTATTTTACTTCGCAAAAAAGACATTTGCCATAGCTTTAAAATGCGTAATTTTCAAGTAATAGTTACAAAATGTTAAACACACACTGATTTAATACAATATTTTAACATGTTTTCAGTTAATACCCTCGGGTTGTGTGAAGGAAAAACTGCTTGTTTACTCAATAAATGTTATAATTTTGGGGAACTATTCTACTAACATTTTACTCTGGTTAAGGTAAACTTAATTTGTTGGATGAATCTGTGAGATTCTTACGGGACTTTATGCTACATAACAGAAGTCGTGAATGCGTAAGTGGTTGAAATGACACAAAATGTAGAATAATTTGAGATTGGGGCAGATGCTAATGTTAAGGTTGAGCAGAGGTAAATATTTAAAAATGGGGCAGAAGCTAATCTTTAAGGTTGGGTAGGAAGCTAGGTTATAAAAATTTTTGAATAATCAATCATTATGCTTTATTAATTTCAAAGCATACCTTTAAAAACCTACTTTTTTCTAACGGAGTGTAACAGCGCTAAAGCTTTTTCCATCATTTTTGAAGATAGAAAAAAACCTTCTGAGGTAATTTCCCACTCTTTGAAGGTTAAATTTTGAATTTATCATAAGAAATTACTAGCAGCTCCTCTAAATACCAAAAACTGAGTTAAACTTCATTTTTTTTTTAAATAAGAACCTCCATTTTTCTCGTTAGATCTTCAGACTAGAGGAAATTTCAGGAAGATATGACCGGTCAAACATCAGAATCAGTTTAGTATTTATTGATAAAGATATTGCAGCAGGAAAATTATTTTAATCAGACAATTTGCATACCAATGGTCACAGCGGCGGTGGAAGCAGCGACAAAGTTAATGTAAATACTATTACTTATGCTTTTTGCAAATTATACTAATTCAAGTGACATTCCAACTGTCAGACCTTCATCAATACTCAATTGTGATGTTTGAACAGTCAATTTTACAAGGAATTTTCTTTAGTTTGAACATTCAATGAAAAAAATTCAGGGTCTTATTTAAAAAAACAAGGGTAAGTCTAGTTTTCTGTATTCAAAGAAGTTATAATTTTTAATGATAAATTCAAAATCTACTCCAGTAAGTAAGGGGAGTCATCAAAGACAAGTTTTTTTTTATCTTCAAAAAAAAAAAAAAAAGAAAAAAAAAGGATGTGCTCAATAAATGAAACACCCTATATAATACATTTAAATGTTTTCATAAATATAAATGATTACCTCAACCAATTTTTTCAATTTCGAATGAAAAATAAGTGAAATGAGGAAAGGACAAAGAATTCAAATTTTAGTGAAACGTACAGTGTAAATGCCAACTCTAAACTTTCGTGTTGAGGATTCGAATGTTCCATTTGAAAATATATGAGAAAATGGAAATTGAAGGAGAAAACTATTTTTCTCTACACAGTAACCCTCCCGGCAACATCTGTGCAATAAATTGTCGCTTAATTACTAAGATAGCAATCCACAAAAAAGTGTTTTTGTTAGTTAATCAAGAAAAAATAACAGTATTTTGTTTTTTCTAAACGAAGAATGTGAAATTTTTTTTAATAGTTTTTTAAGCTGAACAATATTCAAAGACATAGAAAACAAGGACCTAGTATTTATCTTTGTACGTTACTAAGCCAAATCTAGAGTTCTACACGTTAATTTACAATTCATATTTGCCGATTTAACTTCATGTTTTACAATATACTTGATTGGTTTTGGGCGTAAAAAGTAGAATTAGAAAAAAACAAGGATTATTCAAAATTTTCTCTACCTTCATAAATTATTCATTCGTTTGAAGCAAATGTCTTAATTGGATACGTCAAAATAATAAGAAATAAGCGAAATAAAAAATTACTTGCAAAATTTTAAGAAAAAACATATGTAGAAAGCTTCAATAAATGTCCAACAAAAATTTCTGCTTAAAAATAATCATGAACATGCACTAAAGTACGTACCTAAGCCATTTGTTATGAAAAAGCTAATGAAAGGTCAATTCTTGGTTAAAATTGAAGTTTTAACATTCTCGAGGAAGTTTTATGCAAGCATACTGAGGCCTCCCAAATTGATTGCCTTGTTTTAAGAGGCAATCTGAAATCGATTAGCTCATAAAGTCAACCTTTAATGTATGGTGGTGTTTAAATGCTAATGACGTCACAATGTCCTAAAACTAGGGCATCATGCAGCCAAAACACTGAATCGAGGGGTCTTGATGGTATGACTTCAAGACATTTTATTTTTTTGACTCTGACAATATCCTACGGCTGAATTCTTCTTGACTTGAATTAAACTTCTTCGGACACGGTGGAACACAGCTTACAGTTTGTCTTCATATTTCAGCAAATTAATATGACAAATCAGCAATAAGCTGGATGGTGCGGACAGAAGAGCTTAACTAAGTTTCAATCCCTAAGAGGTTCGAAACTTACAAAAACGAACAGCAGAATTATTTTGTCAAATACTATAATTACAAAAGAACTATAGTGTCAACAAAGCGGAATAAAGCATAGTGTACAGTGGAAAAATAAAAAGATAAAAAAAAAAGGTTATTGCAGACAACAAGTAGGAGAAACCATCAGAAAATTATGTTGTCTTTACCTAATTGTTTGTCTTCATAAGTGATGGTTGTAATGTTGTAAAAGACTCCTATCATGAAACTTTAGGCTTTGGAGCTTTTGGTTTGAGTGTGTGGTGAGGTGAGGAAAATAACAAACATAGATGAAGTCAAATTCACTATGTGCGAAAGAAGGCTCTACGAGGCCTTTAACTGACAGAGCAAAGCAGTTATCTTGAACTAAGCTTGTCTTAAATCTGTCTTCAACACACCAAATTTCCCTCCTAACAGATGCCAGGAACTCCATCTGATTGTATTGTTGACTTAAACTTCACCTCGCAGGTGTTTTTAAAAGATCATTTTGAAATATGATATGAAAACTGACAAAACTAGAAATGACTTGTGTGTTGTCACTACTGATTCTTCATGATGAAAGAACACTCCTAATTTGTCTTTTGTCTTCAACTGTACCTGACCTGAATATGAACTACCTTCCTAGTTTGTCTTCAAGGTAGACTAAGTTGAAGTAAATCTAAATCCACAGATGGTACACTTATTAATTGCCTACACGAGGACTTTAACATACGACTTGAGACTTGGACCTGCTACTATCCCCCTACACAAGAAGGACTGCATTGTAAAGACAAACCTAGTACCAGGTATTGTCAGAAGAAGAGTGAATAAAAATTATAATTCGTCTTCATAAGTTAGCACTTCTTGTCAGCAAGATTTCCCCACTTATTGTCTGCTTAATTGCTTTTAAACATGCGATGTTGATAATATACAAAAAGCGAGAGGAATTAATGTATATGCAGCCAATAAAATTAAAGATAGCAAATATACATGTCGACATACAATAGGCAAAGAGCACGTGGATGACTGATAAAATAAAATATAATATGACTGCAAACTGTAAGCAAAGCGGGGAGAAGCGAGAGATAAAGCAAATAAGGTTGGCTGCATTCATGTCCGTCGATGGGTTTTTACTTCTATTGAATTTGTGTTCATCCTCATATATTTCATAACGCCAGTCTGTCGGATTGAACCAAATTATTTGTCGAGAGTTGTCTTAATTTGGATGAGTCGATACTGAAATAAAATGTATTAAGATTGCCTGAAAAAGAATCGAATTTTATTTCTGTCTTCATGTCTTCATCTGAATAAGAGTTCGAATTCGAATATTATAATGTCCGAATTTGAATTTTGTTTTTGAAAAACTGTCTTCAAATTGTGAGTCATTATCACGTTTAAAATAATTTTTATTTTAGGTCCAAGTTCTCGGACTTCTCAATACCTAATATGTAAGTGGAAAATTATTGTTTGTTTTTAGTCGGACTGGGGACAAAAACAATTTCAAGACTTAATTTCTTGATCATTTATATAGCAATGTTTGTGAATAATCCACGTATTTTTAGACGAGAATATCTGAATAGGTTTGCATGAAATCTTAAGACAGATTTTTTAATTTGATAAAAATGTTCTACTTTCATCTCAGCAACAACAGAACAAAAGAAACTAATGAGCACCTTTCGAGGCACATTTTTTTCCCTTTCATAATTTTACGCAGTTACAAATCCAAAAATGTGACCAAAAAACTTAAAAAATGACCTCCACGAATGCACAAAAAAAATTAAGGAAATGTATACATTTTTCAGTTACATGTATCCGCATGTATCGAATAACATTGAAATATTTGTTTCTAAGTACACGCAACCCCTTTGTTATGCGACTTTACAATTTTCTACAATGTTTTCTACAAGGTTTTTTCTCCCACTATTTTATATAATACCTCACGCAAATGTCTGGATGTTTTACAGACCACACACGCGTATCTGAAAAAACGTTAAAAAGATAACCATAAAAGGTCGATAAACCTTTTTAACGCGCAGATAACTTCGTCATCGATTTTGAGCAGGGTCAAAAACGGGAGCCGTAGAAAAAAAAAACAACGGTAACAACTATAACAACAACATCAACAACAACAAACAAAACATATTCTGTTTTCATGATGAAATAAATCCACTAACCCGGTCTTTCTCCGACGTCATTATAAAGACATTAAGCAGATTGCATACTCATGCTGACATTATACAGTAGAGGAGGTTCATTTTACTTAAAACCGAGGACAAGAGAAGAAAAGGCGGGGATGCAAAGCGGATAAAAAGATTGGGAAAGGAAGAGACGGAATAAGAAGAAAAGTTTACACCAGTATAATATGCAGCATAAACCTCGATAATATTATAATAGTCCGGTTTTAAGTAGGTTTTCGATGTAAATCTACTTATTAATCATAGCGGCATGAGAAGACCTAAGGATGGGAGTAGATAACTATATTCTTCGTTTCATAATTCAAGCAACCGCCGCATTACTACCTCTTTTTCTCACGAAAAAAGAAGATACTATTTTGCCGTAGATGGTTTATTGTATTAGGGGACTAACTAAGTATATAAACCAATCATCTTTCAAGTCGACACTCCCCCAAAATGTTTTAACACTTGTTTTCCTGATTTTCTCGCCTATGGGTCAATTCTAAAAAAAAAATTATTTTTGGTGAAAAATTTTCTCATACAAATTTCTGCAAATTAGATCTTCTACACATTTTTTTATATTCGCCATAGTTTAAAAGTTCAAAGCTGTCAAAAACTTTATTATAAAAAGTTTTATTGTAGAATAAAAGCTGACAAAAAAAGTGAACTGCCCTCAAGAAAAAAATATCAACGTTGGGAAAAAAAGGAGCAAGATATACTCCCATTCGGACATAGTTGAAATAAATATAGACAATAAAAAAAAAAGGGTCGCGGCTTAATATGGTATGTATCTCATCTTCTGTATAAAAACAACTTCTGTAATGCCATCACGTGACCATAGTTACAGATATATTTGGCTATTCGTATATTTCAGTTTCAGTCCCACTCCAAATCATTTTATTTCTTCATTTTGCTCTTGATTATGATTAATTGATAATTCGGACACAATTATAGTTCATGTAGGTCTGCGAATTATTGTTGTGTTAGTATTTTTTATATTTATATAAAAGCCAGTTCTATAAGGCCATCACGTGACAATTTATACGGATATATTTGGTTATACATATATTTAAACCTCACTTAAAATCATTGTTTTCTTCGCAATATCGTATCAATGCACTTGGTTGATTGATAATTCCGACACATAAATGTAGATCTGTGTGAATTATTGTTACGTATCAGCATTGGATGCTTGCTAGTTTTGGCTATAAAAAATGCCTAATTTTGGACTAATAGGAACGTAATTCGGAACAAATATTTATTAAGTTTTATTATTTACGGTGCAGTTATTTTGAATAATATTTTACCTATAAAATGCTTGATTTTGAACCAATAACTAAGAAATTTGCAAAAAATATTAACTAAGTATAATTTTTTTCAACCTGCTATCAATTCTGTTGCAGATCGGTCGGAAGATACTTCCAAAAAATATATTTTTGTTTCCATTTTGAAAGAGGTAATTGTTTTTAACTGCTTAATTTTAGGTCAAAAGTAACTAAATTTAATACAATCATCGCAGCTATGATATACTCATAACTTTTCAGTCACTAATTTCCTAGTTTTTGAAAATCTACTTTTTCTAACGGAGCTGTGGCTGCGTTAGAGTTTTTTTATAGTATATAGACGTTTACATATTTTAGATGTCTAAATCAATAATCGTGACTTCATTTTCTGCATTGCATATAGCAAGTACTGGGAGATCGTGAGAATTTAAATTTCCACGTATACGATTAAAAGTGAATTTCGATCATGACATAGGTATCGTGGAATTGTGTAGCCTATACGTGAGACTATATTTTCTCTAATATCCGTACACCACACTTTACTCTCTTCCCACGCCGCGTCGAGAAAAAAATAAATTACATAAAAGAGAAAAATTCAAATTTATGAGCGTGGAGGATGAAGACGGTAGAAAAGTACAGGACAATACTTCGAAAAAGTAGCTCAAGTTTGCGAGATGAAGAGCTCTGCACTTAGAAACAGCTGGTGCTAAATCAAGACCAGATCTATCTGCTTCGAATCCACCAGAGACGTAGCGAAAGGTGATGAGGAGACTCCCTTAAAATGTTTTTAGAGTTTGAAAAATTGACTAGTTGTGTGTATTTTTTCAGGCAATTTCAAAATTTTTCAGCAGTTGGAAATGGGCAATTGTAATATACTACTTGGAAAATAGTGCCAGTTGATGACCTCTATTTTTTTTCTATTTTTTTTTAGCAGTTGAAAATTTTAAAATTTTCTGCACGTAATTTTTGTTTTTCTCACTCCTGTCACAAACAAAAAGTATTTCGCTACATGGAAGAAATCGCTCAAATCTTCAGAACTATTCTGATATGGACAGGTGTAAATAATGTTGAAGCTATAAAGTTTATGGTTTATGTGATAAATCATAAAATTTAGTATAACTTGACTTATATTCAAAATCATAAAATACATATCTTAGCCCTTCGGATATTTTTCGTTTTCATTTTAACCAACTTTCCAAAAAATTCCGTCACTCGTGTTCTAATGTCTACACACTGTAAATAAAATTATTGATGAACCGTATTAGTATAGATGCAACACACTGCATGTGTTTACCTAATGTATTAAATATGTAAGGTATTAACAGAAAAATGTATTTTTAATGGCAATTCATGCAAAAACTACGCCCCTGACAAAGAATAGTTTGAAAAACTTTATTACAAACTTTTTAGTCTTCTTTCCATTTTTTTCTCGCTAAAATGAAAATTAGGCCAGAAAAATTTGAAAAATTACTTTGCTTTATCATTTTCACCGTTTAAGAGGGACGCTTATGTCCCTCACGCCGAAACTTTTAGGGAATTGTTGAAGATGAAGGAGCCAACACATACACCGAATTTCAGCTTTCCACAAATTTTTCCATTTTTAAATCCAAATTTATGTTCATTTTTGTAGGTGGAAATTGTCCATATTTTTCAAAACTTGGAATTATCTGCTTCAAAAATCTACCTGGCATTTTTGGACTGGTTTACATTGATATTCGTCATCGAGTATATGAGAAGAAATATTTTACAAGAAATATCTCGCGCCTAATTCGCAGTGTTTTCCAAAACAATAACGACACACTTCATAAACCTAGGTACCTTCATATTTTCAATAAACTGTGTACGTAGCTATTTAATTTCCACAAAAAAAATTACATAACGCCAAAGGTTCATTATTATTTTATTTCCAACATTCGACTCTGCAATTTTTCACCTATGCACATCAGCTCGCTTTTTTTAATCTTCAGTAAAGGATTATTCACCATCCAGAACAAAACATTGATACTAAGACGGAATTAACAGAAAACAAAGACAATAATTCTTCGTTCTACAAAAGGGAAATCAGACTCGAGGGGGATTCAAAGGAAAAATTAGCGAGGCACCCTTCTGAAGTAAACTTGGTAAAGTACTCATTCTTATAACAAGAAATGAATTGGTATACCTACTCAACAGACAAAATCACTACCCACTCATCTGAGATGAGTTCAGATGCATGCGCTGAGGTGAGAGATAATCGATGGTTGATAGTGCCATAAAGGATCCGTCACAAAAACTTTTCAATTCAAATGAAATGCTGTTGAATATCGATGGGCTTATATTCACCGATTCCATTTATTGGTATTTGTCAAACACGCACAAGCCTACAAGCAGATTTATAAAAAATCATAATGAAATTAGAAGAAATTTTGCACCTAAAAGTAACGTTGTTATGATTTTATGATCAATGAACATTTCACTCGAGCGTAAACTAAGTGTGAACTTCCAGCGAAGGTAAGTATGCAACTGATAAATGTGGTTGGTGAGTCACTATTTGATTAGTGTTGCTAAAATTTGACACTTATCAAGCGCGTTATTATTCGTACACAAAATCAAAAGCTATATTTTTTAACGTGAGATAAGTGAAGTCTCGACTGTGCTCGGTTACACTCAGTGGCGGATCCAGGATTAGCCCAAAGGGGAGGCAAAAACTAAATTATGATAAAGGAAAAAAATTTTTTTCATTTGTCTTGAGTAGTGGGTAGACAGCACGAATTTCAGGGAACAGCTAAATTGAAAAAGGGATAGTTTAATGCCGTGTTGTTTGTATTCAAAAGGAGAGGCCATAGCCCTTGTTGTTCCCCACGGATTGGCGACTGCTTCCTCTCAAATAGTTCGATTTCTAATTTATTTGTCAAACATCGCCGAGAGAATTATTTCGCCCCTCATCTAAGTGAGGTTAAAATTAAAGGCAGAATCGACACAGCTTCCCTATGGAAGATTAAATGGTAAAAATTAGTGCATTTAGCGATTGGGGAGGTATTCCTTGTTGAAGAGAAAAATTCAACTTCTTCTTTTTAGAACATTTTGACTCTGAGAATTCTCCCAAAACCCATTGAGAGAAAGCACAACATAATTTCAATAATTTTGTATTTCATATGCTGAATCAGTGACGCAACCAGGAGGGATCAATCTAACCCCTTCGAATTTGGATGAGCATGGATGGATTAAGGGGCAAATCCGGGCACATTTCTCTCAATTAAAAAAAAAAGGTAAAATTTCAAAAAATATAGAAAAACTGTCGAATTGAAGAATCTGTCTTTTTTTTTTCAATTTTTCTTCTTCAAGCAGTATATTTAAGAAACCAAAAAAAAAGTCTACATATGATTAGTGAGGTGCCTAAAGTACCAAATGTGAATCATACCTCCTTCGTGAATAAGGTATGTGCCCTTCGGTAATGCTAGGTATAGTTCCAAAACTAACATCATTTTATACACTTTTATTCTACTTATTCAAAATTTCAATTTCAATAAATATTTCAGGCTAACACAGCAAGTGATATGATTGCGATGCGAGTCGTAACTTGATTTGTGTTGTTGTTTTGTTACTATATAGCATATTTATTGCATGCTTTGTCATCCCGAACTGTGGCACTTGAGTGGGGTCTAGGTCTTACAAAGATGAGGAAGTGAGTTAGATTCCTAGATTGGCCATAATTTTATAATAGGTAAATTTTTTCCAATTTTTCAATTTAAGAAAATAATTTCAGTCACATGACTAAACTAGCGCTTGGTTTCACTTCACACACCATTTTACACATCTCAACATAGAAGTGTATTTAAAAAAAAAATCATTTTTATCATAATTATTTAATGTTTTCATAAACTTCAGAATATTTTTATACGTGTTCATTGTCTATTAAGGTAACTATAGGTACATAATCTATTCACGCTAAGAAGTGCGTGACGTCATAAATCATATCCACACTTATCTGCTTGAAATTCGATGTTTGTTTACTCCACAAAATGATGTTTTTTGTTGTATGGCAATGTGTATCCATACCTTTTTCTCTCTCCCTAACCAACTGCTATGTCTATTGTGATTCTGATGTCACACACTTCTTAGCGTGAACAGAGTATAGGTGTGGGGAATTTCCCGTTGTTTTAAAATATGCAATCTTTCATGAACTCTAGGGAGGAGTCATCAAAAATAATCTGTAAAATTTCAATTTCTTCAAATCTGGGCGAGTCATTGGCATTATTATTGTATTTAGTAAGGTCTAAGAAAGATTTTCAACCTATCGCTAGTTTGTAGTACCTAAGGTATGAAAAAACTGGTGCATTATAAAAAGGTTGAAAATGGAAAATTTAAATACTGAAATTTTTTATTAGAATTGACATTTCGTATCTCCGTAAAATAATTCTTCATTAAGACTACAAAATTTTCACTTTTTTCCTGATTATTTTTTTTATTCACAAACTGGACAACTTTTTTTTTGTTTTTGGTAAAATGAAGAGAAATGTCGGCACAAGCAGAAATTATTCTGAAGAAGAATTTCAAGTAAATAAATCAAAACACAAAATACCATTTTTAAAATGTTTTTCAATGTCATTAAAATTTTTTTGATGTTAAAGACTTTGTCCATTCATGGATCGATCCATAAAATAGTATTTCAATAACATTTTTTGATCACATTGTTTTTGAAGACTAAGAAGAAGTAGGCTATTGCATGACGTATTAGTGTGCTGTAGGTGTACAAAATAGATATATGAAAATTTTGGTGTTTGGGGATCCATCTACATTTGGGACACCACGCTTCAATGTAGAACAAATTTCAATTTTTTTAATGTTGCCACGAGGCACCTAATGAAATTCTGAAAAAACGAAACCAATAAATGTGTTCTGTAATTTCACTTTTCCATTCCAAATACATTTTCAATTTTTGAAATTTCATCCAACCATGAATGGTACTTTACCTCAAACCACTACTATTGAATACCTACTAAAATAAATGTTCCAGAACACACAAAAAACCTGAAAAAAAAATTTCAATCGCTCCGATGGCAAAATTGTTTATTGATTAATAAAACTCTCCCTTCTCCAAAGGTGAATACTGCATACGTTCATAGACACGAAGATGAAGGCTGACTTTTTTTTTTTTTGAAATTTTTGGCCTACTCAGATGGTTTGACTCAAGTTCGATGATCCCTTCCTACCCACAGAATAAATTGTAAACTCCCAATCTGCCACTGTGGGTGAAGAGAAATGGCAAGATAAAATTTCCCATTCAATGCCACTGTAGGTTTTGTCAGCTCGGGGAATCGAACCTGGGACCTACATATTCGCCAGATAAAAGCGGTGAACTTAACCGCACGGCCATCTCACCACCGACTATAACTGGCAAATGTATTTTATATTAGACAGGGTATGGTGGTTCCCACAGCCACTTTTAAGAAAATCCTGGCTACGCTACTATGCTAAATACACTGTATTTAAATTCGTGATTGTTGAACTCGATCTCTTTTGTCTGTTTTTCTGATTCAAAATACAATATCTATTTTGTATAATAATACTGCATTTCGTTTTAAAACTATGCAATTACATACAACTAAACACAGCACCAATTCATGCACAGCCATTTTAAACCAAAACCAAAGTCCTTTAGTAAACCACTCTACGCTTGCCAAATCAGTGTGCTAGACCAGACAATCTGACCAAACACGTATCCTTCATACTCGTGCTTCCTTAATTTAGTGTACTTACGCAGTATACAAAAATTCCAGATCATTGACTGAGGTAGAATGGAAAAAAAAGTGAAATAACTAACGAGGTAATATTATCGAAATGGATTATAAGTTTAAAAAATTAAATTATCGTCGAAAGGTGATAGAAACGACGTGTGGGTGGTATGTGGTTATTTCTTTCTCCGATTCCACCCTTTGTGGTTTTGAAAAAATGCAAGTTAGTCAAGAATAGCAGATGAAAAAAAAAGGTCAAAGAAAGAAAACAACAACAGAATAAATGATTCGCTTGAAGACGAATACCTTAAATCGATAAACAAATTGTAGATGGTGCATACAGTGCAGTAAACAGGGTCGAACAGCTGATAGAAATAACATTAATCCTATGTACTTGACTTTATCTCAACTTAGTTTTGCCAGCGAATATGTACACGACTTCAGCTTCTCAAGGGATTGTTGGAAAAGAGATAAGATAGATTGCAAGATTGCAATTTACCGAAGCGCTATTCACGCTGCTCGGTGAATCTTATTCCAGTAAGGCACTTATCTCACCACCAGTATTCTTTAAGCCTAAACTTTTTATATTTAACTGTTTGATTGTTCTTTCTCTCTTCGACAGTTTCATAATTATCTCCTTTTTCTTTATTCAACTGATATCTGACTTACCTATTTTATGTATGTACAGTCTCCTATACGTATGTGCGAACCCAGTTGTACGAGTAAAATATTCCGTCATCAGTAAAGCCAATAAAAAATTTGAAAAAAAAAAAGTTTGAATATTCAATTTAATTAGCAATTTTATCAGAATTTTTTTGTAACACAGGAGCTGTACTTGGCATCTAAAAAGTAATGAAAAAATGTTTGGATTTTAAAATTAATAAGTTAAGTTAAAAACAAGTTTTTAAAAAATACGCTTTTATAATTTGAAGAAGAAAATAACGGCGAAAGAGAAAATAAAATTTCTCATTTTTTTTCCGAGACAGAAACAAACTAAAATTGAAAAAACAACTGATAAAAACGGATAAGTGTATGTGTGCATGTGTCGCAACACGTGAAAGCAGCGCTGAAGTTGGTCATCCGGTGTACTTCAACAAATTGAGCGAGTAAAATAAAAGCGTATAAAAATAAAGTTAATTAAAACAAAAAAAAAATGAATTAGAAAAAAACATAAATAATTTTCTCTATGACAGCCTCCAAGAATCATAACAAGTAATGAAAAAATATGAAGATCAAATATCAATACGAAGCACACTTTACCTAATCTAAAGTTTTGAAAAATTTGAATTTCCTTCCACAAAATTTTTTTATCAAATTTCAAATTCTAGTTTGAAACAAATAAACTTTCAGAACAGACGATTGGCTCAAAAGCATTGTGTCAAAACTACATAAAACGAATGAGAAGCATACATGTTGCTGATTAGATAGTTTAAAACGTTAACCAATCAGAAGCTACCGTTCCAGTATAACGTATTGTTTAAGCCACGCCTGTAGAATATATTGTATTCCGCACAAACCAATAGGGTTGCTGGTACTTGTTACAAAATCTACAAATATAATTTTGAACTCTGTTTTCTGGTCTCAAGTTATGGTATACCTTGGAGTATCGTTAATTTTTCAGTCTGAATTAGTCAATTAATCAGCTGTTTAAAACTGCTTTTTTAGTCTCATAAGGCAACGTCCTTTACGTCATAATTCTTAACTGTAATCTCACTGGGTGGTTAAATATTCAAGAAAAGCATTGAAAAACATGAAAATAAAGGAATTTTTTATCCTAATTGTATTAAAACAAGAGATAGCTACCCGTTCGACATAAATGAAATTATAGAGAAAGTTTCAAGGAATAAAATAAGCCGAAGAACAAGAAATTCGAGTCCTCGAAAGCTAAGAAAATTATTTAATTTGACGTTATCTGTGTAATTAACCTTGCAGACAACTAATAATGCCCCTCAAGAACATCAATTTGAGGCATGATTTCGAGTTCTTTTTCAATTCTCTCGGTTTATGAAATTATTATTGAACTAATTGATAAATTTAGTTCAGTCGCAGGAACCAACTGATAACTTTTGCAGTAAACTTACACCAGGTAAAATGAACGTACTTATTAATACAAGAAACGGTAATCCATCAAAAATTTAAGCGAGAAATATTTCAATGTTTCTATAACAGTTGTTGTCCAATAAATTTTCAAGATTGTATTCAATGACTTATAAGGTTATTTGCGATTGAAATTATTTAAAAAAATATATTTATTCCAAAATTCAACTTACGTAAGTTTAATTCCTCAATCACCATGGAACCAGACTTACCTGAAACTTATACCAAAAAATTATAATTAATAATAATAACACTTGAACTGAAAAATTTCAAGAAGTTGAAGTACCTATTTGATAGATTGTCTCTTTGTGACGAGACTTCATCAAAACAGGAAAAATAATTAACTTACAAATAAAGTACATATTTAATTTTCACCTAATGATGAAAATAGTGATAAACCTAATTTTAGCACATAATTATTGAGTGTTTCTGGTTGCATTCTCAATCCTTGAATTAGGCAAACAAATTTTACAAAAAAAAAAAAAAAAATTTTATACAATATCCTCTGCAAAAATAAATTCATAAAAAGTTTAACGAAAATATTCTTTGGTTTTTCTTCAACGTTGGTTTATTTATTGATTCATTCAAATCATTTTGACGATGGAGCCACACCACTGGAAACTAATAACTGATAAGCATATAAATAACGAAGGGTGCACATTTGATTCACTGCCTAACAGCTGTCCAGGAAGTGGGTTACTGATAAGCCTTGAAATTCAAGGGGCCAAATTTCCGGCAATGATGCCACCGACTGAATACATACGCGTTATGCTGGTTGCATTCTCAACTGAAGACTTGTCAAGGTCCGAAAGAATTTTGTTCAATTTTATCACGTCATTACTCGGTACTATTTCAAACTCGCAAGTGTTTGGCTCATAACTTTTAAAAGTATAACTCATACAAGTGCACCTGTTGCGAATTTCTTCCAGAACTCAAAGGGAACAACAGGTTAGTTAACTATTTAAACCACTGCTCCATCGTTACCATTGTGAAATGTCAAATTCCTGTAAATAAGAGGGGATTCACATGTTACAGATTCTGAAATTCCAGCAACATTCCAGGTTGGGAATATGTCTTTTAGTTTGTAAGTCAAATTTTTAAAGCTTTTGGGGTTTCAAAGCACAAACTTTCATTACTTCTAAGAGTAAAATGAATATGATTTGTCAACACTGAAGCTCCAGAGTATTCGAATGACCCATCGCAAGAGGCATTTGAGGAATCCATTCCACTGCAAAAGGGGACAAGGAATCCTATTAAGGTCATATTACAGATTTTCAAGAAACCAAAAGGACCAGCAAATTATATAGCGCAAATCAAGACCAAAAATAGCAAATTGATTGTACGTTGAGACCACAAAAACAAAAAAGTAAAAATAATTTGAAAATGTAAAATTTTTTTCTTATTTTTTATAAAATACATTATATTAAAAAATGGTCACAAAATACTAGCAGATTGTGTAAGGAATGTGTAAAGTCATTCAGAAAAATTGTCTACTTTCAACGATTCTTTATTATTAAATGCCGATGAGAGTTCAATCTTCTTAACCACGTGAGTAGGAATGTCAATTGTATTGTATTAACAACTTTTCCATAACTAATTATCCTCGTACGTATGCAAAGATTTTTCCAAATTGGAACACTTGAATGAAAAACTATTAACACCAAATCCATAATCAATGATCTTCATTTAGACTAAGGCTGGTATTCTTAGTCAACACTAAACGTTCACTAACCTAAGGGTCTGTTTTTAAACTGCAGTGAACCAACGAAAAAAATAGTTTAGCTGAGAATAATGAGAAATGTAGTCTCCTTGTGACAATTTATATTAAAGCTATGAAAAAAACTTAATTTCACTGAGAAATATAGCTGGGAACTGCAAGTTTTAAACTGACGTTTAGGTTAGCGAACATTGTCAACTATGAACACTAACCAAACTCCGAACGGATAATGATAAATATAAAAGATGCAATAAATTTATTTGAAGAAATAAATAAATTCATCATCATCCAACCCGAGTAATGTGAAAAATAAGGCAGGTACATAAATTTAAATATCAAAGTCCTCCGTCCCCCAACTTAAATTAGAGGTATTTTATCCGAATTTTCCGGGGGTATTTTGAAAAATAACATTGGAATCTCATTCTTTGGAATGTCTCTTCCTAACTTCCATTCAGTTTTCTCAACGTTCAACAATCGTAGTATGTTTTCTGGGACTGAATTTGGACGTTAGAATATTATTCTCTTTGATTATCGAAAGTTATGTGCATAACACCCTCGAGCCTGGACGTAGGAACGATAGAATGGGCAAAATTTAAGATACATAATTTATTTTTTCTCGATAAGACAAAGTTTCCAGCTGGGTAAAACAAACGTAACTTGACGTTTTTATGGCCAAGCAGAGAAAACGCTTTTTCTGAAGTCTTCGAGCTAGAAGATGCAGAATGAATGATTCATTTTCTTTTTTTTATAAGCTTTTATTCTACTCACTACCGCGATTTTAAAACATACCAATACTGCAGCCAACCTCTGCAACAAAATAACGTTTATTTTGCATGAAGCGAAAGCCAAAAAAAAAAAAAATAAAAGCTCATGTTTTAAAAATCATTTTTAACTAACCTAAACTTATTCTAGTTCTCATTGCATACATATAATTACATCTACACATTTATTCCCTAATATCTGTTCTTTTTGGATTCCTCTGCCTTACTTGACTCAGTAAATGGGATGGTGTGTGGGGGAGGAATATAATGTATATTAATGACCGCTGTGGTGTTTGTATGCGACAGGGTTATACGGGGTATATATCCACGTATATATGCAGGTACGCCACATATGGTAGAAAATGAGCAAAAAAATATTTTCTAACGGATACATTGTGCCAAAGACAGCATGAGATCCAAGAGCACTCGTTGAGAGCTTTCGTTTAGTTTCGATTTTTGATGATTCTTGATTTCATGAACAGGACAGGAAAACCCTGATGGAAAGTTTCAGCTGTATTTCGTTTCCCTAAGGTTTGGGTTTATGTATTATCACTTTTGTTCGGTCCCCTACCCCCCATTATGGCAACATGTAACTGATTGAAATTTCCTTTCATTAGACATAACCAGAACCAGCGAGATTAGGATCTCATTTTCTGCATTTACAACTATAAACCATGTATTTGTAAGTCGCAACTCTGAATATACACGTATCAGTGTGTGTGTGTGTGTGTGTGTGTGTGTGTGTGGTTGGGCAGTGAATACTTGTATTGTTATTATTGTTATTTTAATGGTTTTTTTTTTTGTTTCTGTTTTACTTTTGCTAATTATTGCGATGCCCTGCTTCAATAATTGGTATCGGTAGATGGAGGATGACATCAGAAATTAATCACTCGCGTGCAGTTAATCAATGACATCCCATCAACTTATATACTGCCCACTACATAGAAAACACGAAGTACATTGCCACCGAGACTAAATGTCAGCCAAAAAAAAACACTTTTCTTGTGAGAGATAAATAGGTGAAAATAAAGATAATTAGATACAACAACGGCACATTCCAACAATGATGCTCTATTTCCTTATACTTTCTCATTTTTATTCGACCCTTTCGTGTACAGGGTCTCTTTCTAACGCCCTTCTTTTTGTTTTTTGTTTTTTTGTTTTTTTTTTTTTTTTTTTTGTCCACCTCTTCTTCGCTCGTTACCAGAGATGTGCAGCTTTACGTTTCGGTCTCCACGCTTATTTTACGAATCCTTGCGTATCCGAATCCCTACGTATATAACGTTATTATTATACGTTATTTACGCTACCGTGTAATTTACCGCACGTAGTAAAGCTTTATCTGGCGTGGCGGCTGACTGTAATAAATGGCGCCCGTTTTACGTGCATAGAAATGCGAACACGTTCCACCGCTCTCTCACTCACTCGATCTTTCTCCCTCGTACACTCTCTCACAGCCTTTACAGAATAGCGAAAAACACATAAAGCTTATCATCTTATAAGAAGAAAACGATATCGCGTCCGAATAAGACACTATATCGGTATATTTCGCGTCAAACATTTATAATATCGATATCGTTCGCAAGTATTCGACGCTTTTTAAAGGAAATCTCTCAATTTAAAGTGCTACGAATGAATGGGTGCGAGTGTGCACGAATGTACGTATGTGTGTGGATGTAAGATGACAAGTCGTGCCAAAGTTTTATTACCACATAAATTTACCTAAGTACTCGTCTATTATACGATGCACTGGAAGAAAATCGCCTGGTTTTCCATAAACACCGGGTCGTTATCTGTAGTCTACTAATACATAGTCTTCAGATATATGAATACGGAGACAACGAAAGGAGTAACGGGGCTGGGAAAAAATTTCAAAAGGCGTACATTTACGAATACTGATAACGGAATTTGTAACATTTGCTGATGTAATATGTCGCGGGAAAGTAAAGATACACAACAGGCAGGCCTACTAGAGGTTGAACAATGATATGCTCCCTCCCCCAATACTAACATTTACAAAATCTAATCCTACAGTGCCATCATATCGAAAATTCGAAGACGTGGTTTTTCGACATGTCGACAATGAAAGAGCACACCCATACTCGCTCGTATTTCTTTCGGATGATCTAATCAAAGTTAATCCCATATCAAACAGATTTTTGCCAGGGTTCAAGCAGGATAGAACTAAGAAGAAGGAACAGTTGATTTTTCGACTAAATTCAATTTATTCTATGTTACTCAGCTGCTGTTACTGGTCAAAAAATGTAAACTATAAAAATTATTGATCATTATGGCAACTTCCTACCAGTGGTGATAAATGTGCTTATGCACTCGCTTATAGGTTGTGCGGCCTGTCCCTACATTATGTAGGGCAAACACACTTTCGGTTCACGGGTTGGTAGCTCACCACTACCTATCTAATTTTAATGCTGAGCTAGGCTCACACATACAACAATGTAGATTAGTAGATGTGCGCAGGCGCTACCTGCTGCATCCTACAATCACCTATACCTATTACCTATATGTTTCATCTACTTTCTGAAAATATTATTTAAAAATCATTTCACGCAGCTGAACCATAGTGAATTATTATTTTTAATTTGAATAAAATATATGGTTCTTTATTTGAGGGAGTGGTCACAGGCAACAAGTCTGGTTCAAAATGCGAAAAATGACTTGGAAGAAGAATCGATATGCTTACCTGATGTTTTGTACGTACTTGCATAGGGGACAGTAAACCATTAAAGGCTTATTAAACGAGTTTGAAGTGACATACAATTTCCATTTTAACAGTTGATTAAAAATGAAATCAATGGCAGATTATTTTTTTGTCACACAGAAGTGCACCGTTTTGCCATGTCCAGCCAGCATAAATAATATTCGTTCTTTTATAATTGTTATTATTATTATTATTATTATTATTATTATTATTAATCATCATCATCATCATCGTCATCATTAGGTAATGGAAATATAGAAACTTTATTCAACATCTAAAGATTATTTGATGTGGTTATCGATTTTCGGGCGTAAGGGGGTGCTTGAGTTCCAGTGGCCAACGGTCTGCCAGCATGAATTTCTTAATCACATGCAGGAGCACCAGTTGAATCGAATCGAACACACCGCCATTCTGGACCGAGAATATGAAGGAGGCTGGTCTTATCAAACCAACAACCTTCCTATAGTGAAGCTAAACGTCAAAACTACTGCACTAGGCACCCTTAACCACACAAAAATTAAGATCATAAATAAGTGTAGATTGAATATTCATGAGCAGTTAAAATTTCGCTTTAATGTTCCTATAGGTAACCTCTTTCCTGCGTACATAAATCTTAATCTAAAAAGTAAGAAAGCCCAATTCTCAGACACCAAAGTTAGGGTTTTCCGCTGTTTTTCCTTAATTCAGGAGAAAATTAAAATAAATTTTTTTTTGTTTTTTGTTTTGATGGTACCTACATTAATTGAGGATGAATAAACAACTATTTACGAGAAAGATGAACGATAAAAATGACACATTTCAGATATTGAATTTTACCAGTGGAAGTAGCAGGCAAAACGTTGTTTCATCTATAGATCCTATCTTGTAGCAAGAATTTCTTAACGAGCTAGTTACTCGATGATAATACGCAGGTGATTCGAGGAAAACGCAAAGAATACATTTCACAGCGTTCCTAGACGAATTGTATTCTAATGAGTTGGGTGGCGATCGCTTTTAAGAATTTTAGGTTTCCAAGAATGGTATAAGAAGACTGAAGTAATCGAACCTTCTTTCTGGCTGAAAAAATCCAGCGCAAATATGTAGTTCAAAGTTGTTTAGCAGCCATTTGTGATGAACAATACAAATGTAGAATAAGTTTCCAATCAGAGGTTGGCATGACGTAGTTGCTGTATACCCACATAGGTGCTTGGTGAAAAATCATACGGTTGGAGAGATTCAAGAACCAGAGGCCGTCACGATCCCAACCCTGAATGGCGACACGTTCGACTTGTCCATTTGAGCGCATTAAGAACAGTTTTGAAAATTCATGACGAAAGACCGTTGGCTGCCAGTTTCGATCCAAAGTCATTTTTTCCCCCATGGATAGGTACAAGTCATACACATTCCAGACGCTGGGTAAAATAACTTCAATGGTAAATTTTCGTCCTATTTGGGCCAAAACACTTTTTTACGAATTCAAGAAGTTTCTTACGGTAGCACTAGCAGCACTGACTGTTCTTCATTTAAATCTAATGGAGTGAAGAAAAAATCGTTGAAAAAAGCGATAAAACAGCCCTAAAAATTGTGAAAAATTTAAAACGATTTTTCATCCGGAAAATTGGAGAAAAAATGGCGCAAATCTCAAATAAAAATAAGAAATTGGAAAGGAGATCTAATACTATTAGCTGTACAGTGTATTCACATATATCTACATTAACATTGTAATTTCGATAAGTTTTTTTCCCCCAATCACAACAGGAATATCTCATTCGTCATATAGTTTGCGTTCCATGTGAATATTTTATATAATAAGAAGAAAGAAAAGTGAAAGAAGCGAGTAAAATGTTTTCGTTGATGTTTCAATATCATCATTGGAACGGCGGAAAAGTCTCCCAAAATTTATTTTTACGCTTAATAAAACGTTTTCAAGGGAAAAAAAAACACCAAAACTAAGCGAAACACTTGAAAGAGAAAAAACTCTGAACCAATGCTGAATGTAGAAAGAGAGAAAAAGAAAAAAAGGTATCTATAACGAAATACGAAGGGCGCCATTGTTAAATCTATCGTGAAAAAAGGGGTTTTTCGAATTATTCGATTTTATTGTACAGCAATCGTTTAATTTTTCTTTTCTCTTCACTCTATATGTAAATCGTAATTCATCCAATGGTGTCACAATATCGTAACGTTGAAGCCCCTATTTATCTACAGTAAATGAGACAGTTTAAAATAATAAATTGTTTAGTTTTAAATTTTTTTCGATCATAAAAAAAAAAATGGATCGTTTAAAAAATATCTTAATAATTTTGTAATTGGAGAAAAAGGGAGATGTAACTAAAATTCATGTAAAAGTTAATATTGCAGTATATTTTTGGCGCATACTGACGTATACGAGTTGCAATTAATCAGATACGAATACGTAGGTATTATGTACTTAGTTCATTTTTAGCTTTTTCAGCGGCTACATCAAGAGGCAACAATTTTCATGAAAAATTACACGACCAGACGACCAGAAAAAAAGGAACAGAATAATTGAATTCGATTTTCTTATAGTGACTTTATTCAAAGAATAACTCCACTAGTGGGCCGACGAAAACTCTACGTATAATTCACAAATAAACTGTCACACATTTTATTTGACTAAACATTTTCAGAAGCTCACCAAAAAAAGAGAATAAGGGATAAGTGTTAGGAACTGCTTTTATGAATGAAATTGAACAAATCACGTACTGGATGTATTTATATACTGAATACAAAAAGAAAATCCTACGGAAACGAAATTATTAAATTAATATAAGTAGTTATTTAATCGATTGTTTTATGCTTCTTCAATGATGTGGCTATCAGGGAAACCGAGGCACCAAAGAACTTCCGAATATTCAACGACAAAAAAATTACGAATCAGATGAATCATTGCGTTCAAACACGAACCTGATTTTTTAATTCAAAGTAAGTAACGACTTGCACTAATTGTCTTTCCCAAGTCCCACATTTATCATCTCTATCTGACCATTTCCGGTTGATAATACATATTAAATTTCATGATCTTATACTTATTTAAATCCTTTTTTCTGACTTTTCGAATATTTATCGATTACGGAGAAATACCTAGTTAACCGAGCAAAGCACTGATGAATAAACTGAGAAGCTCATATTTCTATTCAACGAATTTTTTCAGACTCGGGACCTATTTAGATCGTTTTTTCGTACTCAAAAACCTTATACATACATACATACTACGTACATACGTACATGCGTACATACATACATACATACATACATACGTACATACATACATACATACATACATACATATATACATATATACATACATACATAACATACCTACATACATATATACATACATACATACATACATAACATACCTACATACATATATACATACATATATACATACATAACATACCTACATACAATTATTGATCGTATATAGTAGGTATAGGATAATGCCAATGTGAGTTTTCTTTTCCAATTCTCAAACTGCCAAAAAATCATCTAGTCGTGCCGTTGAGATTTGCTGTTACTCTAAATTATCCACAAATTTTTGAGAAAAATTACTAAGTATTAAAGTTTTTGAAAAATTTACATCAAAATCTTTTCAAAAACTCGTATGTTAGACATGAAGATCTTTTCAAAAATTCAATTGAATCGGGACGGTTTAAAGCTGATTATATTTTTCATAAAATGGTTGACTGTTTTTTAAGATGATATGCGAATCAATCAATCGTTCTCTCCGAAAATGATATGATCACGATTAAGCACGCAAATAAATTGGTACCTCATAATTTTATCAGAGTTTTTTGATGAGGAAAAGAGAAACACTTCCATGCTTAATTCTAGCAACGAAAAATTTCTTGAGGTCAGGCAAAATAAATAGGCAGCTCACGAGTATTTTCGAGTGAAGAATCTAGCAACATTTTTTTCGTTTTCCAATCTAATTTGAATCGAAAACATAGGCCACTCGGTAATTGTATCAAATCAGTAAAAGCTTATCAGGATAAAAAAAATTTGCCGGAATATTTTCAAAATACGAGAATTTTTACGAAAAGTAGACCAAAAGTTGTTTAGCATTTGTCTGACGCGTGTTCAAATAATTTTTATTTCAAGATTTCTGGGAACAGTCATGCGAGGGCATTTTCTTCTTCATTACGCAAACCTAAGTACAGCTTTAGTACATCATTTTCCACTGTTTATTGTAGCCGACGAAATGTGAGAAATGTTGTAGTTTTGGGCAACACGAGTGAAGAGGGGAGGAAAAAGAGGAAAGAAAAAAGGGAAAGGTAGGTATTCGAAGAAAATGGTATTCTTCAAAGCACGCGCATTTTCTACGTGTATAGCCACAGATATACTCTACCATATAGAAATGTCTGACACAAATGCGAAGCACGAAAAAACGATAATGTCACCCAAAAGAAGTATAACGCTGATTCGCAGCCAGTAATCAATTATTTGGAAAATGCCAGACGCGCCTTTAGCATCCGAGGACTGCCTTTCTTATGTTTTTCAATTACTTTTAGCCCCACAATTTTATTACACGACGAAACGCTTTTTACAATTCGACGAAAATTCACTACAATATTTAATCTTCTTTTCCTGGCTTTTCTTTCAGGATCTATTGAGCTTTTCTTTTTTCAGCCAAGTGGAAAACGCGTTTTCTCCTCGTTCATATTCGAATAGAAAATGAGGATCGTCTGGGGGAGAGCAAAATATGGAAAGAAAAATTTAAACGAAACGTTTCGATTGGAAACTCTAGTTTATCAGGCAACCAAATTCCTCTAACTGAATCGGTCAGACCCATAACGCAGCTGAGGAAGAAGTCAGGCAGCTACAGCCCCTTAAAACATGAACGCGCTTTCCAAAAAAATAAATAAATAAATAAATAATACTTGAAAATATAATCATTAGTCAAATTCTGAAATTTTCTTCTACTCCATCGTTAGGAAGAATTTGTTCAGATAATTACAAGAAATCAAGTTTAGTACCTGGACGATGGGAGGGGAGGGGGAAAATTGAAAACTTATTGGTTCATGAGGAAGGGAAGATTGTCTAAAAATAAAATATATAATAAATAGAAGGTGATTTTGTCTGGGATAAAACAATACAAATACCTACGTTTTAAGGCCTTAAAAGCTATACTACATGAAAAATATAATTTCTGTAAAGGCAAACAGTGATACTATTTGATTAGAATAAGGTAAGTTTGCAACAACACTCGGGGTTCTGTACATTACATACATCGATGAGAACCATTTAATGATTAACAGAGACGTAGGTAAGGGGCGATGGGAGGAGGCTTCCCTCCAAAATTTTGGTCAGTTGGCAAAATTGTACAACTTATTTATTAGTCGGAAAAATTGCGTCTAAGAGAAAAAAAAGGACATACTATACGAGTATACGAGTGTGTTAGGGTTTTTTTTTTTTTTTTTTTTAAAGCAGTTGGTAATTTTTAAAATTTCAGTTGGCAATTTTCATTTTTCTCCCCCATTTAAAAAAAAGCCTTTCGTTACGTCCCTGATGATTAAGAAACACGATAAATTATGAGTATAAAATAAAGATTGTGTTTAAATTGTCTACGATATTTAATGTTGACCTTAACAGCAGAAGAGTCTTAACACAACAAGAGACATGGACACATTGGAAGGTGTACTGAGAAAAGACAATTTATGTAGGAAATACAAGAGTATATTATTATACTATTTTACAAAAGGGAAAAAAACGCACGACAGGCTAAAAGACTGACGGAGAGAAAAAAGAAAAGGCAGTAAAAAACACTAGGCTTTTGTTATAAAACTTTTTTTTTGACACGACAGTGTTCTCATTACATGTAATTTATGAGCATTAAAGACTTTTAAAAATTCAACATTCATTTTACTTAATTCATCTGGAAATCTTACAGATGAACTTTGAATTAAAATCGCAATTTTCGACTTTTACTTCAAATCTCACTGTCTACAGACAAATCAGCCTGTTTTAGAGAGAGTACAGTAGAATTTCGTACAAATTCTAAAAAAACGAATCTACTTATGTAATCCAACCATTCAGCCATTAAAATATCAAGATCATTTTTTTTTTTCAATCACCTCAATCCACTAGAACCTACAGCTTAATATCACTTGTTGGTCACATCACATCTAACTTCATCGCAGTTTATTTGTTCTTGTTTTCATTTTTTATTTCATTTTTTTTATTATTTGTCACATCATGATCTGCAAATCAACACGATATTTTATAAGAATCCGTTCAAGACTTTTTTCAGTCTATTTTCACCGTACCAAACGCATCATCCCTCCGTCACACTCTCGTATACGAGGTATTTTTTAAAACAGCCATCATCTTTTTCAAAGAAAAAACCATAGGTAGGTACTTCCATAACGATTGGTTACTTTTTTTATGCTTGCAACTACTCGTACTTACCTTTTTCTCTTACTCTGAATCTTTTTTTTTTGTTCTCTCTCTTTATCGGTTAAAGGGCATACATGACCGAGCAAACATAATTAAATCGTTACGAATCTCTCATGAAGAAAGCTGCAGAAAACCGCACGATAGCAAAACAAATGAAGAGGCAAAACAACATTAAGAGAGGATAAGGGGAGGCTGAGAAGAGAATGAAAAACGAAGACATACTTCACATATATTCTTTTTGTTTGACTCCCGACAATGTGCCATCAGTAAATAAAGAGATCGTACAGGCATTCCATACTATGCAGTCACATTCTATGATACACTACTGGAGAATTTGAAGGATGAATTGTACGTATGCAGTAGTGTATACCAGTAGTATTTCCCATTCCCTTCCATCTTCTTTCTCCACGTACTTCCAGTTTAGGGGAAGCAGAGTGATTCATAATATGCTGCATGATAGGTTTGGATTCTGCGTAACGCATGTAGGTGGACAAAGAGTCTTTACTAATATCATCTACGCACTTTCAATACGAATCAGAAATATTCCGGATACCCTACCTACTCACCCTATCCAGACGGAGACTTCAAATGTGATTCAGTGGTGGTCTGTTAGATATAAAAGAAGAGCAGTCTAGTAGCCAGAGGAAATACTAACACTTCTTAAGTGAAACAGTTTTCTTCACTGTCGCATTTCAAAATTGACCTTCCAGCTGATTTTTTATGAGTTTATTTTCATTTTATTATTTTTTTCCCTTTATTCTGTTTGGTACTCTGACCTTACCCGAGAATAATTTTACTCGATAGGTAGGTATAATATAGCAGATGCTATGTGTACTTGTTGAACGATCGTTTAGCGAATAATTAAAGGTGGATTTAGCTAAATTGCGTTGTCGTGTAGACGAACTCAATTAAGTAAGACTGTTGTTTTTTTGTTTTGTTTTTGTTTTTTTTTTTTTGTTTTTTTTTCCATCTTAATCTTGTCCATTGGCGAAACTGGTATCCGTATAAAAAGATTTTTGAGTAGTGGTCATCGGACGGCATCGCTTTGTTACACAGACGCTAACGTGTTTCACCTTTTTTGCACAGAACACTTCACGTCGGTGATGATTAGCGATACCTATTTGAAAAGGCGAAACCTGACAAAGTTGATTACAAATCTATTTCACGAAACGGAATTCGATGCGAAATACATTCGACGTAATTCAAATTCGCCGTTTCAATGCCATTTGCATTCTAAAAAATGCAATAAATGAAGAAAACTTTGAGTAGGTACCTCCTAGTTGAGTCATCAATGGAGGCGAAAACTAGATCAAATGAATCATCACAAAAAAGAAACCTCAAAAAACATAATACATCAAAACCGATGGAATCCTAATCCCCGTCGTCTATTTTGGGGATTTTCAGCTAATCGCGCAAAATGATGAACAAAAAATTAGAAATGTATCAACCGAAAGATCATAATAACAGCGATAGAGTCGACAAAAATCCCTCTGGTAGAAGGAAATATTGAACTAATGGTCATTATCCTCCCTCGAATATGGGGGCCGTGCGAGGCAATGTCAACTGGGGAAGGGGCAATCGATCAATTTCTACAACAGGCCCAGAACAAACAGAAATTTTTACAAAAAAATCCAAAAAAAATCACTTGATAATTTTGAAAACCAAAGAAGCCAAAGAAGGGTTCAACACTCCCCACTTCCACCTGATATGGCCCTTGCCTCAACATTGAAAACACTGTTTTAACAACAGCATATTTCCCGATCATCTTATGGAATTTTATATTAGGTTTTTCAGTTTAAGCCTGCAAAAAAGTTTGAAAATGAACATATTGTTCCGAAAAATACAGTGATATTAACGTAAGACAGATTATTGATAGACCATATGGAGCGGAGAAGGGAAAAAGAGTCATTTGTAAATCTAAATAAGAATTTTAATCAAATACTTTATTACCTTCAAAACCCATACTTCAAGGACACACAACATAGATTTGAAAGAAAGTTGGAAAATTTGTTTAGTTAAGGCCATCATAGAGAAAAGAAAATATGAAAATTTACGAAGGGTAAAAAACATCAAAATCATAACCAAACTTTGCATCAAAAGTTTCGGAAAGGGGAGCCAGAGATGGGAATCTTGAATAAATAAGTTTACGTTAAAAAAGAGTTTTTAAAAGATAAGCTTTTATTATTATTTTTTTTAGTCTTTAGCTTCATACGAAATAAATATTATTTCGTTGCGAAAGGTTGGCTGCGGTACTGGTATATTTTAAAATCGCAGTAGTGAGTAGAATAAAGGCTTATAAAAAAAAGGACGTTGGGCCGAAATATTTTTATTAGTACTCATCAGAGGAACAAGATTTAATAAAAATTTCGTCTTAGGTGCCTTGGACGCTACATTTCATTTTTAGTCAGACTTTGTAGTTTTGGGAGGCGGCTAATTCCAGCTTTAGAAAAGGCTGAGCCCTCCTTATCTCCATAAGATTGTCTATAATCGAAATAAATTAAAATTAATATTTGCACATCCTTCGCCATTGAAAAATCGAATAAAATTCGTATCTAGCACCATTTCAACGAGGTAAAATGAAAACTATCACACACATAAAGATGAATTTTTCAAAAAAATCACCAATCTTATTCTTCCCCTCTGTCCTATATAAACGCAAAAATATTCTTCAAATCCATTTACACAATTAATTCTTGATTAAAATTTCAGGAATTGCAGAATAATTACGAACAGGTACTACTGACATATCCGATAAATATAGGTACCTATGTACGGTTGGAAACCAACAAATCCTCGTTACTGGCACCTACATGTTGATCAAATGCAGATTTCCAGAGATTACAACCACCATTTTTTTTTTTCATTACCTCTGTATTGCCACCTGAATTAAACACACAACGCCAGGCCAATCACATTTACATAGAAAACACCAAGCCAGCCTCCGAGCCAACACATCTTTTTAACATGCAATGCCAGACAAATACACCTTCATTCGAGTGGCCTGCGTACTGGAGTCTGCAGTTTCTCCACGGCGAGGCTATGTCTCATCGTCATTCGTAGAAATATAAATCAAGTTCGAACACGCAAACTAATTAAAATCGAAATCGCATTGAAAACTGCAGGGCTGCGGCAGTGGCATTGGCGAATAGGGTAGACTACAACAGGCAATATAGTTAATCTTTGCCTCAGAAACAAGTTATGCATACCCCGGGAATCGATAGTACATCTAATGAAGACGTGAACTCAGTTTATTTATTTACCTATTTTCAGTTGCTTTGCTATTTGGTTTTCAGATGCCAACAAAACTTAATCTTGATACAATTGTGCAATGCCAAGAATTGACTCATCGCCGATAGAATATTTATAATAATCTCAAGTAGGAGATACTCGTGGGTAAATTAACTTTAACGAATTTTGGAACCAATTTTTTGCAACAGCGCTTCCATGAAAATTATTGGATACAATGTAAAAAGTTTAGTTTTTAATTGTTGTCAATTGATGAAAAATAGTTACACGTCACATACTGAAGAAAAAAATTATATAAGTTTTACATGAACTCACGTATGATTCTTTGGCACTGCTGTAAATAAGTTTTCGAAGTATAGACTGGACAATCCATTAGCAGATCATAAAAATAAGAATTAAGTTTCTCGACTTACAAACTATGATACAATTAATAATTTCGATGCAAAATTTAGTTTTTGAATTTCGGGCTTTATTTTCTTTCACCAACTGTTGACAGATTAATGAGAGATATTCAAAGAGTAATCAAACTTATTGAATTACCTATTTAGATTTATCAGTTCTCTTGAAGTGTTGCCCATCCAATCTGTACCGCTATATATGGGCTATAAAACTAACTTCTCCGGTTAGAGCTTATAAGGAAGAGAAGAAGCTGTTCTTCTGTATACATTTCGGCTCTTGCTTACTAAAAAATTAGAAACCAACAGATTGAAATGAGAAAAAAAGTGACGTTTCATTTTCATATATTTATGTTTCCAGAAAGGAAACGGAAATGACGCTTAGGATGACCGTAAAAATGACATAACTTTTAATCTACTGGAGATACTTATGGGAAAATAAAGGAGGATTGTCAGATATCGATAGAAGTGCAATAATATTTTCCAACATTTTTCATTAGAAAGCTGTTATACATAGACTAACCAAAAAAAAAAGGTTCCTTTGAATTCCCCTCTTTAATTAAGGATACAAGTATGTACCCACTATGTTCAGTCACAGAACTGTGTTCAATATATCTAAGAAAAATTTGCTGAAGTTTGAAATATATATTACAGTCAGTCGATAGATTGTTTGATCCCATAAGATGTTTACACATAGAACAATGAACTAATGCCTGAGCATTTAAATTCTCTAAATATTTATTTGCAACATGTGTACGAAATGCTGTATGGCGAAGTGAAAGAGACAGATTTCAAAACTCTTTTATACCGCCCATTTTTCCACTCCTTTGTTCTTTTTCTCACACCTCAATTTTTTTTTCACATCTAATTGGTTTTTCACAACTTCAAATATATTATTCTCATTTATTTGAATCAATAAAAAAAATTTTTTCTGGCAAAATTCTATCATGACGGCGATTTGAATCGGCAACCATTAGGTTTTATTGGCCTCGGATCAAATACAGCATTCCGTACACTCTTCGCAAAAAATACCGTACACAAATTTGGTCGAAGTGAGAAATTTATCGGCTCTTGTTAAACTGCTCACTTTTCTTCTTAGTTGAATAATTTAAGTTATACTATTTTTGAACAGCCGGCTGAAAAGTGTGTTTAAGTTGATTTGGAGTCAAAAAGTAAAGATTTTCAAAAGGTCGTTAAGGTGAAAAACTTTTCCACAACTCCTAAAAATGAAATTCAGATTTTTACAGCTGATGGGCTACTTAATCAGATGATACCTGTCATAATAAAATATGTACCTACTGCGACGTATTTCTGCTATGTAAACGTATTTATTGCATTCAAGTACATTCAGTTGCTCATCAAAAACGCAATAATGCCAATTTATTTCATATAATCAGAAATTATTCAAATAACTACAAATAATATTCTCATCATTCTCAAATTATCGGAACACACACTCCTGTTTGTATCACAATTATATTCCTTGATTTATGAATTATTCCTGACTCAACAATATTATTAAACACACATTTTTTAACAATAATTACTTTTTCTGTTTATTCTGACAGATTATGTATATTCCCACATTCATCATTTTCTTATTCCCTCGATACGATTTCTTTCCGTTTCCTCCAACACAATCATCACACACAACTATGGTCTAATGTAACAACATGATTTGGAGGATGTACTTCACTACTTTCGTAGATCATATGAAACACATACAAGTTGATAACCATTGTATTTGTATACCTATATTTTTGTATTTATACCTGAACTATCGTCACAGTAGGTACTCACGTACAAGTCGTGGAAGAGTTCCGAATAGAATTTTTCAAATTTGTTCAACTTGAGGACGAGTTTTTTTCTTCGAGGTGCCAGGAGTTGAGTAAGCAGATTCATAATTATCGTTTGAATGATTACAATTTTAAAATAATTAGTACGGGTATATTTCGACCATGCAATGACGTTCAGAGTAAATGCGTACCTAATAAACTTTCAAATACTTATTTTTCATCTCCGTCTTGTTGCCCTGTATATGTTCTTTTTCTTCGATGGCAGACAAAAAGTTTGTCGTTTTGTTTGTAGAAGAAAAAAACAAAATCCATTCGGAAAAATTGAGTAGAAAATGATGCGACCGAAAAAGAAAGAAAAAATCGAGAAAAATAAAAAGAAGCAAAAGAAGGAGCGAAGAAAAAAAAAAAAAAAAACGTGATAACGGGAAATCGCGCAATAAAACGGAAAATATCCCAGTAATACGGCGCAAATGTAAGAAATGGAGAAAGATATTCGATCTAAAATGGAATAGCAGTATCAGATGTATATATACGGCGAAGAGCTTTGTCTCCTTTACTTACTTTCCCTGCGTACTGGCAAAATTTATGAAGACAGCGGCCTGCTATCTTTCATTGCGAATGTTGCCACGAACCCAAACCCCTCTTTGGCTGGGCAAGCCTTTCCTTATAGATACAAGAAGCTTACTACCTCTGTGTATCGCTCTCTCTCTCTCTCTCTCTCTCTCTCTCTCTCTATCTTTTTCTATACCCTTCTGCTTCACCATCTTTCGCTCACTTTTCTCTCCTTAACCCTCTCCTCTCGAAACATTCTTTCTTTGGCACACCCTCTTTCCTACCGAAAATTCTGTCTCATTCCATCTCGAAAACTTACAAGGAGCATTTCTTTCTCCATTTTTTCTTCCTTCGATATTTTTTTCCCCATTTTCTTTCTCTCTCACTCACTATCCTTTTTATGCACACGCCTAACTTTTGGGCTGTACTTTCCCAAAAAAGTCTACGTTATAGTAATATCATTTTTTATTTTTTATTTTCTCCTCGTTCTCTCTCTCAACGACGTTTTCCGTTATAATTTTATTTTTGTTCAAAAAAAAAAAAAAAAAAAGCTGTAAAGAAAGAAAAAGTTTTGGTAATTTTAAAACACCTGCGTTGTGCGCGTCATTCGTCTTTTCACCTCAGCGTGGAGATGAAGGTTTTGAGTGGGCGACGAACTATAGCAGGCCAATACGAACTGAATTAATTACAAATTTGGTAAGTGTATGAGCGTTTCTGACAGATTCTATCGATTCACGGGTGGAACTAGGAGGAAATACACTTCAAATGAAAGTTCATTTGAAAGCTGGTCTCATATAAACTACACAACTGGACAGCGGCGCTAATTATAAAAGGACAACAGTAGCGACGGATAAAATTTAGTCTTGATGGTTCACTGATGAAAGACCAAAACCAAACTTCAAAATTAAAAAAAAAAAACAAAAAAAAAACCGCAAAATGTTCGCAGTTTGGTTACTAGAATAATACGAAATATTTAGTGTTTAAATTTTTTCATTCATATATTGAAAGGACACAAATAATTAGTTAAATTCATCCGTCAATAATAGTAAAAATCTGGTAAGCAAGACAGAGACCAAGCCCAAGACTGACTGTGCGAGATTACCATGGTATTGGTCTTGCTTTTATGTTCGTCACTAAGTACCCAAAAATTTTTTTAGCCTTCCATAAATTTCACCTTGAAAATGCAGCCATCAGTAATTAAATTCTCATACATATCTTAATTCGGAGAAATTTTCATTGAAACAGATAATATGATTTTAGCTGTTTTCCCCACTCGAAAACACTCGTTTTTTTTCTTAATTGCACTTTACATTCATCTATACTCTACGCCTTTCCTAAAGCCTTCCATTTCACCTCCCCCAAATATAACAATGAACACAATTGTAACTGGGGATTAAAAGGATCAATGTTCTGGATCTGTAATAAATCCTTTTCTAGCTATCATATCTCAAACCAGACTAAAATAGCTGCGTTCAAAAAAGCTAAAAAATATGGCACGAAAGGTTCAAGTGGTCCAGTTCTGTGAAGAAAACTAAAAAAATTGATACCACAAAGAGAATAATTTTTCTGAATAAAAAGGGCATTTGATAAAAAATAACTCATAGCTGGTAAATGTTCTATATACCCTGGTAAATCAAATGGCTTCCGAAAAGTTCTTGGGTCACACTTTTTTGAATCAAACAGACCCAAAATAAGAAGGAACCAACTTGAAAATCTCATGCTCAAAAAGGATTAATATTTAATTACAGAATAATTTATACATAGTTTACTATTAAGGCGGTGTTTTTTTATATAACCTGCCTGAAAATCAGAGTAAAATAGAATATGATTATTCAGCGTCGTTAATGATACAAGATATAACAAAAGCACGAACTGATGTAAAACACAAACAGTTCCAGTTAAACTAAAATAAAATTTACGGCAGTTTTGATGAAAGTATAATATTTCAACACACAATATATAAGACTTTGATTCAAGAAACTAACAATAACGTTGAGCATTTTCAAACGAATATAGATGATCTTTTCCATTCCAAACTACTATTTTGCTGAGAGTTACTTACGCACGAACCTAAATATGCACTTACACACAAATCAGGCCTAACAATGAAAGAAAATAATAGGTCAAGTCATAATTTATTCTAGAAAAGGGAGGTACATACTTGACCCACTTACAAACAACACATCAAGCGAATATCACCTTAGAATACCAAAAATTAACACTTTTCTACTAAATCGATACTTTCATCAGTTGTAATTCCATTTTAGTGTTTTCCTCTGCTGCCATTAAAAATAACACAAAATCAGTCTCCAGAATTAATGGAAAAAAAAGGAAAACAAAAGAGAGGAGAGGCAAAAATGAAAAACAACAGCTTCGTCTACAGTCGCATTTAGTATAACCTTTTACCTTCCTCCAATCCGATACGAAAAAATATTCACTCAACCTAACTTTTACTTTGATTGGTTTGCAAAATGTCTGTAACGCCAGTTATTCTCACCGTAAGGAAGAGAAATATCACGAAGCCGACGACGTGAAAATGTTGAGGGCGCAGAAATTTATGGAAAAGTGAGAGAAAAACGAATACAAGAAGAAAAAACATAGTGTTCGAGAGAAAAGGGGGTGGAGTACTCTATGACAAGAGTTAAGGGAGAAGCAGAAAGAGAGCCACCGAAGAATACAATTGAGTTCTCCATTTTTGGGCACCGTTAACGAGATATCGATTGTTTTCCATTATTTCAAAATGCAACACTCGTCCGTAGGGATTGAGGGTATCGTAAATTGCACGATTGAGACCGCTTTATTAAGAATAGTCGGATGGATTGACTTTAAGGAGGCTGTGGAGGATGAAGAAGAAGAATAAAGAAAAATGCAGTTTGACGTAACCGTAACAAAACCCTAGGGCACAAATGAGAAGGAATTCATATTATATTTTTTTTATACTTCATCAATAGGAAGCTCTGCTTCTCTTTTTTGTTGGATTTTGTTTTTGTGTTTTTTTTTTTTTTTTTTTTTGTTTTCTTTGCACCCTCGAAATTCGTTTTTTCACGGTGGGAAGATTATGAAAAAAGTATTATAGGGCACTTATACGTGAGGCTGATGGTGTTCGCTGCTGGAACTGCATTTAAACAAGACATCACATGTGTAATTTATTTCGAATTAAAAAATATACAGATTTGAATTCGAATCGTAAATTTTCAACCCAGAAAGAAAGAACAATTATCCAATGATCAGTTTCATGAAATTTCAAGCCGAAAGCACAGGAAAATTTTTTTTCTTTTTTTCTTTTTATTTATTTATTTTTTTTTTTTTTTTCATTTTTTTATTATTTATTTTTTTTTACAAAGAATGTAGATTTTATTCATCCATTTATAGCACCTGAAAAATTCAAAAGACAATAGAGTGACTGGGAACGTATTCTATATTTGAGATTATTCTCTCAAAGAATTGTTCATTGAATGCGGTTCAGTCAGACCTCATTGCTCAAAATCGAAAAAATTTTTGACAGCATCAGTGAATAAAGTCATAAAAATGACTTGAAATTCGAACTCAAGGATTTGAAAACAGCAAAAGTATGAGGTGTAAAATCAACACAAGATTATAGAAAAATTTTACCTTTTTCTCTTCACTGACTCTTTCATACGTTCTTTCATACGTTGAAGATAAACATGAAAAACTGTACCAAGTAAAAAAAATAGAACATTTGATTGACACAGTAACTGAAACAATTTCTTTTCAAAGTTATTCTCAAAGTTTCAGAATAAACTGACATAAAAAGGGCTAAATCAAAATTGTTTTAGTATTTGTTTCTTTGGGCATATCGGTTCACTCATAAGGCTTGAAGAAAGGTCATCAAAAGCCAAGAAAGTTACTCCCTATCATAGAGGTTCGTAGGGTAATCCAAATTTTTAACAAGAAAATTTGAGTTGAGACTTCTGAATCGTTGAATTTTCAGGCTCTTAAAAAAATGTTCTTAGAGGAAAGTTTTTAGATGAGGCTTGGTATTGGGTTAGTTTTGATTTCGTAAGTGATTTTACAAAAACTAAGACAAAACATCAAAATTGAAACTTTAAATTTATTCTCAACAAGCCCTGATATGGGCTTGTAACGCAGGAAGCGAAGGTATAAAAGAAGACAAAGTTGAACCTAATTGCCAGAAAAGATTCTTTGGCACAAATCCCTTCCAACTGATGTCCTAATAAACATAAAAAGTCTAGCATGATCCTCCTGGACCATCTCCCTCAAGCGGATTGGTACACCACGAAGTTCATTCGTTTCTGAATATCTCGCTAACCATCAATATTATAAGCAGAGAAAGTATCAAATAAAAATAAAATCAATTCCAACTTACATTTCCTGTAAAGTGAAACGTAAGGCGACTAGAGAGCATTTAAGTTGCGCAATGTTGCGAAAATTGGCTAAGGTGAACATTATGTAAGAGAGTATGCCCCTAAATATACAAAAGACATTTAATGTCTTCGCCTAATTTTTACTGTGTTAAGTAAATGTAAAGTTTTCCGAATAATCGCGCATTATTACCAAATAATTGCAGAGATATTAAGATTAAAGAGAACACTGATTTCATTGGCGATAAGTTAATTCCATGAAATCTATGATCCTCTCATGGTTCATACAAGCTTTAAAAAAAACTCAATTCTCCCACAAATTATAAGTTTAAAAAAGTGGTAGATGATTATTCAAACAATATTTCAAATGCATGGTTAGGCATAACATGTAAAAAAAACTGAAAAAAAGAGTAAACCAATTAACTACCTCAATAAAGACAGCAACCGCATAAACATTTGTTCAATCTTCTTTTTCTTGTTTTTAAACAATGACCTTGAACCAGATAGCGGTTTAGAAATTTTACCGCTTGTTCAGATGGAAACAACTTGAAGTTTTTAGTTCTGTAATTCAGAACCGCGTACAAGCCAATAGAATGGTGATATCATTGAACAATTCAAAAGAACCTTAGAAGAAAAAACAAGATCTTTACTTTTAGATGGTGCGTTCCAAAAAATTTTTGGGAAAGCAACTGAGGCCACAACATACTTATATAACATAAAATCTCACTCAGCATTAAATTTTATAACTCGTTTTCTACTGTGTAATGGTAATAAAGTGAATCTAAAAAATTTGCGTTTTGGTTGTAGAAAATAACATGGGAGATAAAACTGGACCTAACTCAACAGTTATGTTCGTATGTATACAATAAATTGCGATTAATTATCTCGCACGTAGTAAAACCTGTCCCACTGACCAACACAGATTATTGCTAGATTATTTACTAAGATACCTTCAGAGAACTACCGAACTTTGGTTAAAATACAGTGGGTTAGGAAAATAACTACAAGCGTATGTCAATTCTGAATTAGTATGTGATCCTTCTTGGAAATCTGCAACTGGCTCTATTATGTGTCTGTTTAATGACCCGATTTCTCAAGCCTACCAACGATAAATAGTCAGAGCACAGAGCTCTACAGAAGCTAAATTCTTGACAGTAAGTATCTGAATCAACTAACCACACATAATTTTTCACCGAACTAATGCTAGAGGTTTTCCCAAATTTAGAACACCATATAAAAATATTTGAAGACAATCAATCCATCAGAAAACGATTAAAGAATCACATCCACTACTGGAAATTGAAATATTTTAAGATGAAGCATTTAAAGGCCAAATATCTCATTGCAGCTAATGTATCTGAGATTGTACCAATTGCGACTACTGAAAAACTGGCGGATATTATGACAAAAATGCTACTGAAAGATGTTTTTTGAAAACTTTCAAAACTCTACTGCAACTGCAGTTTCTTATGGTTTTCATTACATTTAAACGCTATAGACGTTAGAATTTCTTATATATATATATATGTATTATATTTATATCTCAACCTATTTATTTTTCAAAAAATAAAAATAAAAAAGAAATGATTATAAATTACGTCATTTACTTATCTTAAAATAATATGCTAATGAAGGAAATTCTTGAGAAACGTTTTTATGGGGCCCTTCTTGCTATTTGAATATATGAGTGTCTGTACTTATTTCTAAAATCTATTATAATCCACTTCTACTCACAGAAAAATGAAGAAAAGGACTATTATGTGACTCAGGCAGCAATATGTGCATTGAGGGCACTTTTTGAGGGCATCGCAACTTTCACACTCAGTAGCTGAGTTGTATTCAACTTAAAGAGAAACTTATATACGACATTATTTGTGTAAAATCTTGAAAGCAATGATTTTTTTCCAACACTTTTCCACCATATAATATTGATATTCAGCGAAATATTTGTAAAAGTGATTTTTATAGTATACTGATTTCCCTGGGGGAGATGGGCCCAAGTCAATTGTGCTAAGATTTTTAAATGCTTATTAGAACATCAGTTGGAAGGGATCTGAGTAAAAAAACCAATAACTATGAAATTTGTAGAAACTATCAACTATAATTAATTGCAACATGCAAGCAATTTTGGTGTGTATCGACCGGAAGGTACTGCCATGAAATCTATTTTTGTTTCGATTTTGAAAGAGTTGTTTTTAACTGCGTAATTTTACGTCAACAATAACTAAATTTAATAAAATCATCAATTATGATTTATTAATAACTTTTTAGTTACTAGTTTCCTACTTTTCGTAAACCAACTTTTTCTAATGGAGCTACTGTTGCATTAAGAGTTTTTTATTTCCAATATATGAAGGAACAAGTTTTCCACTGTAGGTTTATAACAGGAAATTCTCATTATCCTTTCATTCCATAGTTCTCACTTGTAATAAAATCTAATAAATCCAATTTTAAATTAAAAATATTCTGGAATCAATACCTTTACTCCTCACGATATACAAGGTTCCATCCTCGATTGTAAAATCATAACTTACCTGCAACAAAAAAGCAAATAAATAAAATAAAAAGTGAAAGAAAACAACGATTAAAAATTTGCATGAAAAAAATATTATAACTGCATTAAAACTGTCCCACACTCATACAACAGTGTAAATAAGGAATACATATATTATAATGGACTTGAATATAGCCAGAATGTGCAAGAATTTGAAAAAAGTGACTTTTTCATGTCGAAAAATTGTGATTTTTTCACTTTCCACCATATTCAATGCTGATGGCGCAACAAACTTTAACACAAATCAAAACGTTAAGCGTTTTTTCATTTCTCTCTATTTTCCCCGTTCCCTTCTTCTTTTCCTCGTAAATAGCATTACATTTTTAAAAGCAGACACATATAAAGGAAGAAAAAAAAATAGAGAAAAATGAATCATTCATAAGGCAAAATAAAGTCGTCGAATTGTGAACTACGATAAATCCAAACTTTTTTTTTCTTTCTCATATCTCTCTGTCTCTCTAAACTTTTTTCATTCCTTCGAAAAACTAACCAAAACTGAATTTTCTTTCTTTTCCAACCAAATTTCATATACTCGCACACACGACGATCGATAATTTTTCCAGTTTCTCCAGCAACAACAAACAGTCTGCGGTGGTGCTACAGCACACGGACAAGTCCTTATTCGAAAAACGTGATTTTCTTCGTCGATGCAAACATACAAACATACCTGGATACAACTAACGGCCTGTAGCCTACATACATAAACACACTTTATCATTTGTTCGATTGTTTTGTTTTTTCGAATTACTTGAGGCTATTTCCAAAAGGTATTCGCTTATCTGCGAACGATGAACGAACATTGTATATATGCGTGTAGTGAAGGTATTTAGTTACACTGTACTGCCTGGAAAACACTGCATATGTAGGTAATCTTTTATGACGTAATAATTTTTTTTCCAACAACGCCGTAAAGTTCAAAAACGAATTTTAACTCGATCGTAACGCTCAATACGGGTATTATTATAGGAGAGGGGTTCCTACGAGATGATAAATTTACGGATCTTCCCCGCCCACCTTCTATTTCGAAGGATTCACGAGTAGCAGCAAGATTATTCAAAATGAATCACAGCAATGCGCGAGCCAATAAACCACATCTAGCAAGAAATATACAAAATTTTATCGTTGAACTTGTTTCCATCCATTCAGCCCGTAATCGTTCATTTACTTCACTTTAAAAATCTGTGCAGTAACTAGCGACTGAAAGTGGAATAAACCGTTCTCATTAATGATACAACAATCCATCACCCTTAGTGGTTCTGAGGGAGAATTGAATGCAGAAATAATTGTTTTCTTTTGACCACTACTCTCATAAAAGCGACGTTTATCATAGGTTATTAATTAAAACAGTCATTTCCCTTTTGTCTGACCCACTTTAAAATTCTTACTTTATAACACTTTTACGTTTCAGAACTCTTTCAAATGACACCCGAATCATAAAATTTGGTTCGTATTAAATACATGGTAGAGATAAAGTTCATAAATAGCATAAAAAAATAAAATAAAACAAAAAACAAAAAAAAAAAACAGTTAAATAAATTTAATATAAAATCGAAAATTTTCATTAATTAAGTGCGACACGAAATGCAAATTTATCGAGTTTTTAATGGTCCCAGTAGTAGCTCAACTTCAGCATTTAAATTAAGTATTAGAACTATTAGCATCAACAAAAAAAAAATTAAAGACTTAATTGGCAAAATAAGATACAAAAGGCAAAAAAAAATTATTTAATTACGAATTTCGCCAAAAATTTGAAAATAACCTCGTTTTCTCTCAAGGTTCCAACTATATTAAAGCGTGACGAACCAAATTGGACTGGAATAGTATCTTACCCATCAAGGTTCAAAAGTGAGCGATTACATGTGAGGGAGTTCGCGAAACGAGCGCAGCCAGTGAATAATCCGGAGTCATGTAAACTCACTTTTGAATCTCATTGAGGAAGACATTTTATATAATTAATGATCAGAAAGCAACGAAACGTTAAAATTCTATCATAATGAGTCTTTCTTAAAAATTTTTACAAAAATCGGAATAAAATATCAACCTCCTCATTGCAGCAGATTTAATGTTTCATTCAGAATATATAAACTGTACTTCGATGTAAACTGAACATGCTTACTTGTAAAAAGATACTTTGCATTTTTACATAGAGATTCGTTCATTTTGTATCGAGATTATATTCATCTATGACATGAGCTACTTTTCACTCGAAAAATACCAGCATAAACATTGCCTTTCTGATCATGTATTATACAGAAGAACTTTTCACGAGAAAGCCAAAAACCACATGGGTATGGGTACCTACACTAGCAAATCTAATAATGTATTACATTTGGAAATACGATTCCCATTTGTGGCGGATGAAATAAATTTAAAAATTTTTCAGTCATTCTTATCGCGAAAGATACAGCCAAGGGGCATAGAAGTTCGGCACCTCAAAACCTGATAAAGCCCCGCCAAAAAAAATTCGAAAATATGTTCAGTAAAAAAAACAAAAACAAAAAATTATACTTATTGCAATTTTTCAGTAGAAAATATTTCCGAAAACGTAATTCGATTGATGAAAGAACTTTTTACTCTAATTGACTCCATTATTTTAAACTGGAGTAATTAATTATTCACTATTAGCAGTAGTGAAGCGAGAATTAAACGTTTTGATGATGGAGGAAGCGCTCAAGGCTGTCGTTTTTTCTTTTAATGAAAGTAAAATTTAAAGAGGAAAAAAATGGTTTGCCTTCAATTTGAATCAAATCAAAACTAATTTTTATCAAATTACTATGAAGAAATTGACACTTTTCACTAGACTACACAGGAAACAGTTTTTCAAATTCGTTGTCCGACTCAGTTGTTGCTTAACGTCACGTTCCATGCATCTGTCATCAATTCGATAATAACTATCATCAATCGCAATTTATTCGGCCATAAAAAAATATCCTTCTGCCCCCAAATTTCATCCCCCTAATTTTAAACTCTTGTACTATTTTATTCTCCTTTCCTTTGCTCGTTATACGAACTTATATAACGCGATATTTAATACGTTTTATGTACGTTTTCATATTTTGTTGGTACATTTTACGACGACGAGGTAAATAAAAACGAAGAATTTCTATCTGAAATTACCACCAACCAGAATGTAAAGGTGTATATAGCAGAGAAAACTTAGTCAACATGCAGCGTACAAGTGCATAAAAATCAACACAGAAGATCCTAATAGCTGGTCATTTCTTTGCCAAGCGTGAAATTAATTCACGACTATTCGTCGCTGATGATAACTGATAATTAATTGTACGACTGTGTAATTATATTTTGATTCCCGAATTCAACTTGGACGCGCAGGCTTTTGGGTAGATGCTCACTCGCATTTTATGGCAATCTTACGGATCCTCTCACGCACGAGACCTGGCAAGGACGAAGGCTACCATACGAAGAGAGTAGATTAGTATGCATGCGCGGGCACCGTGACGAAAACTAATATCGAAAATAAATTTACTCGCATGTAATTAAAATACCACAAATAACAATCAGCTGAATAATGGAGGAGGAAAGAAAAATTAAAGTCTTAACGATTATAATAATTTAGGGTGGTTACATGGGTCCATCCGAAAGGGGGAGGAGAAAAAGAGGAGGATGTGAATTAAATTGGGCATTTATTTTAAGGCTACAATAAATGATGGAAAATGAAAGTAGAAGATGCTGCGAAAGGATAAAACGTAAATGATATATTCCCCAATTATTTGGAAAGTATGAACCAACTTTCGCACATCAGCATTATTCTGCTAACCTAATTTAGTTGCTTGATAAATTTAATAGCCTGCTAACGAATATCTAGTCTATGCAGCAACGCCTGCAACAACTTATTTACGCAATGCTGGCGAAATGTGATTCAATCCTACACATGTTTTTCAGTTCGCCTTGAAAGAAGTGGTGTAAAAAATCAAGAAAATTAAGTATCCATACATTTTAGTTTTAAATTATGTAGTATCGTTACGTATCAATATTAGTGTGTTTTCCAAAGAGAAATACAACTATTGCATTCAGTGCAATGGCGGACCTATGGAAAAGCGCCGATTATGCGTCGTAGATTACGAATATATAGGTCACTCAAATTCTTGTGTACACTATATATATATATAGCACTATCCCAAGTTTCATTGCCATTGGTCAAACGTACAGCGAAAACTCCAGATTCCAAAAAAATGCCAAAATGAGTAAAAAAAAGGTTAAATTTTGTAATGGCTCCCATTTGAAAAACAGTAGACCGATTTTACTCAAATATAATACAAAAACCAGTCCTTAGGTCTCCAACTGCCATAATAATTTCAAGTCAGAATCTTTTAATTTACGGAAGTTATCATGATGACAACATGGTGGTTTTGCAACACTTTGAGAACTTTTTCCTTCGAAACCAACGAATGAACTTCAAAAATTTTAACACGAATGTGTAGCCCATGAAGGCTTCTAACATTACTCCAAGTTTTATTGCCATAGGTCAAACAGCGGAGGCTCCACAGATTCCCAAAAAGTGCCAAAATGAGCAAAAAGTGGAAATATATATATTGTGTACAGAAGAATTTGAGTGACTTATATATTCGTGATCTACAACTCATGATCGGTGTTTTTCTACAGATCCCGCTACTGCATTAAAAGCAATAGTTGTATTTTCCTAAATGATACCTATTATATTACTATAGGTACTTTGGAGACTCAAATTGATTTTAACAAAAATTTGACATTGTATTTCATACATTGTCACACTATTATCTGTATGATATATGATAAGATGTTACAGGCAAAGTGTGAAATATGTATTTTTTCATGAAATTTGTAAAAATTTTCAGACATTTCATGAAATACCTAATGACCATTCATTTTGCAGTCATTTCATGAAACAACTGAATTTCATACTTTGTTTATAGTATATAAAGGTACTCATTGAGTAAGACACCTGTGTAATTGACATGTGAATCTTTACAATTAGTATTCACTTGCTTACCACTTTATTAAGACTACTGCATTATATTTCATAATCATTCACCCATTTTTTTTCCATGAACTAGAACTTTCCACTTGAAGGAATTCACCCTCTGACTTCCTATCATATATTTCATCATTCTACTTTATTCTTGTTCAATTACAAATCTCCCATCGCACCAGTCATGGATTCATTAATTGTCATCTCTTGCATCCAAGCATCTGATTGGTTGTATTTATCTTCTTTTATATATTTTTTGACATTTTAACATATAATGGGAACCCTTGTCCTTTAGAGAAGAGTCTAAGATCACTTCTATTAAAACTGTAGGAATAGGTATGTGTATGCACCTCACCACCACAAATGTCAGAAGGTGTTGCGTGTTCATCTGATGATTGTGTATGTGAGCCTTGGCTTAGTATTCAAATTTGACAATACTGACGAAGTAAAGCCATGAGTGCAAAAAGGTTTTTTAGGTCATTGATGACTGCATAAGCACACTCGTTTGCCTCAATCATCGTCACCACAAAAACAATCAACTATTAAGAGGCTCAATAATTAAATTTACCTTGTAATAAATATCTATTATTAATAGAATTCAAGTTCCCTTCTATAGTCGAACTGATGCCTCATATATGTATGTGTTATATGGTATCTCATTTGAAAAATCCAAAGCTCTTAGATGGATAAATCATATTTGTTTTACACTTAAAAGCTCTGATAGCTTGTGAGCTTAGAAGTTTGGCATACAAACTGCAAGACACCTCCCCAACTCTGATTATTCCTAAAACTTACAAATATGTGACATAGGAAACCATGATTATTTACAAAAAATAGAAAACTTGACATACTTTCATCAATGCACCATGCTACTAGCAATGGTGCTACAGTTTAAAAAAATGATAGGGTGTTGTAGCTAACTAAGGGCTGACAGGGGTATTTTGTCTTCATCAATAAAAAGTACCTGGTTCACCCTTTGAGAATATATGTTATGGAGGGCATTTCTGTAGGAAGTTACTATCAGACACAGATAGCGTTTTTAGGGAATGAAATTACTCTATTTTGCATGTGACTATAACTATATATATATACAAATATATAGATATACATCTTACTGTGATTTCATTCCCTGAAACACTCCATCATAGAAGAATGGAACTAGGAGAATCAGCCCTCCATTACATACATACTCAAAGGGTTCACCAGGCTTTGCTTGGATGTGGAAAATGGAAAAAATTTTGTAAACTATAATCACATTGGGGAATTTCAGTGATATATTTAAAATATATCTCGAGAATTAAGATGACGATATTAAACCAGAGATATACAGCTAAAGAGATTTCCAACACTCCATACTTGCTGTGATTTAAAAATTCATAAAAGATGAAAAAGAAATAATTTGAGTTATACATTCTGAGCATCTAAAACTGCACATATTTTGTAGTAAAAACAAACATCTCTATACCAATATACACACTATCAAGCTATGACACATGCACAATAACAAATACTGGAATTCAAAACATTTTATTGTTTCTATCTTTATCATGTTTTTGATCGGGCATTGGACATCTCTTTAGCTGTATGTCTCTGTATTAAACTCATTATTTTATTCGTTAAAAATCATAAAATTCATACATAGCCTTGCCCTAAAAAAATTTTCTAATAAAAACTCTCCTATCCATTACTTTTAGAGTTAATCATAAAATTTCATCCTTAGCTGTTATCACTTCTGCTGATTGATAATACTCATATCTCTCTTAAACAAATTTTCTCAAACTTACGATCTATCTAGATTGTTTTCTCACACTCAAAAACCCTTATCCTGTAATTTTCAGCTACTTTGTTGATCTAGTTCTTCAGAAAGCGATTAGGTACCCACATATATAGATATAAATATACATACACACACATACTCACATACAAACATACTTACAATTGGATTAGTGGAGGCAAAAGATACGCACTCTGGTGACGAAAATAGTAACTGGCCGAAAACTGGTTAATGGATGAAAATAAGTATAAATGTATTGATTTTATAATGAAAAAATTTCTTATAAAAATGACTTTTTATCATTATAATTGGATAGGATTTAAAGATTATCCTTTAATAATTAGTAATCATCAATACTAAAGTCTTTTCCTTTCTCAGAAAATCAATTTAAACTCTTTTTCTTTTTACATGGAAAAATACATCGTCCGTTTTCAGACTGATATGAGGCGAATTTAGCGCTCCCTGTGAAGCCTCCACTTCCCGATTATTGCTCGTATTATAGTATAGGATATCTGTGAGAAATAATGATATTAAATGTATAATTCGTTCACATCAATAACTCCGATTCTTTTGACTCTTGTTCACCATCTGTAACAATTCTTTTTATCCGTGATATATCTTGGAACTTAACCTAAATTATATTTGTATTTTTGTGCTATCGTTTTTCGTGATATTGCTGAAGACTGTCAACTGTCTTAGATATAATAATACATATTCGATCTCGTTTTTACATACGTCTGATTTATTTCAAGTTTGTCTTTTATTCTGATTTGTATTTGGTGTTCATCTTGATTCATCGGAATCATGTGTGTGGCTCAGTTATGAGTAATTAAGTTTGATAATCTCACAGGTTATGGGCCCAGCACGTCAGTTGCTCATAACTAAAAGCAGACCATGCGGTTCCCATTGTTCAACTGAAGCAGAGTTTGACAGCAAATTAGTTGCCCGATAATTGTTCATATTATTTTACTAATTTGTGTATGCATAAATGCTATACAGGCCAGAAATTTGCTGTTTCCATCACTCTTAAATTGCTTAGTCGCTGTGGCCTTGTGTCTGAAACGTAATTTTTTGTTGCTGATTTATTGTTACTGTGCAACTGTGATATTCTCGCGAGATGGATTGTGAAAGAAAATGGAACGTAGAACTATTCAATGGCAAAAATGGTAGGACATGGAAATTCCGGATCGATCTTCTACTACGTAAGGAATCTTTATTTGATATTGTTCATAGTGCTGTTCCATCTGGTGGTAGTCGTAATGATGCCTGGGAGGTTAAAAATGCCAAGGCCATGTTCTTCATTTCTAATTATGTTGACGATCATTTTATTGAGATCATACAGACGTACGATACGGCAAATGCAATGTACAAGGCCTTAACAAATTTGTCCAGTGCTGAAAACGATCAAACTCTTGTTCACTTGCGATCCAAACTCTACTCGAAACGCTTTATCATGGGTGCTGATTTGCAGAAATATCTCCTAGAATTTCGTGCTGAATGTCGGCGGATTGCTGAATTGGGTGATATGTCTACGATAAAACAATTCATTTTGGTGTTGCTGAGATCATTACCAGCTGATTACTGTCCTGTTAAAATTGTGTTAGAGGACACCGAAAATGTATCATAAGATTTCGTCTTTGGTAAATTAATTAATTTTCAAAGTGAATTAAATCTTGATAAACCATCACTCAAACATGTATCATCACCAAATCTAAACCCTTCTTCAGAAATTGTTTCTGCTGAAGAGAATGCTTTTGGTCTTAATAGTCAGCGCAATTATCATAATAATAATTTTAATAATTTTAATTCAAACCTTCGTGGTAATCATCGAGGCAATTTCAACGGTCGTAATTTCAGAAGCTGTGACTTGAGTAACAGTGATAGTAGGAATAGTACATCGAACGGAAATGGTAGTCAGGATAGTATGTACGATACAGGATCATTAGTTAATGGTTATAAGAATAATAATAGTAATAATGTCGACAGTAATAATGGAAACTCTAATACATATCGTAGTAATTATAATGTTCGATGCCACTTTTGCAAAAAGTTAGGTCATATGTCCCGTAACTGTTACTCAAAGAATAATAGTGGATCTGGAAATCTTAATCGATCCAATGTTAACAATAATTCTAACAGGAACTCTCAGTCTTATAATGTCTCGCCTGATGATAATGATGGTTTGAATAATGATGTGTCTCATGAAAGTTCTGAGACTGGTTATAATTTCTCTTTAAATACTGATAGTTCTGTCATGATGTGTGGAAATCTGAAATCACCTCGTGTTTCATTTGTATTGGATTCTGGTTGTACCACTCATATTGTCAATGATATGTCACTTTTCTCTGAAGTTATTGAATTAAATAACCCAATGCCTGTAATGGTTGCCAAGAAAGGTGTATCTCTGATGATTTCGGCTGTAGGTACTGTTAAATTAAAAACTCTTTCTGGCACTGAGATAAACTTACATAATGTACGATATGCAATGGATCTACCAACCAATTTATTATCGGTAAAACTGTTATCCCAGTCTGGTTGTGTTATGATTTTTAATGAGGATTTGGTAGACATAAAAATAAATAATAAAGTAATAATGACTGGGAAAAGTACTCCTTCTGATTTATATAAAATAGAATTTTACCGTAATGTAATAGAAACATGTAATTTAACCGAAAATAGAAACAAAACAAAGATGGAGTTGTGGCACAAATGTCTTGCTCATTTAAATCTTAATGATGTAAAATTAATGTCGAACAAAGGTCTAATACCCAAAATTGAGTCTCATGAGCGATTGTTGTGTGAGCCCTTTGTCATGGGGAAACAACATCGTAAAAATTTTGAACGCCACAATAAAAACAGTAGGAGGCCACTGGATCTCATCCATACTGATCTATGGGGACCAATTAATCCTGTGTCATATAATAATAAGAAATATTTTTTAACTTTCATTGACGACTTGACAAATTTCACATTTGTTTATATGTTAAATAATAAAACAGAGGTATTAGGGAAATTCAGAGAATATAGTGAATTAGTAACAAATAAATTCAATATGAATAAGTTTGATAATCTCACAGTATCAAACAGAAACAGTGTGTCTCGATTATTTTTCCATGATATTTTGTGAAGGTTTTCACCTCACCAAAATGTCGTTAAAACCATCATCTAGAATTTTCTTTCCTCACTGACTGTGGCATTGACAACATGGACCGTGTTTTTTTCAGCGTCTAGACATTAATCAATAGTCATGAGGCCGGAGGAGAATGATTTTTTCAATCAGTAATGGAAGCTCCAATGAACTTGAACCTGGTCGAAAGACAGCCGATCTTGAATGTAATTTTTGGTTCCGTTAATCTTGAGGCAATGACCTATCTATTGAAAAGGCTAAGTAGGTACATACTTACCAAATCAACTATTCGAGAATCTTGAAGATACATTGATTGAAACGTTATAAGATCTTATAATCTGAAATTGATTCTGATTTTCTCTGTAAATTCGCATAACGGATGTAGTAAGCAGCGAAAATACGGAATATAAAATCGAAAATAATTTTCATTTAGGTAATGTAGTGCTTTCTATAGTTTAATGTTGGTGGTTATACACGAGTTTATGGATAGACTATTTGGCAAAAAATAATCACAAACTTCGTGCAGCCACAGGCAATAAAGTACCTATTTGAAAATTGTGCAGCGGATATTACATACAATATTGGATAAAAAATTTCACCCTACTTAGGGCTCCTCATTTTAACAGGTTTCCTAGAACAACATTTTGTCGAGTTATTTTTTTTAGCGAAGTCTGTTCAAATAACTCTTTCAAAGATTGAACCGGCAATATTTTTGTGCAAAAGAAAAAAAAAATACCATGAATAAATAATTAAAATTGCCTCAATTTATCTTTTATACTCTCAGTACCAGCTCCTAAAACATCACTATACGAAGGTCGTATCGAATTAACATTTAGCTGCGTCGGTTTTTGTTGCATGTTACCTGTCCTTATCTCCTTTTTTCTTTTTTCTTTTTTTCTTTTAATATGCAAACACTACCGACATATCACTTTTACTTTAATTTATAACTTAATTTCGACTACTAATAAAAAAAAAAAAAAAAAAACCAAAAAGAAAAAATAAGAAAAAAGAAAGATAATCTCGTCTGGACAATATTTTTTTTATTTCCACCTCTCTTTTCTTTTTTTTTTTATCTTGCTCTCTTTTCTCTTATTCTTCGAATTAGATGACGAAAAAAATAGAATTCAAAAAGGAGGAACTAAATTCCAAAAGAAAACCAATAGGAATCTGGCGATTCGACGTCATTAGGCGAGCTTATAAATAACGTTAAGAGGATTCGGGTTCGTGTATATTCGTCTTCTAAAAAACTGGTTCTCCAACCCAACAGCCATAAATCTTCAGCAAGTTACAGCATCACCAACGAACTTCATTCGAACTTGTATTTTCGTTATTTACGGCGTCCGTAATTTACAAAATTATATTAATTTTTTCATTCTACTCAACTTTTTACCACACTGATTAAAAAAATGAAGGGAAATAAAACCAACTTCTGAGTGTGTTGAACGTATTTTCCTCGTTTTCCACGGAGGGCGTCGATAGCACATCTCTTGACGAGGTGCTTACTTTTCCACTCACATGGTCATATCCTGTACCCACTATCTACTCTTCCTCCTTCCGTAGTATACGAACAAATCATTCAATCTCTTTCCTTTTTGTCTTGCGCATTCAAGCCTATTGTATATACCCAGTGAGAATTGGACATATGAGACATAAATTATACCGGAACCGTTGTTTACGACGAAAGGAATACCCGCACGATTCTGAATACAGATTGATGAGATGTACATAAACACGATGGAAACAATAGAGTTTCTGTAAATCGCTACTTACGGCCAGCGTATAAGAAGAAGAAAAAGAAAGAAAGAAAACCCACTTAAAAAAGAAAAAAAAAGGTGAAAAGAAGTGAAGAGTATTTCTGACGAACGTATAGGATTCCCCCAAAAAAACAAGCCCTTTTCTGCGTCAAAGCAGGAATTTGAAAAAATCTAGGTCACCATCGATGCCCATCAGTTGATTTTAAATATCTCTCATTTATCAATAAAATTCTTGTTACCTCTCTCCTCGCTCACAATAAAACGTGAATGTTGTCAATTAAATTTCCTCTTACATTACTGTCTCCTCTCAAAGGACGAAAATAACTCTTGACTGGGCAGGCCACCGAAAGTTCTAGCCTCTAGCACCTTCACCAACCACTATACTAATAACCTCGCAGGAACAACCCGTGTTTTCGTTCCTCAAACAAATCATTCACTACAAAGTGTCACTTCTTTTTCCACAGACACATTTGGGTTCAGTACAACCTATGATCCAATTTTCCCCTATTTTCTCCGGTTTTTTAGGAAGATCTCAGGGGGTTTTGATCCTCCAACCCCCTTACTGTGTACAGCCTAGATGACGTATCCGTTTGTAGTTACGAACATTTTTTTCTTGTACGCCGGAAGTTTGCCAGTTACATTTTTACTTAGGAATGTGAAGAAAATCTACATGTTAAAACTGTTCTGATGTTAAGACTCAGAGATGAGGGTAGGTTCATTGTTTGTTTCATAATTTCAGGAAATTTTTGGTACTACTAGCTGAAATTATAAATTTCAGATCAGATGAACCAACGAAGCTGTTTGCTGTTATTTTATTAGCAAAGCAATCGTTTAATAACTCGCGTTCGTATTTTATAACTTCACAATACAATTTATTATAAATTTCCTTGACACTTCATTAAAAGTAATTTTCATCCATCATTCTGCCAAATAATCTTTATTTTTTCATTTCGCTACTGTCGGAATTTATTTATATTTTACTCGGTTTTTCTTTTGATTAGGAAAATCTACATTTTCTAGTGTGGCTTGTTGCCCTAAGATTTTATCTTCTTTTTTCCAAAATCGACACCCCGGCCGTAGGTTGCCCAGGTTTGCCTTATTTTAATAAAGATCCTTTGTTTACAAAATGAAAAAGAAACAAAAAGTAGGTAGTCTACAAACGTAGACTAATATAAAAAACTTGTGTGAAATGGGAAAAAACAAAAAATGCAGTATTCAAAATAGCTGTATACAAATCTCGATTCAAGTTGAAACCACGTACACATTCCCATAGGTATCTTACTTCGAATGAGTCTTATATTATTTATCTCTATCAATATCAGTAGTAGTAATGAGTTCATTTCGTACTTGAAAGATCGTTTCTGAATAGACCCTAATCAGTTAGAAAATAATTATTATTAAATTAGTGCAACGAATTCTGAATCACTGCGGACAAGTAAATGAATGATTCAAATTTCGACGCGCCAAATGTTATTTTCCTTTGGCGCGTTCCAGATTTGAATAACCCCGTATGTTAAGCACACCAATAGGAGTGAGATGAGAACTTTCGAGGAACAATTCTGAGATAGCTATACCTGACAAACCTACAAAGTTTCATGTACGTCTTTTTCCCCCCACTTTTTTCCGATTATTTTAGCTAAATCTACCACACAATCCTATCTAATCTGATAATATTAATACGTGGCTCAAATATTTTATTCATACGGGGTAAGAATATCGAATGCGAGCCAAACTTACGTAACAACAATCGTTTTTCAAGGCCCACTTTTTAACCTCTTCAACATCTCCCTTTCGAACAAAAAGGTTGAAGGAATGCGGTAACAGGGAGTTTTTCAGCTACGAGCTGCAGGGCAAAATCACTAGGGGAGACGGAGCGGGGGTGGATATTCATTAATCGCGAGATTTGCGAGCGTATGAATATACGGAGGTCGCATCGCCCACGGCCGCAGGATTAAAACGAAAAATGGTGGGTGGCGGACTGGCGGGGAGGTTATATTCACCCATACTTCGCGCCCCTTTGGACGAGACCACCGCTTCTACTGCGACCACAATTCACCCAATTCTACGCGCGTTCGTAGGTTACGTCGTTTTTATAAAGCGTCGAACGTGCGCATCACCGTGCCAACGTTCGACCAACCACCCCCTTCCGACCTCCTCGCCGCACCCTATACTCACCATAAATACTCTTGGGAGCCGATGAACGCCACAGTTTGATTTAAAATGGCTCACGTATATACCCGGTATACTCTGTACGTCTATACTTACACACTGTGTACACACGAGACGAGAAAACTAAATCCCTTCGCGACGTAGATACATAAATTTGCCGGTGGCCCTTCATTGCGCCGCCATGTCGAATATTTATTTCGATTACGAGACGTTTTACAGCAGCAATATAACCCCAAGAATAATGCGCACAGCGCAGTGTACCAAAAGGAAGACAAATTGTCGAACGGCTAAAATCGCTTTATCGCTGCCTTATCGCAGGTAGCATGCGATGTGCAAGTGGAGGGACCAAAATGCACCTCGAATCTGGCGATATTATTCGCACATAATATGACCAGAAAAATGAACGATAATTTTGTTTCTGAACCAATCCTTCTGTTTCAAATTTGTGTACCGGCATCGTGGACACTGTGCCCAACATCTGGAAAGTTATTTGATGTCGGTGCTGGAGACGGGCCTGTAGCTCATACAAATTTTCCTGATACAAATATCAAAGCACACAATTAATAATATCTTAAAAGACCTCAGCCTCTTTCTATTCCATCAAGGAGATACATCGTAAGTAGGGTATATACATTCTCATTAGTCTCTTCTGACCCTACTTTGACAAAAAATCACAAAAACTGACAAAAATACACAATTTTTAAAGATTAAGTCTTTTTGTCTTTGCTAAGAGGGTCCAAACCCACAGGACTTTCCTCGTATACGCCCCATTGTCCAATCTCCATAAAATCTGCCTTGCATCCTTTTCTTCTTTTCCTTAATTAAAATTCGAACCTCTTGAATCACATTTTCTTCGTTCGTCTAGCTCATATCTATTGAATACAACTGCCATAACACATCATCAAACTAAAAAATTTCTTTCCTTTATAGATATATTATGAATTTTCTATCTCATAACTGTCTCAAAGTTCACTCTGCTCCTCGTAGATTCCCTCATAACTCGCTCATCCAAAGTGTGAACAAAGTTACAGACCAAAAAGATCGGTAATATGAAGAAAATCTCAGACATCATTTGAACGACAATTCTGACTTATGTCGATGCTACTAGGACATTCTTCCTACATACACCCAACCATAGGCTACAAACTCTCCTATGTTTATTGTATATTTGCATTTCATTCAAGAATATCACATCCATTTACCAATCATTCATGCACATGCGAAACAGTTTCAGCTTCATGAAGTTATACGATCACAATTGTGACATTAATTTGTCATAAAGTCCCATTAAATCACAACTTTTGAAACCACTATTCGACCATTAATTCAGAAAATCCTCACACTGTCATAATCTAAAAAACATAATAATTATCACAACTAGCCAGGAACTGGGACAGAAATTTTGGGCTAGTGAAATAAATTGACAGGCTTTATCAGTGCCATATCCATGTGCAGAATTTACTTCCAGGAAGGGATTAGAATGCGAGAAAGTGTAGGTTTCCTTAAACAAAAAAATAAATAAATAAATAAATAAATAAATAAATAAATACAAAATAATAGTATATTATGTGACAAGTGCATAATGTGGGCTATTTTTTTACCATGTGTGAAGAATTTGCAAATGAGCCAAACGTGAGTGTTACAAACTTGACACGAGTTAAAACAGCCTACAAGCACTTGTTGCACAACATACATTTTACAACTAATTCACGAAAAAAGTACAGAAACAACTCCCCCTCCTAATAAAAAAACATAAAAACGGCAAGTTTTCCATTATTTTGTGTTTTTTTGTTCGTTTATTTTCAAACAGCTAAGAAAAATTAACAAATTATAAGGAAAGTAGTTTCAAGTACGTAAATTTTTTTCTCTTTCTAGAAGTACTAATCCCAGATTTCTTGCTTAAACCGAGGCTGAGGAATCATTGATGGAAAGAGGAGAAGTTTCTAGATTCCAAAAAAGGCAAATCTCCCATTAATTATCATTCTTTTTGTTTATTTATTGTCAAATAGCTAAAGATAATTAGAAAATTATATGAAAATTTTTTACATTTTATCCACTTTTGATCATGACAAGCCCCAGATCTTTAACTTAACTCAAGGCTGAGGAATCATTACAGACATTTTTTTGAAAATTGAAATGTTGTGTTTGATTGGAGTGGCAACTTGATGAATAGTTTTTCACGAAATAATGTAAATAATAATATCAAAATGCTTTTATGTTCATAAGGATTGGGATGTGCAAGTGTGTAAAGTACTTTATTAACTCTCTCACATGATTTGGATGCGAGAGGGATTGTAAAATTATCATTTACCTCATAGTCAAAAAATTTGTTCATTTACATTTGCTATAAATACATGTAAAACTTGTTCTTTTGGCCATGTGTTGTAAAAAATCATTTGACAGAATGCTGGCTAAACATTACATATGTTTAAAATGAAGTGTCAAGGAAATCCCAAATGAATTACATGCATTAAATGATTGCTTAGCGAATGAAATAATGGGAATCCTACTTTTCAACCAGCTTCATTGGTCTATTTGGAATTTACTTTTTCTTCGCAATAATTTAAGACTTTTTCAAATCACTTCCACGGATGAGCCATTCAACAGATTAAAATAAAATTTTGCAGAATGTTAGAATATAATTGAATGAATATTCACACAAGAAGGTAATCAACAGATTATTTGAGTTTTTTGCCACTTCATATAGTATAAACATATGGGTAAGCCAAAACCTGAGCAAACATTGGCGATTTTAGAGCCAGTTTGGACGGTTTATATAGGGGCTTATTTACAAGCACACATACACACATACATAGTAAATACGTATGTCCGTGTATGAGAGTAGTTTGTCATTTCTTGTAGAGATAAGAAATGGTGGACTGATTTGTGTACCAAATTGTAACATCAATATCATTATTTGATTAGTCACAGTTTGGTACTCATACATTACTTGCAAGTACATACAAGCAATTACAATCAAAAGTATTTTGTACATCTGTATATTAGCCAACCTTTTGGCAGCGACTGTTGTCGGGGGTCCGTGTCCCTTCACTTCACACGAGTAATGTCCCCACAATAATATATTCAATGTCTGTACAAAATTTAGTGTCTATTACTTAAAAATTACCCCCATTTTATAACATTTAAAGCTCTAACACTGCGGTTCATAAACAGACCCTTAGGATAATAAACACTTGATGCCAACTATAAACACAGGCATGGTTGAAGATTGAAGACGAATAAGAACAAAAGTAAATTCACCAATTTTAAAAAGTCACAAAATAAATCTGTTTATCATTTGAATTACTACTTGGCATTCAACATAACAGGATGTATCAACGCAACGTCAAGCTGATTTGAACCAAAAACAATAGGTCGCATCCTTGTTAAGATTCAAATAAATGTACCAAATTTCATGACTATTGGTTAAAATTTGCGAACCTATACCGTGTATCATCGACTTTCTACATATACAACAATTTGGCAATTAGAACAAGCAAAAAAAAATTTCGGGAGTTTTTACATAGGTTTTCAAGAAAATCTACATATTTAAATTGATCTGATATCAAAATACAAGACGTAGAGGATAGATTCTTTTTCGTTCATGATCCAATATGTATTCTGTACACACACGCGCGCGCGCGCACACACGCACGCGCGCACAAGCACACGTTGCAGTGTTTATTTGACAGTCTTGAAATTTGGTACCTATACTTATTCGGATCTTGACAAGGATGAGATCAATTGTTTTAGTCCAGATTGGCCAGATTAATATCTAATCCGCGCTAATAAATGCAAGGAAATTGATTTTCAAATTTGCAACATATTCGAGTTATAGGAGAAAGTATATAACTCTCATAACATGAAAACAAATATTTATTTCAAAGCGTTATTTTTCAGTCATCATATTATACACGAAACATTCGTTAATATCTGCACGTTCGATATTTTCCCGAGTATGAAAACCACATTCACATAGAAAAAGAAAATGGAAATATATGAGAAAAAATTCACGGGAAAAACGTTCGCGAATAAAAAAAATTATAAGAGATACGAAAAAATAGAACAAGATATTATAATGTTAAGACGACAATGAGACGCCCAAAGCGGAATTTAATGTTCGAGTCCCGTCGGTTATTATATTGTATTTATTGGCCATTATAAGAGGCAAAAAATGTCGTTTATTTCATAAATCATTAAGAAAAAAGAGTGAAAAAGAATGACAGAGAGCGCGAGAAAGAGAAACGCAAAAATAGAGATAGTACGAAAAAAAGAGGAATGAGGCTTAACGCCACTTCTCTCCAAAATTCCAGAAAAGGCGGTCCTAGCTCATTGTCAGATAAAAATTGGCATCGGATTTTCTGTCGTTGTATGCACATATCTCTCGAAGCGCCCTTTCTTTTTAAATGATTTTTTACATTTTTTTTTTTTTTCCATTTTCCCTATAGAATTTTTATTTTTTTATTTTTTTATCTGGCTGTAAGTAAGAATGCAAATAATTTAAACTACAACTAACCGACAAGACAATAGCCGTATTCTACGAGTAGATTCACATTTCTGGGCAATATTTGAATCAAAATTGAAATGAGCCGATGATATGACGGAGGAGTAATAAAATGAAAAGTTTGATTCCTGATGGATAATTATTAAACCCCATTCGAAAAACAGGAGCAAAAGTATCGTCATATTATTTTCCTTTAAAATACCACAAAAATGTAGATAAACAAAATTCACCTTCAACTAGTAAGATTCTCGTAAAACTATGGTTTTCTGTATTTGAGAATTTTTCCATTCTATTTCAAAATTTGGCGTAAGGAGGTGAGAGTAATTTTCTTTCACGCGGACAAGCTGATTAATCGAATATGATTACAGTATTTTCACAAATTAAGGCATAATTTTTCAACAAGCGGGCAACTAATTTTCGCACCTCAAATTAAATGGCATAAAATAAATGCACTTTAAAAATTAAGAGACATTCTTGATCACCAATTCCATCCATACAATGGACAAGTTGATGCACAGTCAGCTATAATGGTCAGATAATGTTATGTAAAGGTAGCCTACATGAAACATTGATAAGGCATATGCGAGACTGACGTCAATCAAAAACTATTGATATTATGTGAAAGTCCCTTCGTAAACTACATCGAAACTATGAAAAAAATGTAGCTCAGATGTAAAATATAGCTCCGGTGTCATAAACTAAAACAAAACTTTGAAAAAAAAAGTATTTCTGCTGAGAAATGCATCAGAAAATAGTAACTTAGTCGAAGTTTGAATTGGCCACAAGTTAGTGTATGGGTAGCTGAGGGTTAATGCCACCTATGAATACCGCCCTAGGTATTCAAAAAATATTTTATGGAATATAATACTAATTTTCTCTGGCGCAGTCAGTGGAGCTACAAAAATAAATTTTTTGTCCTTTATTTTTTAAATATTTTTTTATTTGGAAAGAATTTTCAATACCTCCCTTTGAAATATTAAGAAATCTCAAGATGTAAAGAAACTGGTTAGATATGAACATATCTAGCATCAAAATTCTTAATTCTATTCAAACTCAGTACCTAAGTTTCAAAAAGCCCCCAAGTACTTAATAAATTATTGCCTTCTTTCTGATAGATCAGTTTTAGAACTTTTATTATCATATTTAATTGATATTTATTTTTTAGGCATGTGTATGTACACGTTTATATTAAGGGTAATGGTAAAATCAGTTAATAATAAATTCAATAAAAATTTTGAAAAATGAAGATAAAATTCCAATCCAGACCAATGATACTAGAAAATAATTCAACAATGTTAACAATAACTTATCTGATGGTGAAAAAATTATAGGCAATGATTTTTAATCGCAAAATTTGAATTAAAATTTTTTTTCATTAAATTTAGAAGTTCCCGAGTTATTCTCGATAAATTATGAAGTTGAAAAGTTAGATGAAGAATTCTTTCGCGGGTAGGCAGTACACTACCAAGTGGAAAATTTTGAAGAAAAAAAAAGTGCAACTCCGTTTACCGAATTTTCAATCTGAAAATGACAGTTCATCTCAAACGTTAAAAAATAATTAATTTTGTTAAATTTAAAATCTCGTGGGCCAAAAACACAGTTCAGTCTTCTCATTCACCTTGTTATGGACCACGAACGATGGGTTCTTGCCTTAAGTAGAGTTTGATCGAGATAGATCAGAGATTGATCTCAACCAAGGGAATTTGTTTTTATAATAAATTAGAAAATCGAATTTATTTTAAAACGTAGAATTTTATTTTTTGTTAAAGAAATAAAATTCAAAAAACTGACTCTAAATTTACTCAATTCACTTAAACGGACTTTAACTCAACTCAAAAACAAATAGGTACCTAATAATATTATTTCAATGCTAAACTCAAATATCAAAGTAAGAAAAATATATGAAATTATTCCAAGTCCGATACTAGGAACTTAGGCATAAATAAAAGATGTTTTTCTATGAAAGAGATTGATCCAAAGGTTGGATGCTTTAACTGGAAAGATGTGCTCTCTAAGAACTCCTATCCAAAAGTAATTATGGTGGAAAAATGAGTTTACTAGATTGGTTCCAATACAGGGGTTTGACCAGTCAAAGTATAGTATGTTCCCAGAGGGGAGTAAATGAGACTGTCAAACCCTTAATTTAATGCAAAAATTTCTCCAAATTTTAATGTCAGCTACAAGGGTGAATAAGGTGAATATCGAGTACCATCTGGTGCCTAGATCTCCAGTGTTTCCAATAGTATTGTTTTTTAATATTTTATGTCTTTGCATCACAAAGTATTTTGAGGACAGTACTTGGTATTTGGGCCTATCAATTTAGTGTAAGTGTTTTCGTTTTTCAGTGTTGGCCCATATTGGAGTATATTCACGGTATAAGGAAACATAAAAAATGGCGGGTGTTCTAGTCACCTTAAAATAGTCAAAATTGTGTACATGTCAATACTGATTGGTCAGAAAATAGATGTTTTATTGCCTTTACCAGCAAATAAATAGGGTAAATCATATATACCTTAGCAGAAGACCAATGGTATGGAAGGTATGATGAACCCCTTTCAACAGAGATTTTCAACTAGCTTTTCGATTAAAATTACCTCATCATGGTTCATTTTTGCTTCAAAACACCCAGACATAAATACTTTTCAAGCAGTTGTTTTGTAAATCAGTATTTAAAGGTTTCTTTTGTCACTTCTTTCAAACAATTTATGGCAAAGTTCGGTGGATGACAAAAACTAACATGTGTTCTTGCTGAAAAAAAATACTTTACGAAAACTAACAAAAAAAAAAGGTGATAATAATGACCAGTTAAAAAAATTAATATATAATATAGCACTGGTTCTGAGAACTTAATGCACCAAAAATTATATTGTGAATTTTAAAATTATTTTTTTCCATCACTGACTAGCTTTTCAGCTAAGAAACCACAAAATTTCGACAAAGATTTTGTTTCAATTGACACCTGACAGTTGGCATTTGCTTAGATGACAGTGAATGAAAAAAAAAAGAAAAAAGTGCTTAGTTGGTGACGTAATTCAAGCAATAGTGGTAGGTACTGCGAAGAGAATTCATAACTAACGACCACAATATTTCACATCTGAATAACAGAAGATGCCAACAAAACATAAAGAATTTCCGTTCATATATTAAACAAAATTCCGTAAAGGAGTTAAATGAATATTTGTGGAAAGCCGGTCTATGCATTGTCGTCTGAAAATATGTTAGGTTTATTAAAAAGTTTGAAAATTTTAATCTCTAAAGACGACATTATTATTACTCGCTATAGAGGAAAAAAAAAGTATTACTCAATCACAGAGGCGGCGGTTTCGTTTTGAGCAATTTTCAAACGTGTTTTCCCTCTTTTCACAACATTTCAGTGTTTCTACGCCGGTTTTTTGTGAATTGGACAATTTTTTAGGTGAACTAAAGAAACGTTTTAATGAGCTGAATTAACGGTACAAAGACGAATTAGGTGGAATGAATTGAAAATTTGATCACCAAGCATAATCACACGAATTTAAAGTATTTGCAATGAATTACAAAGCTAAGTCGCATACACACGTCGGACCAATGCTTGTTTTCTTTATCGTTCGAGTGTAATCGATATCGAATAATTGAACCTGATAAGAATGGGTAGACATTTACCTACAGTATGTAATATTTAGTAAGGTAATTACTTCGAGCGGGTGGGGGCAGGGGCGGTGGTTGAATACAAACGTATGTTCATTTAGAACGGATTCTTTGAATCGGGTTCGGATGTTGTGGTGCTATTGTGAAAATATCTGTATTATTTAAGTGAGTTACATTCACATGTTTACAGAATAGTACCTCAAAATCTAAATTCCTTCCAAACGAACAAAGCTCATAATAACATCAAAAACCCGCATCAAACTGATGCACAAACTTATCTTTTTGTATAAAATTCAAAAAACTTGAAAAATTCTTTTGAAAATTTTTAAACGTCAGGATGTTCATGGATATCTGCCAATACCAGAATAAGACAATTTCAATGAAGTTTATGCGTTTCAAAATCTCAACCGAAGTAACATGGGAAAATAATGAGCAAGTAATTTATTTAATTTTAATTCTATTAAAAACTAATTGCCACCAAATACCTAAAACTAAAATTGATCAGGTCACCCAACTATAGTTGGCCGACATCCTGACATTCAGTTAACGACTGCTCTTCCCCATCTATTTATTGGCTAAAATGAGGTAAACTCGATCAAACTAACAACGTACTTCATTCTATATACCGAATTATATAAGAAAACTCAGAGAAATCTCCTATCTCAATCGTCTAAAATTACGCTCTATTCCTGAGAGACCCGATTTTGAATCCTAATATTGATTCTGAACAAAAAACAAGTGATCAACTGCGAATCACTGTCTGCCTGCAATAATAATGTTTGGCTAACAGACCAGTAGCGTATTGAAAGAATTTTTTTTTCAGGGGGGTGCACCAGGCAAAAATGCCAACTACTGGGCCACATATTCAGAGAAATTGCCAACTTTTTTTATATGTTACTGTTGGAAAATGGTGAGTACCAGGGTCTGTGCAAAGTGTGACACCCCTCCTCTATAGTTCTAGTTGTAAAAATAGAAAAAACTGTCGCTCAGTCTGGCTCTCTCCCTACCACTGCTTCTTACTTCCTTTGTTTTCGGTGCTGATGTATTGTGTTCAGTATTTAGTGGTAGTGATGATATATTTTCTCAGTGGTAGTGTGTGTATGGGAATTTGTTTGGTGGTTCTGGTTATTTTTAAGCAGATTTTCACCTTTTCATTTTATTTTATCTATAGTTGTTAGTGACGTTTTCTTTTTTTCTCCAAACTTGGGAAGTGGTGTTTCATCGCGTAGTTTCTCTCATGTATTTGGTGATAGTGGGGTATATGTGTATATGTGTGTGGTAACTGGTGGTTCGGGTGACATATTATTCTAGGTATGGTGGTGACTGACGGCTAATTTTGTCTCTGTTTCTGCCTCTCTCAATCATCACATTTGCCTCTTCCACCATCTTGTTAAAAAAAATTTTTTAAATTATCTACAGGTTGTGCGTCGTAGGCAAAGTAGAAACAGAGAAAACATTAACCATATGTCATACAGTCACCACCATACTTGATTACCTGGAATAATACATCACCCGAACCACCAGCAATTGCACACATACACTTATACACCCCACTAACACCAAATTCACAGGAGATAATGAATGACACCACTGCTTAACTTTGAAGAAGAAAAAAAAACTAAAAAAATACATCAAGAACAAAACAACAATCACAACAAATTTGATGAGGTGTGCCAACTAGTATCCTAGTTTGCCAACTTTGAAAATATTGTGGGGTATCACACTTGTAAAATCTCCCTTTTGTATTCCCCTGCAACAGACTACAGCAAAGCTCAATCAAAATATTATTGTAGTCTGTAGCGAGTTATACCAGCTGGCTATAACAGTGGTGTTCGACCAATCTCCTCGATACTAACACCCATTATGTATTTTTTGTGTTACAACATCGTGTGTTGCAAACTCCTTGTGCCCTATACAGCCTACGTATCTTAACTGGAAACCTAAATTCAAACTTCCTCTCTACTTCAAAACAAATTTTTTCAAAACATTAATTAAAATATTCAGCTTAAAAAATTGGGAGCATTTTTTATGTGGGACTCAACGCAAAAGTGCACTAAGAGAAAAATACTTCAAAATTGACTCTTCTTTATTGATTTAGTGAAAATTTAAAGCGACAACTTGGTTCATCTTTGCCACAGAGTATTAAATAGAATACAGACGCATGTGAAACAAAAAACCGCACCACTTTCACATAAAATGTCCTCGCCTCCTAAGGTACCGACCATGTTCAATCTCATTTTTATCTCCAAAATTAGTGTTGATTGTGATTTCTAAATCAATGATTATATTTACTCATTCATTTAATTAAATTGTTTGAAAAAAAAAAAAAAATTCTAATTATTGTCCATGGGCCCGAATGAGGGGCAATCAAATTTGAATTGGGTACCAAAGGAGTGGAGACAGCAGCTTTGAAAGTGGTGCCGTTTTTTGTAATAGTGTTTGGATGTGTGAGCGTCCTCTCTTATATTTAATGCTCTGTGATTATTGCCTGGAAAAATATTCACTTTGAACAACCCGAGGCCAACTCTAATAATAAAAATTTGTAAAAAATTGACTTCATCCACTTTTACTCCGAGCTCCTCACACAATGCTGACTTCTTAAGAAGGAATTTTTTTCATATCTTCCAATGTTTTCAATACCATTTAAAGTGAAGGATCTATTGAAAACAGAGGATATGAAGTGGAACTTTCTAACCCATAAAAACTGTTTTGAAATATATATTGTGGGAACCGCCATACATTGTCTAATATAAAATACATTCGCCAGTTATAGTTGGCGGTGAGATGGTCATGTGGTTAAGTTCACTGCTTTTAGCTGGCAAATATGTAGGTCCCAGGTTCGATTCCCCGAGCTGACAAAACCTACATCTGGTGACCCTTGACATGTGCTAGACACGCACGCACCCTAGTGTTGCATGGTGGAACTCACAACTCTCCTTCCTAACTTGAGTTGCCAATAGATGGTGCCCTATATAGTGGAAATAGAACCCGTATAGGTAGTATAAGCCTGTGTGTATAGGTATAAGAGGCATTTCTGACTCCGCCCAACCTCCCAAAGCATCTAATGTCGTTCAACTCCTGTTGAGTCTCTCTAGGGGGAAAGTGTGTGGGAACCGCCATACTTTGTCTAATATAAAATACATTCGCCAGTTATAGTTGGCAATGAGATGGCCATGCCGTTAAGTTCACTGCTTTTAGCTGGCAAATATGTAGGTCCCAGGTTCGATTCCCCAAGCTGACAAAACCTACATATATAATAAATTGAAACTTAAAAAATATTTATATCTGTCTTCTCTGAACAAATCTTGGCAATGCATGAATGGAAATTAATTTATTGTAAATTTTAAAACATTAGGAGAAAAGATCAGCTAATTTAAAAGAGATTCAAGCGTTTCCTCCATGTTAAGCTGTTTTATGTAAATTTTACAATAAATTTAAGGTTAGAACTAGACTGCCTGTCTTTAAAATTTCAGCCACATACTTTTTGTAGTATTTTCAAAAATGCGAACCCAACATTTTCTCCCAAAATTTTTTCTTTTCCATTTTTCTCAGAAACTACAAAACAAATAAGCACCAAACTTATATCTGACTTGCACATACATAAGGACAATCTATCGTTAAAATTTTGAACCCATATATTCAGTATTTCACTCAAAATCATGATAAAATCACTTCCCTAGAAATTTTTTTATCTTAGGTGTTCTCCGAAACTACAAAACCAATAAACACCAAACTTTTATCAGACCTGGCTCAAGATATGGACCACCCTCTGTGAAAATTTAAGTCATATTTCTTCCATAGTTTTCTCAAAACCGTAAAGCAAAAATTTTCTCAGCAACTTTTTATTTTTCATTTTTTTTGAAAAATTTTAAACATATAGACACCAATTTTCTACCAAACTTACACTCAAATAAGCAAAATCCATCGAGAAAAGTGCAACTCTATCTCTTCTGTAGTGTCCTATACATGGGAGAAACCAGAATTTTTTGTTCTCCAGTTTTGTCAGAAATTACTTGATCAATACCTAGGCATGAAACTCTTATCAGACTGGTCCAATATAACAGCTTCTTTTTGTGAAAATTTTACCACTATCCTTTTCATAATTTTCACAAAATCATGAACCAAAGACTTGGGCGTAATATACTTAGATAAATACACACACACACACGCACCCACAAACGCACGCACATATATATATATATATATATATATATATATATATATATATATATATATATGTAAAAAGAACACTCTTCTTTTTCGAATGACTACAATTTCGTATGTTACTCTCGTTCTTTCATGAATTTGTAATGTTTATTTTTGTTTGACCCACATTAAGAAATCGACACTATTCGACTATCTAATATTTACCGTTCCAATTTTATTATCTTTAAGTTACGTCATTTCATGTATTATCGACTCGACCATCCTTTGTTAAATGACATCATTTTTGACCATACTCAACATGACTATTTTCCCTTTGTAACGAACGTCGATTTCATTTATCAAATTCATTCATTCATTCATTCGTCCGTTAAAAGACAGATAAAACCTAGTCGTATCTTCGTTTGTTTCTTTGTGTATAATAATCTTGAATTTTCTAATTTCACTACCGTATTTTAATCGTGTCAATAAACTCTGCTTTTGATTACGAGTTCACGAAACTTTATTTACATGCAAATTAGATCGAGTGGAATACCCGGAAACGAACTTACAAATTAGAAAATTATTTTAAAACTCGAAACAGATTTACCAAAATACAATTGCTGATGATGGCTGAGGGTACCGACAAAACAACAACAGTCAACTTAAAGAAAATTCGTTTGTTCGGTGATGGAATGTGGTTTGCTTTTCCAGAGGAACTTCAAAAGGCCACACTTCATAAAGAACTTATGGCCTTAGGTCCTCCATAGAGTGCCGCATCGGTCCTGCAATCAAGAGGACAATACAGAACTATTAATGTCTCCATCCCTCCTGATGTGGCGAAGCTATACTTGGACACTGACGAGAATTTTGTATTCAAAGACTACCTGTTACCAGAGTTTTCACCCTCCGACCAAGCAAAATTGAAAGAAGATGCCAATCAATCTATGACAACCTCAAAGAGAGACAAAGACGAGTCAGTGACCAGCATAATGAAGCATTTCCTAATAGAAAAGTTTTCTCCAAAGAACAAAAACGTCATTGCCTGGTGCGACGCCTTTGAAAGAGAGTCACAGCGGTTCAAGTTAGATGGCCAAAAACAAATCGAAGTCTTCAAGAGCTGCCTAGAAACATCGATGGCTGATTGGTTCACCATTAATCAGAGAAAACTCGGACTAAACACTGCATGGTCCGATTGGAGAGCTGATCTCATTGCCAATTTCACTGACTCATCCTGGAAGCCAATACAGTATGCCTACAACTACAGGTATTTGAGTGGCTCTTATATAGAATTTGTTGTAAAAAAAAAAAATTATTATTAGAAATCGATAGAAACTTGCCGGACATAGTAATTTTAGATCTAATAGTTTTGGGACTTCCTGTCCATATACAAAATTCTTTAAAAAAAAATGTTGTCACGTCTCTCCGTATTTTGCATGATAAACTAAAAAAATTTGAGACGGAAGACAAGATTAATGACCTAAATTATAAAAACATAACTTTTCCTAATAAAAATAAAACTTCTAACATAAATAAATCTGAAATCGTAAATAAAAATAATAATAATAATAATAATAACCATCACGAGAGAAAGTCAGGTGGTGCAGAAAAGAAACCTTATACTAATTGTGAAAAAAGAGGCTTTTCTGAGAGGTACCATCCGGAAGCTCTTTGTTGGTTCAAAAATAAGCCAAATAATCAAAAAACAATAAATAAATTAGAAATTGAAAACCCGTTTCCAACCATGAATCAAAAAACTAAATCACCCCCACTGATTAAAATAAATTTATGCCTTAATGATAACCTTTTTTGTAAAGGAATTTATGATTCAGGTTCGAATATTTCTATAATCAATAGAAACCTGATCAATTCCATGAAGGTCAGACTTTTAAATTCGTTAATAAATCTTTTCGGATGATCAGCGGGTATGGTAAAGTTTTAGGAATAGTTAAAATAAAAGTTAAAATTTTTTCACAAAGTAAAGAAGTTTATGTTTTCGTTCTTGATGAAAAGGAATTTAGTTACGATTTTTTAATAGGCTTAGACCTAATTCGAGAATTTAGCCTTTGCCAAGACAAAAACTTAAAAATTTCTCAAAAACAGAAAAAGAATACTGAAATTTTTTATAAAAAAAATAATAAACTAGAAAACTGTAACGTAAAAATTTCCAAGACAGAGTTAAATTTAGAACATTTAGAAGACGAAAAGAAAGAGAAATTAAGAAAGGTCATTCAAGATTATGATTATGTTTTTGCAAAGAGTAAATACGACATCGGTAAAGTCACGGACTATTGCGCTGTAATTAAGCTAACCAAACATAAGTATGTATCTCGCAAACCATATCGATGCAATATCATCGACCAAAAAGAGATAGAGAGCCAAATTTCAAAGTTTCTTACAGCTGATATGATTGAGGAGTCAACCTCACCTCGCTGCTCATGTGACTTTGGCTTACAAAAAAAACGCTGAAGGGGTGAAAGTAAAAAATAGAATGTGTGTCGACTACTCAGTATTAAATAAAATAATTGTCCCCGAGAGTCAACCATTTCCCCATATTGAGGATTTAACTGTCAAAGTTAGAGATTGTAGATGGTTTTCAGTTCTCGATATCAATAGTGCCTTCTGGTCCATACCTATAAGAAAGAAAGACAGATACAAGACAGCCTTAGTGACTCAGACTGGATATTACAATTGGAAGAACATGCCTTTTGGATTAAAAACAAGCCCCACAATTTTTCCAAGAATCTTAAGAAACATATTAAAGAGAAAAGACATAGATGATTTTTGTGTGAATTATATAGATAATATCTTAATTTTTTCAAAAACATTCGAGGATCACATAGAACACCTAAAAAAACTTTTCACATCTATATATGAAGAAGGGTTCAGACTTAATCTGACCAAATGTGACCTCGCACACAGTAAAGTAAAATATCTGGGTCACTACATTCAAAATAATGCTATTCACCCCATTTTCTATTATAACCAGTTTGGGACTTCCCAACCCCCAAAAATCAGAAGAACGTAAGACAATTCCTCGATAAAGTAAAATTTTATCGTTCATACATACCTAATTCATCAATAATTCTGGCCCCCTTACATAATTTATTAAAAAAAAACACACCTTTTATATGGAACGATAAATGCGAGGGAAGTTTCAAAAAAATTAAAGATTTATTATGCTCCGAACCGTGCCTTGCAATATTTAATCCAAATAGGGAAACAATTGTACAAACTGATGCCAGTCAGGAAAGAATAGGTGCAATTTTAAAACAGAATTGAGATGACGGCTCTTTCAAACCAACTGCTTTCTTTTCCAAAAAACTTAACGAGGCCCAGAAAAGAAAAAAAGCAGTTTTCCTAGAATGTTTGGCCATAAAAGAAGCCCTTATGTACTGGAGACATCGACTATTGGGACTGAAGTTCAAAGTTTATTCTGACCATAAGCCCTTAGAAAATTTAAAAATTAATACAAAATTCGATGATGAACTTAGAGAATTAATGCTTCAACTGTCCCAATTTGATTTTGAAATAGAATACGTGCCAGGAGAAACAAATAATGAAGCGGATTGTTTGTCTCGCAATCCCATTTTGGATCATTTTGAGGCCTCTTCTGAACTCAGAGTCGTCAATCTCATTGAAATAAAAGAAATAATAGAAGATCAAAAAACGGCACTTAATGATTTTAAAAGACTCAAAAATAATAATGTAATAATAAAAGATAACGTAATGTTTTCAAAATATAAAAAAACAAAAGAAAAAATAATAATTTTGGACAATTTTGTGAAAGAAATAATAAAAAAAACACATCTACAATTTGGACACATAGGGTCCAACCAGATTCGGTTAACTTTATTTCCCCTTTTTTATAATAAAAATTTTAATAAACTTATAACAAACTTCTGCCAAAATTGCACTGTCTGTATCAAAAATAAAAGCCGAATACCTATGAAATTTGGAAATCTTTCTCACCTTGGACCAGCTAAGGAATCTTTTGAGTATATGTCCATAGATACTATAGGAGGCTTTGCCAAAAATAACTCTGAAGAAAGATATTGTCATTTATTAGTCGATCACTTTACTCGTTTCGCCTTCACGCTGACCTCCAAAACCCAAAATTCTAAAGATTTCATAACTTTATTAAAAATAGCTCACAAAAAAGGAAATAAAATTTCAAATCTACTGGCCAATCAATACGGAGGTCTGAATTCTAAAGAATTTAAAGATTTTACCAATCAAAATAAGATAAACTTGATTTTTACGGCAGTAGACTGTCCATCTTTCAATAGACTCAATCAGAGACTCAATCAGACCTTAGTCAACAGGCTGAGATGTAAAGTAAACAAAAATATTAAAAATAAGAAGAAATCTTGGTCCCTCTTATTAAAAGAATGCGTAAATGAATATAATGACACTATACACTCTGTCACTAAATATTCTCCAAACTATTTAATGAACAACGTAAAAATTAAAGTAATTTCCAAATTCGGAGATAACGTAACTGATTTAGCAAAAGACAGAGAAATCGCATTCAATAATTCATGTAAAAACCATAATATAAACAAGAAAAGATTTGACAAAAATAAAGTTAAAAGTAATTTCAAAGTAGGGGACCTTGTATTCGTTTTACATGGTAATCCTCTGAATAAGAACAAATTGGACGAAATCAGAACTGGACCATACAAAATTCTACAACAAATCTCTAGCTCAATTTTTCAGGTTGACTCCTGCTATCAGAAGCAAGAATCAAATTTTTACCATGTTTCGAAGCTGTATCTGTCCATTATTTATTAATGTCTTTTGTTTACAGGGTGTGGGGATGTAAAAAGAACACTCTTCTTTTTCGAATGACTACAATTTTGTATGTTACTCTCGTTCTTTCATGAATTTGTAATGTTTATTTTTGTTTGACCCACATTAAGAAATCGACACTATTCGACTATCTAATATTTACCATTCTGATTTTATTATCTTTAAGTTACGTCATTTCATGTATTATCGACTCGACCATCCTTTGTTAAATGACATCATTTTTGACCATACTCAACATGACTATTTTCCCTTTGTAACGAACGTCGATTTCATTTATCAAATTCATTCATTCATTCATTCGTCCGTTAATCGCCATTTCAGAAAGACAGATAAAACCTAGTCGTATCTTCGTTCGTTTCTTTGTGTATAATAATCTTAAATTTTCTAATTTCACTACCGTATTTTAATCGTGTCAATAAACTCTGCTTTTAATTACGAGTTCACGAAACTTTATTTACGTGCAAATTAGATCGAGTGGAATACCCAGAAACGAACTTACATATATATAAATAAATAAATACACAATTAGATCAAATAGGAAAATGGTGTCATTAATTTTCTTTTGCCGTGAAATGGAAAATTTTTATCATCCCAACCACTAACCCTTCTAATTTAGGAACCATTAATTATGTAGACAAAATTCATACAATTTTCATTCTTAAAACAGGATTCTGCGACCAAATAAACCTAACATTATGGACGACTTTACCGTTCTCGCCTCCTACAAAAATGATCATCAACACCCATTTTACGCACACAAACTACGGTAGCCGTTTCCTCTATAACCCATCACCACCAATTGTTGTCGTTTAAAACGAGTTATCGTACCATCCAACCTCAAGATTATGGGCGTGTTTCGACAATTTTACAACCATGTTGGTGGGCTATTATCATATACCAATGCACCCTGTATCTATGAAATGAAAGAAAAGAAAATAAATAAATAAAAACTCATCTTTCATACCATTTTATAAATGTAATTTTTTCATTTGTCGAGATGAAAAAAATTAAGAAAAAAAAAAAACACCTATGGCTATAATATTCACAATTTGTTGATTTATTGGAACATCACTTGCGGAAGAAGAGAAGAAAAAAAGAAAAGAAAAGAAGTCGCAAGTCCCCTCCACCGTTCACTGGGTCGCCTCATAAGCCTTTAGCAATATCCAATGCGAGTCAAGACCTAAACAGAATTTCGTAAATTTCTATTTTTAATTCGATATATGCCAGAAAAATGGTATAAAGGTAACTCCCCTCCCTTTTTTCCTCATCCTCGCAGATCGTATGGACTGGATTTATAAATGCGGAACAGGCGCCAAACCATAAATTTAGGAGTCACGGCACGAACGACGCTCGCGTCTTAACCCGTTTCCGGATTTCGTGCAACTTTAAAAATGCACTTCGACCAGCGCATGCATTTAAAATTTTTGGGTGTTACCGGTATGCAATGCATGCAGCCACGAATGTTGACCCCTTTCTGTACGCATTCGGCAATCGAAATGTGCGCACCACACCGGATTAAATAAATGCAAATTGACTAATGGGTGCCGCTGCGAGTCTTAATTAACTGGGGTACTATAAATTGAGAACATTTTTTTGCGATCGCGTGCCAAATATCGCAACGAGATAATTTGCAGCCAGTATCTGTTCGTTCGTTTTATGCCAACTGTACGGCAGAATCATCTATTAAACTAATTTACCGAAGCGAAAAAGAAATATTTCTATTTGGTAGGAAAAGGTGCGAAAATGTGTAGTTATTGGATACCTACGCTTTAAATTTTTAACGGATATTTTGAGATTTTTCAAAACAGGAGTGAGAATAAATTTCGTTGCGATATTTAGGAATTCACGCACTTGGAGTACCTCCTCGGTGTCAGGCTGGCCAGGTTGGCGATCGGTGAAGATCTCAAACGCTGAAAGGAGGCCCAGAACATTTTATTCTGAATTCATTCGTTCGTTAAAGAGCCAAAAAAAAAAAGTGTTTACGAGTAAAAATTTACTAAAAATTATTGCGATGAATGTACGTCACCTGTTCTATACATTATGTTTTAAACAGCAATTAGGTTCGTTGTCGTTAATTTCAGGAAAAATGTGGTAACCTGTTCTGCCTTGTTGTTACCGAAGAAGGTACTAAATTACTGAAATAATTTTTAATCGCAACAGTATATTAATTAGAAATGCAATATAAATGAACTTGGAAGCTCAATTTTAGTTACCCTTTTAGAAAAAAAAAAAAAAAAATTGATAGTAGGAACCTATAAATTATTTAATTTACGATTCTTAAATAATATGTTTTCAATTGTACGAGAGGTATTGTAATATTAGAGGAAAATGCATTAAATTAATCAATCATGTGTTTTTTGCTGTCAGGTAATAGGCATATTTTATAGCTCGTTGTCAGAAGTACTTATAATTTCGATGATTGCTCAAATAATTAGCGTATAGAAATGTACATCTGTCGGTTCTTGATAGGTGCACTAAGAGAGAGAGGAATGAAAATAGTCAAGCACGAATAATTACGTTTTTCAATCAGCTTTTTGAAATTTTCTCAAAAAAAAACACCCTCATATTCACACCTTTTTCCTGATACCAAGTGGGTATCTACACGTAAAACTTACGGAAAAGAGCTGAGAACCAAAGAAATCCATGAATTTACATCAAATTTACGTTGCCTAATTTGCCATAGGGAATCAAAACAGAAGAAATACTATTTGTAAACTGTTTCATTCGACTTAAGCAAACAACCTACAATCCCTGAGGGATTTACTGTGTTGTGTGGAATTTTTTCAGATTTAGTACTAAATGCACACCACCGTTAAATCAAACCTTTTTCCCCATTCCATTGCGAGGGTAACCTGTCGCAGCTTTTTTCTTCAAATTTTCATAACCGACATTGTTTCATTCTTTTTTCTTACATGAGATACCGGTTTTTTTTTTGGTTTTTTTTTTGCCTGCTTATGATTTCAAATGTCAAGGCTGTAATACTACAGATCAACAATACAATATTATTTTCATCTTAGTAACTACATCCAAGCCAGGGTAATAAATGTGTTCTTCATTTCAATTCTCCTCTGATCCAATTACTCAAGCAGACTAAATTTGTTTTTCCTCAAGATTCTGTGAGCTGCATTATTAATAATAAATGATACCCGATGAAATTTATAAATTAGAGGCAAACTGACAAACTGCGATAGAAAAATGAAAAAAATATAATAAAATAAAATAAAAATTATCAAACTGATATCATCTTAAGAAATTAGTCAATTATTTTTTCAAGTGCCAAATTTTTTTAAACACTCCCTCATAAATTAGATAAGTTTTGAGTCGCAATTTTAGAAACATAAATTATAAAGGTTAGAGGAACTTAAAGTTCACTCAACCAATGAAAACCTAAAAGAAATGTACCTACTCGCGAAATTTTCCACACCAAATACGACAGTTATGTGGTCTCTACCCACGCAACACAACAACCATTATGGTCGTTGGCGGCGACTGAAACATCTATAATAATATCAACAATATTAAGATCTACTCTTCCTATCTCTTGAGGCTTTCATCAATAAGTAACGAGTTGTACTACACGCTGCATGGTCGTTTGATTACTTATATATATCACAAATAAACTTGATTTTAAGTCCTCCCTCTTTCTTTCTTTCCCTCTCACTCACTCATTCTCTCGCTAACACACAGTTCGTGGTATTATTATAACAGTGTTCACTGGCAGATGTTCGCATAAAATCATCCTGTATACCACATTATACCAACTATGCATGCAAACATACAAGCGAAATGACAAAACCATTACGAATTTCACGGTGACTACCATTTTGTAGGTCAGGGTCGGTAATCGGAATTGCTGCACCCATTTTTTTTTTTTTTTACGAATCACGTTTTTATGCTTCAATACGACATTTCTGCTGACACTGCTTCTCTACATCTGATAACATAATTTATATTTTTTATTTTTCACTCATTTTAGAAACAATTTTATGATCGACGAAAGCGTTAACTTCCTCTCACGCGCCCATTTGAATACAATAGATTCCCCTTTGTTTACTACATTGCCAACACAATAAGTAGAAACGTGCAAAATGTGGTTTGAAGAAAAATTACTACCAAAATTTTGCCTACATACTTGCATACCCGCATTCGAATACGTACAGCTACGGAGAAAGAAAGAGGAAACTTATAAAATGAAGAAAGAAAGAAAAGAAAACACATTTTAACAAGAGTTTTAAATAAATAAATCTTCCGATGATTTCCTTAGATTTTCGATTTTTACTATTATTTTTCGCTTTCTCACTTTCCAGCCGAATAAGTAAGTATAGAGGAATACATTATTTGATGTTTGTCTCAGGCGTATATCTTTGTTTTATCACAACGAAGTTTACAATGAAAGAGTGGAGAGTAGATAAAGAAAAAAAAAAAAAAAAATGAGTGAAAAACGGAGACGAACGAACCGGTATTAAGTCAAAAGTTTATAATGGTGTATTATACTGTACGTATATATACACGTTAGAAATATAAAGTTGTTTCAACTTTTACAAGATAAAGGAAAGCTCTAGGGGGAAAAGCCGAGTTCGCGAAACTTTATATTGTAAAACTTGGAATACTTCTACAGCTACTCCTCATACAACCACGTTGTAGGTTGCTGATGTTTCTGCTGCTGCTTTTGTTGTTGTTGTTGCTGCTGATGATGTTGTTTGTTGTTGTTGTTGTTGTTGTAGCTGTTGTTTGTTTTTAACACGTGCGTTGAACGTATAACACGTTTGCAGGCATTAAAAGCTTTTAATGAATTACAACGGTTTTTCGAGAAGCGCTTATTTTGAATTACATTTTACCTTTAATATCGTGTAAAATTTTAATCGTCCAAGTAACTAATTCCGCCACCGCTTGAAAAAAAAAAAAAAAAATTGTAAATTCAACGTCTGTATGTATATATATACCTACATATTACACGCGCATACATATACTGTAAATGTACCTGTGAACAGAATATTAGACAACTATGAGAGCTTCTCTGGTGGATTTCGTCTATCATATTTTTCTTTTGATTTTCTCGAGACGAGAAACGAATAGAGAAAGAAGGGGAAGGAAAATACTTAAGAGAAAAATTTGCAAAGTTTTTCGAAATTGATTATTTTTCGTCGGCAACAAAAGTGGTTCGTCTAACGATTATGGAGGTGAAAATTTCGTAGACCTTTTTCGAAACGGACGAAGGTCGATTTAAACGACATTTTTTTGGAATTTAGACGACAAAAAGGGCGATAATTTGTCGTTAATGGGGGTTTGATACCAAGTTTTTAAAGCGTCTACACTACATGCTCGGAAAAATTATTAACTGATAGATTACATCGTTTTAGGGTAATGACTGTTCCAGCGTAAGAGGGAGAAAAACAAAATTTGCGTATAAGAAAATAACCGTAAATAACGCTCCCTCAGTCAACTGCTAAAATACCGCTATAGATGAAATTCAGTTTTTCGAATTCTACCTTAATCTGGCGTTTAAGTCTCTGTAAAATGCCTGGCCTCGATATGTTCAAACGCGAACAGAGTAGGCATTTCAACACACTCTACATCACTGCTATGGTGGGTTGCATGATTATCACATTGCAGGAAGTATTTTCACATATCGGCACCTTCTCACCATTCAAGTCGACACGAAATCAATTTTTCACATTTTTTTCACATTAATGAGAATAAGTGAGTAGTTCAGATTTCAGTATACGTTCGAGGAAATGTCACTAAATACTCGAGGCATGGGTACAGCTACTTCATCACATAGAAATTGAAAAAGCAAGAAAACATTTTCAACAACAACAACAACCGTTGACATTAGATTTTTGAATTTCAGTAAAGAGTAGGTAAAATACTGTAGTTGACATTTATTGACACTGCGGTTGTTGTAAAATCTGTGATACTATAATTTGAATAAAATATGATCGGTGAAATTTCTCACAGGGATGGCATAATTTTTGTATTTTAACGGACCATAATTTTCTCGATCTTAGAAAATATGGTCAGGTCGTGGGTATTTAAATTCATAAAGGTTTGATAATGATTAATTAGGTAACGTACAACATTTAGTTTCATATTTACAGCATTATTCTAACCATGTAAGAGTTCTCAAATATTCAATGATTCAACCGATATAAGAAATTATAAATATTATTTCAACCAAAAAGGAGATGACAAGGTTATATATTACAAAAGCTATCATGTTTTTAAATTCAATGAGATAAGTTTATGTAAACATATTATTTACAGTATCTAATATTACATATATCTCGTTTTTTTTTTTTTTTTTTTTTGTTTTATTTTGAAGTATACTTTTTCCATCTGTCCCTTTCTCTCAAACAAAATAAATCACTAATGAATCCTTCCGATACATATCAAATTACATTCTCTTGTACACAGATCAAAAATTTAGTTATAATTCATAGTTGCTTTTTATTTTTTTTTAAATTTTTTTTTTTACATAAAAAATTCTACGACAAATCCGATTGCCTTCAAATAGTTTCAACATTGACACACCAGAATGACTGTTATCTAGAACTGAATTCTACACTTTTTTCCCAACTTTTTACTTTTTCTTCTTTACTTTTTTTTCTCATTCTTTTCTATTTTATACATTTAACAACAAATCAAAACAGCATTCCGATATTTTTTTTTTACACTAGAAAAACCAAAGTATAAAACACATAAATTTATGGTTACAAGTAACTTAGAACGTGGAATTACTTGTTCGCATACGGTTTTCTTAGTTTCGTTTATTTTTTTTCTTTTTAGTAAGTATTGGAAACGCAACTAGTAATGTAAAAAAAAACAAAAAAAAAAAAAAACAACAAAACAAAAGTGTCAACATTAGTTGGAATTATTTTTTATGGAAGATTTATACTCCAGTAGGTATAGTGTAATGCGTGCCTTTGGTTTAAAAGTGGTTTTGTGTTATCTGACAGGCTACTAACCTTTTTTTTTTTTTCCCAAGACCTCTGACTGAGACAGAAGACAAGAGCTAAAGATGGCCGTTGAGTTTTTTTTTCAGCCATCTTCTGCTTTCCACCATCAAAATTCGTTATAATAGGTGATATTTGCAGCATTTTTCCCGTGTAAATATTAGCAATAAATTATATTAACAGGTAATTTATCATTCTTAAAGTGATATAAATGCGGTTACAAATAACACCCTTCGAACAGGTTTTTGGAGGAAAAGAGCATGTTTTGACATTTTTTCTCGATATATCGAACAAAGTTGAATATGTGGCGAACCAAACAGACATGATGTTTCCTCTGCTCTTACAATTAGAGGTGGATATAATTCATTAACAATTATCACCAACTCGCATCTTTAATATAGCTGCTTTTTGGGTGAGTGAAAATGGTTGTTTTCGACGAATTTACTTTCTCAGAAATAGGATCATTTTTCTGTTTGAATGCAATTATTAAAAAACAAAACGCAGAAGATTTTGAGCATCGATTCAATTATCAGCTTTATAAAGTAGCTTATGTGTAGTTTGTATAATCTACTGTTAGAAATGCACTGCTCAGACAGAATAAAAAAATTTATTGCTCCAATCGAAATGATAACGTTGCTATTAAGACAAACTAATTCTTAAGGCTACAAATAAGCTACGTACCTATACAAGTGATATCTGTTCGTAGGGACTAACTTACAAGACAATTATAATTCTTGAAGAACTTGTCACTCGTTTTAGGATTCACAAATTTCTCTTAAAATCTTATTCGTGTAAAATGGTGTTAGTTGAAATTCATTCGCAAACAGATAGTATCGGAACTGAACAACAAGGGAAGTAGTACTTTCTTCATACTTACACAAATATTTTAATTTAGTCTGACATGTGCGTAAGTCCTACGCAGTGGAGGATTCAATATTAGCTGAAGGAGGAGGGGCTAAATCCAAAATTTTTTCCGCCAATCGTTACCGATAGTTCTGTAATCTCCAAAAATATTTAATTCATCTTATCTAGTGTATGTTGGTACTTCAACGGGGCTATGGCCTCTGTAGCCCCCTCTTTGGATCCACTACCCACTTTAATGAAATTTATTCAATTTAAAGTTACAAGGTCAAGTACCACTGGAAAAACAACGAACTTATATTTCAGTTGATACAGAAATTAGCATTAGATACTTTTCTAATTTTGAGGCTTTCTCCATTCTGCACGCAGTCGAGCATCTCTCACAAAACTACAACACAGGAGATCGAAAATATTCAACAATATTATTTAAGCTGACCTAATTTATCGCATTCATAAATCATCAACAATTCATTAAATAATAAGTGCGATTAGTATTCCACGACAAGTACTTTCGTTCACTTACGCTGTCAATGTTTTTCGTCACGTTCGAGGAATTTTTTTTTTTTCCTAATTTTTCCACACTTTGATATTCAAATGACGTCATAACGCCTATCTGCATCGTTCACACATTTTTGTGCGAAAAAAAGTGATGTACCAACGATAAAATAACTATATACAGTAACAGCAAAAATATTTCTTTCGCCAATTTGCATTTTTTTTTGTTAAATTCATTCATTTCTACGCCTGTCGTTCGCAATCATTTTCTTCTTCCACGGCCCATACTTAATTTCAAAATAAAAAATAGATTTGTAAGTTGACGAGTCACAAATTTTCTTTTTTCTTTTTTTTTTTTCTTTTTTTCTTTCTTTTTTACTGCACATATTTAAATTCGTGAAACGTATTTAGTCAGGCGCGTTCGAAAAATATAAGAAAATTTTTATAGGAAACGTGATGGAAATTACGAATGTGTCGAAATTACAAAATAAGAGAGGGGGAGACGTGTGAAAAAAAAAAATTTACATCGAGGAGGAAGAAAAAACTCAGAGAAACAGGGACGACGAAAAAATAACAAACTAAGGACTAAGGTTATAGGATAACTCATATTGAAACAAAAAAGAATAACTTGGGACCGAACGTAAGAACGATACTAAAGTATTAGCTGTTACTTAAGAAATTCATATTATAGGGATAAAATTCTCACTGACGTACTAAGACCATTGATAATTTCTCACATACGAACTACTTTACTACTTATATGCAAGTAGTTATCGGCAAGAATTTCAATTTTCTGATAAATAAGTACTGGTCTGACCATTTCTCAAGTATTTCTTATATTTTTGCAGTACATGACGTTCTTGAATACAATAAAAAATTCTTGATTCACACTTAATAAGCCTACTATAGCATTATTTTGACATTCTGTTCTTCAACGATCATAATACTCCCTAAATTATTATGTTCCATACAATCCACTATAAGGTCATAAGTTTTCAAAGAAAAAATTTTGAACTCAACGATGCAGATGGAAATACGCGAACAGATTAATGTCATGTTGAAGTAGTAGAGTGAGACTGAAACATTTTGGCCAGGGTTACCAACTAATTTATCTAGATTGTGGAGAGATAAAAACCTCAAATTTTACCTGAAATCCCTAGATTTAAAAGTACTCAGTATCAATCGAAGAAGAAGAGTTGTCTTCTCCAGGAATTGAATTCGTAAATACGTATCAAAAATTAGTTTTTCGGATTAGGTGAATTCGATTCTCACTCCCCAATTCATACCTATTCTTATCCAAAACAACGGTTCGATAATGCATTCCGCCGAGTTCCTAGATATATAAAAATTCGATTCTGCTTCGATTCCAAAAAAAAAAAGAAAGTACGAAAAATACAGTTTCGGTTCTGGTCACAAAGAACTTTGAAGCTAAAGATGATCTAGCATATCATGGGAGCCAGTATATCAGGGTCAAGGGACGAAGTAGGTGAGAAGTGAATAGCACAACATTTCAACATCAATTACTAATCAAGTAGTAAGAAAAATTCATATGCAGAAAAATTGGAAACAAATAGTCTCTAGAAACGGAAGAAAAATCCTTACAAAATAAAAACTAATTTAAAGCACTCAAAAATTCCTAGAGCCGAAGATAAATCACTAAGGTTCACCTCAGGCAACCTTGAGTTCGGCTATCACTGAACAATATTCTAAAAATTTTTTCAAAAATTCGTCCACTCGGTCGAAATTGACCCGCACGTGCCACTTTATTGATGCGTATTCAAGGCGAGACAGAAACGCGTCTGAAAATGAAAAGAATTTACTATTTTGTTTTGTGTGGGTGTATTTTTTCTTCTACTCACGTAATTTTCAGCAGACTCGATTAAAAAAATACATTTATCGATTTCTACTAATGAACATGGTGCATAGTTGGTGACGGGCGTATACACGCTGTCGAGTGACAAAAACTTCACGATATAAGGTAATCGCCTCACTGAAGTCGTTTGTAAGAATGCATTTATTGAGGGTTTGGTATTTCGTATAATCGCCTCTTCGAAACAGAAAAATAAGATTGAGATTCTAACAAACGAAAATTCCATTAAAACTGAATTCGCTGCAAATAATAATATCCTCTTCTGAACTATTTACGTCCAGTAACGAACTAAATTTTTACCGTAACGCCTCTCTGCATATTTTTTCTTGATTAACAAATCAACAAAGTTCGTATTAATATTATTTTATAAATATAATACATAGTCAAAAAAGAAATGTTTAGGCTGGTATTTTGCGAATGAAAAGTAACTCTTATAATTGATGAATGTAATCTTCATGTAAATGAACGCGCCTCCATGTAAAAATGTGAAGCATCCTTTACGAATGTTCACTTTTCATCGAGGTAGAGGTTAAACTTTCTGAATGAAAAGTTAAATCTCTCGCAATGATAAAGTAAATATTTTGTTTCGTTTTTTATAATTTTCATGAGAGACTCATCATTATGATAGGTTAAGCAGAATAAATTTTTCAGTCGCATACTGGAGCATCAATATAACCAAATTGAACTCGCCACTATTTTGGGACGACAGCTGGTCTCGAACTCGCAATTTTTCGATCGCAAAGCCGAGCACTTATAGCCGCTACGCCACGCATACTCCTATTCGTTTACTCAATGCCAGCAACTAGTGTTTATGTTTGCACGCAGAGTAAAATATTCCGAAATGCTCAGCAGCAGTTGAAATAGAATGAATATTACACACACAATAATTACTGTAGATCATAAAATATGAGAGAGTGCGGGAGCACGAACACCTGACTCTCCTCACCGCCAGATGAACCAAGTAAATCACTTTAGCTCGGATGAAAATGCGTTAAGGATTATAAAGACTTAAGCTGCTAAGTAAATTTTAACATCGAATACATTGATTGCCTCGTTTCCCCAATTCCTCGGTACACATTGTCACAAAAATTCCTTACGAAACAACAGGATGTGTGAAGGCAGAGTAACTTGTGGATAGAGTCTCAGAATTTGAGAGGAAGGTGGGGGGGGGGGTTTAACGTGAAGTCCGTAGGTGAGACGAAGAGCCAAAAGTCGGGTAGACAACACATCTGGCGGCGAAGATCGAAGAGCAAAGTCTAGGTATGGAAAGGCAGGGTGATTGAGGATGCAATTTCGCAGCGAGGCAGTAGGCTTTTCAAGTCCGTGAAATGGCAGGTTTCCCCTGCTCCACAAGTGTTTTTGACGTAGGACTACGTCCAATAAATTACGTAATGAGCCTTGGGCTGACCACTGCACGAGAATTGACACTGAGGAAAACCGACCAATAAGTAGGTATACCAAACAAGATACGTATGCGAGCACCTGTCCAAACAATAGAATGACACAGCCTACAGACGGATTCTCTCAGTTTCAAAAAAAAATTTCAATTCAATAAATTTTCAATGATAAGAGCAGCCATATGGTAAGTATGCAGAAGAGAAAAGAAACTGCAGTCTTCGGTTAATTTTCGTTCTTTATTTCTCAAACAAAGAAAAAAAAAATATTCTCCAGGGTTGACACAATTATTCAGTTCCCTTTTCCCCATATTTTCAAAATTTAATATTTTTTCAATTAAAATTTTTTTTGAAGTACCTAGACATTAATTTATGTACTTATCTATACGTACATACTATAAAATTTCAACACGGGTAGAAAATCGTTAAAAAAATTTTTAGATAGTGGAGGGGGTTGGGCTATGTTCCCGATACCATCCGAATCAATTTTAAAGTTTATTGAGAAGAACAAGACTACAAAATTACGATAATTTTTCTCTTCTCCATTAGGGGGGTGTATTTTTCATTTTTCAGTAGGCTCAACCCATCATCCCCTCAAACCCCGCCTATGACCTACAAAACTGAAAATTCACGAGCAACCACTGGTCAATGTTTCAAAATGAAAAACATTATCAAATAATTTTTTGATTAAGTTATAAAATCAAGAAAAAAAATAATGAAAAAAGGCAATAAATCGAGAAAAAAAAAGCAGAAAAAAATCTGTTTCTGTTTATGTCGTAAAGAAAATCCCACCCTCCAAGGCGAGGCCAACATACATCACACCAGCGAATAGCAGCCCAAAACAGAATGGCCGATAAATATTACCATTTCAACAATAAAAAAAAGTATCAGCTCGCCAATTGATTCAATTTTTCGATAACAGATGGCGCACTCGACTTTGTTCGATGGCATTACGAATTTCAAGTTGCACTTAGTTCATATTTTTGTTACAGATGGCGCTTCACTACAGGATCGCTTTTCGCCTCGTTTCTAATTCCGGAATGCAGAACACACGAACACAAATACGCACAGTGGCTACATGCAATATGAAATAGTAGAGGTACTTGTTGCCCTTCTCATCATTTCGCGCGCAAACACACACACGTACACGTTCGTTCCTTATCACAGATCAAGTATAATAATTTATTTTCGCGAAGTTTTTCGCAGATTTAATAGTCACAGAGGGTGAACGGGGTCGGGAAAGAAGAAAAGCTATGGGTGATGGTATCGCAATATTTTTTTAATTTTTTGGGGAAAGGGAGACATAATGAGAGATCGGATTGATTCTTTATCCTACCTACATTATCAGGTTATGCTGCTTTTATTCAGGTGAGTCTATGGTAATCGTACAAAGAAAAAAGTTGGTTTTCAGCAGTTTATTTCGGGCACTCCCGAACCATCATGTGAGCAAGTAACTCTTTGAAGTTTTTGCGTCTAAATTTTCTACATGGACGTTTGTTAAACACCTTCATCAACCATCCTGAAAACAAATTTGGTGATTTCCGCGATTTTTTTTGTTTTTCATGGGGAGGGTGGGACCTTTAGTTAGCCAAGGTTTTTTACCAGTGTGAATCTAGGAAATGAAAATTCGATAGGTAAAACATTAAGTAGGGCCTATTGTGTGGTACTCTTCATTATCCATTCCAGAGAAACCGACCGAAATGAATTGAAAAATACTTTTTTTTTATCAAGATACGAAAAGAGGAGCCGAAAAAGATCAATCGAGAATTTTCCAGAATTTAATTTATTTTTTAAGCGTATTATATTTGCAACTTCTTTGACAGCTTAGAATGAGAAGAATACTTTATTTTTATACGCTTTTATTTCAGTCATTGAGGCGACGAAATGTGACGTAGTTCTTGTACTAACATATAGGGGTGCTGAAATCGAGTTTTGTTGTTACGTTATCAGTTATCTCTTATCAAGATGCTTTTCTTTCAACTCAAGTTACTTCTTACTTATTAACCCGTGTTTGTGGCTTTGTGGTAGTAAAGTGACTCTTTAGCAGAAAGTTGTCTTGTTCAAATTCTCAGTGTCGAGTTTTTTTTCGTTTCAAAGTCATTTTTGGAATTTTGCACATCGGACTTTGGTGGAGGGATTATTACTCATCTTATAAAAGCCAGCTCAGGTCTTAATACCTACGACTCAATTTTCTTCGTTTTTGGATTTTTTTTTTTTTTAGCAACATGTGTAAAGAAATTTGTTTCAGGTTCTAAACATCGTACTTCATTCATAGAATAAACTACTCTGGAGTTTAACAAATTGTTTAACGTTGGCTTTGGCTGTCTGGGCTAGATTTCGCTGTTAAATTCATAAAAAATTCGAATCAAATTGGATTCTAGATATTTCTGATTTTCCGGTTTGCAAGTAATTCGAGAATTTCTTTAAAATGACTTGCGAAAAAAGTGCGTAGTCAGCTAGGTTCTTTTGTGGTGTGTGCCCATCCTAGTTGACACACGACACACCGTAGGCTACAGTACAAGAACACTGAAAACTATTTAACAACCACGGAACGCAAAATTAATTTTTCTAATAAAATATACTTCAAAAGGCTACCTATCCAAAAAAAAACCGTTAATTCATTACTCTCGGATAAATTTAGTCCCGCAATAAAAGCTACGCAGAAATTTCAGAATATCACGTCGACTCGATAAAACCATCAACGAGTGACCACACAATTAAGGAATGGTGTAACGATGACACGCGAAAAATAATGAAGGAGTATCAGTGAAAATTCATGGAACTACATTGAGAGTAATTTGAGTAAATTTCCACCTTCGATATGAATGCTGAAATTACCGTCATTACTGCGCCAAGAAAACGACAAATTTTTTTATCGCAATAGTAAAAAATAAAGGAGAGAAATTACTCGCATCGAATTTCGGTGTACCCAACATTATCGGCGGAGGGGGCGCTGCTTTCCCAAAAATTTTTGGATAAGACAAAACGGCGGTTTCCTCTTCGTAGATCCGTAGTTTGAGAAAGGGCATTTCAAGTTTTGTCAAAAATAACACGTAGAGTTCACTTTCGGTAGACTCCTGAATGAACACTTAAATGAAATAATTCGACACCGATTATGGAGATTGGAAATACTGAAGCGCGGTCAGTCGGATGTTGACAGTGCACAGATTGTCGGAAGCCACGCATTTAGGCACGGAGAATTAATTCACCAACAACAACCGGCTCACCGCGTTGGTGACGCCTAATTTTGAAGCTACGACTCCACGAAAATTGATCGAAATGCAACCTATTAGGCGACTACCAACCATAAAAATCTTTGGCCAATCATCGCGGTGCGTTTTACAAACCGAATTAGCATATACTTCCGCACATTTGTGCGCGCCGAATACGAGCAGTGCGACTACGCACGCAACCTTAAGCCGCGCACAGACGAGCGTGCTAACGACCCGATGCAATACGCACGGATGGTGCGGCGCATCCATACAGACGTGGAAAAAACGGTTGGCGCACTGTCGCTGCGACCGTGCCACCACATCCATTTTTCGTCGATCTTTTGACGCGAACTTAGAGAAGCTCCTAGCGCGGTATGGACGGTTTATCCTAATTGACGATGCGCCCGGCACCAGCCAACCGGCATCGGTGCTAAAAATAAAAGTCTCTTCTCCGTGTGTGAAGGTCATGGAGAACACGAGTGCGCACAGTAATTGTTCCACGTTGGACGGAGAACATAATTTGCGGCGTGCCACCCATGCAATACGTGCGTCGCACGGTTGGTGCGCTCGTCTGTACGCGCCTTTATATTGGCCGTTTTTCGTTCGATCATTTTAGCACCTTCCATCCGACGAATACCACCCTCCACGCGCGAAGCGTATCGATTCGCGTTGAAAGAAAACGTAGAGTCAGTCAGCAGCGCGAACCCAACCCATTCCACAAGCTTAGGCCAGAAGAAAGTGACAAATGTGAGAAACAGATTTTGCGACACATTCTTACGGAGAGCGTAGCTAACAAAGCGGACCCGAGTGAGGAAGACGAACGGCGTACAGAGCCGCTGAAAACGTTCAAATTCCTCGGGGCTCGCGTCATCCCAAAAATTAGGCCATTAATATACCACATTAACGCAGCGGCGTAGGCTACACGTTCGCTGGGTTCACTCGTTCACTCCCTGGCAGCTCGGTAATTGCGCTACGAGATACTTCATCCGCCGCCGCCGCCGCCGCCGCCGCCGCCGCCGCCGCAAAGGTGCCATAAACACCTGACGACGTTCTGTACTCTCGCTGTCAGCCCCCGCACATATCCTCTTCCGCCCAATCTTATCGTCCCTTCAGTCAGCCGCCACCGCCACGACAGGTCCCGCTACCATTTTGGCGTGGCGTGGACCAAGTGGAACCACCGTCGCCCCCTCCAATCGTTTCGAATTACGGCCGTCTCCGCGCCGCTTTCCATAATTCATCCGCATTAAGGTCGAAATAGCGTAATAAATGTTGAATAATCGTCAAACGACGTGAGAAAATAATCGGTAAACGATTTAGAATCACGCCAAGTGCGTATACGCGGCCCACAGCGTATTGAGAGTCTGCTGGTAAAAGAAGGTAAAATATGGGCGGCCTACTAAAGGCGAAGGTGAGGATCGAAGGATGCAAAGGCGGAGGGCAATAGCTGGTTTCGGGTATCCGTCGTCGAAAAAGCAATTCGGACAGATGAGGAGGAGCGGAAGGAGAAGAAGAAAGAGGAGAGGGTGGACGAGGATGGTGTAAGTTGACTGAAACAATAACTGCTTCCTTTCGTGATACGCGGCGGTTTCCTTTTGAATAATGAATGTTTATTGGCGAGCATTGGCCATCCCCGTGCCCCTCGGACGCTGCTCTAAAGAGGTGTACGTTGTTGAGAAAGGGTATAACGTGTACGAGAGTAAGTATATTGTATACCTACCTGCAAGATTTTGCCAAAATAACACACGCAGAAAAATGCAAAGCATGCTTACCCACACACACACACACACACACACACACACACACACACACACGTATCTTTACAGAAATTAGTCAACAATACGAGGAGACGTCTCCGTTCTCCAGAATTGGTTGCTTCTTTATTTTGAAATATTTACTATAAAAACTAGAAATAAGTATAGGCAATTTCAGTTAAGGAACACAATGAACCTGAAAAAGCTGTTAGCAATTCACAACGTATGATAACAAATAAAAATTTAAAATTAAGTCATTAATTTCTATCGAAGTCTTGCAGAGTTTCGGTTTTTCCTTTATCAAAATAAAAAAGCTTATACCAATCGAATTTTTAAAAAAATAAGCTTTTATTTGCTAACTAGCTTTGGAGGAGGGATCTACGCCCCCTCTCCAACCACTCCAATTATAAATCCTAGATAACAAAAATCATATACATGTGCGTGTATATTCAACGTGTGATAGGTGGCGAAATATGCAGAAAACCCTTTGTATATAGTGTATATATATATATATATATATATATATATATATATATATATATAGTTTTGTTCTTGTATTTTCTCTCTCCGTTATCTCGTGATTAATTCGTTTTAGGTGAAATCTGATGGTGGAAATGAATTTGTCCTCAAAAAAAGGGGGGGTCGTGGCTGAAAATTTTTTTCTGCCACCATTAGTTTCTAAAATAAATTACAAATTAAAAAACGGCAAGTTTCTTATTAATTTGCAGTTTTTTTATGGCTGATTTATGAAAAACTCGTGGTGATAAAAAAATTAGTTTTATTAGATAACTCAAGCTAATTTTCTCCGCTTTGTGGCTTAAATAGAAGCTGAGAAATCGTGAAGTGAGAGAAGAGCAGTTTTTTTCAAAATTAAAGTGTTGTGAATGTTGTAAAAAACGCCGATTTATGGCTTTAGTTAAATAAGGTTGGCTGCAGTATTGGTATATTTTAAAATCGCAGTAGTGAGTAGAATAAAAGCTTATAAAAATAGAAAGCCATACGTATAATTCCAATACGGAATCACGTCTCATTTTAATGCTAAAAAAGGTTTTCTGTCCATGTATGAAGCACTAAATACCAAAGAAAACTGAGATTACCGATCATTTTCCTGAATTTCATTTCTGGAATGGTCATTTTCATGAAAAACTTTTTTGTTAAAAATTCTGCCATTTTCTCAAATGACTTTTTTTTCGAATGGTTATTCTCGAGGAACATTTTTTAATAGGTACTTTTTTCGAAAGACGAATAAGAGTTGCCTATAAGAAAAAATGTAGAATGTCAAAAATTTTAATTTTTGTGATTTTTTAGCTGAGTTGCCAGGCCTTGAAATTTGTTGTTAGAAAAAATGCAGTATGTTCAACTTTTTCACACGTTCATTTTTGGCATGCTTTTCAGGTTCTCTAAACTCGTTTATTAGCACATATCTTTATTGATTTTGTAACAAAGACAGGTTGAGATTGAATGGATGATTTTTTCGTCATTTGTAAAAGTGTTTTATTGAATTTCAAAGGTAAATTCCTTATGAAAGTCTTTCTAAAAAACTTTCATTTCTGATCTCACCCTTCAAAAAAGTTATCGAGAAGAATAAATGGTCGGGAACGAGAACTGAGTATTCTTGAAGATATAATCAAAAATGACCACTGAAAAATCTTGCATTATTTATTTCGAGTAATGATAATCAAACCTGGTAAGCTGCATATGTCGTGGCTGTTGTTCTGCCTTACTGAATGATACGAATTCAGCATTTTAAAAATCAGTGTAAACATACAAAAAAAAATGATGTAATTTTTTTTAATTTATTTTATTTTTACCGATGAATAAATAGCTTTCATTCCCTTAAAATTTTTGATTTTTTTGACTTGATTTGGTAACGAGCTACTATGACTGTAGTGCTACATTACCTAATTTTTTCCAACACAATATGCACAGTTTTGTAAATTTGAAAAAAAAAAATTTTTAATTCTCAGAAATAGAAATGTTTATTCAAGTGCTACATCCGTAAGTGATAACAATAAGTGACCTAGTCTTTGTGCAATTATATAAATGGTAAAAAAGGACTGGGATGTTTCTATAACAATGAACGGTAATTAAAGGAAGTGGCTTCTACTGTACCAACACTTAGTGATGAGCAAAATTTGACATTGGTCTCAAACTTTTTTCAAGATTAAGGTCACGACTCAACTGTATAAAATCAAGACGAGACTCAGAACAAAGAGAAAAATATAAACAAACTGTAGAATGATTGCCTGGTACTTAAATTATTTGCAATATGCAGTGTATAAATTATTTCGTTCATATACTCTCGAAGGATGGTAAGTTTAATTTAATCATCAATTAACAACAATAATTAGTAGAAATGTTGTAAGATGAACCAAGACCAAGAATGGATATCACAGTCACAGTCACAGTCAATCATCGTCTTACTTTGGCTCATCACTAAATATGAAAATCTTATATAATCAAAGAACTAAGCGGCTTTATCGTATGAAGTAGTTTAATTAGGCGATTTAATCGAAACCACTCGATATTACCGAGGAAATCTGTAGATCGACATAGGGTATTACGCGGGTATCATGAACGAGAAATAAACCATTTATGCCCCATTGAACAGTTTTATCTTCAACCTGTGGGGTCAAACACCTACACTCGTAATCTGCAATGAAACTTCAAACAGAGAGATAATTCCGTATTATTTTGTCTGTGATTTCCATATATAGGTACTTATAAGTGAAATCAACACTTAATTCTTACTTAAGTATAAGAAACATTATAGAATAAGGGTTGTTTGAGTGTATTTTCAGTTGAAACATAAAAATGAAGTATTTATGAAATTTGGAGGTTCATAGATTTACGCAGACTAATTACTTACATAATATTATAATATTAATAACACAACCTTGAGATGCGACTAAGTTTTCACAGAACCGAAACATTGTAGCTTCTCATATACAAAGTAAATTAAAAGGACTTCCATTATGAGATCAATTTTAATCGCACTTTCTCAGTTTTTTTATTTCGATTTCAATTGAAATTAAAAGAAAAAATTAAACAAACTTTTTCGCAACTTTCGTATTTACTCAGATTTTGTAAACCCCAATCGTTATCCTTTCTGAATTTGTGATGCACCTTTGAAACGAATTACTTAATGCCAATTTTATTCGGAAGTATCGATTGAAACGCGATAATATAGGTATTAAATGCAATCAAATTATCAAATAAAGAACAAGAAAAAAAGGTTTGCTAGCATGACGTACATGCATCATTCAACTTTACTTTTTTTTCTCATTCTTTTTCAACATCTCGCCGCATTCATTTACGGAAATAAGTCGGTAGAGCCTTAAATTAGATACGTGGACCACCCACTAACGCGTACACAGAAAACACTCACCATCTCTCCTAAAACCGGGAGAAAAAGTGAGAGGAAGAGCGAAAGAGCGGCAGAAAAAAGAGAGAAGACATCGTATACAAACAGAAAAAATGGCAGAGCATACCAGACGACCAATAAACGTAGTTTTTAAAAATAATTCATCTATATCGTTCCTACCGAATGCTGTCGCACACACGCATTTAAAAACATTTTCTTAATTGATCTTTTTATGAATTTACTGTCACATTTTTTCGTCCCTGTTCAGTTTTATGAACGCAAATTACATTAATTAAGGGCTACCGATATCCTCCATTGCATATTTGAGAGACAATCTACTGGAAACCCGAGATACCCTTGTCATGCGAAGAAGAGAGTACATAATTATCTTTTTTTTATTCAATCTGTTTTCAGTACTTCAAAAATGAGAGATAGATAATAGACCATGAATAACGGGTTCAAGTTTTCGATTGCATCCTTCACCACGGTTGTTCACGAGGAAGGTACAGGTAAGGCTGACCGAAGGCAGTGAAAAATGATTTAGCAAAAGAAGAATGTGACTTTTTGGTGCCATCGTCCGTAAACGTATAACGATAATTGTACGACTATGTCTAAAACAACCCTTTCACGGTTAGGGTTGATTTAAGGGTAGGTACAATTACGTAAAATGATCCAAACTCCGGAAAACAATGGATATAAAAATCGATTTACAGCCAAACCACATGCAGAATCTATAAAACATAGTCTATAACAAGAGTTGACCCAAGAAATGATGGAAAAAAAGAAAAAGAAAGGATCAGCAGCACCAACACCAACAGCACGCACACAAAAAAAAAAATCGGCATGAATTTGGTCTGTTTTCTCAACGTTTTTATGAATACAGAGTCAAACAAAAAGGGTGGAATCACAATTGGCAGCGTGTATTGTGTACGGAAATGCGGGGATGTTGCCAAGGACAACCTTTTGTATGTTATTTTCAACTTGAATCAAGAATTTCGCCTTTCGAAAATATCTCACGGCAGCTACAGAGCAGATAAAAAAATCATCGTTTTATTTTTTAGTATTTTTTTTATCATTTTTTCATTTTGAATAAAGAGAATTGAAAATTGCAGAGTTTCATACAAAATTACATGAATTTTATATAAAAATTTGTTTTGTGAACTTGAAAAGTAACCACAGTTCAGGAAAATGCCTACAAGTCCCATGCATAATGTTTACTTAAATGGATAAACGTACTCGGATCTGTTATTCTTGAAATTTGAAAGAACCACCAATTTGAGAAATAGGTCCTCAAGTTTTGAAATATAGGTACATAGGCTGACTTCAATATTGAAATCTCTAAGATCATTTTTAAAACAATCATTTTCTAAAATAGCCAACAGCAACATTTCAAAGTTTATTATTTGATATAATTACATGAGTAATTTTTCTTGAAAATAGAAAAAAAAAAGGACTCAAAATAATTGAAAGATCCTGAAAATTAAATCAATAACATTTTTTTACGAAAAACTGTGCCAACAACGTGGATAATGATGCAAAAATATTCAGGAGAAAAATTGAAATAAAAAAACAACAAAAAATGAAAGTATTTGTATGACTTTCCATAAAATGGTAGAAGAATAATTTGAACATGGGTTGTGAAAGGAATGGGTTTACGAAGATAGTTCATCAATGATTACTACGAAGCATATGGGGGAAAAAACACAAATTGCAATATCCGCTTTCACACTTCCTCGAGTTCCTTCCAAAATCTCATTTCTCGAACACTAGGCCAATGTAATTAAACTTTAAAGTCCATCAATCACTTAAGTATTCCAAAATCAGGGTGGAATTTCGTAACATTGCAAACCCCAGTCTGAACGCGCCATTATACGACACCCCCATATAAAATCAATTGACCATCGTGTCGTGAGCTAGCTTCATCGACATCGTGGGGCACGTACGATTTAATTCCAGCACAGTGTTGCTCTCACCCAGAGCCTTATAAACATTCCAAAAACGTTTTAGCAACTCAATAATAGGCAAATAAATAAATTACGTACAAATGTCGTCGTCGTTTTTAATGGAAAACGGGTATTTTATAAATTAATAAGGACGGCGAGCCGTAATTTAATTTTTTTTTTTCGGCTTTTCATCCTTATTTTATTTTTTTTAAGGGTATTTTTGTATTAGGGGTTGAACGAAACGTTTGGCTGGCAACATATGGGCATCGCAAAATTCAAAATCCGTGGAACGGATAGCAGCCACACTATACTGATAAACGTGTGGGTCAAATAGCTCAGTAATAAGTCAAAAGTAGGTGTTTCCAAAATTTAAATTGGTACCATGTACTTTTTGGCAAAGATGGTGTGAGGATGATGTTGTTTTACAAAATATTGGCGTACTCTTGGATGATTCTTTTTCTTTTTTTTTTTTTTTTTTTTGTTCGGCAAGTATGATGTATGGATGGCGGAGCGAAATTCTCACAAAATGGTAGATTTATGCGGTCATTTTGGTATTAATAAAAGGATCCATTTTTCAATTGTGCAGCCGCTACTCGATATTTAATGAAGAAAGCGAATAACGGGAACGAATATTTTTCAATTAATTTTTAATCTCAAAAGCTAACAGTAATTGTTGAAGAACATTAAGGTCTACATAAATGTTCTGAATTTATATTTTTAGAGAGACGTTTTCATTTTGAATTTGCATGATACAAAGCAATCTTTATAGCACAAAAACCTGGTAAAAATTTCGAAACACTAATAAAATTTGATAAAAATCCCGTAATAATAAAATAATTATTTGAGATACAATTGAGTAAAATAGTAATCACCAACTACGCGCACGAGTGCTACACTTTGCAACAACCCCCAAAAACAAAACTTCAAAAAGGAAAAAAAATTTTGATATGGAATCTAAATAAGTAGTACCTACAAAAAAAACGACAAAGTTTTCATTAATTCGCGTTTTATTCTAAAGTAGGTAGCTAAAGATGAATAAAAACTTTGATGAAACATAGATCTAAGTAAATTTTCTCATTTTTTTAGCCGTACCAATCCCAGCTGCCAGTTTAAATACCAGTTAAGGAATTATTAAGGGAAAGAAAAGAGTTTTCTATATTCCAAAAACTAGCCAATTTTACATTAATTAGTGTATTTTTCAATTGATTACCTACTCTCAAAAAGCTAAAGATGATTAAAAAATTATATGGAAATTTTGTAAACTTTATTCCCTTCCAGCAACATCACCCGGCTCTCTGGCTTAAATAGAGGCTGAGGAATCATTCTATGAAATATAAGAGGTTTGTTTTAAAACTGAAACGTGTTCAATTAAAGTGACGACTCGACAATTTCTTACGAATTATAGAAGAGCAGCATTTTCATCTTGAATTAGACATAGTGCGCATGCGCATCAAATAGCGATTTAATAATTCAATCAAGTCCCAAGATGCGCATGCGCAAAATTTAATTTTGCAGTAAACTCGTACATCACATATAATTAATACGCACGAAAACGTTTGTTTCTGGAGCGGATGTTGCAAAAAATGTTTACATGAAATTTTCTGACCCAGAGGATGTGTATCATCATGAAAAATTGGTAAGAAGTTGCGTATTGTCTCCTAAACTCAACACCTCAATGCTGAAGTAGTCAGAAAATGTCACTAGAATGAATATTACTATTAATGATATACGTTCCAAGACGGAACATGAAAATCGGTCACCTCGGTGCACATGCACAGCCAAAATTTCCTTATTTGCTCAGACAATGCTATCGGTATTAAATACCTTCAACTTATACAGTCCAGAAATTTTTTTCCATAACATCTTCACTTTTTTATACAGCCTTTGACTACGTTCATCTATTTAAAATCTATAATTTTTCTTCTTCAACATTTCGTATGTAGAAACCCTTTGGCCTTTTGGTTTAATCTGTGCAATTTTCTTATCCCAACGAACAATCTTCTCCTTTACAACTTTTTAATTTCACTCTCTTGTTGCAAACGTATAATATCGTCGCATGAAATATTGCTATTGAAGAAAAATAAAAATAAAAATCACTAAAACCGAAGATTAGTTCAACCTTCACAAGCTACTTCAAAAGCAATATAAAAATACTAAAATGTTGAATATTTTCACTTCATTTCTGACTGACAAAAAGTCGTATTTTTTTAAAATTTTGATAATTTTTTTTTTTTTTATTAGACTAAGTCAACAAATTGCTGTCACTTTTCGTTATTTTTTACATATATTTTTTTTTAATTTATGATAGTGTTAACATTTATAGTTGTTGAAAATGTAGTATCTTTGCCAAGAATACAAGACATTGTTAAGTTGTTTCTATGCAATAAAGGTACAAAAAGAATGTTTAAAATATTTAAGCTAATGTTTAGTACAAGAAACGGAAGAAAAATTGTAAATTAATTTTGACATATTAGATTCCACAAGCTATATTTTTATGGAGGAAAAACATGTAGTAGACGATGAATGGTACATATATTGAAAGTAGTAATGGAAGAAATTCGACTAATATGCACTTATGGCTTGAGAGAAGTTGAAAGCTCATAAATTACGAATTTAATTTTCTTACAAAACCAAACACAATCGAAATTGCCATTTAATTTTTCTAGATTCTAACAAGACCTAATTTTCATTTATTATAAGCTTTTATTCTACTCACTACTGCTGTTTTAAAATATACCAATACTGTAGCCAACCTTCCGCAACAAAAAAATATTTATTTCGCATGAAGCTAAAGCCAAAAAAAAATAATAATAAAAGCTTACCTTTTGAAAATTAGTTTTTGACCTATACTTATTTGTTTATTGACGGTAATATAGTTTAAAAGGATGTGGTGTAGGGTACATTTATCCACAGCTTCCTGACTTCTGTATTAAAAAATAATTATTCCACACAAGACGCGAGAAAAGTAAATAGAAGACATTTATAGGTTTCAAATGAAGATAGCAAGTAGCCATCAGAAAAGATTCAATAAAAATCGAACGATAAATGTGGAATGGTAGGAGGAAATTATTTTCCTATATGTAAAGCAAAAAATTATCTTATACAGGTGAAAAAGATCGATGTTTATAACGTGACTGTCACCTTCCTTTCGAGAGTGAAACTCTTATAGAAAAAAGGTTATTTCAAGTAATTCCTAGTTTCCTACCACTTTTTTAAAATCAGAAATCGTCTAAAGGACGAGTTCAATACAAAACACATCATCAGTTAAGCGACATTATTCAGCTAAAAGTGAGTACCTACATTTAATATGTTATTCGAAATTAATCTAGCAACAGCTCGGCACACATCGATCGTTCGATTTTTATTAAATCTTTTCTGAACTACTAGCCATTTTCATTTGAAACCTGAAAATCACCCGCGACTTCTATTTAATTTTATCGCAATGTATGAGAAATAATATTTTTTTTAATACATAAGTCAGGAGGCCGTGAACAAATGTACCTCACACTACACACTGTTAAACTAAAATACTGTCAATAAACAAATAAATGAAAATTAGGACTTCATTCGTCCAGCTACTCGATACTTGTTTCATTGGCGTTTTAACACTAAGTATTCGTCATCTGGTGGCATCTTTGAGAAGTAGGACAAAAAAATGATCATGATAAAATTTTTCCCTGTATTGATATGAATAATATGGTGTTTAAACAGTTTTATTTTAATTTTTTGTGAATGTTTCCGTTTTGTTTTTTGGAATTCTGGTAACTATGGACGATCACAATTATAATTGTCAACCACACTGTAAGAAAAAATTAAGATCTCGAAGTATATGTTCTGTTTATAGTTGTAGTAGTAGGTAAGTTGAACGTCAATTTGGATTAATATCATTCAGTAGTTCATTCAATTGATCACTAAAATAATTTCAAATGTCTCTTCTTCAAAGTCTAATCCAAATGATAATATTCGTTTGCATATCCACGTAATCTGCCTTCAAGAGAAGATATGCTAATTCATTATTGTTCCGTCCCGTTTTTGCGGACGATTCAGTTCGTCTATAAAAATGTGTCGAACAAATTATAGACAACTATTATTCCTATTTCTCGGAATAATAGCTGTCTATATTTCACCTAGCTTCTCACGAACGGACACCACCAGATATGCTGACAATGTAGAGTCATCATATTTGGCGGATGTTCCGTATCACGCCACCTTTTTGGTCAGCCATCTTTTGAGTGAAACAAAGAAAACGAAAGTGATGTCGTATCTTCATTTTGAAGACATGTTCATTCCTAAACCTACAGTCGAGTAGAGACGTTAGGGTCCATACCAGTTGTTATGGACATTAGGTTTCATTAGTATTAAGAAATAGTAATAAGTATAATTCTAAAGTGTTTGTAATAATTGAAGTGAAATATTAATAAAAGATAATATTCAGAAATTATCTTATTTGTTGAGGTAATTTAAAAGTATTGAATTACACTCGCAACAATTATATCCAATATCTGAATAATACATTTTAATTTTTATAACAAAATAATTCACAAAAGTTTGATTCATTCATCAAAAAAACTCCATGTTGTATAGTAGTAGTATGTGTTTTACTGATAAGACTATTCTTCGTGATCATGTTTTTATCTGTAGATGTTAGCGCTCCCAGCGGAGCCAATAGCTTTAGTGAAATTTAAAAGAATTCAACGATATTCGTTATCAAACCAAGGGCATAGATAGCTCGATCATAAAGGGATTCACATCCTTTCAACTGTCCTTTCCAATTCCCCTCACTTACCACAATATCACCACCACCAATAGAACAACCGCTATTTTCTTACATTAGGTTTTTGTTTCGGAGTTAAATGACGGGGAACCAGATTCCCAAAAGCCTCCCCTTGTGTACGAATTTGTACTGAACAGTCAGCTATTTACAAATTAAAACTTTTATTGGAAGCGAAAGGGGAAAGGTTATGAAAAATGAAAGAATATCAATACCCTCTCCATATAGCTGAAGAAAATTTTGAAGTAGAAACGTCATCAATATTGATGATTATGCATGCAGGGTAAACGCAGTGACAGTGCAATAACACAATAAGAGAAGCTAAGGGAACGAACCGTCAACTTGATAAAAATATTCGAAGTTGATGTCTTCACAATATAATGTAATTTTCGTACAAATTTCATTAAGTAGCCGGAACAATAATGCACAGCAAACCATCCAACCACAAACGCAAGTAGTCAAGAAAAACCTTTCAAATCGAGTAAATCTGTGAATTAACGGCCGAGACGTTCACGAAAATCGTATGTTTTTTTGTCTGTGAATACAAACAGACGTCTCAAGAACGATATGCGGGCACATAAAATTAATATGAACGAGCCTAAGATGATTATTGGTCAGGTATTTTGTTAATATCGTGTTGGAGGATTATTTAGCAGTCGAATGGATGAATAATAATAGGCAAAACGAGAGTCCAAAATGCTGTGGTTTCACAGTATGCGGCAATGATGATGACAATGTACTGACAGTAGACCTCCCATTATCTTACATTCATTTAATTTTTTCGCTCTTCTTTTGCTATAGTGGTCTTGCGTCTTGTCTTTCTTTCCATCTCTTTCTTACTCTTACTCGCTGGACCTTATGGCCATGTTATGTTGCAAACATGTCTAGACAAGAAATTTGTCCAATTTGTAGCGTTCGATGAATGAGTAAAATTCACAAGCGGAGAGGTAGAAATACTGATTTGACGTTATGAATTGTAGCTTTTTCTTCGCTCGTGAATGGTGAGATTTTTTCATAAATATTAATTGAAAACGAGTAAAAGAGAACAAAATAATTAGCTGCTTTCAAAAAAAAAATTAAGTAGATAGGTAAGTAGGTATATCTTTTTTCTGTTGTTTTTAAATCAGTTACAAGCTGCGTACAGAATTTTCAAAAACGAATATTTAAGCGATTTTAAGGGGATAAATTGGTTTTAGTTACGTTTTTCAGGATAACCGTATAGACCTAAAAAAATAAATAAAAATAACGAAAAATCTTTTATTGAAAGCAGAAAAGCAGTTAGTTTCGTCGAACGTGAAAACAAATAACAGCTGCCTCCCCAAGTTATCACTCACACTTCAGTTAAAATTTCGTTCCAAACCCTGAAGGCGTTTAAATTAACGTTTTCAATTAAAGTTTAACCAAACAGTTTATAAAATGTTGAATGAGATTCGATATAAGGACAATTTCTCACTTTCTTGGCTCAGTACATCTTCGTGGTTAAAATAGTTTCAATTTAACTATTTCTCTTAGAATAACTTTTGAATATTTAGAATGATTTCTTCAAATCGGTGAAACGAAGAAATTTAAGCGATAATGTGAAGTATTGGAAGATGAAATTCTAAGAATATAGTAAATTTTATAGAATATCAGATGTAAGAAATTCAACTTTTTAGAGCATAATCATTGCTGAAGAAGATTCACATCCATTGACATTGAGAAACATGCAGGTTGATAAGGAAACATGGACATCCGCATCAATTTTCATTCTTCGGCGGATTCAGTTTTCACACAAATCATTACTTTTGCGAATTAAATAGCCTACATTTTAGTCGGCCATTCTTTCAGTCGATCGTTCATAAAAGTATTGCTCATTCGTGGTTGCGAACGAAAAAAAAAACAACTTAACACTATAAACAATGTCCTTTACGTCACAATTCTAATTAGTAATCTCACTGGGTTAAATAATCATGAAAAATATTAAAAAGCACGGAAATACAGAAAGTTTTGATCCTAACTGTCTTAAAATAAGAAATGGCTACTTGTTTAACATAAATGAAATTATAGAAAAAGCTTCAAGGAATAAAATAAGCCAAAGACCGAGGCATTTGAGTGGTTGGAAGCTGAGAAAAAATTTAATTTGATGTTATCAGTGTAATTAACCCGAAGACAACTAATAATACATACCGTTTAAAAACACCAATTTGGGGCATGATTTCGAGTTCTTATTCAATTCTCTCGGTTTCTAAGCACTCAGGCTTACCTTATTCGTTGAAGCCTCCTCCAAAAATTTCATTCCTATCAAATAAGTAGCTATTATTTGTTCTAAGATAATAATTATGACCAAAACTTCGAATATTCACTATGCTTTTCATGTGTTTTAGTTAGAGCCCTATAGATACAAGTATGGCAATAAGCCGTTTTGTATCCAAAATTTAATTCACATAATACTTTCAGAATTTCAGGTCATCTCAAGAACCAATGATACGATTTCAACATCATTTTCACAGAATTTTTAGCAAACATATGATAATGTTTCACCAAAATTTCAGCCTTTGATTGCATAGTTTGATCCCATAAAATTGTGTATGATGAAGAGCTTGTTTCTTTGTCCCTTCAGTCGATTAGGTGAACGTAGATTTCAAGTGAAACAATGAAAAATATCTATAAAATAAATAATAAAATTTAAAACCATAAAATTTCCAAATTTAACATAAATATCAATGAATTTACTTATGAGCTGTTGGATATAAAATGGCGTACTGCTGGACTCGTATCTGTAGGGCTTTAGTCTTAGCCATCCAGTGAGATCTTCAAGGATATATATTATGATGGAGACAGCACTGTACAGTTTTAACATAGGGTTGAGTGTCCAGACAATAGATGCCGCATTGGTGCATGAAGTACCCCAGATTGAACACGCCAACCAATCAGAACCAAAAATTGGTGCAAAAGTGAGGTACTTTGTACGCCAGTGTTTATAAACAAATGCATGTTGCAAGATTTTCCTCCAATCAGATATTTAGTTGGAAGTACACGTGTTTCTAGAAGAGCTTTCTATAGGTAGGACACCAAAACTACCCATGTTTCATCTCCATCATATATACATCCTTGAAGAGTGAAATCTTCGAGGATATATATATGATGGAGATGACATGGAACAGATTTAACATGGGATTGAGTGTCCAGACTATAGATGCTGCATGCTGGTGTATGAAGTACCCCAGACTGAACACCCCAACTAATCCGAATCAAAAATTAGAGTAAAAGTGAGGTACTTTGTACACTAGTGTTTATAAACAAATGCACGTTGTGAGATTTTCCTCCAATCAGGTATTGAATTGGAAGTACACGTGTTTGTAAAAGCACTTTATATATATATATAGGACACCAAAACTGCCCATGTGTCATCTCCATCATATATATATCCTCAAAGAGTGAAATAAAACTTTCAGTTGTGACGTTACGTGACATTGCCTTATAGGCACAATGTTACCACATTCATTTAACTTCAATCAAATTTTTCTCAACAATATTGACATTCATTTTTTTTTTCACACAGTTTCCAACCTTTCACTTACTTCTTCTCAATAAATTCGAACCAAATAAAACACTCTAAATCAAAAATCTTACTACTATAGTCATTAATCTTACTACTATAGTCATTAATCTTGCTTTACTACAGTTCCACACAATTTCTGTTCCATCTCAACTTTTTTTCTGCCACCCTACCACATTCCAATAGGCCGAATCGAACTTCTCCAAAAAGCATTTTCGACACATAAAAGCCCAACCAAATGGAAAGTTTCGTCTCAATTCGAATCTCCCTTCACCGTTTCCTTCGCACCCTTCCCAGCAACCACAATACAAAAGTTTGCTAAACTTTTTTCCTCTTTTGTTTCAACGCACTTTTGAATTTCGCTGGATAAAGAGATAGCCTCTTTTCCCGTGTACACTCATCCCTTTCTCACCCCAAGCATTTGCCTCATTTTCGGTTAATTAAACGAAGCAGTTATTAAAAAAGTCAGCATTCGTAGTCTACGCTACACCTTGGCTCTGTATCTCTTTTTCTGTCCGTCTGTCTTTTACGGACGTTGGTCTCTTCACCTTTTAATATGACAATTATAGCAAGGTGTTCAAACGAAAATTTAAAAAAAAAAAATGAATTAACCTAAAAAATATAGCCTAGGAGCGTCATTAGCGCTTTCACCTTTATGGAGATGTTATACCGAAGCCCCAAAAAACTGGTCGCATATAAATCTTGAATATTTTCAAAGAAATATACATTTCAACGGAGATAAATCCATTGTATTAAGAAAGAGGTAGGTAGAGAAGAGTGAAAATGAAATAGAAACAGACCAACAGGAGAGTACGAGTGAGAAAAAGGGAGTGCGTGTGCTTCTCCTCTCTTGCTCACCTCCTAAGGGTGTTTCAATTCAAACGGCGCTAACGTAGCTCATATATAATATATAAGGGTTGATCGCAAAACAAGCCAAAGATGGCCTACTTTAAAATCACTGGAAGGGCGAAATGAGGGGGCGGAAGGGGGGAGAGAAGTGCTTCGGTTAGATAGGAGGTGGCGTAGCAACGTCGTCATCGTCCAAACGCTATTACTCTTCCTGGACGATGCTCTTTTAACCCCGTTTTCTGTATGTTTACACTGACTCTATGGTGGTATTCCATCTTTATATTTCATCGTGGCCTACAAAGAACGGGCGATTTCGTTCGTCGTTTAGATGAGTTGCAATTTCGAGTCTTCTGGAAGAGAAAAAATTCGATTTTTACGGTTGTACGAAAACACGATTGACGACGGCATTTCAGGTAGGCTTACAGGTACAGCTAGAAAACCTTTTTGGCAGCTGTGTGATTTTTTTATCCGTGCGAATATATGGTTCGGATGAAATGACCTGTTGAAGTCATGGTCACAGATAGCTACAGTACAATGTTGTATAGTCTATACAATGCCGGAAGAGATGGTGTCGTGCAGATATATCGCGATTTTTTCGAGAGAAAATGAATGACAGGAATGTTTAGTGTTTTACTTACCACTGAAACCATTAATTTTGAAAGTGATTAATTGAACCTACCTGTAACAAAAGAAATTGAAAAATTAAATATTTTTTTGTTAAAATTAAAACTAAACATAAACGATTTCGTAAAGTGAAAAACAATAAGTATTATGAACGTGTAACTTATTATAACGGAAACATCAATCAGACAGCCCATAGGTAAGATGTTTGTAGCAACTAGCAATTAAAGCATGCTATATAACTGTATACGATGAATAGGCCTACATTGAACTATGGAATATGAGGTAAATATGTTCTTTAGGTAAACATACCAATAGGCACGAATTATGTTTGACAAGAGAAACAATGTAAAATATAACAGGTACATTCTAATAATTTATTGAAGTACAAATCAGACTTGACTTAGGAAATGAGGCTGAACTTTTAAGTTAGAACACTGGCAAACAAAATATTTCTATGTACAAAGATGTTCCTGATTGGTTCAAACACCGCCTGGTATAGTAGAGTAAGGTGTTCCAAGAATAAGCAGACTAAAAGAAATAAACAGGAATTCATTTCAATGGATATAGTAGTCTGTATTTCAAAAAGTAGAAAAAGAATGTACCTATTAAAAAAAAAGTACAAAGAAATCGGTTTGCTAGATCGAAAATTGATCCATTACGTCACGCAGAACCCTTACTTTTGAAAAACATGATATTCCTATTCTTCCCTACCTAAACTACACAATTTTAAAAATAACATTTTTCTAAGCTTGTATTCTACTCATACTACTGACTGCGCTTTAAAAATATACCAGTACTGCGGCCAACCATCTTCAATGAAATAATATTTATTTTGCATGAAGCTAAAGCCAAAAAAAAATAAATAAATAAAGGCTTAACTTTAAAAAACTAGTTTTTAATGTAATCTCATTTAAGATAGATACTTCAGACTGAAAATTGCTCGGACCAATTTTGTCAAATTTTCGAACAAGAAAGCAACTCTTTACCTGGGTCCGAGCATAGCTGAGTAATGGATAAAAGAAATTCAAACATATTATCTTTCATGTTGTATTATTACGCAAAATGGACATCAACTGCTTGTTTTCATATCATCGTAAAAAATGAAAAAAAAATTGATCGTAGGTTTCATACTTACAATAGAATTCCAATTTACCGTAATACAAGTAATTTTATTAAATATTAACATTTTTCCTCTTCACGATTTAACATATAACTAATATATAAATTTGGGATGACAAAAAAATAAATTATTTTCATAAAAAAACAATATTCTACGCCATAAATTACTTCGCTAAATTATTGAAATGCCTAAATCACACCTACTGCTGAATTTTTGAATGCGTTTTTATATTAATTGTTAGACTCATATTGCGGTTTTTCTTTCCAATAACCGGTTAATAAATATTTATGTGAATAAAATAAAATTCAATTCGCAAGTTATTACCAAAGTGAGATCGATAAGTTGTCTATAAAAATTATACAATTGCGTAAATAGCTTTAAAATTTGTTTATTGGAAAGTCCAAATAAGAATTTTCATCCCGATCCTTACCCATGCAAATACACCAGTAAAATCCGAGTGGGTATTGTTTGCGAAATTGTTGCGTGAGTAATTCAATAGTTTTAAATTACCTCAACAAATAAGATAATCTCTTTTATATTATCTTTTATTAATATTTCACTTTGATTATTACAAACACTTCGAAATTATACTTAATACTATTTCTTAAACTAATGAAACCTAATGTCCATAACAGCTAGTATGAACCCTAACGTTTCTACTTGACTGTAGGTTTAGGAATGAACATGTCTTCGAAATGGCCGACCAAAAAGGTGGCGTGATATAGAACATCCGCCAAATATGATGACACATTATAGTCAGCATATCTGGTGGTGTCTGATCGTGAGAAGCTAGGTGAGATATAGACAGCTATTATTCCGAGAATTAGGAATAATAGTTGTCTATAATTTGTTCGACACGTTTTTGTAGACGAACTGAATCGTCTGCAAAAACGGAACAGAACAGAAATATTCTTCTAAATAATTCTAAACTTAGGCCCATTAAGCACTTCCATAATAATTGCGGAATAAGAAATTTTACAACATAATTTCAACTCTGAATTTGGATTAGCGTGTGAATCACCTTAGACTATACAAATCAATTTTTAAGGACACCGAACGCTGCAAAATCATTCTGTTTCCAATGAAAATCTACAATTTTTCTACAAAATTCAGCGAATGCTCTCTGATTTTGCAGTGATTTGGTTAGAATTCATTGAAAGGTCAAAAATTAAAAAAGGTTTTTCGTAGAATATCACAACTAGAAAACCAACGCTGTCCAGGTAAATTTCATTGGCTAGGACATGTTTTTTCAATCGAAATTAAAATTTTTAATCTTTCTCTTATAATCGAACGCAAAACGAAACATGGAAGGGAGGAGGAAAATGAATTTTTATTAAACATTTAAATAGATCTTTGTAAAAAAGAGTTACAAGAAACAGTCCCACATCTTTCCAATTCGTCAAGCCATATTTTCCTTTCACAAACATTTAAACGAGGTTAAAATCTCAACCTCACTTCCGAAAGGTCAACGAAGGAAACATAAATTATCTGTAAGTGCGAAAATTAGTTTTCAAAATACTTTTGAAAATTCCAACTATAAATTTCATCGCATCAAAGAGCACTGACTGCCGAAGTGTTGCAAATTAAATGCACAGAACTTTTATTTCCAAAAGATTTCTTAACAAATTGTATGCACGTAATATGCCAGAAAATGAAATTGATAAAAAATTCCTTCGCACTATTTTCAAGCGATATTTTGGGATTTGAATAATCCTAAACGGTGATGTGTCGTCGAACAAAAAACTGCTATCAAATCTAGCCATCTTTAAAGTCGAAACTAAGATATATGTACGTATATACGTCATTCGTAAAACAAAATAATGAGTGAAATAAAATATTTTAATGAAACTACTCATCATTCATATTTTTTTTCTGTTTTCTCGCGGCAAAGAATATCTACCAGCGTTCAGATTCGATTACTCAAAAACCTGTCACTTAGCATACATATAACCAGAGTGATAAATTTTCATCACATAGATACGCAAATAGCGAACTTATTTATGAATCTCGGCACACTGCTTTTGCACGGTTGACACGGTAAATTTGCGAACTTTATTCGAGAGTGGTTGCCATATCCATCAGACACAACCACTTGGCCCTAATATATGCCGACGACCTCAAAATTCCGCATCATTTTCTTTACTGTTTTCATTTTACTTGAGTTAATGGTCGACGCGTGAGACTGACACTTTTTAATTAATTCGTTGCATGGCGTAAAAAGAGAGGAGGTTCCGAGGAGGGGTGGGAAAAGAAAAGAAAAGAAAAAAAAAAATCAGCTGATTCTTGCGCTGCACAACAAACATCTGTGAGAACACTTTTGTTTTTGTTGTTGTTTTGTTACTTTTTTTTTCCCTCCTCCTTTCTCCTTCTCGTGGAATGGTTTTGTGCGTTAAACTAATCAATATTCACAAGAAAAATGTATTCCTTCAATTAACAATCATAGGGGCGTGGAAGTGGTAATCAAAAAGTCGAAAATGAAAACAAAAACCCATTTCTTTACATATCCACAACAGCAGATAGGCTACGGTGTTACAATAAAGTAGTCTCTGATCCTGTACTACGAGTCTCTGTTACACATGTCTAAAAATTCTTTCTAATTCTGTGGCGGTGTTCGAATAACCGAGTAATTCATAGTCTTAAAACATAATCGGACCCATGAAAACGTTATTTCATTGTTGGGTTGTCATTTTTATCCCAAGGCTTTGCAATTAAAATTTTTTCCGAATAACAAAGTCCGCAGCTAATGAAAATCTTTATTTTTCGTAGCATCACGATACTGCAACCAGCTGGAATCGCCTCTGGTCGCTACTTCGGGAAATTTATTCAATTCGATGAGATATTATCGTTCAAAATTAGTTATTTAATTGGCGCCATTTTCTGAAAATTTATTTATATCCAAATAGTTATTTGTATGGAATAACTTCAAGAGCGAAATAAAAGAAAACATTACTTTTTAGGTTGATGTTTTTTTTCTTCCATACTTTGGATGGATATGAATAGCAAATTTAATTTAGACACCAATGATAGCGAAAATTTTGTAGTAAGCAGAACCAAATACTAAAGCGAAGATCTGATCTTGATCTTGCTTTTAATTGTCAGTGGCGTCAAAGGTTCTGGCTGAGGGGAGACGAAAAATGTTCGAAGGAAAAAATAAATTAGTAAACAGGCCTATCAAAATGTGAGCACTTTTGAATTCCTCTGATAATTATCCCCGCCATTCTTCCCATTTCAACAGATCACCATTTGTTGAAACAGCAATCGGTTGAAATAAAGGGGCGCCAAAATTACGTCTACTTCAGGGCGATTCAAACCTTGTTACACCAGTGTAGCGAAATTTTTTTTAGCTCCTGACATTAACTGAAGGGTGAGTATGCTTGTGTCTTTCTCTCTGTCTGTCTGTTTCACTGTCGAAACAAGGTTCCGAATTCAGAGCCACGAAACACACCCTCGCACTACAAAAAAGGAAAATCTCTAAAGTAAACACCAAAAAAACTAGAGGAATGAAAAAAATTCAGTCACTTAGTATCGAGTTTTTTTACCTGTTCAATTTTTCTTTCCGTATTTTCACCAAAAAAAAAAAAAAAAAAAAAAAAAAAAGGTTATTGTCGAGCAATAAATCAACGTTGACAATTTTCGTCGAATTTTTCAAGATAGTAGCACAGAATTGAAACCGGTATATCAGCATACGGTAGTAAAAAACAAAAATAAAATAAAATAATCAAAATGCAAATTAAATGTTAATGTAAACACAATGTTGTTGGTATACGTGTGCGATGCCACAAAAGGGCTAACGAGGAAAGAGGAAATATTTCAAACGAAGACGATTAAAATTAAAATTATTTCTCATTTCCTACGTCTGTCTGTATACGCTACCACTTTGATGCAGAAATCTGTGTATACGCGATTGATAATTGGCATAAAATCATCATCCATAATATTTATGAGGGTTCGTTAGCACCCACAAATTAGCGTAAATATTGAGCTCACCCATTCTCCCGCCACGCACCAACTCGCAGAATATATTCTTCGATGTGTAACCATTTATAAAGTCATTTAGAAAATAATTCGTTTCTTAACAGAGTACGTCTCGGTGAAATGCGAGAAACAGAAGAACAGAGAGAAGAACCCATATTATACAATATACCTGGGCATTGATTAAGATATCATCTTTAAAACAGATACTTACAAAAATTAATGGATTTTTTTTCTCTTTCCTTTCCGTTCTATCGAATAAACTTCGTCTTAATAAAGTTCACCCCTCTAAACCTACAATATGGTGGAAATAGGTGCAGCTATGTATATACATACAGTAAGTGCATTGGTGTGTAAGCACAAGAAAACCAGTTCCCAAATTGAAGATTTATTAAGAGGGTTGATGGTAAAGTAAAGCCGAATATAGTATATCGAGAAAACAGTAACTGTAGGTTATTTTGATTATGTGTTTTTCCCCCACTCTTAATACATTCATTTGTATTTTCTTTTCCTTTCATTACGCCCAATTTGTAAGAATTTTCTTGCAATTACGATTTCGCCAAACTGCGTGTAATAGTAAAAAAAAAAAAAAAAAAAAAAAAATGAATTCTACAAACGGAGGCGGCAAAATAATAAAAGTCTCGTTGACGGATATGTACCGCGATATCCAAACACCTTTTTACTTTTTATTTCTTTTTCTTTAGCTTTACTTTTCCACAACAGTCGTACATACACACACGTACCGTTTCCGGTAACCACGTTTACAAGTTAAGAGATCGTAGGCTTATTTTGAAAAATTTCGGGATCCAGTACTCCGAAGTTGAATGGACGAAGCAAAGGAATTCAAAGAATTCACTTTCAGTGCCCATACAACCATTTATGGGTATAACGCACATTTGAAAACGTAGATAACAAAATCATATTGTAATCCAGTCCAGAGTTAGGGCACTTCAGCAATAAATAGATGTTTTTTTCGACAAAAACCAGCATCAAATTTTCTTCTTCACATGAATGGGAAGGAACTGAAACATAAATGAAGAATGGAAAAGGTAAAGAAGCCAAAAGGCCAAAATTGTTTGGTAGTTATTTAAGAAAAAAAAAAAGTAAAAAAAAAAAAACTCTAACACAGCAGCAGCTCCGTTAGAACCGATAGGTTTTCGAAAAATAGAAAATTAGTAACTAAATAGTTATGAATAGATCATAATAATTGTTATAATTGTATTAAATTTTGTAGCTGTTGACGTAAAATTACGCGGTTATAAAAAATTATCTTTTTCAAAATCTGAACAAAAATAGATTTTTTGCTAGTACATTCCGGCCGATCGTCAACCAAAATTTCTAGCATGTTACAATAAATTAGATTTCATATTTTTTTCAAATTTCTTAGTTATTGGTTTAAAAAATTAAGCATTTTATAGCCAAAATAATATCCAAAATAGCTGTACAGTAAATACCGTCTGGCTAATCCGCGTCAAAATTAGTAACATGTTAGAATGGTTCTCGGGGATTAATTGTGCTGAATTACTTTCCAATTGGCAGAAAATTAGATATTTTACAGCCAAAATAAAAACGAAAATAGTGTTACTTGAAGTACCGTCCAACAAATTTGCACCAAAATTGATAGCAAGTTATAACAGATAATAATGAATGTTTGTTCCAAATTTTGTAGGTATTGATAGAAAATTAATAATTTTATAGCCAAAATAAAAACGAAAATAGCGATACCGAAAGTACTGTATGGCCGATCCACAACATAAACCCTTGAAGTAGTACTAATGCTGGTTTCAAATTTCGTGACTATCGGACAAAAATTGGGACCTGTATCATGGTAAAAAGAAATTATCCAAAATTTTCTTCGAGTTATGAAAGTATAATGTATCTTACCTGTATGTACGTACAGGTATGAACATACAAACGTATACGTATGTTATTTTGTTTAATGTCATTAAGATGAATATATGCCAGCCTTTGGGCGGCGATTGTTGTCGAGGGGTGCGAGCCCTTAAACCACATACGAGTATTGTCCCGATAATAATCATTACCAATTTTGTCGAATAAACATCCACTGAGAAGTCAAATAGAGGAGGGTTTGCCTTACCTCACCCATTCATAAAAATAAAAATTTTGCTTTGTGAAAAATCTAAAGTTCTCAAACTACTGAAAATCGAGAAACACGCCTCGAGTACAAAGCACTGGAATTCCAGGTAACAGAGATTTCAGTGTGATCTACATATGCACTTCCTCAACTAAAATGTTTTTCCACAAATTTTACAAAACCAACGAGAAAAATTTTAATTTCCTGCACCGCTCTCTGTCTATTGTCTTCCCATAACTAACCCAAGCTTAACATCAAAATTAGATATTGGATATAAGTTACTCAGTAATAGCAACAATTAATCAAGCACCAGCAAAAGAAAAAAATTCTTTGAGTTACTTCAAAAAATAATAGGAAATTAATGAGTGAATCTTGCAAAGTCGAGTTACTGATCAAATTCAGTACTATTCTATTCGAAGCTAATATTAAAATTTAGATACTAGTTCATAATGACAACACTTTCAAAGCAGGCCACATTTTCCCTCAAAAATATCAATACTGTGCTATTTCACGAAGTAAATTTTTTTCATGTACCTTAATGCATTCACATTAATCTACTTTTGTCTGTATATATCCAATCATGTCTGATAACCTATTTCTGAACATGAATATTGATCGTGAAAAAATTTCACTCAACCTCTCTACATCCTGCCACTATATCTTTCACCCACAAAAGATGACGACGGCAATTTTCATCATTTTCGATTAAATTAGTGTATTTATACGAATCGAAATGTTAATGAAACAAAATTTTGAAACCCTTTCGTCGTCAACATTGTTTTGCTGAATACGAGAGAGCAGAGGTGTTGCGAAAAACAGGTTAAAGTAAATTTTGATAGGTAAATGTACCATATTAAAATGGTATTAGCATTTTAATGGCCGATAAATCGGCTGCTTTATCAATGTTAATTAAAAGCTTGTATCGATACGGTAATTACTGGGGCTGAAAGTTGATTATCACGCGTGAATTAGGATTCCATGAAACCCATCAAAATTCCTCGAATTTTCATTGGCACATGAATTTACTCGATAGGGTTATTTTTTATAAAAGTTACGAAGTAACCAATATTGACGAGTAATCTCATTATTTTTTCAACAAGCTGTTTTATCTGCTACTTCACGAAATCTAAGAATAAGGTAGCTTATCAACGCACAATGTCAATTTGAGAAAACGTTTTACTCGTCTGCGACGTAGAATCATTGAACTCCAGGCCAGCGGAGAAGGGGAAAATTGTTATTCCTTCTGGTACAGGGACTTTCGGTGTTCGGGCTCTCTCAAAATGTTTACCCAATAAACAAAATTCAAAGATCGATAATTGGATAAAATGCATTATTCAAAGCCTAAGACGGTACTCACAAGAAATTCCGGAAAATTTGAGGTCATATGCTCTACATCTACTGTCAAAAAAGTTTAAAAATAAAAAAAAAATTATATACATGCATATATGATGTTTGTTCTAGAACACAGAAAAACTAATTGTGGGACTACTGCCACACTACTTCGGCTGATTGCCATTCTCCCTCGATCACCGTCACCCGGCATCGTGGCCGAGTGTATACGGTGTCCGCTTTTGGTGGCGGTGAGCGAGGGGGGTTTTAGGTGTTCGGCCGGTACGGGTTCGAATCCCCGTACCGCCTGAATGCCTAAAGTGGTGACCTCAACGTGATCTGGGGGATGGTAATGCACGCCATCTCTCGGACACGTACAAAACCAATAGCCGTGGTGGTACGTCACACCACCGATACCGGTATGTGACGGCGCTGTAGGGTGTGCGCCACGGTGCGGTGATGAGGTGGGGCATCACCACGCGCCGGCGTACATCCCTACCCGCAAGGCGCCTCCGTACTGGTTGTTGTATCACGCTCCGCTATACTGGGGGGGAGTGGTGTGGCGACTACTGCCACACTACTTCGGCTGATTGCCATTCTCCCTCGATCACCGTCACCCGGCATCGTGGCCGAGTGTATACGGTGTCGGCTTTTGGTGGCAGTGAGCGAGGGGGGTTTTAGGTGTTCGGCCGGTACAGGTTCGAATCCCCGTACCGCCTGAACGCCTAAACTAATAAAAATGTTTTTCCGTCGCTTCACTCGCGGAAATATTTGATTGGTATCCTACGTTTTAAACAAAATAGAGTTCAGTTCCGGGTCTAGAAAAACCTTTATCATAAATCCAATCTGTATGTGTGTTCTACTGTGATTACTGTCTATGATGGTATGGAACAACGTTTAGAAATGGATTTTGTCCAATCTGGACAGATTATGTAAAAGCAAAAATAGATTTTCACGTTATTTTCAGATTTTCATTCACTTTTTTAATGGAGTTTGGTAATATTTCATTTGTTCCAGGTACGGTGCTACATACCCGTGAGATAAACATAATATTTAAAGGACAACCCTAAACAATTTCTGGTGATTCCAGAAATTCAGGATTTTTAATCATATCAAATTTTGAAAATTTGCGTATTTCTGGGTCCGTTTCATCATATAGATGGGATTCTAAATGCTGAAGATTTGATCTTTATATTAGTTCAACTAAGTATATAAAATGAATTTATCGACCTTTACTTTCCATTTTGTGGCTACCCAGAAGTTAAAGGTGTGCACATAAATTGGTTTGACATTTATGTAAAAAAATTTTATAGGTAATAATGTAACAGATTATAATAATATTTGGATTTTGTGTAAGAACTTTAACAAATTCATCATTATTATTATTATTATTATTTTTTAAAATTAAATTCTATCAAGGAATCACCTCCATATAGGTTCCTAATAGGTGGTTTGCAGGATGTTGCAAAAAGAACCCCAACGAATCTTTAATTCCGCGAGAAAAAAATTCCAGTTCTAGAGTTTCCTCATATATTTTCAAAACAGGGGTACTGTAGAAAAACAAGAGATTTACCTGGCAGTCCCTGACTGAATGCTAATTGGGAACTAATGAACTATGTAGGTTATATTTTCAAAAAAACCTGCTAAAAGAAGGATGTGCCTATTCAGACAGTTACGGACTACCAATAAATAAACTACAGTCAAGTACACACCAATTAGTCATCTTAAAATGTAAATGTATTCAAATCAAAATGTCAGTTCTGTGTCTTCAATGAATATTGAATAACTGCAATGTATATAGTTGGCCATAAAATATGTAAACGACTATATTCGAACACACAGGCGATATTATCTTGTTTTGTAAACAATGTCCCTGAATTCCATTTACTCTTCATCTTCAATCTCAAATTTATTTTCTTCTTCCATTTTTAAAATTATTTTACATACAGACAATACATAACAGCATTCAGTGACCTCATTCGACTGGTCCCTCAAATACACAAATCCCTCTATTCAGCAAATCCCTGCTTTGTATTAATCACAGTGGAAATACATATACCCTGATTTTGTAAATAAACTCATAATTCACATAGAATATTCATACTGAATTATATAGCTGTTTTATACAGTCTCAACTTGTATTGAATAGTCTTACCATTTACTTACACTGTTACATGTATAAAACCATTATTTTATTGTACTGTGATTTTACTCTTTGTGTTTGATTATTTTCTTACTCTGATACCTGAAAAATATAGGGTCAACCATAAGAGAGTGAATAATAAATTATTTAATTAAATCATTCTTAAGTAATATTAGTATTCGCTTTTCGATATTAGAATTTTTGATGGAAGTGTAACTTCAGAAAATATATCAACTGGTACAATTAGATCTTTTTTATTCCATTACTATGACATTATAATGAGAGTTGCTTGATTGGTTCGATCGCAATGACTCGATGAGAATCGAGGGTGTATAGGGTTGGGGCAACAATCTCTTTGAATGAAGGGATCAAATTTTAATTTCGGAAGAAATCATTCGGATTTTAAGGGGTTGGGGGTGGTGTCAAAGAGAAAAAAAGGTTTTCTGTTAGATTTTTATAGTTCCCCATTTTTTTTAGATCTTCCCCATTACCACTCTTTTGAATCCGACTATGAGGGTGGTGTCTTGTGGGTCTGGGATCCCTCTTAGCTACAAAAAAAAAGAGATAAAACAAAATTTGTGTTTGTTGGTGGTAGCAGCACAGTGGTGGGGAAAGAGGTTTGTTAAAACAGGCGAACAAGAAGATAACTATGGACCCCCTCCTATCGATTGAGCTCTGAGAATTCATTTTTGAGAACACAAATTCATCTTTGGAAAATTCGCACAGAAAATGAGAAAATGATTTTTTTTTTTAAATAATATTCTTTGGAAAATTTTTGGCTACACCTCTTAGGGTTACCCATCGCCAACGCAGAACTTCCCTTTGATTCTAATTTCAAGATGTAGTAGGAATGAAAAGGTAGAAAGATTTACAATCCAATTTCGGATTAAATTTTTCATACAAATATAGGAGAAACAGAAACTTAGTGAAAATTGACTTTTCAAAAGGTATCTAGAAAAAGTAAGTACTTGAGGAATTGTTTTTGTCAGTGAATGATAACTGGAACTAGACCTGGATCAACCAACCATTGCTGAATCATAATTATCAACAAAAAAAAGAATAGGTATTTTCACTGATTTTGCAATGAGCAATATATCCGTATTAATAAGTCATGTGGAATACCTTACGTTGTAGAAAGTAAACCAATAACAGAAGGTGTTTAATAGAACAATTTGCGTATTTATATCAAAATACCTAAAAGGTATAGGGGAGCCAAGACCTCAGTAAACACTGGCAATTTAGCCTAAGATTTTCTGGTCTTATATACCCGGCTCCCTACACGCACACATACACACTTATGTAATATTTACATAAGTATAATGTAGATTATTCATTGTACTTTACGGTTGCATCTCTGTATCGGTTTGTGACATTGCCGAGATAGTTATCTACCATTTGTCACAGACCGAGATTTATAACTTGTCTATATGCAAAAATAGACAAGTACAAACAAACATACATTCAGTATTGGTTTAACGTGCAAGGCACGAATATTAGTCACCAAAGGTGACGACTGTTGTCAATAGGCTGAGCTTATTTCCTCATACCAGTAATCTTCTAATCGATACAAGTCATATTTTAAACATTTCGAAGTTGACTCATGAAAATGATTAAAATAATAAAATAAAAGTCAAAATAGTCACTTACTACCTCCATTTCTTTTACACCCCCACAAACAGAACGTAAGCAAATTTTCAACAGGTTATAATATACATCCCCCGCCCAAAAAGTTAATTTAACTGGTCTCTAGGTTGATAATCATTCTTCTTCAAATGCAGGCGTATGGAGGAGTAATACAAACGGATATAAATGTAGTATTGGATATAAATGAATAGATTTGTTCACAACGTGAGACAATACTAGCCGCTAGCTACGTTGTTGGTTGCTGTTGTTTTTTTTTTCTTCATTTTTGAAAATTACGCCATTATTTATGGTTGAAATGAAGAGATTTATTAATACGAATTTGACTACGAGTACTATCTACACTCTCTCTTTCTATTTCACTCTATCTCTTTGTCTAGAGCAACGGGGGTCGGGTGGAAGAAAATTAAAAACCGATATAAATAATATTCTGTAAAAGATTCCAAAAAAAAAATTATGTGCTTCTATCGCGAGTTGCAATGATGAATATACGCTGTGGTTTATGCGCCGTTCATTATCAAAGCACATGAACAGTTTATGTGTTCTTTTTGTGGGTTTCTCTTTTTCAATACTATCTCCAAACTTAACGACACACACAAAAAACAAAATACCGATTTCGTTAATAAAATTTCCTTGCCAATGTCTGTCCAATTTCCAGGTGAAAAATTGTTTCCTCAACGAGTTCAGCACTCAATAAATTTTTTCAATTCTTTACTTTCAGCCATATGGTAGTGATTATAAAACAATCAATAATCATTGTGGTTATGGATGCGTTTTACAAAGTTGAACACGCAGTAATTTAATTCACATGAACCGGTTGGTAATCAAAGAATGTAATCAATCTAGGTAATGGTCATTTGGCTGTTCGAATTCGATCGTAGAAAGATTTTCATGTATTGTTTTGAATCAATGTCTGAACTCAAGGAGGCAGAATAATAATGAGACTTAAAAGATTTATAATGATATACAACGGAGCCAAAAATGTCGGATTTCACTACGAAAAAGTGCATAGGATGAGGCAGAGAAATAAATAAATGCCCGCAGTTTAAATAGAAGTACATTGCCAAAGGACGAAAATACAGACAAATTAATATCATTCAAAAGAATGAAAATTTAAAAAATTTACCAACGCCACACCACACACTGGTGCAGCTCTCAACAAGTTGAAGTTGTAGGGATGCAATGCGGTCCATAAGTTTTAGGACTTGTTGGTTTATGAACACATTTTCAACACTTGGAAGTACATTGGTGACCAATTGAACTATGTCATAAACATTTGTTGATAGTTTCAAAAATATTCTCAGTATCGATGATACGCTGCAGTCTTTGCCAGGTCATGTCAGTCTTGTTAGGACAGGTTTACTGTCTTTGAAGTTCCGATTGAGTTGGTGAGGACAAAAAAATCGACGTTTCTAAAAATCAAGAATGAAGATAATGTTGATTTATTATTTTTTGTGTTTTGATAGTCGAACAGTGCTACTAAAGGAATTTGGGCGAGAGTACCGTACAACTGATGCGGATTGGAATCAAAATATCACGGATTACGTATCTAATGACTTTCGACTCATCTGGCAGTTCCCATTGGTTATAATTGTTTGTTAGTTCTGTGCTCAAAAATAAGTAGTAACGTTCAGTCGGCTCCCCCCTTTTCGTCAGATTTGGCTCGTTCGGAGTACTCCAGACACAATTTAGAACTGAAAACTTTTACAATTTAAAAAACTATATGACACACAGCTCCAGAGACATATTTTCGTAAGACTTTTTGGGGCGAATGGAGAAACACTGATGGATTTTACTACGCACTGATGTCAGTAATTGTACGCACAAATGCGATAGGTGAAAATGTTCTGCTACATAGAAATTTTGCATGAAAGTTGTCCAACGGATTAGAGTAAATATTAAAGTACAGTTTATCGAAGAACTGAAAGCGGTTAAGAATCAAGAATTTCCGATGAAATAAGTACCCACATTACTTAAATATGAAAAAGATATATTTTGAATTCTACCTTAAAACAACAAACTGCTTCACTGGAGAACTAGTTCCTCACTTTTTTAAGACGAACAGCCTGTTATTGAAAAGTGTCGAAGTTCCGCACATTTTTTCCAACCAAACAGCTCTATCAACACCCCCCCACCATCGTTCAATACGTCAAGGAGCAAACATCGTCCAGAACGCCTTCCTAAAAACCTAAGACCTTTCCTTTCAGAAACAAAAAAAGCTTCCAATAAAATTTATGAAGGTCTACCTTTTCGATCAACGCCTATACACAATGTCTAATTTTTTATGCATTCGCCAACAGTCATAAATAATGAACAAGCCACTAGTAGTAAAGTGTTTTCCAATGATATGAGAACAAAATTCCCTCACTATTCACGTCGAAAGTGTAAATCACACCCAATTTACACATATTTGTAACCGTATGAGCACCTCATCTCCTCTCAGACTAATACCAAGTTACTTCTATCAATTACTAATTTTTATTTTCTATTTTTTTTTTTTTTTCAAATGTAAAACAAATCCAGCCACTCAAATCCATACCACTCTCCAGAATAATATTCTCCTTACAAAATTATTCCACCTCGTAAATAATATTCTTGATAATATTTAATAAACACGAAGCGTTTATCAACGCCATTTCTCGTTTAAGGAAATAATGGGGTTCGTGCTTACACATAATGAAAGCGGTTTTTAAAGGGGATGTTAGAAACAGAAAAAAAAAATTTTTAACGCAGTTTTCTTTTTAATCCAAGCAAATTTGTATACACACGTACAGATATTTGACAAAAAAAAAAAAAAAAAACAAAAAAAAACATACCTACTTACTCCTTCGCCATATTTCCTTGAAATATTAAATACATACAAAAAACATCGGTAAAAAAGACGGAGTAATTTACTCTTTTTTTTTTGTCATGATAGTGTAGTCGAATTGCAACTATGCACCTAAATGATTCTATTCCCATTACCACTTGTCATATTTTTTTTATTTATGTTCACAGATAATAAAGTCGTCATATATCAAGTCACGGAGAACGGTTTTTAAAAGAAGATATTTTTAATTTTGTATTTTTTCATTTTTTTCCGTTTCGTACTCTCCCAATGCTAGATAAGGAATTTTTATGTTTTTTTTTTTTTTTTTGTTTTTTTCTTATGTGTCAAAAGACCAAGAATACATGATGCACTTTTCTTATTTTTTTTCCCACTTTCTTTCCCATTTTCTTTTTGACTCATTCTTCAAATGAAAGATGTATCAAGAGAAAAAAGAAAAATTTAGTTAAATGTGCTGCAAGACAGTGTGGTAAATTCACCCTTGTTTCTTTCCTTTTTTTTTTTTCACCTCTTTTCTCGTACAATGTAAATAGGAGGGGCTGGTTGACTGAGAGAAAATATTTTTTCTTCTCATTTTCTAATCTTAATTGCCGTTCCCATTTGTAGGCAGTTTATTAAGGAGTTTGATTACCATCGCTGTCACGAAAATGAAAAATGCAGCGAAAAATCAAGCTTAAATTTACCATTGGTAAGAACTCTTTTTTTTTTTTTACAAAATAAAAAAAAAATTTACAAAAATCTTTCTTCTAATGTACCCCCACCTTACGTAGGTATACACAGACCAATAACGAATGAAGTAATATCGAAGGTTTCTCTGACCATGTAGAGAATGTTTTTGGACACATTCGTAAATAGTTTAGATTTTCTTTTGTGGGAGGAAAAAAAAACAAAAACCACGCTTAGACCCCCAGTCAGAACTAGGAATATAGGAAGTTTCGAAATGTAATACCTATTTTTTTAGGCATTATTGGTGATATTTTTCAAAACCAAATTCTTTTTTGGCAAAGTTTTTCAAACTCATCTTGGATCCATCAAATCTCAGATACCCAAATACCTACCGGAGAATCAAATTTTTCGGATTTTAATAAATTACAATGGAATCAGGGTAATCGTTTCTGTTTCTTGTTACATCCTTCTGGCTCCTGAAAATTTGTTTTTTATTCTATTTGTACGAATTACAAGAATGGGGCAAAAAAGAAACAAAAAAAATTTTTTCATAAACCTTTTTCACCCGAGGTTTGGACAACACTTTAGAGACATTTTGGCGTACTGGTTCTCCCCTACGCGGAAAAAACTGAATAAATTCAGCTGAATGGCTGCCTACATCATTTTGATTCATGCATTTGCATGATAAACTTGGTTCTTTTCCTAATAATTTATCTACTTACAAAAGTAAAAGAGCGAGGAGGAATTGAATTTCAATTTTTTTTTTCTAGCTGAAAGTAAGACTACTTTTCATACCAGATTGATTTCTTAAGGCCACATACCACGTCATCGTACTATAATTTCTTATTATTTTTCCCCACCCATACTTGAAAATACATTTTAAAACATTTTTTGAGCATATTCCAACAATGCCGCCTTTCCGTTCACAGCTTAGCGTTCAGAAAGAATGTCCATAAAATTCAATATACTGTTAAGCCATTAAAAAAAAAAAAAAGAAGTTTTTGGCAATAAATTTACCTTGTACTAATACCTATTCAAGCTGCATTTGTTTGAGAATTGATTTAAGCAGATACAATCGCACAGGATGCCCGTATTTGTTTTTAATTAACCAACTGAACAAGTATCATGGCAATCGTGTTTCTTTTTTTTTTAATTTTATTTTTCATAAGAGTATGTAACCACCAAAATATTTGCATTAATTGAGAGTATGAAAATGTAAACACAATTTAAAACATAGAAAAAAAAGGCAAAAAAAAGGCAAAAATGGGATGCAAAAAAATAAAAATATATAGGTATACGGATCGAAATGAAAAACAGCTTCCCTTTTAAAACTGCTATGATTTAACAATCGTGCGTAAAACGAAGACATCATCTAATTTTTTTTTATTTTTGCTGTTAAAATGTTATTGACTTTCAAACGACTACCGTTCTATTTTTTCGCATTCTACTCAATTCTATTTACCACTTACAAATTTCTGTGATTTAGATTTACAAGTTTTGAGTGTGTTTACTACTATGGAAAAATTTTCATGTTTTAAATCTCTGCTTGAAGACTAAAAATTAAGACTAATTCAACTAGGAGAAAAAATTTCAAAAATAAAATATTCAAATGCTAAATGAATTAATTTTAGTATCCTCTTTCTGCTTTTCTTTCTAACACTCACCCAAATTACTCTTTCAGGACGAGTAGAAAACGTGCATTCGAGACAACACTAGTAAACCAAATATGTCGAACGACAAAACATGCGAAATAAACACTTCGAAAAGTCGTAAATTCAGAAATTACAATCTTTTCAGAGGAAAATTTCAGCCAGCCCAACTCCACTATTACGCAACATTTACCGAAAAACATAAATCGATAAACAACCAGCAAAGGAAAGCGAGACCTTTTACATTCATTTGCAAATGTCAGACTTTTTTTGGTTTTTCTCTTCTTTTTTTTTTTACTCTTCTTTTTTTGTTACACCATTCTTTCGTAACACTTTTTAAATTACTAAGCTTGCCGTCGTAAAAGGTGCAATTGCGACAAAGATCATCCTCTGCAATAAAATTTTTATATTTCTTTTCATTTCTCCCTTTTTTTTCCATTTAAAATTTTTATCTTATTTTTATTCCTCACTTTTGGATTGGGAACGGTGTTGTTTATTGTTTTCACACGGAACAGAAGCACTTGTCTTTTCTAAAACACTTTCTTTAGACAGGTCTTCCACATCGAGGTGATCTCATTGTTCTTCTCCTTTTCCATTATAGTCACACGCTGTACAATCGGATTCGGTACCGTTTTCACGCGGAGAAGAAGCAAACCTGAAGTGTCGACAAATGTATGAAAACAGTATCAGTAGCCGGGTGGTGATAGCTGATACAATCTTCGAACTCATACAGTGGCAGCTCTGGAAGCATATACCTACGAAAACAATTCTTCCAGTAAAGCCTACATGTATACTTCGAGCATCTACATGGAATAATAACCTTCCTCGATACCCCTGTGGTTCTGAATCGAAGGTAGTTTACTACTTTCAAGTCTTTCTAGAGTAGTGATGATCAAAACTGATCTTGGCCAGGACCTTTAGTCTTAGTATTTTCCTTCCTCCAATACCAAAACAACGGGCCATATTCTTAGACGTTCAGTTCACCTAAGTGAACTACCTGTGACAAAAAATAAGTGTACGTAATGGTTTTGGTATTTTTAAAATGTAATTTTTTCCCCTTTAATAAGTATAAATATGAAAGGGAAAACGTAAGTCCGGGCAGCAAGTCACTGAAGTGAATTCACTCATCTAAAATGCACTTAGTGTTAAGTAAATACTAAATAACGACTAAGAATATGGGCTGAAAAACTCGACAAAAACGCAAATAACCTATAAAATTTTCTCATTCTTTAAATAATTTGAATAATTAATGTTTGATTTTTTTTTTCTTCTAATTCTGTCCGTTGATCATTTAGTGGTGTTTGTGGTAAGTCAAGATTCAGACATGCTCTAGAGAAATATTAAAGGTGAGTCTAATTTTACTTAAGAATATTGTGAGAAAAACCAAGGCCAAGACCAATGTTGCAAGATCATGGTCTCCATTTGTCTTTGTCTGGTCATAAATTTCGAACGTTTTGAGCCAGTCATGGAGTTAAGTATCGTACCAGCTACATAGTAGCTAAACACTGACGGAGTTACCCTGACTTTTGACGTCATTATTGTCGATACGAATATATAGTTTCCGGCGCCAGATTTGAATCTGGACTACCATTTAGCGCCCTACGACTTCGAATTCAAAACATTAGTAATTTTAATTCATATGAATATAAAATATCCTCAATACCATACAATGAAGATGTGCACGTTTTCAGAGAAAAGTCATGAGACTAAGAAATTCGGACAAAATCAATAAAACACTAAAAATCTACAAGTAGGATAGTTTTGAAATAAATCGTGCATTCGAATCGGTACGGTGATCTCCTTCTACCACCACCATCAATAGAAAGAATCGTGTTATTGTGGTGCAACGATGTTCTTCGCCATCTTCGAGGTAAACGCTGGATTGCTGGAAGGTCTGAAGGGCGTGTTTCAACCGGGGCAGGTTCGAAAAAGTAATTTTTCAAACGGTCGGTCGACAGGCTCGAAAAACAGCTTCCTTAAGCTAAATTCTCAATATGCACTTTTACATCCACCTATACATGTATGCGGTTACCGTGTGCAGTTTAGCAAAGTGTAGGTACGCGAAAAATTCGGAATAAATTGTTTTCTGGGTTGATACAATACTCCTCAAGAACTAAATCACCTAACTTGTTTTGTAACCATTTTCATATTAAAGGTAAAATTTTGATTATTTTCTGGGTGGAAAAAAAAAAAAAAAAAAAAAAAAAAAAACTTGAAAAAAAACTAAAATCAAATTTTTGGAATTTATCAAACAATTATAACTCTTTTAAAATTTAGGTTATCTGAAAAGTGAAAATTATCCATGATAGTCTCCAAAAAAATTAAAACGAAAAACTTTCACCGTTTTTCAATCTTATCAATATTTTCTAAAACATCCGAGAGACAGTACAGGTCGTGATTTCATTATAATTCTGCAGAGAAGGAACAAGGGTTTGTAAAATTACTAGGACTGTAAAACTTCAACTAATTTTAACATAAAATGAAAATGGAAGAGGGAATCTCAACATTTACATAAAAAAAGGGGAATTAGACAACGGGCACGTTTTTAGATCGTTCACAAATACTGATTTAAATCAGCTGTTCAGATTGGTGAATGAGATTTTCAATGATACCAGTTAAGATTCGTTGGAACAGGGACGACTCGCACTTTTTTTCTTGCACAAGTTAGTTTATTGTTGCAACTATATAACAACATTGAGAGATGTTTAGTTGCGCCCAAAACGCGATAGTCAAAGTACTTGAACATAAAAATTGACATTTATTCGAACAAAATGGCACGTAATTTTTTTTTCACGAATTTTTTTGCACGAATTTTCAAAATAATTTTTTCAGTTTCACCCTTTCACTAAATTCGTCATCATATTAAGTGGCAAATTATATGTATTTTCTTTTAGACATTGATAAGTCTTATAAATGAGGGCTAAATTTTTCACATTTAACATGGGTAATGACGTCATAATTATTGCCTTAAAAATGCCGTGACTAGTTCGACGAAAATCCGACATACAACGTAAATAAATCAAAAACATTTTTAGAAGTGAGGAATCATTTTTCAGCCAGAGGTCGGATTCTCGGCAAACCTGGGTTAGGGTTTGAATATGGAAATCGTTTCGAACCAGGTCTTGGAATACGGGGGTTGATTTGGATGGGACTGGGCTGCCAGTCTATTAACAGTGTACATCTAGGGGAGTATCTATTCCAAATTTCCAAGTGGAAAATATTGGTAGCGATCCCACAGGATAGATTCTGGCTCGGATCGCATGAAAATTGGTCCTGGCTATCAACTAACTGAAGATTAATGGATGGATAGGTAGATGAAATAAAAATGAAATGATGATTTCAATTGATGGCCATCTAAATAAATTGTACATACCATGGTTTTTCAGAATTCATTTTTTAATGCCCAAAAAAATCACCTCTCATCCAACCACCACTGGCATAAGGGGCTGTTCATTTTTTCTTCTTACAGGAAACACACGAAAATCGGCTTAATTACGCACATTCTGTAAAGTCATTAGACACAGCCATGACGAGGCAGTGTTTTTTCAGCAGTCCCCCTCTCATTCTCTAAATTACTCCCGTTTGTTGGTAGACATGTATATTGTATGATATACAATACACTTCAAACTTATGGAAATATTTCGGTTATTATTTTACTTTTTTTTTAATGGACTTTGGGTACGTGTCTAATTTATCCAGTAACTGAATGATATATTCTGATGTCGAGATGTGGTAGGGAGGAACGGGATTCGGTGGCCAATGGTCAACCAGCATGAATTTTTTAATCAAATAGGCCAACTGGAGCATCGGTAGAACCGAAACGAATACACCCGCTATTTTTGGTCGGGAATCAAACTTGTAACCTTTTGCTCACAAAGTAGAGCACCTGACCATTGTGCATTAATCATTAAACTGTAGCGTAAATAGCGTCATAATGAGCTAATAGCACATAAACAAATCGAGAAATAAAATGTTAATTAAGAATTTTCCTTAGATGAAATGAAAAATAGGCCTACAGAGAAAAATAAACAAAATTAATGAAAACTGAAATTTTCAAAACAGAGTTGCCAAATTACATGAAAACAAAAAAGAATGAAAAGCATTAGGAGAGAACGGAGTTACAAAAAACTGACTTATTTCCAGATCATTTAATTGTTGATCAGTGGAAAAAACTGTAATCCAGATCATTTCTTTCAGAGCACAGGCAAAATTGATTTCAATTAAATTTCTATATAGGATCTACCTGCTAATTTAGATTCATCTGAATAATCGTTTGGTTCGGATAATCAGACTGAAATTAGTGTCAAAACTAATGCTGCTGGCACAAATCAAACTTTGTCAGAACATGCCACATCCTATCTAAAACAACGAAGAAAAATGCCATAAAATAAGTTTTGCAGTCATCTACAGACACAGATAATTGCAAAATCGGCGAATTTTAGCAAAAATTAGGGGTCGTTCTCACTGATGTATACCTACTCGCCTATTCATAGAAACTGGATTCCTTCGTTGTATTTTTTAAAACAAGGACCTGATTAGTGGCCTAGCTTCGTTGCTTTCTAATCCATAGCGCAGGCAAAGGGTCATTATTTTTTCGAGCAGGCTCTCCATCAGAAATCTGTTAAAAAGGTGAATACGTACAAGGAACAAAATTTTCAACAAAGGCTATATTATTTTCAATTTTTCTGGCAACACTTTATGACAAAGCAGACACTTGGGAAAGACACTGAAAAAACACACAAGAGGAGAAGGAGAAAACGGAACCAAGCTGGTTATACAACATTTTGAGAAATAACATTGCGTAACGAATTAAAAATACACACACGATAAGGGGGGGAGAGCTGATAAACGATAGGCACAAACATACAAAGTTAGCTACAGTAGCAACCAGCAGTAGGCTATATGTGAGTAGAATGAAAAATGAAAAAAACCTACAGTAGTAATCAACGGTTGCTTCCAAAGAGAGGGGAAGAAAATAGTGTCTGACGTTGGGCAGATGTATTCTAAATAGAAGAGTTCTCGCTGCTCTTCAACTTTATAAATGGCAGAAGGTGTTGGAGCAAAAAAAGAAATGTATATCGGAGGGGAAGTAGGTAAACGAAAATTGATATTTGGATTCCTCGAGGAGTAGAAAATGCACGAAAGACTTATGTATTATACGACGACGTCGAAATCGTTAGTTTCCTTTTTTTCGGTATCTAAACAGTAGTCAATCGCGTGCTCGCATTTCTTAGTAGAATTAATGGGCGTCCAAGGTAAGAAAAGACAGATTATATATTTTGTTTCTCAATATTTCGTATGACGAAGACGTGTTTGCAGTATTTGACTCAAAAGGTAACTACCGTTTCGGGTTGATGTCTTCATTGAGTGGCTTTTGATCTGCAACCGTAGGGTGAGTGACACGATTTTTCATATACCTATACGCCAAATAATGTACATATACCTACTGTAAAGGTATTAGGTCATAAATTGGGTAACTTGTTATCGATTCAACGTTTTGTGCGCACTAGTCTAATTAGGCTTTCTAGTTTGTTTGATGGAATTTAAAAGAAATGAAAGCAGGAGAAGAAGTTTCAAAAAGCACGTAGTTCTGCTCCAGGGTCGTAGCAATGCTCTTAATAATAATATAACACCTAATATATATGGGATGACTGATCTCTGTGACAAACATTTTTCAAAAATATATAAGGAAAATAAAATCGCGTCAATTATTGACGAACTCGTATGAGAAAAGTAGCTTAGTTATTGTCACAAATCATCGCAATAATTACAATAGTATTCTCATAATTATGGTAATAATAAAAAAATGTTTACGAATTATGGTGATATTTCTCCCGGTAACTGCAACCAGTCAGATAAAACAAAATTCAAAATTCATCAAGATCATATAGTTCCGACTCTTCTCCCATTCACTGGTAGTCAATCGAATTCTCCATGAAACTTTTTGGAATACATAACTCTTTATGCTTTTACATTACAAAAGAAACATAAATTTAAAAGTAAAAATCAGATGAGAATTCTTCAATTTAGCAGTGATAACAACGAAACAATTTTTATATGATATTTTAGATAAGAGATCGATTTCAATATTAGATAGGTACATCACTCTGAAGAATAAGATAAGAAAATATTTTCTCTAACGTTCTTGAGAAGTTGGCAACGAGTTGACTCGTATTTAAAGCATCTAACTACCTACCTACTACGAACTTCGAAGTCAAATTAATAAGAATTTATATTCAACTCAGAATCATCCTTGAAACATGCAATTACCATTCTCTTTTTCAAGGAAAGCCTATTCTTATGATAGTTGAATTTACTAACAATGATTTTCAGACATTGAATCGATCTAAGTACTGGTCAAAATGCAGAAATACAAACTGCTTTTTTTCAGTAGGTACAGAAATTTCTTCAGAAATATTTGTATTTTTAGATTTAATTGATATGAAGGAAAAGGGTACAAATCACGAGATGGAAATAATTCGATTCTCCAACAGCCCCAATGTTTAATCACATAGTCTAGCATAAAAAATAAATTATGCAGTGCATGGATAATATTTTAATAATTGCACGTAAGTCGGAAACATTGTAAGAAAAAATTTTTTTCATCAACTGTGTTTCAATTTATATCTGTGAACAAATTTTTGGGACCGACATCATCAAAGCCTGGGGAAAAAAAAAGAGAAACACCAGATAGAAAACCATGTAAAACTTCTTACAGTAAGCTTACTCAAGAATTCAATCACTAATTTTAAACATGTCTGGTTCATCAGCATTTTTTATAGAGTTTGGTAAAACAAAATAAAATTTGAAAGAACATTTTTTTTCTTGAGTATAATTATTTTATCATCACAGTAGGAGTACTTCTCAACCTGAGTTACTATTTCAGTCATAAATATGAGATTATTTTTTTGCAATGTTGCATATAAAAGCTGAAGACAAGAATTGAGTTTGATACCTAAAGAAAAAACTCTAGCGCAGCAATGCTTCGGTAGAAAACCCTGTGTATCGATAATGATTGATATTTATATCGACAGTTGTCGATATATATATATATATATATATATATCTCATTCAGTTTAAGAAATTACAAAACACTATCGCAAATTAACCATATCTTTAACAAAAATATTGATCTATTGATGTTTTATTGCTAAAAACCGCTTTTCCAGATATTTTTTGTTTCCAGTTTTCTCGAGAACTACTAATCCAATGAGCATCAAATTTCTTTCAGACCTAATCTCATACAATAACTATGCTTCGTAGAAATTGCAGCCCCATCCATCCGGTAGTTTCCCCAAAATTGTGAACCCAAAATTTTTTCCAGCAATTTTTCTTCTCCAGTTTTCTTGAAAACTACTGAAATAATAGACGCCAAACTTCTAAAAGAGTTGTACCATCATAAAGAAAATCTATCATGAAAATTTCAGCCCGATCCCTTTTGTCATTTTCTCAAAATCTCGGAAAAATGACTTTTCCAGAAATTTTTTGTTTTCCAGTTTTCTCAGAAAAAAATTAACCGATAGGCAAAAAATTTCTTTCAGACTTGCTCTAGTGTAAGAACTATCTCTCGTCAAAATTTGAGCCATATCCACAAGGTAGTTTTCTCAAAACCGTGAACCCAAAATTTTGGGCGATATATATATACACGCACACATATATATACACATACATATACATTAAAAAAAAATAGGTTAAAATGAGAAAATGGTACCAATCGTTTTCTTTTCTCATGAAACGGATAATTTTCATGATCCCCACCCCTAACCCCACAATGATGTTAATTTGCAAGCAAACTGGGTAAAAATCAGTCAACTGCCGGTATACAAACGTGAATTTTTAATTCTATATATGATGAGATTAGTCGGGAAACATTGGCACCAATACATGAAAAAATAATTCTACAGTTGGTAAAAATGACGTCAATTTCCCTCGAAAAACTGGGCAATTCATCGCCAGCAAAAAAATCTCATAAAGCGACACGGTGAAGTACCTAAAGCAACAATAATAGCTAATGCTCTCTTTTATTTACATGTACGTACACTATATATGATCATAAAATACTACCACCTGTAACACTAAATGTACCGAAAAAACACTGCTGACCCACAGACTGCTCATGACTATAAGAAAAAAGAGTTCATTCATTGAAAAAAACTGAAAGTATGGGCAGGAAAAAACGGTAAAGCACATCATTATCTGGACAAGGAGCTTCGAAAAGGAAAAAAATAGAACAGAAAAATATAACGTAAATAAAGAGTGAGAATTATGAATGAATGAAGTTTTATGGCATTCGTTTCACCAGCAGGCTATGGCTACAAAGAAAAAAAAAAAAATAGATCTATCTCGATTTACAAATTTTACAATGAGTAAAACTAAAAGAAAAAAAAATAGTGCAAACAGTGGTGAGATTTCACGGATAAGGACTATTTGATTCGAATTTAATCGTCTACTTGAAAAAATACAACGTGTTTGAATAGGTCGTAAAATTTGGAAGTCGTAAAAACGCAAGAGGTGGCATGCTTATAAAAACCACATAAAACGACCCTGCATTTTTAAAGTAGGTTTCCTATTAAAATCTACTTATTAATCTCGATCTCATGAAACAACCTGAGGATGAAGGAAGGTACGTTTTTCGTTTAATAACAAAAGGAAAATTTTAGCATCAAAAAGTTGCATTTATATATATATGCTTATTTGCATATGCACGTATACCCATAATTATACACTTGTACGCCATATTCTTGTTACGACGGTAAAGGTGGCAATTTTAGACCGGTGATAGTTACGAAATTTGGAAAGAACATTAAGGCTGAGTCAAGGATCTGACTTATTGATTTTGGTGCGAATCGCCCATGACGATACTTCCAGTACAGCTATTTTTGATTTTATTTTAGCTATCAAATATGATTTATTTCGATATTTCCAACCAATAGCTACGAAATTTACAAAGAATACTGACTATAATTTAACGCAATATACTACCAATTTTGGTACGGATCGGCAGGACGGTATTTCCATAAAGTCAATTTTTGTTTCAATTTTGAAACAGGTAATGGTTTTAAACTGTGTAATTTTAGGTCAAAAGTTAAAAAATTTAATACAATCATCAATTACGATTTAATTTTCTAATTTTTGAGCCCCTACTTTTTCTAACGGAGCTGTTACTGTGTTACAGTTAATCTTTTTCTTTTTCTCTCATTACTATACATTTTTCTTATATCCGGAGTATTTATACTAGTTAAATGGGCAACCTATAGCGTGTAAAATAGATCGAGAAAGAGGGTAAAAATCGGGAAAATAATTAATTGGAGAGAATCAAAAATGGTTGTTAATTACGAGCAGTGATGCAATAAACCGGTTGTAAGCTTTTGAATCGCATGGTTTTTATTATTGTATGATAATTAATGCGAAACCTGAAATTAGCGCAAAAAAAAGTTTCTTTCTATTCCAATGCTAGAATTTATACATTGGTCGATGTTTTAATAACCATTTAATTAATAATATTTTTCACTTCAAACATAATATTATGGTTTGCTTACAAGAAGTATACAAGACTCTTTTATCTGTGAGGCACGTTCGTCGCAATTTTATCAAAATCGTTTATTTTATTTTCAATATACGTACACGCATAATTTTCCGAACAGCCATTATCAATTCCGAACATCATCCATATAATTATATGATCAAGATTTATTTGAAAAATCAATAAAAAATTCAATTTGATCGATCATTGGAGTGGTAAATTTCTGGTTAGCGGTGGTTTTTCATCCACTTCGTTCTAGGCTTCTTTTTTCTTCTCATTTTTTGTGTCCAATATACCATCGTTGCACAAAACAATTCGTAAATCAATGCGATGTTTTATCAGGCAACAAGAGATTCCAGTCATTAACGTAATTAAGGGCGCCGATAAACATCGATAATACGATCAGCGTATGAATTATATACCTACGGATACAGATGCTCATCGAGCACAGAGAGTTGATCAATGAGGGAAATTTTTAATTTATCAGCTAACTGAAAAAGATAAAGCGAAATGAATGAATAAAAAAATTTTTGGTAGCAGGTGAATCGTGAGACAATTTATTGCGATCGATCTTGTAAAGTTGATTTTTTATTTCTATCTGTTTGATCTGTGGAACACCCAGAGAGTAATATTATGTCAGCAAATCCTCTTTCCGGGTACTATCGAAGAGAAGTTTGTTATTTTTATAAAAGACAATATTCGAAAAATTTTGAGAAGATTCAATTTACTCAAAGGATATAGTATAAATGTACCTAGCCGATACAAATAATCGAGTTAAAGCTACTTCACCATTAGATGGAAGGACAATACTATTTTTTTCGGTTGTCGAGTAAGGCGATAAATAATTCATAAAATAATATATGAAAGGGTTTAGAATAATTATAGGATAGGATTAATTTCCACCAAATAATCCATTCTCTTCATCATTAATCTGAATCTAAATCCATAAACACTACAAACAATTTTCTATGAATTTTCACCAAATATTTACGATGAAATAAAAATCACAGGCAAACATTACCCATATTTGTACGTAAAATTTAGGACAAAGCCTGTGGGGATGCGGACTGTGCGTACTATTGCACCCAGACTACATTGTTGACATTGTAGTCACGCAGTGCGTTGCTGTTCATTCAACCTGTGGGTTGCTGGTTCGAATCTTCCAGCTGGGACAAGAACCCACGTAACTTGTGAAACCAACGTGAGATGAATATGCAACCTCTTAACCACCTAGACATTCCCTCTGTTCATCGAGCCAAGATAGCCTAAGTCTTTGTGTTGGTACACAGCAGCCTAGCTCCACCCTCTATTGTCAAGCTTGTATTGCAGCACTGTAGGGAATGCTGTAGGGATGCAGACTATGTGGGCTCTATTATGCCCAGGCTAGATTGTTGGCATCATAGTCACGCAGCATGTTACTGTTTTTTCAGTTTGCGAGTAGCCAGTTCAGATCTCTGAGCCGACAACTCACAAGACCCTTTTTGAATAACTTTTTAAACCAGTTAAAATAATTTTACTTAACAGTACTTAAAATTTCAGCTAAATTTTTGAAAGAAAATGTTTTAAACTTACTGTCAATTTTACCATACTGCACGGCAAAAAGTATCGAGGAAAATAAACTATATTTTCTTATTTCTTTCGTAAATTTTACTATACTGTATATGTGGGTAAAAAGAATATACAGTCTTGAAATTCTTAAAAACCTCAGGTATCTCTCTCTAACCTTCAGACCTTTTGTTTGTATTGAACAAGTACAACAATAATTACTGTGGTGTTAATTGAATTCAAATAATTGTTAGAGTCACTTTAATATGATATTTAGAATATGTTACCCCAACTGTTCGAAAAATTTGGCCATACTTTCTAGTTTTAATAGATTATCTTAGCTAATTGCGGAAGGACACGACAACTTTCTGGTTCTAAATTCCAAGTTAAATCAAGGAATTCTGTACTTCGCAAGAACTATCGAATTTTACCTCAATAAATAAAGAACTAATTCTGAAATTTTCTAAATAGACCAAACGAGCATATGAATTATACTAGAGGCACAATTCAGTCATTTTTAGTGAGGTCTCTATGCCCACTTTATTGAACTCTTGAAATGCATAGGAAGTATGCTCTTTTACCCGTATTTTTGGTCCTAGTTCTTTTATTTGAAGAGATAACTACTTTTTTGATACAAATAAAATTTTAGGTTAGGCTTCAAAAAATAAAATGAGCTTAAGAACGAGAAGTCTGAGCCATTAAAAGCTGAGAAAATTAAAGAAGAAGATGAGATCATATGTATCAAATTGGCTCAATTTAATGTTATCGTGAACTTTTCCTTAAAGACAACCAATGATAAGACTCAAAAACAGAGAATTCGTGAAAATAAATAATTTTTATTTGTTCTTTAAGATAAAGTTTACTGATAACATTAAACTGAGCCAATTTGATGCACGATTTCATTTTCTTCTTCAATTTTCTCGGCTTCTGAGGGCTTAAAATTTTTGTTCAAAGCTCATTTTATTCCTTAAGAAACTTGCTCTAAAGTTTTATTTATTACGAAGAAGTAGCCATCTCATAATATAAGAGAAATATGGCCAAAAATTCGGACAAAAACACATATTTCTTATGCTTTTCTAATGGTAGGTATAGGTTTAATGGAGTAGGGGTAATTGGCATCACCGAACGTCGTGTAAAACGGACCCTATTGTGCTTCTAGTATTACTTATATGATTCTTGAATAGACGAACTTACATTATCAAAATATCAAAAAATTCCGCACGCTTTTCTTTGAAGAATACACTTATTAAGTTCACTTTACTACACATCTTATCACGTAAAATATTATGGAAAAACAAAACTTCATTGTTTGTCCCACATTCTTACAGAATCAGTCGAACCAAATGAAAAAAACTACCAAAACTACCACACTATTTTTCGTCAGATGATTTGAGAAGAACTTCTGTTCTAGGAAACAATGTTCACCAAAATTTTGTACGGCTAATTTTATTTAATTTTTCATTGATTTATATTTTAGGAGCATCTATGGAAGTTTTTACTTTCGGTCAGTATTATTTTAGTAGTAATTGAGCACTTTTAATGATATAGTAAAAACTGCTGGACCACTTGACTTCTTCGAACATATTTTCAGAACATTGTACTGATATTTTCGTAATTCTATAGTGGTTTAGTAAAATTTGTCAAATGTACATGAAAAAGTCCCACATTTTTTTTCCAGTGTACGTATTAATACTTTCAAATGATAGGAATATGAAACATTAATTGAACCCGTTCACGATTCGCTTTCGGCAAAATCCAAATGGCTGAAAAACAAGTTACATCCACGGACAAAATACCATTTCCCATTTACCATATCTCTATAATGGTGGTAACTGATAACAAATAGGGCTTCAAAAAGGGGTAAATGAATAATTATTTCTTTACTACTTTCAAACTCAAAGGTTGGAGAAAGTTATAAAGGTTATTTTATCAAGCAACAAATATTAAATTAGATTCGCATTTTACTTTATACAATCAAATTGCATGGAATATTTCCAAGCCTGTTTTCATAAATTTTTCTGCACCTCTTCAGTTTCCACCGTATAGTATAACTCGTCGTCTACCGCGAACACACCCGGTAATACGAAATTCAACTGCACAGAACAAGATGAAAATTTACAAACTATCAATCATTCTTGACGGTAAAGAAAATAAAAAACTGCGACAAGGTAATCGAAAAACATTGCAATTCTACTGTAATGCGGGTTATTTTTTGCTCGAAAAAAAAAAAAAAAAAAAATTATAGCTCATATTCAAAACGCATATTATGGCCTCAGCATATCTGTATGGTGGACAATAAATCAAATAATTTGATGGTGAAGTCGTTTATACTTATTCTAGAATGAAATACAGCATTCCTAAATTTTGAATTAATTGGTCTTTTTTTTTTTCGTTATTTTGGAAATTACTTTTGTAAATGCAGGAACTTCATGATTTCGTAATTTATATACTTTTTTTATTAACTAATAATATTAGTTTGGTCAATGGGCATCTACAAAGTTAATTCATTTCACAGTTTTTAAGCAAATTTGTTTTTTTTTTTTGGAACTTGTTTTTGTTCTACACATTTTCTCTCATTTTTCAACATCTTAGACTAGGTAACTGTACCAATTTAATTTCTTATAATAAATTCTATATAATATATTAGTCACCGCAGTACAGCTAGTCAGAGATATTAATAAAAATTGACCAGAATTGTAATAAAAGGAAGACACAAATTACTAGAATAAAGCGAAATGACCTATCTTTATACAAAATTAATAACCGCACGATCAATTAAATTATGGAACTATAAAGGACATATCCCAAATTTCCTCTCAAAAAAAAAAATTACGATGGACCATCGAACTAAAAATGGGGCCTATGAATCCAAGTTCCATCAAAAGGAGGGAAAAGAAAAATATCCTGTAAAACACGAAACGATGTAAGCACTATTAAACGAACTTAGTTTTTGAAATTGAAAAATATTACGTCCAACTATCAACATCTACCCAGTACATAAGCTAACTGATTTTTTAGCATAATTTTTGATGTTGAATCAGTAAGTAATTAAGAAACTTAGGTCGCAAAATAGAACATTACGAAATTTCAGCTCACCCCTCACGTGCAATTTCACGACCAATTATACTGCTTTATGGTTCGAAACACTGCATATCTATAAGGACTACTTTTCCAGCTAGCGTTCAGAGTATGTAAATATTTTCAATAATTATGGATATAATGGTTTCACATCAAAATTCTTTCTTCACAACGATAATCTCCCGTGCATTTAAAAACCATTTTCTCTTATACCTCTTTATGTCATATCTCCTCGTCGATTTCAATATATGAAATTAAAATTGGACCATTTAACATTTTATGAAGGCAAGTATGTAAACATAATTATGTTATACATATTTGTTAACAACAAAAACAAAAGAAAAAAAACCAGAAAATTATAAGGACACAGGAGAAGGGACAGCACAGGCCTTTATTAAAAATAAAAAATAAAATAGGAAAAAGGGGTGAACTAGCCGTTGTAATCGCAGCTTTTTTGAAACAGAGAGGGGTCAGAGAGGAGACAGTCATTTAGCATACCCACGAGACTCGTTTAAATCAATAAGAAAACCTGCAACGTGAATTATTATTTCCAGCATTATTTTACTATGGTATACATTCATAATGTGGAACGCGACGTTGCCAACTGCGTGCACACTTCCCATTTTTCGGCCATTATATCATCGTTTCGCAATTAAAATACAGGTAAAAAAGATACGATTCTAAAAATTTTCGAAGGTGAACGCTATTTCGTGACGACCTAAACCAATTTTTGGACGAATAATTTTGGCAGCATTAATTGATGCGATAAAATGACACTTTTTTAAGAACGTAAAATCGTTGGGGAAAATTGCCTCAATGAGAGGAAACGTGCCCTTTTTGAAGGTAAGAAACCGAAGTTTACGAACTTAAAGAAACTGACGCAGGAAAAAGCGAATAGTAGCAGCCCATTAATTAACCAAAAATGAATTTAAAAAAATAGAAGTTGTCAATGGAGATTTTTATGAAATTTAAAATGAGAAATAGGTAGGTAGATACGATACTCATTAAAATGAACTTTTCATTGAATTTAGCGAAAATTTTGTTTTAAAATAGAATTTTTATTTTCTCTCAGTTATATAAATAAGATTAATTTGATCTAGTTCCTGAAAATATTTTTGACATGTTTACTTCTAACAAAAATTTTTGCAACCCTGCTAGGCCTAAACTCGAATCACAATAAAAAAATTCTCTTTCTCCAAAGCCAACTCTACTTATCAAGCCAAGAAATATAGCTGAAACAGCGAAGTTGATAACTTACTGTGTTGAGGGACTAATTTTCACTCTTATTCAGTCATAACTAGAAAAAAAAATTAAAAAAATGAAAAAATGATCGAAAATTCATGATGAATTATATTTTAGGTAATAAGGAATACAAAAAGCAACTCTAAGACTGTTTTTCAAAAATAAATCCCCCAGACCTATCAATTTTTGCAAGGTTGTGATTTTCACTTCATTGTTTGATAAGAAAAATAGCTTGGCTTTTTTAAAGTCTCCATACATACTAAAAACTAATAAGGAATAGACGATCAGTGAAACAATATGACAGCATTTTTCAAAATTTATTTTTTCACCATTTACTTCCAGTCATTCAGACGAAATTCCATTATAAGAACGAACATTAATCAGGAGAGATGGTATTTTCAGAAATCGACACCTTTGAAGTTTGAAAATTTAAGCCCTCTTTAGTCATGACTTAAGAGGGGGCTATAAACAAACACAATCCAGGGAAAATTGTAACTCAAAAGTGCGTCCAGATTTCGTTTGCAAAGCCGGTACACAGGGACAGAAAACTGTACAAGAAAAAAATCCATGTACCAAAAATTGTATTTTCCCAAATTGAAGACTCTTTTGTGTTTCGAATATTGAAAAATCACAATTTTCAACCTATAATAGCAGAAATGTATCAGTAGAATACAATTTTTGACTGGGGGAAATGGTAGCACTACCTGAAACAGAAAAAAAATTATATCACCATGCTTGGTCGATTCTCAAAATTGAAAAAGCTGGAAAGAATGAAAATTAAAAAAATCTAATTTTTTGTTGAGGCGGCCACGATAACTGAATTTTTAATTTTTTGAATTTTCAAAGATTTTCAGCTTATTTAATTTTGACAATAGGTAAAAAGTGTTGATATAATCAATTGTTTTTTGTCTCAACTAGAACTACCATTTCCCTTAGTCAGAAACTGTGTTCTGCTGATAAACATTTCTGGTGTCATGGGTTGAAAATAAAATTGTGATTTTTAAATATTCGAAACACAAAGTGCCTTCAAATTTTGGTACATGGATTTTTTCTTGTTTTATCGAGTTCAATCCATGTTCACCAGCTTTGTAAAAAAAATCCGGACACAATGTGCATTGATGGGGTACAAGCTAACAAGCCAACACTACTATACTGTTATATGGATATAAAAGGGGAAAAAATTTCAAAATTCCCATGAACTTCGACTGTGCGAAAGAATTGAGAAAAGGCGATTTTCGAAAATTTAAGTATAACTACCTGCAGACAGTACTTTCAAGAACTGACATGGTTGGAAATTAAAATTATCATATTCCTACATACCGAATGGAAAATAAATTTCTTTTATACAACCAAAAAAACTTAGATTCAGTATCTAATTCTTTATGGTCGCAGGTATCGATATCTAATAATTTCCCAAGTTGATCAAAACTTCAAAACTTCAATGCGTCAGATAAAAATCTCAATTAAAGAGAGAAACGAGGATGGCCTAGAACGTTTTTTTCATCGACTGAAAAATAGGTAAAATTAAAATATAAATCGAAAGTTTTAGAAGATGATATTTTTCCACAGAGTACTTTTGTCAGCCACTCTAATGGATTTTTTTACGTTCAACTCGAATCTAGCCTCAACATTTTCTCTCAAGTACTATTATCAAATTACAATGGTAAAATACAGTAGATTATGCTCAAGTTGAATTTTCATACTTCAATATCTTCATATGTTGCAATTCAGTGAGTGAAAAAATTTGTTCAGTTTCAAATCTTCACGAACTACTCCCATTGGAGCAACTCAAACACTATTTAACCAGTTATGGTATCTACATTTTCATTATCCAAGGCAAATACCTACGCTCCACCGTGACTAAATGTAGCCCAAGTAATTTTTCACCTCTACCTACCTTTCTGGAAAGCTCTTACATTTATTTTTCAATTAGGTTTTGGCTACGTGGAAATTTTACCCGGAGTCGAGAGAATACTTTTGATGTCAGAGCAGGAAAAGGAAATGGTGGTAATCCCGAGGCCAATACTCTATCATGCATGAATTTTTCTATCCCATACAAGAGCACCAACAGAACCGAACCGAATAAGCCACCATTTTGGGTTGGGAATACGACGGTGCTCGTTCTCGAACTCGCAACCTTTCAAGCACTTAACCATTACGCCAAGTAGAACACATTGAATGATTGAACAAAGATATTTTTCAAAACTTAAATCTCATCATATCACTATTCATTACAGTTTCTTGTAATCCACAGTTGAACGAAAATGAAAGAATTCACACTAGTAGACGAATATGGGTAATCGTATTCACACACTAAACCTTACCATTTTACCGATCAATTCTGCATTCACATTTCAATACTCCGTAAATCATGACTGTACATCAGCGTCGACAATAAATTACAAGATTTTTCTATTCCACCTTCACATACCTACCCTAAGGACATAGGTCTGTAGCCTCGATTTTAGTAAGCACCTTTTCGAAACTATTCAAGAAAAATTTCAACACACACACACAAAAAAGAAAAAAACCTATAATATAGATGTTTAATTAATATGCTCTTCTCCCCAATTCTGAGCCCAAACACTGTATAGGTACATTTTCGACGAAGTTATAATATGTAGCACTGTATATTCGGCAGGGAGAAATACTCGAGCTAATATTTCAGTCCATGTCCCTATATCAAACCATAAAGCGTTATATATACACGCACATATTCACAGGCTTATGATATACGACCGGATTAGAGAAATTATTATACCGGACCAGCTGGTTACATTCTCCTTCCAAAACGGAAAATGCACGGAGAAAAGAGAATAAAAAATGCTTTCATATTTTCAGCTCGCTAAAACAATATCGGCAACCAACAAATTAACGGCGGTACTGTCATCAAAATTCAAATAAAATTGAAAAAAAAAATAATCCGAACGAAAACTGAACAAAAAAAAATTTCGATGAAAACTGTAGTCACTGTGACCCGCGTTCCAGCATAAATTTACGAATAGGAAAATATGTACCAAATCAGTAATCATATTTCAGAATTTTAAACTCGGAGTTGAACCTAACTTTTTAGAGGGCGTGATTTAAGTTTTTTGAGATTTTCATGGAATAGGATTAGAATTTTCTTCTATCTAAACTAAATAACTTTATCCATGTATGACATTTTTTATTTGTTATTAATTTACAATTTTACGTTTTAAATAAATTCAAAAATAAAAATAGAAAGCCCTCTGCCTCTCCTACAGGAAGAATAAATTTAAAAAAAATAAAGTTTAGGTTAGAACTTAAAATTAACGGAATTAGAATCACATAGGTATGTGATTTTTCATTCGGATATTTAAATTACAATTTTAGCAATCTAAGCACTTTTCTTGGAAATCGACCAAAATTTAATGGGGGAAATATACCTATCCCATGCTGGATTCGCACCGAAGTAACTTTCATCATAATTGGAAAAATTTATTCCAAATAGGTAACAACTAAGCGAAAAATCTATTTTCCAACGGTAAATTAAGCATTAAGTTACTGAATAGTACATAATTTCTCACAATTATGTAGTTTTCATATTTTGAAAATTTGTGTTTTTTATTGCCTCAGATTTTTTTCTACAGATACAAATCGCGGAATTATAATCAGAACTATTCAATATCCCTGGTTCAAAATTAATTAAAGTAAAATGTCTAAAGTACCCAAATTATGACGTGAAATTGAATTTCAAAAATTCGAAAAACCATTTCATTCGATTCGCTATTAAAAAACTCTTCAAAAATCAAATAAAAACTTCATTTTCAAAAATTTAATCAGTCGTTTCTTACTCCGTCACCCACTACAGTAACATAAGCAGCAAGGTACACAGGAGGAAGAAACTGCGATCCAGCACGATTTTGTGGAACACACACAAACGAATTTAAACGACGACGATTGAAATAATTTGGAATCGAATTATGATAAAGAGGGAGAAACTGTAAGAGCCAGAAACATAATATATAATTTGCTGGTCGATGAATGCGCGGTGCATATAGAGGTGGCGTACATTTTGTGTGTTACGATTAATTTTAAAAATTACCTTCAAACCGGTTTTCGTGGACGTCAAAAATTTTTTTTCTCTTTACTTCTTCGGCTTATAGGCGACCGACCTTGTAGGTTAGATAAGAAAAACGGCACCAATAAATTTATACGCGGCTCGGGCTTCGTATTCATTTCATTTCAGTTTCTCCCCTCTCATCTCCTTTTTAGGCCGGGTGCAATTATTATATTGCAAAATTATTTTATAATAATCGCACAGTTTCGATTCTGTCCGAAAATTGCTAAAGAAAAATTGTAATAACTCTCGAAATTTGCATATAACGAAAAATGCGAAAATGTTGCCATCCCAACCTCTTTCTTTTGACGCGCAAAACCATGTAAGTGTTTAGGGGAAAAACGAAAAAAAAAAAAAAAAATTGTTATGATCCGAATTGAATTAATTTTGTTTTGGAGAAAATATGAAAATTTAAAATTTATGAAGTCTGCGAGGCAAAGTGGTTTTGACTCGATATTAGGCCTTACAGTCGACAAGTAGGCAGATGGTTCGAGACCAGCTACCATCAATCACATTCCCGATCCAAAATGGCGATGCGTCGGTTTGGTTCAACTGGTGCTTCCATACGAAATTAGCAAATTCTCGCTGAGGGACCATTGAGCATCCGATCCCAACTACCATCTCCTCCAAATTGTTATCAAATAATCACAAGACGCTGGGTAAAGTGGCTTCGTTGTCAAAGCCTGACGCAAAAGAAACGAAAAAGAAGAATAAATTGAGGCACTATATTAAGAACAAGTTGAGCGGTAGTTCTTCTGGGTGTAGCAAAATACATTTTATACCTTGTCAAATTTATTGGAATGTGGACCAAGAAACGAAAGAAAAAAATTAACTTACTTTCAGAGGAACTCATTAAGATCATATTAGTCATGAAGTCATGAGTTCGCACGTTTCAGGCAAATTTTACCCAAGTATCAAAATCTGAAGCATAAAAATAGTCGTTCGCGAGAAGAACAGTAGAGCATATAATTTTAACGTAGGTATACAACATTCACAAATTAAGAAAAATTCTCTAAAACGGGCTTCCTCCAGAGGATTAGAGTGAAAAGGAGAGCTACAAAAGTTTTTTTTTCTGATTGATCATCAAACTTTCAGCACGGACGAATTCAAGGTGGTTCTGGTGGGCTTAGCCCCCACAACGGACATTTAGCTACTCAGAGAATTTTTCAAAAAAAAAAAAAAAAATTTAATACAAGGGGTCAGCGGTAATAATTAGCTGAAAGATTCAGAAAAAGCATTATTTTTTGTGGGGAGGACCTTCGCTTTAGTATCATTTTGGAGCAGCCAGTGGTCGCAAAAATTTCTCGTTCGCTCCGCTCGTGAAAAGTTGTCATTCTAAAGGCCGCTACATATGATTCGTCTTTTCACATTTCGTCGTCTAGTCTGGAGTTTCGCATTTCGTCTCCTCTCATAAAATTGAAGCCTGCAGACAATTCAGTTTCGCCGAGAAATACATTAAAAAAGTTTTTGGTGAAACAATCCTTTGATTTCGTCCAAAAATTATTTGGGCTCTAGAAAGGTGAAAAACTTTTTTTCCGGAAAATAATTTTGGGGAAAATTTTTTCGCTTTGTGAAAAAACTCAACACGAGATGCGCGAAACAGCGCGAAATTGCTGAATGCAAAACGACGAATCGTGGATAGCGGCCTTTACATCAAACCTTTCGGACCTTTTTCCTTGAGTAAGGTAGATCTTTGGAAGATAAAGTTGAGTGACAGGTAAAAACTTGACCAATACTTATCGCGCCCCCCCAAAAAAGTTATGACCAAAATTCGCCTATGATAATCAGCTTTAGACTTGGCGACTGGAACAACAAAAGGGAAAGTATAAATTTTATAATTTTCAATCTCTTCTTTTTTCGATTTTTTACCAAATTCAGCCAATCAGTTTTCATTTTAACTGAACTGCCAGAGAATTAAAAAAACAAGAACAAAATTAAAATAAAACATTTGAGTCCTCATAAATTTTCACATACCGAACAGCGAACAAGATAAAATTTTCAGCAAAGGTTGATGAAAATTGAACTTCAAGTATAACTTCAAAAATAAACAATATAAACATTTAAAATGGCAAGAGTTTAGAGGAAATCAAAAAATTATTGAGAAAATGGCCAACAAAATAAAAATAACTTTGTTTTCCTTTACAGAATAAATTATAACTAAACAAAAATAGTAGACTAAAGGGTTTAGCAAGTTTATCTTGACATTTCTTCAACATTCATTGCCAAAGTCCCACGACTCATATTATAAATTAAAACGGTATTTTTTACCAATAAAATATGAAATTCAAATTCTAAATTTTTTTAAATAGTGACACAAAGCCAAACAGTTTACGTTAAGTACGAATTTTTAAAAAATAAGTGTGGGGACATCACTCGTATGAGGTAAAGGGGCTTGCACCCCTCAATGACAGTTGCCACTGAAAGGCTGGCTAATATTTGTTTTTATGACGTTAAACAAATGCACAGGTTACATTTGAACGTAGTTACTTATAACTACATTCAAGTAATGTACAAGAACATAACTGTGACTAATAAAACAATTAAGGTGATGTCACAATTTGGTACATGAACCAAACCAGTTTACCATTTCTTGTCTCTACAAGAAATGACAGACTACCCTTATACACAGACGTACGTATTCACTACGTATGTGTGTATGTGTAAATAATCCCCTATATAAAACGTCCAAACTGGCTTTAAAATCACCAATGTTTGCCCAGGTTTTGGCTTACCTGTATGTGTGTACATATGAAGTGGCAGAACACGTAATTAATCTGTTGATTACTTTCTTGTGTGAATATTATTAAATTTCAATAAGCTTTTATTTATTTATTTATTTATTTATTTATTTTTTTTGGCTTTAGCTTCATACAAAATAAATATTAATTCATTGCGGAAGGTTGGCTACAGTATTGATATATTTTAAAATCGCTGTAGTGAGTAGAATAAAAGCTTTAACACATTTTAAATAATAGATGTTTCGAAATCAGAAATTTTTAACTCTACATAGTCATGAAAAGAAGTATTACCTACTCCTCTTTCTGCCGAGGCTGAGCAGAACATTTCTAATGTTATTCTTTCAACATTGTACAGGAAAATAATTTCAATAAGAATATATTCCGTCAGACCCATATGTTTCTTCAATTATTTTTCGTAATTTCTCACGAACTTCCCCATTGTCACTTTTAATGCTCCACCATACGAAAAAAGTAATTTTTCACCAAGTTCGACCAAATATACGACGAACACGAGCATGCAACGAGTGCACATAATGTATCAAAGTAAAACAGAATTCGATACAATTCAGAAGAATTCGAATATTCGGGTACTTCATCGTAATAAAGATTTTATTTTTCGAATTTTAAAATTAAAACCGACAGGATCGCTCAAAAGTAGAAACCTAAAAGATCGGTTAGCTGACTATGGGTTTTGTTTTTCTAACTTGACTGAAGAAAAAAAATTCCAACTTAAACAAAACAACGCTATAATTTGAAACATTTAAATTGAAAAAGGAGGGAAAACACCATATTCTGGACTTTTACAAATGAAATACAGGAGCATAAACTCAAAATTTTCATTTTCATCGCACCTATTAGCCTGCATGAGCATTAACGCTAATGAACCGTTATTTGTTTAGATAGGAAACAGTTTTTCATCTTATCACATCCTATAATTACACAATATGACTTCTCCGTAAATGTATTTCCTTCTTCCTTATTTTATGATAGCTAAAAGGTACAATTCACGGATAGCAGTTTCCTTTTCCAGCAAAAGTATGTTGCATTTTCCTCGTTTATGGTATTAATTGACTTTATCTCGCCTTCATCGACGAACCCTCCTGCAATTCATTGTTTTTCACCGAAAATTTGACAAAATATGTAAAGAAAACGATGGGCAAACGGTACGTAGAATTGACTATTTCGACGAAGCCGCTGTCTTAGACAGTTGCGCGCGACTAATCCTTCTCCTTCTCCATAAATAATTTGCTAATGCAACAAAGTACAAAACAAAAACACAAAAGACACGTTGCTACAATTTAAAAATCCACAAAATAGGTATAGAAAGTACGCAGATGCCAAGAAGTCTGCGTTTTTTATTTACGACCAAGGTCAAGAACGTCAGTAAGAGAAAAAAAAAAAAGAAGAAAAGAAGGATGGATTAATAAAAACAAAGACAGACAAAGAGTGAGCTACACACACTTTAAAAAATAAAAATTATAATATTCTCAGATATCCGTTGGCCATTGAAATTCGTAGTTACCTACAGTATACCTATACATAATATAATGGTAAAATAACCTATAGTATAACAATAATGAAACTCATCAAAAATATTTAAGGTTTAACAGTGTTGCCATTAACTGGTCGCCCGTGTATTGGGAGATACAATATCAAAAATTTATCTGGCGGAAGAATTCGATTGGTATATTATAACATCGGCGAACCGGTTGAAAATATTCAATAAATGGGTTTACGGTAGACCCGTTAATTATCGCTACCTCGTTCTTGTTTGTACGTAAGTTTCAAGTATAGAGGTATTTGGTCGACCACCTCAGATCATTTACATGTAAAAAAAAATATTTTTGATACCCTATAACAAAAAAATTCAAGTTTTTTTTAATGCAAGTATTTGCAGTTTTTAGCGATTCTTCAAACAGCAGGTCAGCACCTATCGTAGACGAATTTTAAAAGGAAATGGGCCACGGGGAGGACACCTATTCCTCTCACAAAATCACAGATAGAAATCCACGTCTAACATAAATCATAAATAGGTACTTCTACGATTACAGAAGGTGAGGTAGCTAATTTTAATTTATTCACAAATTCTACAATAACTTTTCATGTTCTGTCATATTCGACGCCTGGAGTGTCATCTTAAACCCAGACTTGACGACAGGATGAAGGGGGATTCCTCTCGGGCTCAGGATTTTTAGGGGCTCGGCATTCTCGAAAAAAAGGGGAAAATCTACTGAAAAAACACTTAAACATTTTTTTCGCACGCTCCGCTAGACTTTCATAGTATTACAGAATCCCTTAAACAGATAAATCCTTAATACAACGCACCCTGAACATAGATGCAATTCAATTGTTTAGGAGGCCCATAAATTTTTTTCTCCACTGAGCCCGAATTTCCATTCATTGGCTCAGCTTAAACCCCCTAACCATAGTATCCAAGATAACATAAGCGAGGTTGCTAGGCATTTAAAAAAACAAAAAACAAATTACATATAGGCTTGAATCTGGTCTCATTTTTTAGGGGAAAACTGTAACTTTCGAAGGGATTTTTGATTGTTTTAATACACTTAATACATAGTTCCTGAAATATGACAAAAAAACCGTTTACCGGGTCATCTTGGAACCACTAACCTACTCTTTAAATTTATTCTAACGACAGATGAAAGTATTATAACTAATCGTATTTTTCTTAGCTTTTTAAATCGAAAAAAACTCTTCAGGTATCTTTTAGAATTACTAAATTTCACTCATTTTCCAAATCGAGGAAATTCACTGATACCATCATAAAAAAAAAAAAGCATTCTCGAAGAAATATGACTAATTCAAGAGTTGTTCTTTCAATTATAATTGATTCAAGAGTTATTCTTTTAATCATAATTATTGATTCAACAGTAAATATTCGTTACACTCATTTCAAACTGAACATCTAATTCGGATTGAAGAGGATTTGTTTCATTGTTATCATAGATAAGAATCAATTATACTGACTGACAACGAAAGTTGATAGAATACACGAAAAATGTTTCTTATAACGCCATTTTCAATACACAGAACACGATGTTGCGGAGTTACACATCAGCACTAGGCCACCAGCTTAAAAACAATACATACTTACACAATTTATTATGAAACACAAATAAAAAATAAAAGATCAAAACGCCCAATGTAGGTGAAATTTCAAGACTGAAAAACTAAACATATACCAAAAACTTTGACCAAAAATATTAAAGTCAGTAACTCCCAAAAATTTTCGATTAATGAATGGAAAATTTTAAACTCTTTGATAATGTTCCATACTAACGTAATACAAAACACTCCAAAAAAAAAACAAAATTTACGGTCTGACAATAATAAATTTAGATTTTCTACAATTTTCAAACCTTTTTCAAATATTGGGTCTTGATCTACAACGACGTATCTGCTATACCTCGCTCTCATAATTTGATCACACATTAGGCTGAAACATTCGCGGCGGCAGAATTTTTTCAAAGATAGGGAAGCGGGCTGGATTTAAATGTAAGATTCGAACTTGAATTTTTTCGCCATTCTTTCTAGTCTTCTCATGTAGGAATTATTCTCCACCTTTACTCTTGAAACTGTCACCAAAAAGTAGCTTAAACTCTTTTTTTGCCATGGGGGTCAACTCTTCACAAAAAAAACCTGATAACGATCCTGAACTGGTATGAAACTTCCACAATGAAAAAACTGAATCATTCCTTTGGCAATTTTAAAATAAATATAACTAAAATACGTCACTGGACCATAGCAAATGGATTTGTTTACAGGAACGACGAACATTTTACACATTACCTTATACTTTTTCTTGAGCGGGCACCGAGAAACAATACTCTCTCGTTTATATGTTACTACTCTTCGTGAACTGCAAAGTTTTGCACTTTTTTTCTGTTGATATTTTTGGTATTTTTTAAACGCCATAATTTACCCATGCACAACCGCAAGCACACACACACACAAACACACACACAAACACACACAGACACACAAAAACACAGAATTCATGCTGTTTTCGTGCGTTCGTGTAGCATACATATATATACGCACGAAATCCCTTCTCCTGGGATTTATTGATCATTACCACTTTGTTAGCGGCCAAAGTACAAGTATAACTTTCGCCTTTACCGTATACTTTCATATTTTTTATTCGGGTTCCCCTTTCACACTCTTCTAACAGCTCCCCTTTCTCACCCTCTGTCGTTCTTTCTTGCTCGCTCTTCTTCTCCAGTAACACGCATTATCGGCGTCGCGCCGCTGCCACAGTAAACACACCGGCACTCATTCATTAAGAAAAACTTTTTTATCCGCCAAAAAAACAAAAAATTATAGGAAATTTGACAACGTTGCCCAAGTCGTAAATTGATAATTTCACCGATTCCATTTTTCGGGTTCTACGTATTTGGCTGAGGAGAGAAAGAGTGAGAGAGAGAGAGAGAGAGTGAGAGAGCGAAGGAAAAAACAAAAAAATGTCTACTCACGTACACTGAATACAAATTAAAAATTTTTACCAAGAACCTATTTTTTTTCTTCGTAGCCACAAGATGCTAGCAGCAAAGTAAAATAAAAAAAAAAGTAAAGGTTCTTTTCTATTCCATTTTTCTTTACTCTTCCAGAGGAAAACTGAGTGAAAAAATTAATCAAATTTGTTTTAAAAGAGAACTAGAACCGAAAATTTTGACTACAAAAAAAAAATACATGTCTAGATATTCGTTGGTTAAACTCGCTGGAATCTAACAGTTCACCCCTTTTGTCCAATCAAAGACTGTCTGACTAAGAATGTATTTTCACGAGGCACGATTCTAGCTAATTCATGAAAGCCTGGGGATTCGTTTTTGCATTTTTTTTTTTCAGCTACGGACATGGATCACGTCTAAACGGTCAGATTCACTGATATAATTTTCACGCTTAAATTGTATCCCAGTTATACATAACACAGTAAAATGCCTCAAGTTTTGGATGAGAAACATAGTTCTGTTTTATTTAGTCATCAGCTAAGAAACGTATTTCATCCATATATTGTAGCTTCTACCAAAAAATTCCTACCTAACAAAAAGGAGTACCCAATAAACTTATAAAGCAGTAGGCTACCTAATGAAAAACAATATGTCTAATTATCTACATTACATGCAGCGAAAATGCACAAAAATTTTCACCATTATCCTGACCGAAAATTTACCTGGCGTCTTACGTAGGATAAGTTGCGTCATCAAAGACTGATAGGGGGTATTAAGGATCAAGCAATCAACCCTTTTGAAATACATTTCTACTGAGCGAAATTAAACTGGTGGGTTGCATAATGACGAACGAAAGGAATAATAAAGGATAACGGTTTCAACAGATACCTTTTTTGCATGAAGGACATACTTGCGTAATGCAGTAGCACTGAAGAAGTTGCATCATCACGAATTTGAAGGGGTACGATGGATATAAAGAATATTTTCTTACTTCGTATCTAGGTGTGTCTCAAAAAGATTAAATTTTTAGAATTCTGTGTTATCTGTATCTCACATAAGAGATAAGACAAGCGACAGATGTGTTCGTTGACTTTTCAACATTTTCCTCATCGAGTCCATTACTTTTCGATCATAATTTTCTATTTTCAGTAAATACATTTCATTTTTTTATAATTTTGAAGTTTTCTTAACCATCATAGTACACCTTAATCAATATTCACCAGTTACAAGCAACATTCTGTAAAAGATTAACTCTTTTTTTTGTCCCCTTTCTCTGAAAATCTACGACCCATCAATCTTGTAAGTATTTCTCAGAAATAATCCGTACCTTCATTAGATAAGTTAATTCCAAAAACTAAATATTTCCAATTCAAGAAATTAGAGTTATATACGTAATTTAAAATTATAGTAGATAGTAAATAATCTTAGGTGATGTAAACAATAATGATCTTTCTTCGATCTGACGGTGTCATATCTACTGATAGGTAGATGAAATCATCTCAACATCCAACATAGGTAAAATTTCATAACATTAGCAGTCTGAAGAGTGGCGAAGGGGGATGATATAAGCCACCAAAATCGGGAAAAACACTCCACCCAAAGCGAAAAAAACATGAAAATATGTACCGATGAAAAAAATTAAAACAATAATTTGTACTAATTTTCCTTTAAAGAAAAAATGTTGCAGCCTTGAGCTCCCCCAGAAGTTTTGTCCTCAGTTTGCCTTCCAGTTCGAGGCTGCTATGGCCACGAAAAGCCAAGTAAAAAATGAAGAAATCACACTTTGAAGGCTGGACAGGTTAAGCATCCAAACTTTGAGACCAATTAGGTTTTTTGGTTTTTTCATTTTTCATTTTTCATTTTTTTTAGCTACGCTAAATAAACTCACTCCACCCCAACAATTGCTAGTCAGAGTGGATTAGAAAGTCGAGAAAACTGCGCACCCTTGCATTCGAGAGGACCAAGACATCGATGGTAAATCAGAATTTCATTTAATTGTTTCGTCAGTGGCCTGTGCGCACATAAGTACAGCTTGTTGAGTGAAAATTCGAAAATTCTTTCTTTTTTTTTTCCAACAATCTTGAACACATATACAATTTGCTACAGAGAATGGAAATATTTTCAACATATTGCTATAATTAACCAAGTGTAATGCAATTAAAAATTTTTTGTAAAAGAGGCATTTTCTTTTTCTTTTCCAGGCATCTGTTGAGAGCGAGTCAGCAATTCCGTCACGAAATGAAAAAACTCATCGAACGAGTAAAGATTTTCTTTAGACTTTGTTTTATGTAGAAAAACATCCAACACGTCAATAGCCCTTACGCTAGGTGCGAAAATTTGAAAAAATCTTTGATTCGGACAAATAATGTTGCTACCTCAATGAATGAATACGGATTTTAAAAACCCTGGAATTTTTCAAATTAACTCAAGAGAAAACTGAAACTCTGTAAATATTTTCTCCTTTTCTAGCTCAAAATGGAAGCAAAAATATTCTATCCGTATCAATTTCATTAACAAATTTTTCTAGCACAAGTCATAATTCGACAAAATGACGAAAAAAATTCCTTTACGAGTTCACGGACCATCCTACGTTTGTTTTGGTTTATCTTTTGCGCGTGTCCACGTTTCTCTGTCTAATTTTCGTTTTTAATGGAAGAAAAAAAAAATGAAAAAAATGGAGAGAAAAAAAAACTAGCAACCCAAGTCAAGAATGAAGATGGAAACACAATTTTTCTATGCACTCACATGGAACGATGGTATCGTGTGTTGTAATGGTAACAAGTTTTATGTATCATAAACTTAATAAAAATAATATTTTTCTGAACTTCAATTACCTACCGTACACGAAGTTTTAATTTTTTACATAGGTACTTTAATTTCTTTTAACATTCTTGTCGGAAATGTTCGAAAACAATGAGACAATTACAATGACGTTATATGCGCATGAAATTAAAAATACATGAATTTCTAATACGAATTAACAAGAAAAAGGCCAGTTTTCATTTAAACGCTGTTTTATCTGATAAGAGAGATTGAGTACTAATTTTTTTTTTTTTAGTCACAGGTAGTATGAATTTTTACAGAACTTTTTTGAGTGTTCGATAATTCGACTCATTAGAAAACTGTCAAAAACAAGGAAACGATTTCGAACTGAGGAGGAGGGAGAGAGGAGAAGAATAAGAATTAACTCCATCAACAATGGAGAAATTAGTAAATTTTTTTCTCAGTAATGCTGAATCAAACTACCAAAGATTTCAACTAAAACGTTCGAAAGGCAACAATAGTCAATTATTTTTAGCAACAGAATTTTCCTAACAATATTATTCTCACCGAATCATAAGATTTTCTGGCCTCGAAAATAGTACAGTCAATAAAATTGATATCAACTACAAAATATCGGAAGTCTCACAAATCTTTTTTCTTTTTTTTTTCTCTTCCAAAGATAGATTCGATTTTAAAATTTATCTAAAATAATTATTCTGAAATTAACAATTTTACCAATACCTAAGCAAAACACAATCAAAAAAGGCTACCAGTCGATAGAACATGTTGAAACCAACGATGCAATCTTTTTGACCATAAAATTCATTTTTCTAATCTCGATCAGTAAATATATATTAAACATTTTTTCATGATATAGCTACAGTAGTCAGGCAAATTAAGATTTAATAAGTTGGGTTAAAAACGAGTTTTTAAAAAATACGCTTTTATAATTTGAAGAAAAGAATAACGGTGAAAGAGAAAATAAAATTTCTCACTTTTTTTTCCGAGACAGAAAAAAACAAAAATTGAAAAAACAACTGACAAAAACGGATATAAGAGTATGTGTGCGTGTGTCGCAACACGTGAAAACAGCGCTGAAGTTGGTCATCCAGTGTACTTCAACAAATTGAGTGAGTAGAATAAAAGCGTATAAAAAACGAAATAATTTATATAAAGGTGAATTTGATATACACAGTATACCCAGGCTTCACCATCCTTAACCGCTTCCAAAATCCCGACATGAGAAGCATGAGCGTTCCCCCAGGGCGGTGAAAATAGCGACGTTAAGTAGTTTATCAGATTTTTATTTCGCTTAGTTATTATCTGAGCAACAAATTGTTCAACAAAATAATTGAAAGTAGACTAAAAAGAAATCTATAAAAAAGTACATATTTTACACTTTTTTTTTGTTAGGCGCACTGACTTTTCATTGGATTGTGTAGATATCTGTAAGATACGCTAGTATACATATAATATGTAGTCGTAATTCATGTTGGGGAGGTGGTGCTGAAATGTAGTAAGGGCAAGAATTTCACTTCACTTGTCTATCTATACACTGTGAACAGAATTATTGACAAGCAGAACATATATATGTATATATATATATATATATAAAATATACTCACTATATTAGTATAGATACATTGTGTTTACTGCATTAAATAGACCGGTACCTACTTGATAGAAAAATTGCTATTTTTTCAAAAACTAAGGATCTGACACAATACAATGCAAAACATTTTTTATAGATTTTTTAGACTTCTTTCAATTTTGTTTGAACAATTTTTCGCTCAGATGAAAATTAAGCGACATAAATATAGATAACTGCTTGGCGCCAACATTCTGAACCCACTGGAGGATGTTTTAGGTGGTTGTTAAGGATGACGAACCCGACCTAGGTACCAAAATTCAGCTTTCTATAAATTATTCTGTTTTTCAGTCCTCTATTGAGCTAATCTGATTTGATTACGATGAAGAATGTAGAGCACCAACATGCAGTCGCAGTGATAGTTTCCGAGTTAATTTTTCGAACATTTCACATCCAACACACTGAGGACTGGTTCCATATCATATCGGAGAGTCAATCTCAAGCCCGGAATCAAAATCAGTTCGAAATTAACTTTTGAAACTGCATGAATAGTTTGGCGCAATCAAACCTTAAAAAAGTTTGCTAACGCTCACTTCACCGGCGGCACGCCTAAAACAGCCCGGTCAGAACAACAACAAAATTTCTGCAACTCCTTCAGCAAAGCGATTGAAACTTGAACAAGAAAAGTCAAACAACGTTTCACTCGACTCGACACTGTCCCTATCCTGTCGCGTATACTATTTTAATTTTAGACTTCAATAATTGTTGGCTTTGTAATTACGTTTAGAAGTATCTAATTATTTAATTGTAGGGAAAATTTGTTTACCACATAGGTGCGGAAAACAGTTGTTTTCCACCCCTGTTGTTTCTTACATATTGCTGGCCTGCAATTCACTGTTTTCTAACCCAAAAACATCCATCGTCTGTTATGACGTATTTTCCACTAGTCTAAAATTAAAAAATTTAACATCGCATTTACCACTAATACGAATAAATTACCTCAGTTATTCGGTTGCCTAAGCATCATCCGTCACCACGATATCTGACAGTTTGATGTACCAGAAAAAAAAAACAACGTGTTATTATTACTGGTCAATGGTAAGCGATACCACTGTAGGTCTACAGCCTTACTTTAAATTTCGTGGATGTGTTCCATGGCTATACATTCGATAAAACGATAGAAAAATGTGATCAAAAAACAAAAACAACAACAACAACAACTAAGAAAATCTCATAGCTGCCGTCCAAACAACACTGCCACATCAAAGTAACCGTATTTCTGCTAACATTTACCACCCTACTTCATCCACCTTCGTATAACCTCTTTGATAATGTTTACATACGCGCATAGAAACGTTTTTTTTTTTCTTTTGCGAAGATGATTTTGAAAGAAATTTATGGCTAAGTGGAGCACACCATGAATACGGTTGCCTGCAACATGCCTACATGAGACGCAATCTGACTCGTGATAACGCTTCGTAAATGTCAGGAAATGTTTACAGTTTCTACCCTTTGAAGTGATATTCTTCGCACATTCTGTCGGCCTACCACAGAGAGTTGGAAAATAGTACGTACGGCTGGCTGCGAGAGATTCGGCCTGAAAAGCTGCGTGACAAAAAGAAAATCATTTTTCGCAAGCGATTCAATTACGAATGGCACAAATGAAATCTTATTTTTTATTTTATTGTTTTTTCGGATTTCAGTTGAAACTTTTCACGAAAAATACAAACTTCTGCTACGAGTGGTTCTCGTTTTCTTGTGGGGGTCTATCTTAGTTTTTAAAACTGTAACATCAACGAAGCTGAAAGGGAATTTTTCAGTGATCAATGCACAAGAATGCAAGTAACAGATTTTTTTCTTCGAAATGTCAAACTACTTCTTTGACAGACAAAATTTTATAGTGGCTACTGTAAGATACTGCAGCAGAGTACTATCGTGGGTGGGAACATCCACAATCTCCTGCGCGCCTGGCGGGCGTAAAGGGAACTCGCCTACTGAAGAAATGTAGATAGGCGAGTGACTGGGCTGAGGAGGTCGCCGTAGTTGTTACGGATCTAGTGAGCGAGATAGGTGTGTGATGACGTATATTTTCATGTCCCTCGGACGTTAAACCACATTAAATATAAGTGCCAAACAACTGTAGTGTCTCTGCTACTACATGGTAGTGAGAGCATAGGGTTTATCTCGGAGAAATAGATACTTTTTCAAGCATCTGCTTCACATAAAGAAACTCTGAAGTCGGAAATATGGGTATTTTCGATTTCGTTTCAATGTAAAATGAAAACTGAATATAAATAGAATCAGTTCTCACTGCTACAAAATGCTTCCTCTGGCAATTTAAGTCAATGTCTGTAATGGAAATTGATTTAACGGCATTTAGCGTTTGAAGTTGATTTAGCCTCAAATGCCTAACTAATTTGCACTCGAAACTGATGGTGGCTTCGAGCACAATAAAGCATATAATTATGTACTCGAAACTGACGGTGGCTTCGAGCACATGAGTGTAATCACTAATTATGTGTAAAAATAATTTTTCCTTGTGTTTGAAACTTTAATTAGACTCGAACACATACCTACATTGTCTAGAAAAATTTTTTATCTAGATAAAATGTTTCTGTTTATAGTCGAAAGCTAAAAATTAACATTTGACTATCCACAAGTACACGATCTTCATCTGTATATAAGATTTTGTACAAGTCACATAAGAATGCAACACATAATCATGCATCGTATTCTCGTAACAAATGAATGAATTTGAATTTACGGCTAAATTAGAATACCACAAAAGATGAATTTGAGACTACACCCGGCCTCAAATACACGTCAAAAAGCTTAGGCCTATGTATTTTTTCTTTCTCTAATGAAGAAAGAAAAAACCTATAGAGAATAAAATCTCAGCCGACAAAGCCTAGGGAAAATACTCCCCAGCAATATACGTATATGTGAATCTATGATAAGCCTCACATATAACAATCAAAAGAGTCTATGAATCAAATGGACTCGATTCCATTCGACTCTCACTCTCCAAAAAAAATATATATTTCTTTATCAAAAAATTTTTTTATTCATATTCTTGTTTATTCATCGGAAGATTTCGACGTAATTATTATATCAAAAACTAAAATAATCCTTGAATAAACAAAAATATAAAAGAATACGGCAAGTTCTCTGCAACATGTCGCGTTCCCTTTATTCGATCAAGGCTAAAAATTATTCTCACAAAAAATTTTTAGCCGCCCCCAGCACAAAATGCATCGAAATCTGTACGAAGAATTCGATACAAAACCAAGGTCACCATATCTGGATAGGCCATCTTGCATATCGCCTACCCTACGCCAACAACCATTATTACATGTTCTTCAAAAAAAGAACATTAAAAAAATGGTTGACGTCAGGCTGAATGTAATTAAGGCTGTCGATCCCTAAAACAGAGATCGGCACCCCATGGAGACGAAGCGATACCAACACGCTTTGCCTCAATAAACTTCATAAATGTCGACAAAAAACTATTACGTATTTTGTCAACATGCAAGTCTGGAAAGACGAGCAAAAAATCTAAATAGGCATCGGCTCGCGTAACCTTTTTTGTTTTACACACATTTGGATGTAAGACAATCTTATCGCGAAGATAAGTTGTGTGTGTATTGCTGGTCAACACACACACACACACACGGCGATGTTTTTTCCTTTGAATTCTGGAAAAAACATTGCACATACACACGCACACTCAGACAATAGTCCTTCCATTCCAGTCAAGGAGTGAAAGAACGTCTGAATCGATCATGTGATTGACAAGACAACCAATCCAATCTGCAAAAATGATATTCATTATCGTTCTGAACCATCATTCAAGTAACATCGCCATGTTTTGCAGATTCGACTACGAGTTGCTCTTGTGTGTTTTAAGTGTATTCGGCTTCTTACTTACGTTTTTGTTAGTGCGTTTCGTAATTTTTTGGGCAATTGTTTCGACGTTGCTAAACTTTTCAAACAAATTATCGAAACAATCGCGAATTTTTGGGCAAGAACTTCTTGCAGATTCTCGTCCACGTTGGTGCTTCAACTCGTATTTCAAGAAGTTGAAGTCGAAGAAAAGTTTTGGAGTTTTTCGCCAACAAGAATCCACTGCAGCGCCAGTAACACGTAAGGGGTTTTACTGATCCTCAATCTTCCTCAAACTAAAATACGTCAGCAATAAACGGTAAGTAAAAACCTAACAACATACATTAATTTTGCGACATTATCGGTCTGAAAATTATGTGTAACTTTCACACTGCGGGCTTCGTGAACTCTGTTAGGACACCGTTTTTGCATGCTTTAATCTCTTTGTACTTCAAAACATCAATGGCAGAATGCATTAATTTCGTTAGATCAAAACACTTAAACATGTTCTGACCTACTTGTGGGATCCAATTATTTCAATAGTTGGAACTCCTTTTTGAAGAACTTCGTTGGAATTACGAAGCCTAATGCATTCCCCCATTCCTACATGCTGACTGCAAACAAAACTCATTAAAAAATTCGTAAAATGACCCCAAAAACATCGATGTCTTTGGAGCCTAGCATCATGCAACTTTACATCAGGCGAACTCCAACTCTTTGACGCCATCTCGCGTAAATTAATTTTAATGTGTACCGATAATTTTTTTCAAATGCAAATTTTGGATTTGAAAAAGGCGTGCATGACCCGCGATGAATACCCTTCATTGCACCCATGCGTCACACCCAATTTTTCAAAATCCATTTTAGTATTTGAAAATTTTCTTATTTTTAATTATTTTTTTCAAATGCAAATTTTAGATTTGAAAAAGGAGTGCGTGACCCACGATGAATATCCTTCATTGCGCCCACGGGTCACGCCCAATTTTTTAAAATCCATTTTGGACTTTGAAAATATTTTGTCTAAGTATCCCTGTTTTCACAGAATTTGAAATGGAACAACAGGGACACGAAGCCGATTCGCCGGCATCACCTCCTCCTCCACCAATTGTGACACCACCTGCAGCAATGTTTGGACCCGATGGCCAGCCGATCCTAGGACTGTCCAATCAACGTTTTTTCCCCACCAGGCAACCGATTCTGCCAGTCATTGCCAATGCACCATTAGCACAGGAAATCACGCAACATGGGGGTGGCCTTCTATACCAGAATGTAGTCTGCGGGTTACTACGTCATTCAGCTTAGTAACCTCATCAGCACACCTGGCCTCACCCTTGTCCAAGGGCGTAAGGAGCTGCCGGTGATCACCACGATCATCGAAACTCTGAATCAGCCGCCGCCTGGAGTAGCGAAACATAAAATTGTTCTCGCACGCTCCACCATACTTCACCTCCACTCCAGTCAGGGAGAAATTGTGGCGATGTTCCCATTGGCCTCTGTGCCAATGGTAACACCTGAGCCTCAAGTGATCCCCACTCCATCACCCTCTTTGCAAGGGAGAGAGGAGGAGACCGAAGCACAGAGAGGCGCAGGATGTAGAGCAGGGCGTGGCTGAGGACGTTCATCTCAGCAGGAAGCAGAACATCGAGAGGAGCTCTGCCTCCAACAGCAGCTGGAGGAACAGGAACATAAACGAGTGGAGGAACTGGGTGGTCTCGCGCAACAAGCTGTGCAAGACCAAATCAAGCTGGAACACGCAGAATCAGTCATCGACAGAATCCGCCGGAATCGTTCCGAGATGATCCAGCATGTCCAGGTAGTATATGGAATGGGAAAGTACCAATTCTGCGACAAATTTGTCCACCCCGCCATCCAGCAAGGTAATGGTCAATCTTTATGTACCGATTCAACCAATTCCCATAAGCAAAGTCGATTGAATAGCGATCAGAGTGGGTCAGTGGAACCAACACAGAAACATGTGTGCGTTGGTTCCCCCTACCCCACCTCTGAAAGCTCTGTTCAAACTGACTCGAATAATTTAGAATCGAACGCCCCTGTTGGACATTCGAATCTACAAAAACCATTTGACTCAGTAACAGAATTGGTTCCCCGTCCTGTTATTAGTAACATGGCCAACCTACCAAATCATGCAAGAGAGGTGGACCATATTCTCCACTGTTGGGAATTGGACCCCGAAACGTGCGCAGAAAAACCAGCTTTGAATCTGAAACCTCCCAAATACTTCCTCGACAAATGGGACGGCACAATTCTGAACTACCCGAGTTTTATTAGAGGCTTTAATATGTATGTGAATTTGTGAACAGATATTGCGATACCTCAGAAAACAAAGTTATTGCAACAAGCAATGCCAAAAGACATTGTAGAAAAATTTTCGCACTTTGCACCTGACGATGTAGGTTATAAACAACATCTTCAATTCTTGCATGATAGGTACGGGGATCCAAGTAAGGTCAGAGCAGAAATCTGGTATAAGATAACTGACTTCTCTCATATAAACAATACGCTGCAGTCCATTCAAGACACTGTGGATGGATTGGCAGTACTCGTAGATCGTTATTGGCTGGTATCACCTGTTGTAGACGAGGAACAACTGTTCAATGTTACAGTGAAAAAATTTCCACCTAGGTCTTATAGGAATCATCTAAAAAGCAATGAACGACACGTTTCACACTTGTTCTCGGCCATTAGGGAATTTATTAAGATTGAAGAGATGTTCGATAAGCAACGTCCCTCCAACAAAGACCCTAATAGAAACACAGGTTCATTCAAAAAGAAAAAGCCTAGAGGAAATTCAGAATTTTTGGCCGCAACCTTCCAGAAAGGTAACGATCAATGAAAGGGAAAGGATAAATCCAATCCCAAGAAATCAAATAGACAGAACCATAGTGATTTGGGAAACTCATCTAAGTCTCCCAAACCCTCTTCTGTTTCAGAATGCCAAGAACAAGAAACGTTGAACCAAGCGGCTCAAGACACTTCGAAGAGCATCTTGAACCTGGCTCACTCAGCACAGAAGGCATGCCTTTTCTGCACCAACTGACACCCCTCTTTCCTCTGCCCCGATCCACATTACAACACGTTGGAACAGTGGCAGAGGGAATTTAACATCTGTCAGTTGTGCACTCGTTGCGCAACTTACCACACAATGCAGGAGTGTCAGCAGAAAATTGCCCTCTGCTGCCGGTGGTTTAACTGCCACACCACCACCTACAACAGCTGCCTGTGTCCAATGCGCCGTACCCCATCCAACGAGAGCACGGGGACAGATGGTTTGCGACCTTAAAGCAGTGGAAGGACGCACACAGTAAGCACCTTGTTGATTTTACTGAGGTTTCAAAACCAATCATTGATTTTGATACTATAAAATCACATGTTCCACAGGGCGGCTGCGAAAGTAAAATTTTGCGGACAAGTGGAATGGTGCAGCTCAATGTGGCCCAGAAGGAGTGCTTACCGATGAGTAGTGAGTACTTTTCATCATTTATTTGCACCAAGAAGAGTTCAACTTTTCTTGTTTTTCAGGCGTATGCTCAGTCACCACACTTGCAGAGGGCAGTCAAATTACGAGGGTTTTTTGATTGTGGTAGTGTAGACACCTTCATTACTAAGTCTTATGCTTTCATATCCTTAAAACTAAAAGGATATGAAACAGAAATTATAAGACTTAAAGGTGTGCAAAATCAGACGTCCAACGTCTTTAAATCATGTCTAGTAGACTTTGAAATTCTGACACAGAGAGGGTTAAACCTTCCGATTACTGCGAAGACTATCAATAGAGTCACGCAGAATCTGAAACAACCCAATTTGTCAGAATTTCATAAAAGTTTCCAGGAATACTCTGGAATTGAGTTCTCCAAGATAGACGATGAGCATACGGTTGATTTATTGTTAGGCAATGATTACATGTGGTCGTTTGTGACAAATGTACAGCATATTTCTCCGACTCTAACTTTGATAAAGACAGAGTTTGGATATATGTTGGGAGGTATCATCCAAAATCAAAAACAATTGGATGATATCTTCACACCTACCTTTTTAACCATTCCACAAGAGGTTGAGAATTTATGGAGGTTGGACGCCATTGTTATCGAATCTCACAATTTGGTAGAAGCTCAAGCGGAAGCTGACGCTCTTCAACTCTTTTATAAGAATGTCGAATTGGTAAACAATCGTTACCAAATCAGATGGTTGTATAAAAACTATCCACCTCTGTTGGCGGATAATTTTAACCTGTCATTCAAAAGACTTGAGCATCAGCTCCCCAAGTTACAAAAGTTACCTGAGTTCTACCAACATTACGACAAATATTTCAACTTACTCATAGAGTTGGAAATGATAGAGAAAGTAGATCCAAAATCCAAGCCAGATATTGTACACTATCTGCCACATAAAGGGATCTTGGATCTAACGAAAAGCACACCGCTCAGGCTAGTATTTGACGGGTCAGCAAAGACAAAACAATCAAAGCACTCAATCAATGACTGCATGTTCAAAGGGACAAATCTCTTGCCAGATTTGCTCCAGATACTTTTATCTTTCCGTAAGGATAAATATGCCATAATAGACGACATTAAAAAAGCTTTCCATCAAATAGGGTTACACCCCCTTGATCGGAATGTAACAAGGTTTCTGTGAGTCCTGAATCCACAGAAACCGTTAACTAGGGAAAACTTAGTAATCTTCCAATTCCAACTTGTTCCTTTTGTAATTGTGACAGCGCCATTCTTGTTGGCGGCAGTTCTGTCACATCACTTCTAACAGGCAAATCCGGAATTTTACAAAAAACACGCCGATAATATATATGTGGACAACTTAGTAACGTCGTTGCCCACATATAATGAAGCTAAGGATTTGCATGATCAGGCTAACAAATTGATCGGGGACATATCAATGGAGTTGTCACAATGGGGCACAAATTGCACCCCATTACGCGATGACTTTGCCCCAACCACGCATTGACAAAGCTGATTGTTAAGGTTCTTGGACTTTCTTGGGACATGGACAAAGATACACTTTATTGGAGTCCTACCAAATTTAAAGACCAAGAACCCGTCTGGTCAAAGAGACTGTTTCTTAGAGCAATCTCACAATTTTTTGACCCACACGGTTGGTTCGCTCCAGCTTTCATTCCTTCACGAGCTTTTATTAAAAGGCTTTGGAATGAAAACTACAAGTGGGATGAATCCTTACCTCCGTCACTACAGCCAATAGCGACAGAACTAATACAGGATTTGTCCCAGTGCACAACTTATTGCCTTCCTCGCCAGATATTCCCAGGTACATGGGGCGCAACTGCACATGTTTGTGGATGCATCCCAGGTAGCCTTTGCTATGGCAGCATATTTAATAGGCTACAGACCAGAATCAATCTGACTCTGATCTACCACAACCTCACAAACAAGCGAGCTCACAACAACAGCTGGATCAATCTCACAAAAGTTGGATAGACCCACTAGCAAATTCACCTTCTGAGAGCTTTATACATGAACCATTAAATACACCATTCAGCATCGATATAGACAAATTTAACACTCTCATCAGTCTTAAGAGAATCTTTTACAATTGCCTAACAGCTCTCCGAAGATTCTCGAGAAAGCGACTCACTCATTGTAGGTTGGTTTCTCCTTGGGCAATACTACCAAACAACTATCAGTTTGCATTACTTTGCTTCATCTATGCAGACCAGAAAAAATATTTTTCTGGCCTACGTAATACACTTCTGTCCCATAATCCACCGGAATATGTGGCATACGAGAAGTTTCATATTACCCTTGACAAATCAGGACTCCTGAGGCTGAGAAATTATTTGCCTGTAACACCGTTTACCAAAGACATTCTGTCTCCGGTGCTGTTACATCCAAAATCTCACCTCACCAAATTAATACTGTTGAATGTTCATACACTCAACAGCCATACAGGCATTAAGTTTACACTGGCGGCCTTCTGTAAGACCTACTTCGTACCAAAAGAAATGAGGATACTTCTCAAAGTATTAAAATCCTCTTGCTTAGTGTGTAAAAAGCTCAATAAGCAGCCTTTTACACAGCCAACCCATTCTGATATCCCTGATTTCAGATTGGTACCATTCACACATCCTCTCACCTAGACAGGTGTTGATGTATTTGGTCCATAATCAGTCTTCAATGAATATTTACTAAAAAAGAAAAAGGCTTTGGCAACTCCGACATCACCTCCATATAAAACATGGATTCTGATATTTACCTGTCTATCCACAAGAGCAGTGTACTTTCTCTCTATCTCATCTCTAACCACACAAGAAGTGTGGATGGCGTTCCAGACGTTCTTTGCAGATTGTGGAATGCCCAGGGCAATCCTGTCTGACAATGCTGCTCAGTTTAGGCTAGTTGCAACAAACTAACCCCAGTTCTGGGAAGCAATCACGTCAGATAGTTCCATCAGTGACAAGCTTATGCAAAAAGGCATAACTTGGCACTTCACTCCACCTAAGGCTCCTTGGTATGGCGTGTCATACGAAAGACTCATTGGAATCTTTAAACAGGCTTTTGAAAAGGTCATGGGCCCCCATTCTCACCATTGCTTCAATTTTCAAGCAGCGCTTAAAAATATACAAGTGATGATGAATGAGAGACCACTCTGTCCTGCAGTCGATGAATGTGAGCAAGCTACTTTAACGCATGCACACTTTCTGCACGCAAAGTTCAGAAATTTTACCCTTGACCTAAACAAGCCTTTTGACAAAACCACTATAACGTCCAGAAACCTTCAGGGCCTCTGGAACACTGACAAGGACAACCTCAGTAAACTCTGGGCTGTGTGGAAGGGACTCTATCTCACATACTTGTGGGATAGAATCCCCAAAGGGGTAAGCAACGCTTACCAAACAGTTAGCTTCAAACCGAAAGTTGAAGACATTGTCCACGTGTTGGACATAATGACAAAACCAGGAATCTACAAGTTAGCCACTGTAGTCAACCTGATGACATCTCGCAATGGCCAAGTACATCACGCAGATGTTAGGCTACCCTCATCTAAAATAGTGAGTAGGCCTATTAAGTTCTTAGCTCCAGTGGAGATAAGTACTGACAGTGAGGACTCTAATCCATCGTTGGATTAGAATCTATCCGATTAAGATCTGTAAAAGCAGGCATACATGCACGCACTACCTACAATTCCATGGCCGGTGGCACCACTGGAGTTGTGCTATCTTTGAAGTCATGACAAGTCAACCTTGCCAAATACTTACTCTACCATCCAGCTACCTATTCAGATTAGCGGGTAGAGGTGATAGCAGATCGCGATCCACACACACCGAAATTGTGATAACCTTGTCAGTGTCACAAATTCATTTAAAAAATTGCTAATTCTTACTTTTCTTCCTTACAGAGTCACTCCTTTATAGCGCTGACACCTGACTGCCCTTCCAATGAATTGTCCGGCAATTTTGTTGGACCACAAGTCAGAAGATGGGACCCACATGTGGATCTCAACTTCAGAGGAAATAAACTTCGTTTTATTATACTTATTTTAGATTTGTGGCCCAGATTATAATCGGTAGTAACTTGTACCATATATGTATATATTTTTTTGTAAATAAATATCATTTGTGTACTTGTGTGTGTATGACAACTAATCTCTTTTTTTACAGATCTTGTAGGGACGAGTGAATCCCCGAGGATTCACAATGGACACCACCCCCAGTATCGTGGGTGGGAACATCCACGATCTCCTGCGTGCCTGGCGGGCGTAAAGGGAACTCGCCTACTGAAGAAAAGTAGGTAGGCGAGTGACTGGGCTGAGGAGGTCGCCGTAGTCATTACAGATCTAGTGAGCAAGATAGGTGTGTGACGACGTATATTTTCATGTCCCTCGGACGTTAAACCACATTAAATATAAGTGCCAAACAACTGTAGTGTCTCTGCCACTACAAGTACCACTAGTTATCGAATGTTCTAATTAAGGAGGGCAAGCAATTTTCTGTTGTTATTGACCATGGTATGTTTTCAGTTTCTACTTAAAACTATCAAGTATGAGATGAAAAATGATTGAGATTAATTATTTTGAATTCAGATTTACGATATGTTCCAACTTCTGGGAAATACATTGCAAAAGGGGGTACTTAGACGCAGTTGAATTGGAAAAGGAAAAATTATGAAACCATTCTAATACTATATATTCTCTTCTGCAATGGATGGATGTCCAAATATTCCTTTTACAAGGCAAAGAATCCATACCTTAATATTCCCTTTTTAAACGCAATGGTGACATATTGTGCTGACACAGCAACACCAATACGCTGCAAAAAATAACATTAAGAAATCAGTGCAATGGTGCCTGAATGTTCTTTTTTGGAATGAATAAGTGCCCAAATGTTTCCATCTTCAATTTAATGGCGACAAATGCTGGCATCAATTCATTCCGAAAGGAAACATTTGGACACCGATGCATTGATATTCCAGCACTTGGCTTCTGAATAACTTTAATTAAAACTTGTTAATTCAAGTGAAATTTACCTAAATTTTTTTTCAACAATTGAATTAGTTTAGGATAAAAACCAGTTTTTCAGGAAGACGATTTTACAATTTTACTAAAAAAATAAATACACAAGGAATTTGAACATGAAAGATCTACTTCACATGTAGTATAATGTCACTACATGATGCCGTAAGAATGATTGAAGATAATAGATGAAATTTGTGTTCATAAAGTAAGCATGTCGATCGGTGATAACTGATAAAAACCAAACATGATTTTAAGTGTCCCCAGATGTCCAACCTCATATTTTGTTGCATTAGTAACTAAAATAAAAGCGTATAAAGATAATTTATTTCTTTTCGATTTTCACGCAATAATATCAAATAATATTTTGGAAATATCATCTCGATATAATTTTACATTTTCAGGAAATCGCCTATCACTAAGAATTAGGTATTTCACATCAAACCAGTTTCTTGTGAAGTAAAGCTTCAAAAACAAACGTGATCTGTCACATTTATTTTGAATTCGTAGTGGATAGACTAAGAGGCAAAATAAGGAATTCTCCGATCAGCCCAAAATCATTAGTCATTTTTTTTTTAAAATGGAACAAATAAAGCAAGTAATGAATCTGATTCAGAATCAGAATTGAAAGGAAAAATCAAAAGGTAAATTATTTTCAACGAGCAAAAATATAAATTTTAAATTATTACTCGAAATTGTTCTTATAGGTAATTACTTCAGACGTTGGTTTCCCTTTTTAATGATGATAAAACAAAACGAAAAAAAAACCGCGGATTTTAAACGATTTCAATAGATCGAATGGGTAGTCTAACCAGTTTTCTGTGAATTGTACAGATATTCAGATAAAATAAATCGAAAATGTGTAATATTTTTGCCAGTGTTTTCCATTCAAAGTTCGAAGTAAAATTTGAGATAGAAGAAAGAATACGAAGAGAATCATATAATGCGTAGACCAAACAGACCGTTAAACACTTCCGTAATTAACTACTTACTCGAAAACTTGTATCTATAAAAACATTCAGTTCAGTTTTAGTGATAACGGCGAAAAATCACAACAAAATTATAATTTACTTATTTAGAAAACAAATAATGAAAATTTAGAAGTTTACCATTTTACGAAAATAGTAAATATTACTAGCTATTCCTGATGATAACATGAAATTGAAATGAAAAAAGAAAAACGACCAGCTCGAAAAAAATTGATGGCAGTCACAAAGTCACCCTGGCAAAGAGTCTAAGAGTCTACAAAGGGGTTCAAGTAAAAGTAACTTACAATATAATATACAGAAAATCTCGTATCAACTCAGTGTAGATGATTGCCTGTGGGCACAATTTGAGAAGGACGATTAGTTTCCTTCTTTTTGTCTACAAATTGTAAAAAGATGATGAAAGTTAGAGAACGTTGAGATAAGGTAGATATGTGATTATTTAGGTGCGATAAGTTAGCCACACCTAATATAAAATATTTAACACTCTGGTTAATGCTAATGTATTCTGGTAAGAAATAAGTTGTATCAAATTGTACTTATGCTGTATACAAAAAGTGTCACAATTCCAGCCAGAAAAAAATTTTTTTTCAACTAAAAATCGAACTCCCATTACAAACCCTTTTGAAACACCAGATTTCTGGTCCTGTGAGGTATATTATATGATGCCACAATTGTTAAATTTGATCAATTTGGGTGCCATAATTACACATTAAATCTGTACAAATTTATACTATACTTTATAAATTTGAAATTAATTGTTGTCAAAAATTTTCATGGGCCATAAAATGAAAAATGTACCTATGAACTTCATCGGTTTGAGGAAGTAGGGATCTGGCCCCTTGATGATAGTCACCGTCAAAAGGCTGGAATTGTGCACTGCATGTTAAACAAAAATACGTTTGTTTGTAATTACTAGCACATTCTTGCAAGTACGTTGCAATCACCTATCTGAGACTAATTGAGAGTTAATTCTCACGATGATGTCACCAAATCCGTTATCAGTGCACATGCCAAAATTTACAGGTTGTCATAACAACTGCGAATTACGTCGAAATCAATTACACATAGACATATGTATTTGGACATATATGTGTCAGTGTATATGCCAAGAGTCGAGTATAAAAGGCGTCAGTAAACAATGAACTTCAGCCCATGTTTACTGTAGTTGGCTCTCCTGCGTGTTTATATAAAGCTGGTAAGCACGCAAAGCTGTTGAGCATCTTCAAAAGAGGAATCTCTTCCACGACATTAGATATTCCACAGTACCGAGTCCTTAATCAAGATATTGCCATGAAAGCAATTTTTATGGGCAGATTTTCAAAGAAAACCAGCTTAAAAATAGGATAACGTCTGTCTGCATTCATTAGGGAGGAGTGAGTGAAATAATGAAGATAATAGAAGCTCGGACGTCTTATTAGCCACACCGAAAAACATGAACCAGCACGACACTTCCCTCAAATGAATAATTCAAAAAGAGGTGGCACAAATACCTTCCAAGGGAAATGTCGCGAAATGTAATGACCAGAAGTGCCTTGAAAAATACTTGCTTCGAGACGAACGTCATATTGCTGATGATATTTAAAAATTCAATGATATACGCACTTTTCCCGAATTATTTTTTATGTACTTTAAGGTAATACTTGGCTATCCAGCTCACTAACGAAAAACAAAAACAAGAAAAAAAACCATCTGATAATTATGCTAACAACCAACATCGTCATTCTGTCTCATATCGGTAACTAAGTTCACAATTTCAAAACCCTCTTGAGGAAAATACTTTATATGAGTTGTCACAATCTCAAGAGAGATTATTCGTCTCTCTTCTCTCCGACTTGTGCATGTCAACACTCGATACTTGAGGACATTTAAACAAAGAAGCCCTCAAAAACGAGTCTTGATAAAGGATCTGGGCAAACTAACAACACGACACGAAAATGCTGTTGATTGCAAATCGTGTCATTCTGATCCTTCATTAATAGTTTATGCAAAATTCAAGTAAAGTACGAAAACCATTTCGCCTATTATAAAGGCCTATATCAAGTCTCAGTAACTATCGGAATCTAATACCAAGCAATGCAAATTGCGTATCTACCTACGCCTACAATTCCCAAGCACAAATCAACTCTTACTACGAATAACTAATTAGCAGATGTAAGTATGAGCTGCAAATATGCTAGTCTCTGGTTCCACAAGATGATAAATGTGTTATTCGTCGTCAACAAACAACTATATCAAATGGACCTTCTACTTTAATTAAAAAATTCTTCGCTCGTCTCTTCCTTCGCCATGCACACAAATCGTTATTCGAAAATATTTATTTTAGTCGCTTAATTAGGATACAAGTGTTCGGAAATCACATGCTGTACGAGTCTTCCGCACACTACTACACGCCATAATCAAGAAGTAAAAAAATACACATACATTCAAAATAAAAAAATGGAAAATAAATTCTATTTTTTAAATTTACATGAAATTTTGAATAAAAAATAACGAAAAATAATGTATCAAGCTAGTAATTGGAACCCAAAAGTTTAAAAAAAATACACATTTTCGACATTTTTTCACCTAATAAACTACATTTCATAAATTTTATTGAAAAAAAAATAGCTGATTTGTATTCGTAGGTACCTGGGTTGGTATAAAATATTTTTCTCATTGTGGAGCTTGACTATTGGCTACAAAGTGATTGAGTCGTTTTTTTTTCTGTTTGATCACTAGAACAAAAATTTACGAACCTTTTTACTTATTCTCTAATATTACTTTTCGGGGTAGGGGAGCTTGGAGTGGGAGGAAATAATATTGTGCGGTTTGTACGTGAGAAGAAAAAATCTATCATCCCTCCAGAAGTAGTTTCTATTTACGTCACAGTACATCATATTCATAATATACGTATGATCTAACGCTACGACCAATTTTCAACAAAAATATTTACGCCCGAGTATGTATGTCATTCGTCGACAATCGCGACGTTTTATGGCCATATCCAAATCATTTATAACTTACAGCAATATATATATATATATATATAGTGTATAGAATTTATATATGTACATGGTGTCAGTGTGAATGCCACGCGTATCAAGCTATACCTACACACACACATACAACACATAATGAGGAGTTGGCCTTCCAACAAAAAGAGGACAAATTTTAGTTAGAATTTCAACGATAAAAAACAACGTGAAACAAAAAACAAGTGAGAAATTTTGATCCCCGAACATTCGTTGAAAGAAAAAAAACAAAAAACAAATAGAAAAAACCGAAAATATAGGAGTGACGGGTGATAAATGAAATCTTTACCGTGCTAATGTGGCAAAAGCATTTCACCGGATAATCTCACTTTTTTTCTTTTTGCAATAATTTACGTCGACTAACTAAAATATTTCGTTTATTTGGAAAACATGAACCACGAGATGGGCCCCGGTCCAACAACGACAGACGCCATTATTACGTAGAACCGAAGTCATTACTCAAGAGTTGGTATGGTGAAGTTATTTCCTGATTAGACTAAATGAAAATAATCAATCGATTGGATACAGACATACAGTTATACGATGCAGAGTTTTAAAATAATTAAGATCTGGAGCTCAGGTGCAAATCTAATATAATCTAATAGTCTACTCGATAGTCAGTTAAACAATTAATTGTCTCTCCAGCAAAGGTTACCATAAAGCTTTGTTTGAGATTGGGAGATTAAATCTTAGCATTCTCCCATACACCGAGTTACCATAAAGTAAAATGTGAATAGTAAAGTTTTGTGTCGAAACCAGAGGCTGTTAGAGGGGTAAGAAAGTGAATGGGTCGTCCGAAAAGTTTCGGCGGTACGGTACGTACCTGAATTTATTAAAATGAACAAATTAGAAAAAAAAAAGGAAAAACGTTATTCCAGACAGATTTTAGGGAGGACAGTTCCCACTCTGTTCACACTGAAGGACCTCCCCACTGATCGAAGCATCAAGCAAAAGCAATATTAGGCAAGTACAGTATTTTAACTTCATAAAGGTAATAGAAGCTTTTTAATACTAATTTCAAAGTGAAATAGTACCCTTGCTGGTCAGTGGTGCTCGGAACTAATGAACGAAATAATCTCCAAAAGTATATAAAGTTCTTTCAAAATATGATTCATTCATTTCGTGCACTCTTAATAAATCATGTTTCTCATGCACGAAAATACATGGAAGTTCTTTCAAACTGTTCATTCACATTGCGCATTTGGTTGGTAAATTATGATTTCCATAAATGTCAATCAACATATATAGTCCACAAATGAAAAATATGATTAACCAGCAGCAAATATAAATGATCACAAAATAATTGTTTGGATCCTAAGTTGCAACACAACTTCATATCCTGACAAAAATAGTTAAACTATCGAAGTTGATAAAATGATATTCACATGAAAAGGATTCAAGTTGGTGAGTTGAATATTTTTCATCAGATACTTTAGTCATAATCCCAATTGACCGATAAAATGCAAGTTAGCCAACAAAAGACTCTATAAAACGTCAAATAATCAACAAAAAATAGTAAATAGATCCAAAGTTGTGGAATACCTTGTCGTGAGAGATATTCTCACCAGAAGGAAATTCAACAGAATTTAAGCGTGTTCAGCCATTTCGTACGTAAGTACGGGTAAGCCAGAACCAGACCGAACACTGGCGATTTTAGAGCAGGTTTTGAGAGTTTATATACTGGTTTTGGCACACGCACACAAACACACGTACGTAAGGTAATACGTTTGTTAGTGAGAACGGCCAGGTCATATCATCCCCTACTGAGATAAGAGATGTCTGGCCGGTTTGTGTACAAATCGTGACGTCATCATACCGTGTCACAATTCAGTACTCGTACATTACCTGCAAGTACATATAGGTAATTACGATTGAACGAGTTTTGTGTATTTAACGTCATATAGACAAATAATTGGCCTGCCCTTTGGGGCGGCGACTGTCGTCGAGGGGTCCGAGCCCCTTTTACCTCATACCAGTGAGTCCCCACAAAAGTTTTCCCGCCAATTAAATGATTAATTTTTCTTCCAATTTGTCTCACTCCACCGAATTGCGCAAATTGAAGTAGAATACATTTTTTTCTTTTCAATAGACGTAGACTATGCTCAAATCTTCGTTCTTCAGGAACGAAATATGCATTCTATACAATGCAGACACCAACACATTTCATACGACCTAGTTCTGGAATAAAATCTACCATATTTATAACTAACATACCTATAAAAGTATTCCAGTAACACGTGTTCAACACAGTTTTGCACATCCACCCTGAAGGGAATCATTTCTGGTATTATTACGATTCTAACAGAGGCTGAGCCGAATTATATTCGAATTATACAGCGATATTCGAATAAATGGCGTACCGAATACCAAAGTATAATTACATCCAATTAGGCAGTCAGAATTCAACATTTGAAAATCATAATTTTACAGTACGAAATACAGGTAAAGGCTACTTGAGCTGGCGCAGTGAATTGGAAGGGAGCAGAGGGAGGAGGAAAAAGAGAAAGATCACCAAAGCATTTAATTTCCTAACAATATTTTATTCTCTAAACTGAGCTGACCACAAAAGAGGGCGTCGTAATGAACTGATAACCATCGCATCTGAAACACAATTTTTTATAAATCAGTTTGTTAGCCTTCCTAATTTTAAGGCGTTTTAATAGTAGGCTACGTTAGCCAAAAAAAAAAAAAAAATTGTTAAATTCGAACGCACGCAGTCTACCACAAAGAATTTTTCTAATGCATGTGCTATTGGCAAGGTGACCATAAACCCGTATTTTTACGTAGGTTTTAAGAGAAAATCTACATACTAAAATTAATCGGGTATTACGATCCAGGGGTGGGAGTACGTTCATTTTTCTTTTCATGACCCCAGGAAACTTTTGGCACTATTAGCGGAAATTCATATGAGCATACATATGTACACATATATAGATAAATTTACAGGAAATGTGGCGTATTTTTTGCAATGTGGCAAGCCAAAACACATTATCACCCACTTTTTCTCAATAAAAAATGAGGATAATACTTTGCCTCTTGGAGGTTTATCGCACCAGGGAGCTAACTGTATAAAATCGAATACGTACCACCTTTCAAGTTGATACTCCACCATCAGCCCCTCCCGAGATGTTTTAAATCATACTTCAGTTGTTTTCCTGATTTTTCTCGCTTAAGGGTCAATCCTACGGAAAAGTTTATTCTTGGTGAAAAATTTTCTCATAAAATTTTCTCTAAATTATGTCTTTTACACATTTTAAATAGGCGCCATAGTTTTGGAGTTGAAAGCTTTCAAACATTTAATTGAATAAATTTATGTTTTTAGGAGGCTGTAAAAGGGGGCAGAATCAATTTGAGGGTTGGAAACATTTCTGTTTCATGATGTCCATTGCCTAAAACCCTAACACACAAACAATACTTTCCCAAAATTTTTTAAATTTTCGAAATTAACTGGAGGAGGGCAGCTATGGGGGATAGGGGAGGCTCCTTCCAAAATATTTTCAGAGTTGGAAAAATTGATTAGTTTCACGTATAGTTGGAAAATCGTAAAATTTGATGATTTTTTGTTAGCATTTGGCAATTTTCGTATTTCTCTCCCCTCTCTAAGAAAGGCTTTCGCTACATTTTTGGTTAACAGGTAATATGACGACCTAAGAGTGAAAACATTGACTGGTCTCAATGAAAAAATATCAATGTTAACAAAAAAAGAACAACATACTCCCATTCTGACATGGCTGAATGAATAAATAGACAATAAAAAAAAAGTCCGCCAATTTATCTTTTACTTTCTATTAGTGTATGATTATATATGATAGTAAACAATATCATATTTCTATTCAACATAGTAAAGGTCACAATTTTTATCCGATTGTCATGAAATTTGGTACAGACATTGAATGTATTATATTCTAACATTCTGCAAAATTTGGTTTCAGTTAGCTGTACGGTTGAAGTGTAAAAGTGATTTTAAAAAATCTTCAACTGATGTTAAGAAGAGAAGATAAATTCCAGATGAACAAAAGAAGCTGATCGGAAAGCAGTCTTCTCCGTTATTTCATTTGTTAAGCATTAATTCAATAACTTGTGTATGTTTTTTACGACTTCACAACCCAATCAGGTATGAATTCCATTTAGACTTCATTTTCAACGTAATTTTCATCCAGCATTTTGTCAAATACGTTTGACATTTTAATTTTAACATTTTAATTTCACGGTATTCGGGTAGGTTATAAAACCGTGTAAAAATTTTCCAACGTTAACAATCGACAATGTTTATGCGTAAAGACATATTGCTAGGTATTAAAAAAATAAAAGACTAAAGAAAAACACCTACATGAAGTTCAAATTTTGTAAAATCTGTCAAGAAGGCGAGGCATCTAAAATATGAAAAGTCAAAATTTGGCCCCTTATAGAAGCCCTTGGATTCAAGAAATTGGTCAATTGAAAAACTTAACATAAAATTTGAAAATTTTTCAAAAATTTCTTCATTATTTAGGCTTTATTTATTTAGTACCTTGTTCTGTTGATAAAATTCGGCCTGAATACGCGAAGAGGTTGTTCCAAAATACATAAATACTATTGACAAAAATTAGTGAAAAACTGTAATATAAGCGCAGGAAATTTTTGATGGAAATAAATAATATTACATTAATTTATGTAAAAATTTATTATTCTGAAAAATTCAGAAAAATTTCACCAATATTTTAAAAGGAAAGTTTTGAATTTAATTTCTTCTTCATAATATTTGATTTCTCAAAATTTTTAATTACATACTGCTATGCAGAAAATTATACTCACACAACTATATACTGAAAATACATTATCATTCTCCATGTACTTAGAACTTCATCATTTTATATTAATTTTTTATTGTATTTATTTACTTATTTATTTATTAATTAATTAATTTATTTATTTTATTTATTTATTTATTTATTTATTTATTTATTTATTTATTTATTTATTTATCGAGTTGTTTTTGGGTCAAGAAAACCTAAATTTGGTAGGGTGGCTTGCTGCGCTACTTTTTTTTTCCTTTTACATTTTTTCTTTCTTCAAAGAGCAGTCAAATCACATATTTAAAAAAGTCTTAGAACACGAAATGAAAAATGGTGTTGTGAAATTTACTAATTTCTCGTAAATTCCCCATTCGACCGTTCCCAACAGTTACCATATTTACCTTTTTGATTCTTCAAAATTTGGAAATTTCAACTCCCAACCAACTTCCATTATTAATAAAATACCGGCTATCGAACTATCCAACGATTATCTCAAATTAAAATTAAAATTTACTTTCGAAAACAAACTAAGTCTATTTTAGAAATTTTTCAAAAAATTAAAAATCTTTAATTTGGCTGATAATGTTGTTATCACAAATCTGTTTTTTTCAATAAATATAAATTACCATCAGCAGTACAACCATTGACACCCATACGATTTTTATAGAAGTATTAATTTCGTGCTTAAAATGGCGACGTTCACAGAAGTCTTCTGATAACAGGCTGTTCTAATTGAAAAAGTACGAAACTTATTATCAGAAATGCAGTTCGACAGGGTGAAACTTGAAAAGAATTTTCGTTCTCCAAAAGTACGAAACCTCCAGACCTAACTTGGTGTGTAAGTTGTTCTGAAAAATTCTCTTCTGAAGAGATAATCGTGTTTGTGTCAACTGCGTCTTATCATTTTCTACGCAATATAAAAAAGGCTCATTTCATGTTTGAACTCAAAGACATTGATTTTTTTAGTTCTTTCGTTTCACACCACTCACACAAAATTACAACTTGAGGGTCGGATTGAGTTCTCACTCTCGAAAGAACTTGTCGAGAATGTACAAACTAAGTGCTGCACTATTTGGCAAAAAAGAATTCATTTAATCCATCGAAAACAGAAAAATATCAAAACTGGATAAGTCCGGTCTGCAAAATCACTATTCAATTGTTTTATGCGAGCCTAAGTAAGCAAAAACGAAAAATAAGTCAAGTCGTTCGCGTTTTCTCATAGAGCTCAAAAAAAAATATCCTCCAGCCGCAGTAAAGGCGAAAGAGACTCGGAGTAGATTAACGAACGTGGTTTCAGAATAATTTATAAATGAACAGAAAAAGAGTTATCAATAATTAACGTTAGTTCGTAGAAAATGACCAGTCGAAAAATATTGAATAAAATGCTGAATAAATGATAATTTCCTAAAACAGGAAGGCTACGGCAAACCATCGTTAATAAATACCGACTAAGCGCTCATTACCAAAATATAACGAAAGAACAAAGGTTCTACACTATAACACATTTCGTACGCAAGATTTATGCCACCACTTCGAATACATGAACGTACGATAGTAAAAAAGTGTCTCTATGAAAATAAGAATATTATGACTGCTTGTGATCGGCGTGATTCCGGACGGCTGTTTTCGCACCTCCGCAATTAAATCAAGTAAAAATCCAAAAAAAAGTAACAAAAAAAAACTAAAAACTAAATACTGTAAACGAGAAAGAGAGAGAATATCAACTAAATTAGACACAGCACGCTTCGAATGATACGACGTTACAAAAAAAAAAATAAAAATAAAAATAAAAATTACAAGAAAATTAGCGAGTGAAGTCAGAAATTGGTAAACAGCGACATGAATGAAAGAATGAGATTAAGGAGCCGGAAGAGGAGGAATGGCATAGTGGAAGACGAATAGTATTATTATTGAGGAGCAAAGCAAGTTTTTATAATTTTCAAATGGACTATCTCATTGAGAACGTTGGCTGGGGCAGTACATAATAAAAGACAAGCCACCACACGAACTCGTCGTCGACTTCTCAACCGAAAAACGAGTAGGCCATTATAAATATTAAATAACCATATCAATAAAATTAATGTGTAATTTGATTTCTGTTGGACATGAAAATGTAAAATCTTGATTGTTTGAATTCTCGACGCAAGAGTTGCAATATTATGCGCCATCATTTATTTGCCACCAACTAAAGAAATAAAAACTCTAACGCAGCAGCATCTCAGTTAGAAAATGTAGGTTTTCAAAAAGTAGGAAATTAGTCACCAATGAAACAGCTGAAAACTCAGTAATGGATCGTAGTTGATGATGGTATTAAATTTTGAGACTGTTGATCCAAAACTGCACAATTTAAAGCCATTACCTCTTTCAAAATAGAAACATAAAGTCACTTTATGGAAGTACCATCGGATAATCTGCACCGAAATTGACAGCATGTTACAATATATCACAATGAATATTTGCTCCAAATTTTGTAGCTATTAGTCCAAAATTTAACATTATATGGCTAAAATAAAAACGTAAATAACAGTACCGAGCGGCCGATCAGCACCAAAATTAATAGGTCAAGTTCTTTGCTTAGTACTGATGTTCGTACCACATTTCGTGACTATCGGACAAAAACTACGACCTGTATTATAGTAACAGGAAACTGGATCAGTTTTTGCGAATAGTGCCAAAATTTTCTTGAGGTCTTGAAACGAAAAACAAGCTGATACCAGATGGAAAATAATCAGTAGATTTTAATAGAAAACCTACTTAAAAAAGGTACAAAACTCAGAGGCTTGGTTTTTCGATAGAACGTGCGCGGTGTCAAAGAGGTTGCATAATCGCGAATTTTTGGCACTGTTCGCTGTAGATTAGGTAGTAGATATAGGCACTCGTTCTGCTGGGTAACGTCTTCACAGTTCATTCACACAAAACGGCCACGATAGGTCGACGCATATAAATCTGACATCGGAATCAAAACCAATTTCTTCGATTACAAACAGAATGAGCGTCACAAACTCGTAAACCATTAATGAAAAAAAAAAAAAAAAAAAATGACATCGACAATTAATTTTCTCAACCGAACTTCTACCAAGTGAAAATCAAGGATGTCTAGCCTAACCTGCATCAAACGGTTAGATATCTGTGACGACGATCTTTTACAATCGATAGATCGAACAAAAATGGTCGTATATTTTTACAGATAATTTTAATTGCTTTCGAATTAATTTTATATCGAATAGATGGTCGACGACAAACGAACGAAATATTTATGTAGGCTGCTACCGAGGACTGAAAATGGTTTCTTTTTTCATCTTATATTTTTAAAAGGCTGCTATTTAAAATTATGTGAATGAATGTCTACCGATTGGATCGACGACGAAGTCACAGAAATCAATAGATCTGCTATTTCATAAAAAAAAAAAAAAATTATAAATCACCCTTTTGGGTAAATGCATTTATTGGGCAGACCAACACTGACTTCTTATTTTTTCAAAGGTAGGCAAAAAATCAAGAATTGTATCAGAAAAACAAACAAGGTTTTAACATTTCAAGAAAAAGTTAATACCTAGAGAGGAAACGCGGAAAAGATGAGAGTATTTCGACATAAACGCTGAACCCACTTTAATACACCAAAGGAAAGAAATACTCAGATCAACTTCCTGAAAATCTGTCCATAATTAAGAAATAGTGCTTGGAGGTATTTCTTCAGATTTCGAAGATATACATTTTTCTTTTTTTTAAATTGGTCTTCGGCTTCGCGGCCATATTATCTATCGTCATACTCATGAGGATATATATGATGTGGGATTTGGAGAGGACGTGGCCGCGATACGGATGCTAATAATTCACCAATATGAATTTTTCAATCACATACTCGGGCATCAACAGAACTAAAACAGAACCGAACCGAACACATCGCCATTTTGGGTCGGAAATATGACGTCAAAAGCTGATCCCGCCTGCATTCTTTCGACTGTAAGGCTGAGCACCAAACCACTACGCCACGCCGCCGATGAACTAGGATAAAAACCAAATACGAAAAAAAGTCAGATTTACTGACAGAAATCACACAGAGATCCAATGGTTCGTTAACTATGTCAGAAAGTTTCACATTCCTCATCCTCTACGCACCAAAATTTTTTTACTGAGGTGACACAGATAATTCTCTTCCAACTTTTACAATGAATTATTGCAAAAAACATTTTCAGAGGGCAAAAGCAGATCGAAATACATATTTTGTTCTCACACATTATACCTAAATGAAAAGAAAAATTCCAAATGACAAGGATGGAGCTACAATCTTAATAACTGATATGATTCACATTTATTTTGAGAATTAATTTTTGAAAAACGTTAAAAACTGATACCCGATGATCTGGGACAAAAAATTATGTTCACTCAAACCCGGGTTTATGACAATGGAATGGATATATTCATAATCTGGGCTTCCATAAAAAAAAAAAAATCAAGACCAACGACACAAACAACTATTTTAGAATGTAATGCTAGAAATAATTTTTTTTTTAAATATTTATTTGTTTCTTATGATATTTATTGTGTTATTTTATTTTATTTTTTTGTTGGGGGAAGGCCTCTACATAATTTGTAGGTACCTCAAAAATCCACGGAGTTGACCCTGAGTATAGCACACTTTTTCGAGGGAAGTAATCTACCATGGAAACAAGAAAATTTCACCCCAATTTATGACAGTGAGGTGTACCCATAAATGAAAGGGCTGGAGGGATTCCTAGTTTAAAATGTACGACGTTTTAGATACAGTTTCGTATCGAATCATTCAAGAGAAAGAAAATCTAAAGCCTCAAATACTGTTATCGATGTTTTTGTATAACATCGAAATCAAATCTTAGCATTGTAATGTTCATAGGAGGTACTCAGAATTTTCCATTCCAATATCAAGAAAAACCTATTTTTGTACACACGACTATTAGAGGCAACCGATCAGGAAACGAGGTTAATCATAACAGATGATCGTATTCTAAAAAATAAAATTATGATAATGAAGAAAATTTCGAGAAATGTCGCATAAGGTTATTAGAACAGAAGTAACTGCACTATCACGGCCACTTTTTCGTTCTACTTCAGCCTATACTCGAGTGTATTTTGAGCACACAAAAAGAAACGATTAAATAAAAGTTTTCACCGCTAGCCGAGTGCTAATTAAGTCTACGTGAAATATTCACGAATAAAAAGAGAACTAGCCTATTAACTCTAAACAAATCAGATTAGTTCTCCAAGATTTTAAACAGACCTACAGAGATTAATAAATTTCCAAAAAGGCCAACATTTGTAATGATCGTTACACTCAAGAGAATCTTTCAAAAAAAGCAATCCAAATGAACCATTTCACGGCAAGAGATGTAATTATAGGTCATCAAGACATCAAACAACACGTTTGTAAAATGGCAGCGGGCTATACTTCTACTGGTCATATCGTGTTTCCAATAAATCCAATACGAACAACCTACTTGCATCCGAAGGATATTGAAAAAAAAAAAAAAAAAAAAAAAACTCCAGACCGCAGCAATCTTCTTTCATCTAGACAATCAACATCAATTTTCAAATTTAAACCAAAAGAAACAAGTCAAATGTGGCGCAGTTTTTCGTTCCATAATATCCTTTCAAGAGTTTTTTCTGAGAATAACAATAGGTTACCAAAAAAGTTGAAAAACCATAGTTTTTTTTTTTACATATTTAAAACACAACTGGACTAGCCTTTATCTACACAGGGGTGCTTTCATACGCATTCTTCCCTGCTGAAAAAATCTCACCATTCGCAGGTTGGTTGCTACTTCCTGGCTACTGTGCAGGCTGGAAATGCAGAGAAAAAGGGGAAAAACCAACAACCAACAGTCACCATGTCTAATGAGCAACATGTTGCGATATTTCGAAGGGCTATTGGCGGATTTTGTTCCACATTTTCGTATATAGAACACAAAAACGAATAGACTTTGTAAAGGTTACGGTGGGTGGATCAGTCAACACTCGATGATTTTCGCAATGTGTTGCCATTTTACAAATCGACTCGAGACCAAGCCGATTTTGCGAAGCTTAAAGTGGGCGGATCGGCCCAAAATTCGATGAAATTGGCAACGAGTTGTCATTTCAGAAAATAGGAATCCGCAGGTAAGTCGAGAAAGGAGACAGAAAAGAGTGTAAAGTTGAATTAAATGAACTTTTGAGAAAAAAAAAAAAAAAAACCTCGAAAGATAGCAGTAACCCTCCAAATGTAAAAAATTTTATAACAATTATTAGGTATATGAGAACCACAAGAATTTCTCAACAATAAGGTAGGCCAACTAATAATAGGCAAAAGAATGTAAAACTTTAGGAAAAATAAGAGCAAACTGTAAAAGTTCCACAATATTGGTAGTTGAATAATTTCAACGTTCAGTGCGTTATTTATTTATTTATTATTAATTGAAAGTCAACAGGTGTTTCTGACGAGATAGCATTCTTTCATATTTTGAAACAATACGAAAGGTAAATTTAATTTAACCACAAACAATGGTAAAAATAAGGCAAAAAAGACCGAAATTAATATCGAGGCTTGACTCACACAGAACAAAACATCGAAGACCAACTAAGAATAAAAGAATTGACGCAAGATCAAGACAAAGAATAGTTGAGTCACGGCAAGATCTGAATTTAGAGTAGCATAGAAAGGCGTGCGCCACTTGCCCCATGAAAAAATACAATAAGAAAAAGGTATACCTGTGACTTGTATCAAATTTGGGAGAGGACTAATTTGAAAAAAAAAAGTCCCATATCTTAAACCCCGACCCTGGTCTTGGCATTGCTCTTGCATTGGCTCATCACTATGATTATAGTACCAATAATTTACATCATCGAAAAAGAATTCGAAGAGTAACCTAAACCACAACTTAAGGGTCGATTTTTAAGAATTTGATTTCGAGAGTGAAAACAAAGCTTGTCATCAAGTCAGTATTCCGAGAGAGATAAAACATATGATAAATTTTTTTCAATGGAATTTAAACAAAAATGTTCACCCTAATGTTTTTGAGGAAGAAAAAGACACTAAATGTTTCTCGCAGTTCCCAAAAGTCCTACGACTCTTTGGTGCCTGGGTAGGCAACCTACACATGAACTAAAATTGCGTAAGGTAGTTATTACTAAGGCTAATAACAAACCAAACTTCATATTCAAAAACGAATAACCCAAAATACTATTTTTCTAGGAAATCGACGATAATTATAAGGCTAAGAGTCTAATCTTTCAGTGTTTACCAAACAAAAGTTACATATTTATTTACAGAAAAGAGCCAACTGAACGACCTGAAGAAAAAAGAAAATCTCATGATCATCAAAAGTGAAGCACCTTTGAATATATTTTAAAACATATTGAAGAAAGAATATTCACAGTTCGTTCGTACTGTGAAAGTGACTTCTTGGAATGCTCCTCGAAACACCCAACTTTCTACTTCCATCTGAAAATAAGCCAACAGAAAGAAGTTTCGATTTCGTAACACGATACAACGAACTGAAAAAAAAAATGAAACAACTAGGAAATCAGTGAAAATTTCGAGTCGTTACGTAAACAAGAATTGAGGTAAATTAATCAGAAATGCGGTCAATTAACGCAGCCAATATCTGAAGAGAAAAAATTTCTTATATACTTTTGAAAATAAAGTTCTTTACTCAAGAACTACATCCAACTAAACGTGGTAACGTACTGAAATTCACAGAGAAATTGTCTTCATTGATGAATCTCCTTCATCCATCCCCTCCCGCAAGAAAATTCAAGTTTAATCGTCTGACGCAGGAGCATTTTACCTATTCTTATCTGGCTACCGCTTTTCATCAATTTTTCAAGCCCCGCCAATCAATTAAAAGCTCACAATTAGTTTCCTCGATAATGCATCCGGAAAGTCATAATTTGGGTGCTCAGCGCTATAAATTAGTGAATTAAACGAGAACACTATTGTTCCATTGAATACATTTCGTAAAGTCCTCCTCCGCTTTTCCTGGCTGAATATCAGTTTGGCTAATAATTTTCAAACGATATTACCATACTATTTATTTCGTATGGTTGGCCACTGAACGCTGCATGATTTGTTCAAAGGGTCGGTACGCTTTTCTTTCCGGCACAGATAACCATTGCAGACAAACACATTTTTCTTACAAAAAACATATCGAAACAAACCGAACGAAGAAAATAATTTTACGTAACCACAACGTAATGTCTCACACACCAACACGTATCATCTACGCAGCGGAAATGCAATTGTGGCGCCTAATTATATGGAAAAATGAACTCGCTATTAAATTATACATTCTCATTATCTGGGCGCAGCGATAATTACAAGCTAATTAAACGCCGTGTTTTTCTTCTTTTTTTTTTTTTCTACTTATATCTATTATTCTGTTTAATTTTCGTCTCTTCTCTCCTTAGAGGTTTATTAATGACCAAACGATAAAAGCAGCCGTTCAACGCACAATTTATTTACACGAGGTCGTACGAAAACAAAAATAAACACTCGATATTGGATCCAAGATTAGAAGCTGTACATTGAAAAGACCTAAGTTCGTAATTCTGCGTGAGAGTTATTCGAGCGTCCAGCATTTTAAAAACAAGGTCTGCCACTGGTGTTCAGCTGTTTACTTTGCTCTCTAGGTGCGATAAAAGAGCGGAAAGGAGGGGAATCCAAAAATTTAGTTTTTAATATTCTGAAAATTCAACAAAAGGTTGATGACGTTGATGAAGTGAAAAAAAAAATTAAAAGCATCTTTCAGGGAGCGCTACTCATTTTGGTAAACTCGTAGCAATCTCTTATTTTCTCCGAATAATCAACTCAGATTAACATAAGGAGTAGAGAGAGCCCCTGTGTCCAATGGAGTAGCGTCTAAGACTCGCAAATATTAGTGAGTTTTTCTCAGAATTTCCAATTAATAAGGTGGAAAAATGGTATTATTTGAAATTTTTCAAGCAAAATACAGACACACTTGAAATAGGGGAAAAAAATTATTAAGAGGCAGAAGCTACTCTCTCACTACCGCCATTTTTTCATCGAGGAAAAATATTTCATTGCAACAATCATGAATTTCATAAAATATGAGCTCAAATCAAATGATTAACAGTAGGTTTTTTTCCAGGAATATTAGGTTCCCTACTTTTGTAATCACCCTCAGTATATTGATAGGTAAATTATACACATTATTATTATCATTTATTTATTTATTTATTTATTAATTAATTTGTATTTATTTATTTATTTATTTATTTTTTTTTTTTTGGGGGGGGGGAGTGACAATAATTTTACGTAATATTCTCAAAAACCAGGAGCAATCACGAATTCATGGAACATTTCTTCTCTCAGTACGCGCATAAAGACATTATACTCAATGTAAAAGGTAGTACACTCTATATTTCAAATGTTGATACTCAATTGATGGACCATTTCATTTGTTTTTCCCTTCCTCCTTCTCTTTTTTCACACAAGACACCGGTGCAATAGGAATAGAATAAATGAGAAGGACGATAAGAATGAAAAAAATCTGTGCTGCACACACCGTTTGAAATCGCTGAATGACTACTAAATTTACCGGTAAAAAGGAAGAAGAACTCCAACGAGTAGGGAAAAAAAAAGGGATGAGAGAAAAACCATTCATGAGTTTTTATGTGTTTTGCACTTCTAGCCTACACCCTTTTTACGGGCGGCACTCTCCACACTCACTTCTGTGTAGACTATAAAAGAGTTTTCGAACCCTAAACAAATTAATAGCCGGTTTCCCTATCCCTAAATATGTGGGTCAAATATCAGCTGATTTTTATTAATACCGACGGACGTTTGTATTTTATGACTTTATCTTCCGTAATTTTTTGATACAAGTCTACCTATACCGTACAATGAGACGTTTTATTTAGGCTAAGGAGGAGAGAATTTAGAATGCATTAAAAAGTTGTTCAAGTATTTTTTCTTTTTCTATTTTTTTTTTTCCACTTTTCTTTCTCATCATCCTTACGGGCAAAAAGATGCAAGAGACAAAGTGGTTAACCATCGAATGAATGAGAATAGAAATACGACTTTAATTGAGTTTCGACTGCACAATAATTTGAAACAGACTCCTTTTGACACGAAGAGGGTACAACAGTCGCATTGTCTCCAGCGACCAATTTTCAATGGAAAAAGAGAAAAAGTAGGAGAAAGAAATGAAAAGGTGAAGGAGAGAGTACCTCCTCACTTCCTACGCTGAAAATCACAAAATAGACAGCAGAAATATGTAATACCTATCTAAAAACGGCACAGTTTAATAGAACATAAAATTAAATGATATAACCCAGCTGCATAGGTTTCGAAATTAATACAACACGATAAGAAACCAAAAATATTCGGGAAGTTTTCTGAGGCTACCCACTAGGGGAGCAGCTAATCCCAAAATTTCAAACTTTTGGGGATAATTTCAAGACTGTAGCTCTGAGTTGACAATTAAGAGCGACTAAAATTTTGAATTTCATCATTGCCACTCATCAGTTTTGAAAGGACAGAAAACACAACACATTACAGCAGTTGAATTAATAACAATTTGTGCAACTTATTCGGTGCATACAGATGATAGGTCATAGGCTATAAACCTCTAATTTGACTATTAATTTGGCAAACACTTCGGATATTCACTGGCATTCATCATTTTTTGAAGGCACAAAAAACACAACACATTTAAGCAGTTAAATTACAGTCTACAATTTCGAATGTCAACTTGGGCAGCTAATTCGGTGCAAACAGATTATTTATAGGACATAGGCTATGTTAATAGAAGAGTATTCGTTATTCAAATTTGAATAAAAGAACAGTCGCACATAATCAGTGGTCAATAAATTTAGGTATAATTATATTGCTGTCTGTCTGCCTGTGATTTATAATCGGTGGATACTTTGGTTAAACGTGTCGGAAAAAATGGCAATGGTAACGAAAAAAATAGTGAAATTCGCCAAAAAATCACAGCGGAGTAGGCTACTAAGTAAGCCAAATTATCGTTACTGGGTCGCCGTGTACACTCATGAACTATAAAAACTTCAAAACCGACATATCGCCAAAGATAAAGGCCTAACAAATGAAACATCGTTTAGTCAATCAGGAAAACTTGAAAATTATGTGAATATTCTGTGGAAATAAACACTGCTGGATAACTTACTATTTGACGCATTCAATTTTTTGACGACACTAGGGGTACATTCTTCAAAATCGAATTAATTTATATGAACCGCTGTTTGATCGATGAAAAGCAACAACCCACTGCAACCTGCGAGGTAGTAAATAATTAACTGGCGTTGTATCCAACGAAATAGGGCATTTTCTGACTGATTCATAAGTAAATTTCACTGATTTTTTGGTGTACTTTTGTCAGCGTATTTCAACGATCAAACACTCGAGACCGAAACAACCTGCGGATTACATGACAAACCTTAAATTAGGGTCAGAAATTTTGACCATCGAGTACCGTTCTCAAAACAATGAATTTTGATTGTGAAGCTGAATGTTGAACCATCATTACGAATGGACAATATACCTGTTCTCCTACACGGCTCCACAAAGAGACCAGGATAAATAATATAGATACTGACTGGGAATAGTTCGTCACTGAAATCGATGAACTATTATACACATAGACCTATTGCACTTTATTTTCAAATTTGTTTTTCAAAAAGGGCAAAAAAACAAACTCCAAAATTCAAATGAACGAAGAAAAAAATAAATTAGGCTACTTATTGTGTGCATAATAGGCTGAGGAAATAGGTTTGAAGTTAATATGATCGCAAAACAGATCTGATTCGCCGAAAAGGCGAGTAAATTTTAAGGTTCTGAAGTTGGGCATTCGTATAATAAAAATACTGCGAAGGAATAAGGTTGGCTACGGGCACAAAAAACTTGTTGAATGTTTAACGAGTGCACAAAAAGATGAAATTAATTTTAAAAACAATTTTTGACACGGACCATTTAATTTGGTCGACCCTTTTTTTCTTGGATGATAACACACGCAAGGTGTGTGCATTCAGGTAAAGTGATATCTTCATGTTACAAAATCCTTTTCAAACACTGATGTATCTTCCTAAGGCCAGTGCCCTTTGGTAACTACCTATTTATTTCTGTTTGTTGGTTAACAGTTACGATCAGCCGCGATTGGCTCACGGACATTGAATGACGATACAGCGACCATTCATCGAGAGTTATTTCGAGAAAAAAATCAAGTTGAAACTTTTTTAACCGATGAGAAAAAAATTAAGAGATCTTTGTTCAATATAGGAATATCAGTTTTATCATAGTTTGCTACAGATGGAGTGATCGGATCGGTAGGAAAAACATTTTAATTCACGAGGAAACACGCCGAAAATACAGAACACAACGTATGAGTACGGACAGGCGGACGGATTATTCACAAATAAATATTAAAGAAAACCGGCTGCGTTTCGTCAGTTGGTACACTTGCAAGTGAATTGCGATTCTTAATTTCTAGAAGCGGATTTAAAAAAATTGAAGACAAGCCTATCGGCTAGACAAAAAGCTGCGGCTTGTCCAACTGACCCCTCACAGATTCATTGAGCTTATTCTTTTCACCTGATAATAAGACGTTATATTTCGCCACAATTCTTCCGACTTTTCACAAAACAAAATTTGAGATTTTTCACTTTTTATTTGAAAAGAATTTTCATTTTCCTATACCGCCCATAACTTACTGTGATTGTACATCAGTTTTCTAGTATTTTCTCAACATTTTATCGAAGTAACTGCATCATTCAATGAGTTCCCTCAATAATATTACCGTCACATGGAAGAGTATGGTTTTAAAATCGAATACTTTAATAGACCTAATGCTAAAACGATTACCTACACGAGCAGATAAAGACAGAAATTTTCATTTTGATTTTTTTTTAATTTATAATCACTTTGCCTAATATCGAGTAGGTCAAGTATAAGTTTACATAATTTCTGTAATAGGTACTACAGAATCTCAGCATTGGCATGATGTTATCTGAGAAAGTGGAAAAGTGGATATTATTAGGGAAAATCTACTTATAACATAATTATTCGAATATTAAGCATTAGATTTATCAATAGACCTATACTCTTAGAAGATCTAATTCAGTTCAATGTTAGACGAGAAATTATTCCGACAAAATGGACAGTTTGAGAAAGGCAAGGCCCAATCCCATAACCCTAAAGCATAATCTTTTTCTTTAAATTCATTTATATCAACATAGAAATAAATTTGGCGTTTTACAAAAATATTTCCAGCAAATGAGTGAATGTAGAATTCGAATAGGTACACCAACCGATGCAAATTTCGCAAATTATTTCAAATTCGAATCAATTACAATGAAATTTACGGAATATCGCATGAACCTACTATAGACAATATTCTGATCTTTTTCTAATGAAATCTGTCAATTATACTAAGCAACAGACGCCTAAATCAAACGGGTCAAGTGGAAAAAATAGACTGCCAAAATTCAAGATGTGTTTTTTGGAAACCAATTTAGCAATTTTTTCAATAGGCATAGAATTTCTGAAAAGACTGAAAAAATAAATCGATTTTGGTGATAATTCGAATCGCGAGATAACTTACCTACAAGTATTTAAGCGGGTTAAAAGATAATTTTTGGCAATATTTTATTTTAGCACACGTTTCGGATTTTCGGTTCAGGGGGTAACATATGGCATTTTGACCACTCAATGGCTATAAATTAATAAGTAAATCTCTATTCACTAAAAATCATCTGAAGGTCAAATTCATATATTAAATCCTGCTGCATTAAGTTAAAAAAAAAAAAAAAAAAAACATCGAGAAATGAAATACCACCAAAGTATAATGTAAAGTATTTATCAGGTTTTTTTCTTGGTTTCAACTGTTATCATTATTGCGTCAACTCAATCGTGAAATTTTCAACTAACTCATTCGTAACACCTGAATATGATGATTTATCAAACGCGGTTCAAGTATAATTAACATACAAAATTATGGAGTAAACCCCAAGATTGTCGATAAATACAGAGATTAGGCTCTACCTATATAGTTTACTGTAAACGATTAGAAATTAACACTCCGCGAGCCTTTTGCCATTTATTTATTTTTTATTTTTTCATGGAATATCCAAACAATATATAAATTTTTTCTGACACCCGACACTACCAAAAATTGATTTACTTTTTTTTTTTTTTTTTTTTTTTTTTTTTTTTTTTAAATAATCGTAAATAAATTACGAACGTACAAAAGTTTATCATGTAGTGTTTTTTTTTATTTTCATCCTTATGACATCAACGAAATCAAATAAATCAGGATTGAAATTAATTTTCATAATCAAAATTTGATCGACGAAAGATATCGTTTCGGATGTAGAGGCAGAAAAATGACAGTTCTGCGTTTGTAAATTTGCGACGCCGAAAGTTGATAGCACAAAATGTGCAAAAGCATTCGAAGTTTGAGAATGAATATCAGTTCGGAAACCTGCTCTAGAGCTGGGCATTTCTGTACAATTGTCTTCATTAAATAATCTGACTGTAAGAATGAATTTAAGATAGACGATGTCGCGTTGGTGAAAGCAAAATTAGATTTAATGTCTTTGATTAAAATTATAATACTTATGTTGGAGTATCCACATTTTTTTAAGAATTATTTCCACAGATATGTTTCATTGGAGCTTCGGAGGTTTTGAGAAGCCTTTGCAATTTTCAATTTTTTTCTTGCGGATAAAACGGCTGTGGATGGCATAAACTTTTCGCAGATTTTCATGAGAAAACCTATCGGCTATTATTAGTTTTTCAGGCATAAAATTTTACAGTATTTTTCAAAATTTTATGATTTGAAAAATAGCGGGGTAAGAGAGAAGGTCCACGTTCGTTGGTTCGTGTGGCACTGCAAGTTTTACAACTTCCTCACCGGTCAACTGATTCACGACAACGGACAAATCAAACCCTTAAATAAACTAAAAATAGACATCATGTTAGGCTACAATACCAGTGAAATAATAATTTTTAGGCAATTTAGCCATAATGAAATTTCTTACACCACACAATCGCGAAAAAAAGCATAACTGACAAACATCAAATACGAACTCACAAGGAAATACCTACATGTTTCAAATTAATTATTCAATACGAGTCTGGGTTTCATTACGATAAAATGAGTCCTTTGAAAAATTCAACAAATTGAACTATTTGTAAAAATATTCAAATCCCCAAACGAATCGTGTTTTCAAGAAAATGTCCAGAATTTCTGATTAAAAAAGTGATTAAGCTAAGTGAATTTTCTCAGTCATCAAACCTTACATTTTTGCGTTTCTTCTCCTCCCCTCCCCCACCACACGACCATCTATATTAATGAAAGAGTATAAACTTCAATTAGTTTTTTTTTTTTGTTTTTACAAAATTAATCAACTTTAATCATTTTGCTTCCCAGGTATCCTAAATGAAAACGAGGCGTCTCACATGTTCTTCAATTTCAAATAACTTGCGTAGGTACCTAATAACATTTTTGTGCATCCATAATAAGTACCATAAAGTATAGGTGTCATTCATCAAAAATCTGCTATTTTCATTTTTTTCAATTTAGAACGTTCAAGAAACTAGCCGATTTTTGATATTTCATGAAGATAAAAAAATTGTTTAGAATTTTTTCCCTTATATTTGAAGCCTTTGAGGATAATTAGAGCAATGATTTTGTCACTTTTAGATTCAAAATTGAATAAATCATAAAATATTCACTAAAAAATTTAAAAATCACGATGAAAATGATCAAAAAATGAATAGGGAGTTGGGTATTAGTTCCCAGACTAGCAGTTCTGTATCAGTTGAATAGTAATTTAATTAATAAAAATAGATAAATGACTAAAAATAGAATCATAAACGAAAAAAAGAGTAAAAAGATAACAGGTGGAGATAATCAAAAATTTTTACAAATTTAGAAAATTTTCATTTAATCAATAATTTACTATGGTATACAACAAATAAACCGAATTACGTACACTCAATTTACTTTTGAAATTTCTCAAATTTTCAACGAGCAGGCATATCGGATAGAGATCATTTTATTAAATGATCCGCCGAACTTTAAATTTGTTTTATGACTCGAAATAATTTTTAAAGAAGACAACAGAAAAAATCATTTCACAAATATCAGAAAAATTAGGTATTTGGCGCATAAAGCAAAATTAAACGATTAACTTTTCAATGGATTATTAAAAGGATGAAAAAATTCAGTTTATTACGACGATATAGGGTTTAAATCTTCAAATATTTTGTTGTTTTTTTCTATTATTCTTTTAGAATTTGTAATATCCTGCTTACGGTTCGTTGGTTTACTGATAAATTAGCTATTTAGTAAAGGATGTATATTCACACGTTTTGAAAATTTCGCAATTGATCGGATTTACTACAACCATTCGGAATAATTTCTCCTTAAAATTTTACAAATTTAGGACGCGCGGTGGTTAGCGCGAGACAAAAAATCTACGATTTTTTAATAACCTGCAAAAAATAGAACCAATTTTATGAGAATGAGTTCTGACGAACGCGAGCATAATTATTATTGTCGTAGGCTATTTATTAATTCGTAGATATACTCAAATACGGGCTGTAAATTCCGAATAATATTTAGCCATTTTCGATGTTTATGAGGGTATTAATAAATGCGATGTAGCGTACGAAATTAAAACCAGTCGTCTGTCAGAAGCAGAGAATTTTATGACCCCTGCGAAAAATGTTTGTCATCAGGTGCACTTCGATGGCAAACCATTTATTCTCGTGTTTGACAGTGACTGGAGATGATTAGGCAACCTAGCTGGATGTATAGATCTGAGCACGAGTTGATTTTATACATCCGCCGACGAGTGTGTGTTCGCGGTCAAATATGCAACATTTTGACAGGTACTAAAATTATCACACATGCTCGATGGCAGACATTTACAAAGATCTAATTTACACTGGCGAACGTTTCTGAAATTACGAGAATTAAATGCTCGAACGAAAGGCATCATTTTTTCCAAATGATAATTTGGCAGGTAAGGTACGACGTTTACGACTACGTATATTTCAGCAGACGACGTGAAACCTCAAGATGACGAGTTCACATTTGGAAAAAATTTTAATAAATAATATCCACGTTCTTATAAAAAGTAAAAAAACTTTTTGAAACAAAATTTTTTTTTCTTCGCGGGTTCATTTTTCCAAGTACATACACTATTTCCTAATCGTCGTTTAAAATTAAACCAATTTCCAGCTCCTTCGCCGAGAAAATAGGCCTTTATACAGCGTCTGCTTTAGACGCTACGCATACGTTTACTCCAATTCGTCATTCAGATCGTTTTCGAAATATGCAGAATTAAAAAATACGCAAATTTAGCAAGTATCACACTTTTCTACCGCAGTTCGCAACTTTTAAAGCAGTCGGGTGGCATAAATTGATGCTTGAGGCATGAACCAATTCCAAACCGAATTCAGCCGAGATGTAGCGAACTTAATGGTCCTTTGGACAGACAACGACAAAGAGTCAAGCGAACCCTACCGAGTTCGACAATATTCACCGAATTAGCATAGCATCCCAATGGATACCCACTCCACTAGTCAAAACGAAGCGTCTGCATTAGGCTGGAGGCTCGAGCACGTTAGGTTAGTCCGTGCTGATCAATCGAAAAGCGCTTTCCTCATCAACGACCAAATGGTATAACAAATTCAAAGGGTGTCCTACCTGCAATTGCCATCCACGGATAGAACGTATGGTTGGCGGACTGCTGGTGGAGCTGGGTGGCCACCGACGACTGCGAAGACGCCGAATTTATGGAACACGTATTCCAGGAACCGGTTAGCGAGGATGTGACCGACGAGTTGCGCACGGACGCGGCCGACGCTCCAGGACTGGTGGACGGATCGCCGCCGACCAGCCCGAGACTAGTATTGGCGTAGGCGGACACTCGGCTATCCGGCGTACAGGCGGACGGTCGCACCGGTCCGATCAGCGAGTTCGAGGCGGCGACGGCGGCGCCGGACGACGCCGACTGCCATACGTCCTTTGCGGCGGCCGCAACGGCGGCTGCATACCCGTTCTGGTGGGCCGTCGTCTCCTGTTTGCATTCGGATTTAACGCCGCCGCCGCCGCCACCCGACGACGTGTTGTAGGAGCCGCCGGAAGACGACGCGGACTGCGCCTGCTGGCTGCCGGCGTCGTTGCTGCCGTACAGTTTACAGGCGGCGGCTGCCGCCACGGACGCGTCGTACGGACTGTCCGGAGCGCCGCGCGGCTGGTGCAGCGTGTGGTGGTGGTGCTGAGTGGAGGCGTACGGCGACATGCCCAGACCCAGCGGGAAACGGTAGGCGGCCGCAACGCTGTTCTGGTCGTGGTGATGGTGTCCGGCCGCGCCGGCTGACTGATGATGGTGGTGGCCGCCGTAGAAGCCAGTCTGCTCGAAATACGAATTCATGGTTTCGGGGATGGGTGCACGTGGCGGCGGCAAAGATTGAGGGGTCACGTGCAAGTTTTTCAAAAATTAGAAAAAAAAAAACAAAAAAAAAAACGGAAGAGGAAAAAAGATATTAAATTCAAGTTTAAATCTCGCAAATTACGTTACTCTCGAAAATAAAATGTATAAACGAGATGACCAAAAAAAAAAAAAAAAACACACGCACAATAACAAAACAAAAAAATATATTATAAAAAATTACCGAAATTTTTAAATCGTCATGCACCAAACTTTCATTAGATATTATAGAACAGAAAAAAAATTATTTGAACTCAAATTTTACGTTACAAATTTCGTCTCAGAACTTACGTGCGACATCGTCGTAAATTATTTTTCTTTCCACTTAGGCTCAATTTTTCACACTTTCATAAATTTTATTTATTTATTTTTTTAAAATATTTATTTTTTTTACTGTTGGCACTCCCACTTAGGGGAGGTTCAGGAACGCAGAGCACTGAAATTTTTTCTCCCACGATCGTAAAACAAGACCGTAAAATTTTTCGACTGTCGTGAAAAAAAATTTTTTTTCAAGTTCTTCGTCGTCGTCTTCTCAGACAGATGATTTAGCAACGCCGTTTAAACCAACGAATAAAAATAATAAAAACAATATCGATGATGATAACAGGTAATAATAATAAATGATGATCGACGAATTGACGATAATAATAGTAGTAATAATAATAATAATAATAATAGTAATAATAATAATAATAATAATAATAATAATAATAATAATAATAATAATGGAGATAGTAATAATAAAAATAATTAAAGTGAAACACAACGACGGGGCCAATTATTCGGCTTTCGAAAAATAACTCGTCGAGAAAAAATAATAAAAAAACTATTAAAAACCGCGTGTATTCAAAGTACTTCCTAGAGTTTGGCAATGAGCATACCGTATGACTACAGATGACGGGCAGGGGCAACGTCGGATAGTCGAAAGGCACACACAGTCGGATGGCGCATGCGCCATCAAAACTTTAGAAAAGAGAAGAAAAAAAATAGACGCAAAAAAAAAAGAAAAAATACCCACTCGACCGCTGCAGTCGGCGGTACGAAAACCTGACAGCGACCGTAGGCCCACCCAAAGCACGCGGTGGCTGCGACGACGACGGGTAGCAGCAGCGAAGGTAGGGACACACTGGACGACGTTCGTGTTGCGTCCACGTTAAGGAAGAGCTTTGGCGATTTCACGTGTAGGATCTACGCCATGCGTCCACATCAGGAAAGGTGCGTACACACTGACGAAGATTAGCGTTGACTAAAAAATTCGCTCATTTATTTACTGGCTGTATTCGATACGGCAAAAATTAAACCAACTTCAAAAAAAAAAAACGAAAAGGAATAAAAATCCTCTAAGAGGGAAAAAAAAATTTTTTATAAAATTTCTCCAGTAAAATGGAACGAAAAAGAATATTACAGTGCTGGTAAATTAATAATATCTTTCAAAAAACTGAACCGACATTAAAAACAAAAAATAAAAAATTCGCTAAAAAGAGAAAAATAACCATTTTAAAATTTCTCCAGCAAGATCTAAAGGAATGGAATTATTGAAGTTGGCGCTCATTTTCTTCATGTAAGCTTAGCCTATACCATAATTCCGTCGAATTTTATGACAAAACTTATTAATTAGAGCCGACTTTAATACATCCAATTTTCGGATCTTTGTGGAGAAATCCTTAGGGTATTTTCAGAGATGGAAACAATCGGAAAAAAAATGAAAATATAGGTACTATCATATTTTTGCTATAAAACAAATATTTTCTCAAGATAGCTCAAAAACAGTCCCATACATTCTAAAAAAAATTGAAAGAAACAAACCAGAAGACCACCCTTTATCATTATGAGCTTTTAATCTCTCACTAATGCGACTTTAAAATAATTATACCAATACTGCAGCCTACTTTCCGCAACGAAATAATATTTGAAACTAAAGCCAAAAAAAAAATCATGGTGGACTTCCAAAACTTTGAGAACCTTCTCTCCAGAAGTAGCAGGTGAATTTAAAAAATTTTAAAACGAATGTGTAGCTCATGAAAGTTTGTAACACTGTTCTAAGTTTTATTGCCACACGTTAAGAATCGGAGGTACCACAAATTCCCAAAACTTTCCAAAATGAGTAAAAAGTATTAATATACATAATATTCTGCATACAAGATGCACCTATCGCGAATAAATTTGCGAGAACATAAGCTTTATGTGTGTTTGCTGAAGTTGCAGCTTTAGGCTTTAGTTGCATACTTGCAGTAAGCAGGCAATTCTGCTTTATATATAGTGGAGTGTGAAAGAAATTGAGGAAGTCTTTCAGAAATTGAAAATTCGTGAAACTGTCCGACACCAAATTATGAAGGGTTTTTTGTTTTTGTTTTATTTTTTTTCTCCAATATACCACTCAATGTTCACTCAGTGTTTTAAGGAAGATTTTGAAAAATGCGCAACACACATTTGGTTGTTAATAGGCAAATATTGTTGATAAAATACAACTATATTGTTGGCTATATTCTTCACACTTATGATGTCAGTGTACAGAATGAACCACCATTGCCAGACAGTTATGACAATTTAAATAAATTATTCCTTCTTATTTCGTCGGCCTGTGACCGTATGTTAGCTTACCACACATTTGTTTCGTTCCTCTAGCCCAAATCAAAAAAAATTATTATAGGCTTTACTAAGCTCCAACAAAAATTCAAATTAAAAAAATAACAAATTTTGCCACCACCTCAACTCATAACCCTTCCATTGAGATATATCAATCAGGTTTTTTCTTTCAACTTTAAATATGCTAGAGGGAGATCATTATATAAATTATATTATATAATATATACGTATATAATGTACAGAAGAATTTGAATGACATATATATATATATATATATATTTGTGGTCTGCAACTCAGAATCGGCGCTTTTCCACAGGTCCTACCCCCAGGTCTCACCACTGCATTGAATGCAATAGTTTAAAAAGAAAGAAGTTAACCCAACCTCTTTTGCAGTTGAAGGGGAAAAAGGGTTAGAATAGGTACTACTGAATGAAAATCGCTGCGTAGTGTTTTGGAACTTTTGACTTCAATCGGTTTATTAAATTTTACTATTGTACTGAAACATTAACCTTCAAATGTATCATAAATACAATTCCAGCTTAGTTTTGTATTGCTAAAAAATTCGAATTTTTAAAAATAACGTGACTTTAGAAGAAGAATCAACAAAAATGACTCAAAATCGAATTACACTTAAAATCACGTACAACGAAACATCCTTTAACTGACACCTTCTCTCACAAACAAAAGTGTTTGATCCCAGAAAAATAATATGTAAATTATGGCATTAAGTACCTCCCAATAGTAGACCCACTCCTAACATTATCGGGAGGTTTTACTGTACATTAATAAGGTAAGGTTACAGCGCTGATTTTTCCCTTTCGAATTGAGACAGACAGATGGATTTTCATGAAAAAAGGTAATATAGTAGGCTCCACTTAATCCGTTTCAGTCGGGCTCAGCCAATAATTGGAACAGAGTAACCGAAAAACTTAATAACCAATTACAAAAAATAAAATAAAATAAAGAAACTGGATATAATTTATGATATATATTTCGTTAAATTGTAGATTAAGAAATGCAAATAATTGGTTTTTGTTTTTTTGAATAAAATCAGTGATTCGAGTTTTTCCATTTTTTAATCTAAAATTTAACCAAATATAATATATTATATATATATATATATATATCAGATTTTTTTTTTGTTTTATTTTCCTAAGTGAATCGCCCAATTACTTTTAAAAGTGCAAAAATCAATACAATTTGCCTTTCTTTCTCCAATTTTTTCATCCGATTAAACGAAAAATATTACCGGATTATCCTGTGAAAAACATAGGAGAAGCCCCTTTTGTTCTGCTAATGGAAATTTTACCGCTTTATTCGAAAAACTGGTTTAACAAGCGACGGGTTAAGAGGCGCCTACTGTATAAATAGAAAGAGCTTGATGAACATAATATCAGAATGCTATTAATATTTTCCAAAACTGGGCTAGGGTAATAAAAATTAATGGTAAAAAAATGAAAGAAAGTCCAGACCGATGGACGCCGGATGGATGAATGGATCAATTGTTATCAAAGTTTTCTGTGTAAATTATTCGTACAGGCATACTTCGTAAAAATAGTATATTACACATCAAGGTTAAAAGGTGAGCATTTACATGTGAGGAAGTTTGCAAAATGAGCGCAACGAGTGAGCGATTCTCGAGTCATGTAAACCCACTTTTGAACTTTGTTGAAAAATATATTTATATTTTATATAATTAATGATCAGAGAGCGATAAAACGTTAAATTTTCTATCAAATGATGAGTTTTGCATAAAAATTATTAAAAACGGAACAAAACATCAACCTCCACATGGCCACAGATTTAATGTTTTATTCAGAAACAGTAACCTCTACTTTGATGTAAACTGAATTTGCTTCTACGTTAAGAGATGGTTCCTGTTTTTACATGGGAGGCGCATTCACTTTGCATCGAGGTTACATTCGTTAATGATAAGAGCTGCAAAATACCAGAGTAAACATTGTGTTTGTGATCATGTATTATATAAAATAATTTAATGCCTAGGAATTTATTTTTTATAAAACATAATCAAAAAAGCAATATGTTGACAATCGTATTTTGTGAGTGGAAAGCAGTATCTATCATTGATGAATGATGACAACCTCGGTGTAATATGATTTTTCATTAACTTAGAATTTTTATTTCGATGAAAAATTCACTGTTCTTCCTAGGATTTAAAAACCTGCGACCTCTGTGTTGACAAGCCAACATGGTACCCAGTTGCTACGAACACCAGATAGTAGTATGAAGTCTCTATGGCCATATTTGTTTATTTAGATTACTTTTTTCTATTTAAAATTTCTAATTAATGATTACATTACTTTCTGATCATTAATTACGAAAATTATCTTCCACAACAAGGCTCAAAAGTGAGTTTATATGACTCAGGATTTGATCACTCGCTGCGCTCGTTTCACAGACTTATCCTCGCATGTAATTACTCATTTTTGAACACTGATGTGTAAAATATGCTATTTCAACAAATTTTTACAACTTATGAACCCGATCTCCTAATCCGACGCCTAATTAACTTAGTGTATGAAACTTTCTCTTCTCACTAATTATTGGTTCAGAGGGCGGGAGGACGGAAGGGCACCATTAATTTTGTAATCCCACAAACATTAACTTCAAGTTACAAAGGGCTTCAAGCTCGAAATTAAGAACAGAGGCCTGAAGTTAATCTATAGGCATTGAAGAAATGATTTTTGTTAATTTAGGCAATTTTAAATAATCAGTTTTTGAGAGGAAATTTATTTTAAAGATCAAAAAAAAATACTAGATTAACTCAACAGATACTTGATCGATGTCATAAGAGATGATGTTCTCTATTCATTCGCAAATAACCCAATAAAAAAATGTTTAAAACATTTTGTTCAACATGAAACGTAATAATTTTTTTTCTCAAAAAACAGTTTGGAGATTGATGATTATATCCCTACGTACTATGACAAATTTTCATTAAATTGCACAGACGTACTTATGAAGGCAGATACTTGACGTCAGCTGTCTATGATGAGCTTCATGCATAGAACACAATTATTTGCAGGTAGTTTTCAAATAACAGTTCGTGTATTACGAAAACAAGTTCATATTTTTTCTGTCCAATAAAGACGAATATAATACTGATCATGGTTCATGGAATATACCCATTCATAGATGCAGTAATCTCTGGCTGAAACATGAATGAATTCCGCATAAAACCAGCCTTCAATCAATATGATCTATCAGTTGCAGTTGAGCTTCAACTGATAATAAACTTGGGGATTTGCGTGACGTTATGTTGTTGTTAGATTATTGATTAGTCAAGTAGCCACTACCATATTCCCGATTCAATTTGACGGTATATTCGGTCTGGTTCAATTAGAACTCCAACAAGTGATTAGAAAACTCAAGTTGGGAGATCACTGGCCAATGAATTGAGACCATCCACTTCCCTCACATCAACATAAAATAATTTACAGACATTGGGCAAAACAGCCTACGTTGATAAAACTTAACCTCTCCACGAAAACAAATTAAACATCCATAAAAAATAAGACAATAGTTTTTGGCATCACTGAGCGAATTTCTGATGTAAGAAGGTAGAAATCTAAGTTTTATTTGTTTTTAACGAAGGTGCTTATTTATTATTCTTCATTGGTAAGATATGATTTTAAATCAGAAAAAATGAGAGTCGTAGCAGTAATAAAAAATTATCTGTTCTTTATTTTTGATCATTTTGATACCACTTTCTGGTGCTAAATTCAAATCTAAACACAGAATTTTTCCATTGTGCAAAAATTTTGATCAGGACTCGTTGAAGATGAACATTTTGACACAATAAACAGTGGCGTAACCAGCTTTTTTTTTGGCGTGGGCCAATGTGGGCCAAGAATCGAAGATAATAGGAGTTAAATGGGCTAAAAAAAAAAAATTGTTTACTTTACCAGCTTCCCCTACTAACTTTTAAACATTTTTAAGCTTCGAGGTAATTTTCCTTTTTTTTTTTTTCCAATATTTTGGGTTGGCCAGGACTTTTTTTGCTTGGGCCCAGGCCCATCTCGGCCCACCTGTATTTACGCCACTGATTATAAAATAAATTTTTAAGAACATAAAACGTAAGCTTACATCAGAATTATTCGAAAAAATTATCCTTCAAAAAAATAAATCCAAAATTTGAACTCGTGATTAAAAAAACTAACATATTAACGACGGACTAAAATTTACTCAATAATAAATTGAAAACTGAAACAAAATCAAGCGAACCACCACTACATTTTTGTTTATAAAGGCTATTATTTTTAAATGCATAGCCTATTATTGAGAAAGATTAACGCCGAATTTTATTACCATAATAAAAAGTAAATATATACTTAATTTCTTGTCTCAGAGGGTGGAGTACAAAATGCTCCAAACGAACAAACCACAGTCAAGATTTTCACCATATACCCAATAAATGTCCAACCAGTGGCTATTGTTAGGAAAATTTAAAGCTACCCAAACTCACATTCAGTACAAAATACTACTAGGCCTATCAAAGGAACACCCTTTTTTCTTCGATAATAGGAATCGCAACAATTGCACAAGTTGGGAACTTTCAACAGCGTAAAATAATTTTTGGAATCACCCAAATTGGGCCGCACTGCTCGTTAGGATAGCCATTGAGTAATATTCAATGAAAACTGAGCCTAGTATCGTACGCGCAAGAATTATAAAAACGTATCTACATAAAAAAAAAAAATACTAAATTAAATAAGCATGGACCAACACGAATTCGAGCTTTCGGTGCTATAAAGCTTTCATTCATCAAGAAACGAATAACTAATGCCATCCCAACCCGAAGTCACATCATAAACACAAGATTAATGGACAATTTTCAAGTGAAAACCAGCTGAAGACTTAATTGCAACAAATAACGATAATCGTAATGAGGATCGTAAAATTTTATTGTATTTTTATGGCGGACTCGCACGCGCAACCGAAGGTGAGAAGTCTATTGGAGAAAATGAGAGAAGACGAGGAAACAAAAATAAAAAAAAGTGATGGAATAAAAAAAAATTACGACCAAAGAAAAACTCGAGAACACACCATGTTGTTTATTTTGATGCATATATGCACTTAAGAACTGCACGTAAGCTACCACAAGCTTTTATAGGCTGTCCATGTGATAACTTTAACTTAATCAGAGCTGACAAGTTTTTCGGAGGATACCATACAGGCTTCCTCACAAGGAGAACAACCGAAGGTGTTTCAGCTCCATATTAGAATGGAGACATTGCATTTCTTCCATCGCACGCGCCCTTTGGAAAATAATTAAAAAAGAGAGGGACTTAAAAAGTCGTTCTTCGATCGGGCGCGGCTTCGAGAAAGGACTCCTTAAAAATGGAAAATCGAGGTAATGCAAATTAAAATTAAACTCAACCAAGACGTGGTGATACATGGCGGGCTAAGGTTCAAAGGGGAAAATAGGGTTTCAATTTGGAAAATTTGAAATCTTTGGAACCTCCTGTTGCGTATTTATTACAAAAATTTTCCAAATTTCATAAGTGACGAACCAAAACGAAAACGAAAAACAATCAAAAAAATTATGGGGGCAAAATTTAATTTGGGAGCAGGCTCCCTGGCACCTCCGCTATTTGTACGTACGGTAAGAGGCGAGAAGAATGTTGGTCCTTTTAGTAGTTTTTACTTGGTTCTTTACGATTTTTTCCTCAGCTTCAAGACTATCATCCCAGTACACAATCTCTGGCTGGGGGTAGAACGTTGTTGAATGAAAATTATAAATTTTAAAAAATATTAAAAATTTGAAACTTTTCCAAATTTTTCATTTGTTTCGATAATACACAGACAATGTTCTCTTTTAAAAAAAATTTGGTGACCTCTATGTTCTTGTATTTCAATTTAAGAACTTTACATGTGATGTAGCATTCAGGTGAGCGAAAATTAGTACCAAAAGGTGAAAAGAAAACCCAAAACTTTAAAAACAAAAGAAACAAAAAATACCAAGTTATCATAAATTAAACATAGAGCTACACAAGGAAAGAGAACGATACTTGAGGAAGGTAGAGAAGGTGTTATATTATATAAACATCGAGCAGGGGAATCGAAGGAGGAACAGTAAACGGGCTCATTCCACTACAACTTTCACCAGGCGAGTAAACAAAAAAGCAAGTGAGAAAAAAAAGGGATACAGTGAGGGAGATGGGAGAAAGGAGACAAAGCGGTCACCACGACCAGTAAAAAGGAATTCAGAAATAAGTGCGCTCAGTGTATTACAAATATAGAAAAAAAGGCGAAAAATCTAGCTACTACTTAGTCAGCGAAGGAGGCAGGGAGGAAGGGTTAAATTATATACACGGCACTGCGAGGGTGAGAGAGACGAGTTACCAATACGACACGCAGCCAATTGCTTAACGATTCGTTATGACATACGTAGGTTGTAAGTGCGAGTGTGTGTTTTATAAGCCTAGTATGTATGTCTATGTGAATAAAGTAGCACCGCGAGTCTAAAAAAACTAAAAAGGCTATAGTATATATATATATATATATATACGAAAAAAATGATGACAGAGACCGATTGAGATGGAATCAAAGAGTGATGAAGAAAGAAAGAAAAAGGAAGCTGTAAGTAAATGTTTTCTAAAAAGGGTTTTATTTTTTGAATGTATTCTCTACGAACACTCGCACGCAGCCACGGTAGGAAACGGTGAAAGGTAAATCCACACGAAAAGGATGTGGCGCAGGAATGTCTCACGAGAAAAACTTGAAATCGTATAATCTGCACGCCATCTATCCGAAATGAGTATCAACTGAGTAGCGTTTTTATTAAAAGGAGAATAGAATTGCGACCCACAGTCAATAATTAATAACGTCGAATTTTATGTTTCCCTCAGTCTTTCATTTTTTCTAAACAAACTTTTATTTCCTTTTTCGTACATTTTTTCAAAAAACAACAAAATAAATAAATAAATCTCTTGAAATAAAATTCTACCACATTATCATAGTCACGATGCATGTTCCAGACAACATAAATAATTCGGCAAAATTCGAAAGACATCAAAATGTTATATTTACACGAGCCTAATTATAAGACAATAATCAATATCTATAATATTGAAAGCTTCATCTTATAATTATCACGAAAAACTTATGGAAAATTCTTGGGAAATTAAACAGACTTCTTTTTTGAAATAAAAATAAAAAAAAACTAAAAATATTTAAAATTTAAACAACGACAATTTGCATTCCATAACTATAACAAATCCGGATTTTGAATCAAAAGGGGGTTAGGTAAATATATAAAAGTATGGACCTTGCCATATGAAGTTACTAGACAATCATCATTAAAATCGGTATAACTGAAATAAGTAAGAAATTTTTAGATAGGTAATTATAATATCACAAAATTTTCAAAAAAAAAAAAACAAAAAACAACCTAATTGTTATTAAGTAATCTAAACTTCCTTTTTAAGGGAATGCAGGAACAGACTTTTGAAAGTTTACACCTATATCTACACCTAGTATCCTAGTATACGAAAAATCAAACATTATTGTCGACAAATATTACCAGCTTAAATGATGAAATACGAATACTAATTTCTCATTTCTTTAGTCTTTCACTAGATTTATCTACCGCAAAAAATAATGGAGACAATGGAACACGAACTGCAAGCAGCGAGGTTCGTGTAGGAAAAATCTAGTAGTCTACTTGAGAATTTTCATAATTTTTTTCAATAAAGATGTTTAGTTTACATTATTTTTCATATTTTAAAGAAAAACGCAACTTCTGCGGCACATCTAAAATCCACAAAATTCTCCTCTGCGCAGGTTTTAACGTATTTTTATGTCTGAAAAATATGTATTTTCCTGCAAAACCAAAACAAAAATCGTCGATTCACATACAGAAATCTCATAACAGTTTTCTACCAGCCCATCCATCAAAATTCAATGAGAAATAAATAGGAAAATAAAAGTAAATCGAAATATTTTTGAATTTTACGAGATCTTAATGGTTTCAAAAGCGACATAAAAAACCGTGTTTTTAAAAGATAAGCTTTTTTTTTTTTTTTTTTAGCTTTAGCTTTATGCAAAATAAATATTATTTCGTTGCGGAAGGTTGGCTGCAGTATTGGCCTATATTTTAAAATCGCAGTAGTGAGTAGAATAAGAGCTTATAAAAAGGAGGAAAAAACAACGAAGAACGGAAGACTTTTTACTTCTGACTAAAAGCGTGCCGATTTTACGTGGGTATTTTATGGAAACATGAAAAAGAGAAATTCAAGTCCGTTTTTAATAGGTGGTTGTTGGTGGCGGCAACAAAATATTGTAACGTAACGTTTACGAATGGATATCGTATGTTTCAGATGCGGTCATGGTGAATTGAAGTTCAAAGTGTGTAATTGAGAAATGGACGCCGCCGAATAACGATTCTAAATAGACAAGAAATGCGACAGGTCTATTCTCAAACGAAGTGCTCAGTAGCTCGAGTATCCTCCACTCTCTTTTCTCACAAGGTGGGATGAGAAATTTTCGATAATTTCCGATAGTGGTCAAGAAATCATTTGACGTAGACTAGGTCATCGAATTAAGACACATTCATATCTACTCGAAGGAGTTTAATTATACACTTTCTGTCAAGTATGGCCGTTCGGTTAATCCAGGAATACACTAAATATCCGAGATATACTCGTATATACGCTGGCGAATGGGTGACAAAAATGCGAGACCCTAAAGTCACGAAAAATATTCTACTGATTGAGGCAAATTTATGCGATGGGCAAGAATAGTAACGATACAGTATTTTGTACGAGCAAAAGATGTTTACTGCGCAAAATTAAATAGAATTTGAAAATTCTATGAATACGTAAACGGTTTATGGTTAAAACGATACTAGGTTCAACCAGTCTCGCAGTGTAGGGAGCGACAGCGTCAACCGGGTCTCCACTCTCCACCACCAAAAACAAAGGGTGTATGTGGGAACCACCATACCCTGTCTAATATAAAATACATTCGCCAGTTATAGTCGGCGGTGAGATGGCCGTGCGGTTAAGTTCACCGCTTTTAGCTGGCAAATATGTAGGTCCCAGGTTCGATTCCCCGAGCCGACAAAACCTACATCTGGTGACCCTTGACGTGTGCTGGACACGCACGCACCCTAGTGGTGCATGGTGGAACTCACAACTCTCCTTCCTAACTTGAGTTGCCGATAGATGGCACCCTATATAGTGGAAATAGAACCCGTATAGGTAGTATAAGCCTGTGTGTATAGGTATAAGAGGCGTTTCTGATTCAGCCCAACCTCCCACAGTATCTAATGTCGTTCAACTCGTGTTGAGTCTCTCTAGGGGGGGAGTGTGTGGGAACCACCATACCCTGTCTAATATAAAATACATTCGCCAGTTATAGTCGGCGGTGAGATGGCCGTGCGGTTAAGTTCACCGCTTTTAGCTGGCAAATATGTAGGTCCCAGGTTCGATTCCCCGAGCCGACAAAACCTACAGTGTATATCTAATAGAAATTTCTCTTCGCAAATAAAGCTGATACACATTAAGGAAATTTTAATAAAATACTTAGAAGAAAAGAACAACAACAGAAAAACTAACAACTTCGATGTACCTATTTTCATGTCAGAAAATCAAACAGTAAAGAGAGAGTTTGAGCCTAGAAAATGGTGAACTCGATATAAATTTGGATAATTTAATAAGTACTTTTATGCAAGAAAAATTTTTGCTTTCTAAAAAATTCATGCAACTTGGATTAAATATTTGAAAGAAAACAGGAGGGGCGCCTGCAACGGACTTTAAAATGCTTCTAGTGCCTTCATAAACCTTAATCCTGGACCGTACTTGACCTACAATTTTTACTCAACAGAAAATAGTTACATTCTAGACATATATTAAAATACACAGAATAGAGCAAGGGCAACGTTTAAAGTTTAAGATGAAGTAAGCAACAGTTCAGGAAACGCTGATGAGCTTTTCAGAAGGAAAGAGGGTATGAGATATCAGGTGACACGAAGCGCAAATAAAAGTAAATGGCAAAAACGGCACCTGTATTGTAAGAAAGGGTGTTTATTGAGAATGTAATTGATTGAAAGTTTGTAACAGAAGCACGAAAGAACAATGAAAATTACAAAAATTTCGAAGTAAAATAAAACCATAAAATTTTAAATTCAAATCTGAAAATGGATCCCTTCTTAATACTTCTTTCACGTCGGTACAGCAAAAAACAGGCAACATGAAAACGGCAAGAAAAAGGAGACTAATCTCGGCAAGTACTTGCATCATTTTTTATTATAAATGAAGAGATGAAAGTAGTACAAAAAACAAAAACACTGGAAATAAAGATACTCAAAACTCATATGCGAAGGATCTCGGTTTTTTGGAAATATTTTATTGTTTTGGATCAGTGCCTATTCAAAACATTAAATTTCACTTTTTCATTTCTGGTCACTTCGAAAATAAAAATGAACAATCCCACACATGATAACATATTCTTGTCCACGAATGCATACTATAACCAACTTCAGTTATTGTTTCAAGAACATAATTCGAAATACTTTGAAACTTTTTTTCACCAGCATCAAAGAATAATTTCAACAACTAAGTAGCCTACTAATTTCCTTAGAAACAATAAATAAATGACGTTGTGGAAACACTCCATTATCATAATTCATAATTTTCAAGTAAATTTGTGGGAATTTAAAACATTGTTATTTTTTCGGGTATAAAACGATACTATTTGAAAATAATACTCAAAATGAAATCGTTCGACCTGTGACATAGTTGCGTGTGGAGATTTTTTGGTTCAAGGCCTACCTCAGTCTAGAAAAAACAAATAAATTTATGGGTAAAGACCACTAATTGTCGAATTTGTAAACAAAGTTAATATAATTGTTTTTACGGGTTTTTTCTTCTCGCTTGTTTAGAGCCCTTCCCAGAATCTTGAGTTATACACACCGCTGCAGTCCACACAGCTTCTCGTCATCACTTACCATTAATATTGGGTAGAAAGAAGTCCATCTTACTGCGTCCATCAACACGTAAACTGAAATGCCACACTGAGCCATGACTCTGCTTATGCCGGTTCTTTGGTCAGAATTTCAATTATTATATTGAGTAACATACAAAAGGAATTAATCAGACAATAAAGTTTTGACGTCACATTGATAAACCATGTACACCCAAGATAAAATGGCACCATATTTATAAAGAAATATTTAACTGGGTTGAAAACTGTTAGCTGAATAGCCCCTTCAACATTTGTAGCTTAAACTAAAATGTAGAAACTCTAAAACTAACCATTTTTCAACACATTCAAAATTCGAAGAAGTCAAACACGAAACAGAGTTATTCGCGAGATTAATTCAAGATTTTCCATTTTCATTTTACACGAAGTACGATATGCAAAAAAATAAAATAAGCTATCGAAAATTTTGAATGAAAAAATTATTCTGTGACGAATACTGCTTATAAAGATCATAAGTTAATTACCTAATTTTTCTTTCACTTTTGGTGTCTGGCATAGGAGCAGGTTCTTATACTATGGCAAATATCCGCAGCATGTTTCACATTTTCAGTTTTCACAGCAGGCTATATACAATGGTCCACATCACCCAACTGAATATTCAACTTCCGAATTTGATTGCATGATTTGACTGTTTCGACGAGCTCCTGTAACATTTAAACCCAATTTTAGATGGCATATAAAAATGGAACCATACAAGTATTTCAACGTTTTCTACGAACATTGCCACCAAGATAGCTATTTACTCGTAGAAAATAATTTTTTTTTTTACTTTTCTTTCCGGTTCTTGTTCACGTAGGGTGTAATTTAATTTTGCAGTAGCATAAGGCCTGAAGGCTCACTCTCCTACTTCTTCCATCTCTTTCCTTCCCTCCTATACTCCTCGCTCATTCTTAAAGTTCATATTATACCTACGCAACGAGTAGCAGCATTCATTGGTCGATATCCAATCTGAACGCTTAATCGACGACTATTTAAAATTAGGCTTTCGTACTTACAGTAAATTAATAGTTTGGAACACGTGTACGGACTTACTGTAGAGCGGAGCTAAATGTAAAAAATGAAATTTTTTTTCCAAAAAAAAAATAAAAAATAATAATAAATATAGCGCATTAAATATTCATAAGAAAAGGGGGAGGAGTTTCGTTGAAACTTATACACTCGATGGTTTCTAATAAAGCGATAATTTATTAGTGGATATTCGTTATTTTTGGACGCCGTGTACAATTCCGTCTAATGAGAAAGCTCCAGTCAGAAAATAAATAAGTATATACTTATAAAAAAAAAAAAAAAAACCAAAAGTTTTCGACAAAAAAAAAAAAAAAATTTACGACGCCTATAATCTCTTTTAGTGAATAGTACAAAAACCACTACAAAATCAATCACGATTCAAAGTATTTTATAGAAAATATCTTACGTTTCAACGCTAGGACACCAAATCAGATTTGCGTTTGAACAATATAAACTTTTCCTCACAACTAGAGGTCAATGAAAAGAACGAATAATTAGGCATAGGTACAATAACTTATTTAAGACTATACTTAAAATTTTGGTACATCTAATGAATTGAGTGATCGAAAGAGATGATTTTTATTTTTCAAAAAAATTTAATATTTGTATGAACCAAGCTTGATTCCACTTGTATGACTAAGAATCTCGCGATGAAATTGATCTAAAGCAACCATCTGACCCCAGATGAAAAGATAACAAAGCAAGCAGGAATCGAATGAATTTATTAGGAAATATCCAAGGTTCTGCAATATCAGTAGTAGTGGAAACACTTTTAAACTTAAAAAATTTCAGTAAATGTATTTGAGATGATGGAGCAGATAAAATTTTTTGAGAAAACAGAATATTGAAAACCGAAAGCAAGAAAAGGGCAAATGTAAATCAGGTTGTGGTATGCCAAATTGGGTTTTTACCTGTCACACAAAACTTAGTTTTTATTGACCTTCACAAGTTTTCAACCAATCACTTACCTGAATTAATTCACAAGGTACATAACAAGATGCCTTACACATGATATCTGAAGATGAAAACATTGAAGAAATAAATGTGTTATCAAGGATGAAATGATGAAGTTGAAATGTTGTCAAAATAATAATGTTAAAATAAATGAATACCAAATTAATAGTATCCCAAAGTGAGAAATTCCAAAGTTCACCTGGGGGGGGGGTGAGAAAAACCAGAAGGGAAAAACCCAGGGTTTGTTCTCACCAAACTCGTGTAGTATTACATTTTAAGGTTTATAAAAAAATTGAATATTTACCCAAGATCATTCCAAGTTTTTCCCTTTTTTCTCTAATTTCCTCCTAGAAAATCAACCCATTATGTTTCCACCATTTTCCTCACAACCAGACATTATTTACAATAAATAATTACTAGAAAAACAAAATACCAGTTATTTTTGAAAATATACACAACATAAGAATTTTTCAAAAGGTGATTATATTCATGATTCAAAATGATTCAAAATGGACAAGGTAATATGGAGCAAAATAAAACATTTGACAAAAACACAAAGTGAAATTATCGATGAAGTTTCATACGGATGGAAAATTTTCCAAATTTAAAATTACATAAAAAATTAAAAGAATTTGTAGGACTTGCATAAGCAAAGGTACCAATGATTGATTTCTTCTAATCTCAGAAAGTTCGAGCTAATTCAGAAAATTTGTGAAAGAAAGAGAAATCATTTATCTAGTTCCTATGGATACCTCAAGGTTAATTTTAATCAACCAGTACTTTCCATGTTCCAACTCTATGTAATCAGGGTAATATCAAACGTGTGTTAAACTCTCACAGAAGTGTTATTTAAACATAATTCTACCCTGCCAATAATTGCAATTTCTGCAATAAACAACATTTTTGTTCCTTTGTTGGTACTGGGGCATCCAAGAGTGAGAATACTAGCCACTGTTGGTGCAAAAAGTGCTCCTTCTCTCAATTGTGTCATCAGTGCATGCAAAAACCTCCTCAAAATTTCAATTGGTTTGTTTGCAGGAGGGACACCATCCCAACCTGTTTTCAAATGCTCCATGCTCCTTGACTAAGGTTCATGTAGATGCATGGTTCAAAATGCAAGCAGGCCATAAGTAAGCAACAAGAAGATACTCCAGTCCAAAGGTACTAGTTGTTTCCATAACTAGTGAATTCTTTGTTCAACAGACAAAGACTAATGAACAAATGCCAATAGTGGTGCATGACAGGAGAAATTTACATTGGTTTTTATTTCTTAAAGAAAAAATATAGATGTTACTTCTTCAGGCTCTTGAAGCCTTCTGCTAGGTCTCTGGATTTACGTGCATAAAATCCACTTATATCAGAGTCTTAAAAATAGGAAAAAGGTAGGGATAGCTATTGGTGGTATTAAGGTATTGTCAGAGGCATGATATACATTACAAGAATTATGGATGGGACCTACCTTTGTGGTTATGTGAGTGTCCTCATTTGGGGAACAGGGCCAAATTTTTTGGTGGATCAACAGCATTTACTTGTCTCCCAGCCAAAACCTGTTGAAGCAGCTGTGTGATGGTAACTAATTCTGAAGAATTAGCTGATGCTGGTGTCAATTGGGTTGCTGCAGGAGTTTCTATTGCTGATATATTGGGACTATTAGCTGGGGTGGTTGATGGAAAGGTTTGCTCGATAGCTAATGCTTTGTCAGCTTTGAGAGCTGCCTGTTGAGAGGTTGCAGGCTCTGTCATGGCCAATTTTTGTCTAATGTTGACTGGAAGGGATTGGAAAAGAAGGTTGCGGAGGACATCGCCATTAACCCTTCCTTCATTTAAAGTGACAAGGCAGCAATGGTATGCCAAGGGCCTCTTGGAAGGTAGCCTATGTATTTTTTCCAACAGATTTCTTATCTGTGAGTAGGATGAGGGGGAAAACTCTTGTTGGATTTGGTTATAGAGGCAAATTTGCCAAAGTATGCAAAATATGCAAAATGAAGTAAGGCTCATTTCATAGGAAATTTTGTGCAATGAAAAACTTTTTTTCAGCTCTAGTTTTAGAAGTGATTAAGCAAATATGAATTTGCATATTTTTGGTTCCCTTAAGTATAACATTAATATAAAATGTTCAAAGTTCTATAGATAAATTTGTCAATTTTGACACTATTTGAAATTAGTTTTCATTTAACTAAAAATTAAAATTTATATATAAAATTAGTTTAAAAATGGTATCTTACATTGAAATAACTTGACAATAATTATATAAATTCACAGGCAGTCAATAAACAGTCAATGTCAGTAAGTACCTCTTCTCGCAGTAGTATTAAAGCATGAACAGTTCAGTCCACAACTGTTGATAAGTATAATTGTATGAGAATGTTCTTCCCATTAAAAACTGCTGAGGATGTGCATCATTAGGAAAGATTTCATTAACGAATCGTCGGATAATCACGATAAAATATTTAGTTTGTATTTTACAATCATATATTTGAAGTAATTTGTTCTTTTTGATAATAAATACAAGAACTGATGAGTTGTTTTTCCACTTTATTACAAACTGAACTCTTTTTACATAAATAATGATCCTGTAAACAGTTAAAATCATAACAGATGCCATCTTTAATAAAATAATCCTAGAATATATGCTGATTGGGACTGACAATGTTCTAACACGCAAGAAGTCCCTCAAAGATACACTGCTCATAGAAATTCTTACGGGTACTTGACTCTGTTTTATTCTACACTGTTTCATTCATTAATTAATTAATTTGTTAACTGAAATTAACATTTTTAAATTGATATTATTAATAATTTTCACACACACGATACAGATTACTAAAGACATCGTGAGCCGCAAGGATTAAATACTGACTTAAAATCAAAAATTTTAGGGACCAAAAAAAATGTAATATTTTCTTTAAAATCAAAAATGACCACATATGTCAATTTTTTTTAAATTTTAATATTTATATTTATAACATGTTATTTTTGCATATATAAACAGAACAGTTTGAAAAGATGAAAAAAATCAAGGAATCACTAACTAAATCAATAAATGCAACGAATCAGGATGGATCTTGTGCCATCTCATACTTAAAAATTCTTTATTTTTGCCTGGAACCCCCAATAGTTTGTTCCTAATTTTTCACCATTAATTATGACAACTAAAGCTAAAAATGTGTTTTTCCCTACTTTATTTGTTCATCGTTTTTCTTTTAATTACAGTTTAAATTTTAATTTCAACAATAATATTATGTTTTTTATTTTTCTTGTCCATTGATCATTTATAAAAGTTATTAAAAAGAATTCAAATGCCACGTTACAGTGACTCTCTTCTTGTTAATAAGCTTGGCACTTGTATGAGTCAATGCTTTGTAGGCTTACTTTTACTTTTATGCTTTTTGCTGCTTCGGGATTTAATGCTTGACAAATATAATGCAAAAATATTGTTATCTTTACATGTTTTTGATAAATTTTCACAATCAAGTTGACTTCAATTTCAATAATTCTTTTTTTCAAAAATTTTTCCGGTTTAACTTTACAAATTCAAGTGGATTTTCATCCAAACCTTTTTCATGTTTTTGGCTGCAATTTCGATGGTAATGGACAAAATGACGTCATCAGCATTTCAAATAAATTACAATAATAAATCTAAACATTATGAGTATTTTCTTCGGACACCTCAATATTCACACAGAATTTTTTTTTTCTCCAAATCTATAACATTCATGCAGAAAAATGTGATTGAACTACCTCTATCAACATCCTCCTAGTAAAAAATTCCCAAAAATATTCAATTTTCTCTCGTAATTTTGTTTTGCTTTCTCACTCTTGCTTTTCTTCTTTCTTCGTTTTCATCCTCGAAAAGGAATATAAAATTTTTTTGAAAAACTCATAATCCCAAAGTATCGATATAATTCATCAATATTCTTAGATATCAATGTATTGATATAAATTGCAAACATATCGAAATGTTAGCAAAAAATTTTGGTGAGTTAAGACAGATGTACACCTCAAATTTCACATGGTTTATTAAACCAGAAGTAATATAGGCTATTGGAGAAATAAGCAAATTAATGTTGACACCTTTGCAATGCATGCACAGTTTATTGTATGTTCATATAAAATAGTGATTTACCACTTGTTAGTTGAGATAAATGTACTCCAGTCTGGTATTAATTGGTTAAGCTATTCCTGAGATACTGTCATATCCAGAATGTGAGCCAAGTTGAAAGAAAATTTATAATAAAAGTAGTCTCAATTGATTTTATATTTACTCCTATAAGCAGTTATTTTCAGCTTTCAGTAATTCATCAATCCAGATCAAACTTTACAATCATTCCAACACAGAAACCGTAATGTTACAAAATACAAGAATTCAAAAATAGGTACCTACCTTAGATTCTTAAGACAAATGAAATGAAAACTTGCACAAATTTACTAACCTAAACCTAAAAAACCACTTTAGTCTATATTGAAGGACATTTTTAAATAATTTTTAGACTGAAGAACAGAAAACAAGAAAATCCTCTCAATAATGAAAATTTGTCTTTTTCTAATTCAAGAGATAAAACTGACATGTAATATTTGTAGCATAAAGGGAAAAACATAAAAAAAAAAAACTTTTCACTCTGCAATAGAGAAAAGGTCAAAATTCATTTAGGACTTCGATGATCTACACGATGAATCTACCAACCAGGAAGTAATATTATTAAAATCTGAAAGTTTTTTCTTCTGTCCAGCTGTAGGTATATTACCGTGAGTAACAGACACACGTTTTCATCTTTATTACAATTTTATTTCTTAGCACCAACCGAGGCCAAATATACAGCATAGGAATGCAATGAAGATTTATTTTTTTTAAAATTCACGTATAAATCAATACTGACGTATTCAATATTTTTTTATTTGTGAAATTTTCGCTAATTAATGCGAATACTGAATACGTATGGGCAATAAATCTTGCAAAAATTTTGGCCCCCTGCTTAGAAGCAAATAAAATGATAAGAAACCTGAATTTTTTATAATTTTATTCCTAAAAATTTGTACGAGAATCATATAGGTACCGTACTAATGAAAAAAAAAAAAAAAGCGACATAACCAATTCACTTCACTGTTAGAGCTAGTGCAAAATAAATCTGAATATTTTCATAGACTTCAAACAGTAATCGATACATCAGAAACTTAAGCAAGCATAAATTGTTCGAGTATGTCTTGTCCTTGATTTAGTACTAATGTTTAGCCGAAATTTCGTAACTATTTAACACAAATTACTTCCGTTATCGTGATAACAAAATTTTTACATAACATAGGTACACATAAATCTATATTATAAATGAGTCGTTGTAACTTAATAGCACTCGAATGGTAGCATCAATTTTTCTGCAAAATATCTTCAAAAGAATATGTTAATCCATAGATGGTTTCTGTCAAGTTTCGTTTCAAAATCTACATTCTGAGAGCTGTAATTGAAGTTCGAAAGTTTCCGTTCGGAACCTGTAATTTTCAAAAATAGTTCTCGGTTTATTATTTCCCTTTTTACCAAGCAAAAAAATTATTACTAACGGTTTTATACTTTTTGTTTCCATCTTTTAGTGGGAATCGAATTTTAATTTTTTTTCAATAGAGGGAGACAGAGTTGGGCAAGAATCCTAAACAGAGTCCAGAATCTGGTCATCAATCATTTTGGATTGGATTCGGATTTTCGATTTCGAATCCAATTTTTTTGTGAATTCTGATTCGATTGATCCTTTCTTTCAACGAATCTTCTTTAAACTTGAATTTAGTTCCGACCCTGTTCTTTTTAATGTGAGTTCTCAGTAGGGTAAATGCGCCGATTATGGGGTAGATATGAACTAAATACAGAGTACCATTGTTTTCTCTGCCCAGTCTATTTGAAAAAAATTGAGAGTTGTCAGTAAGACTGTTCTATTATACTTACCCGCAAAAAAGTTGAATGAACACACCTAAAATGAGTTTTCCACTGTTTTGGATTTTTATCACACTTCTCATAAATTTTTTGCTATTTTAAATAACTTAAAAAAAAATATTTCTTGATATTCTGACATACGTGTAACGTATATTTTCGTCTATTTTTAGAAATGACAAACATATTCGTTCACTCATTTTCGAATACCAAAAACGTAGATATTTATCAACAATTATCATCCTACAACTCTTTGTAAACAACCACTAAATTACCCGTATTTAATTTTATATATACAGATATACCCTCTGTATGTTTATGACCTAGTTGTACCTGTCCCTCGAGTACTCGACGAGTCAGCACAACCCTATAATAACAACACCCTACTTCACTTTACCTATCCGACACGTACGTTTTCATACCCTGAACGAGTATATAATCCCTCGATTCAGTAGTGTAATTGTTCAGTTCTTAATCAGTTCTTCGACAGCTACTTCTAAGTACCTGGAACCTCTCTAGTAGAAGTCTCTGGTGAACAGATAGTCTCGCTTGTTGAATAGTGACTGTATATGTATAAATATTAACGTAGATTTATGTACTATGATGTACAAATTATTATTCTATTAAATGTGTAAACTCACTTATGTGTTTGAAATATTATTGAGTCTCTAATTAATGTTAAGGTCCACGATAGTGCGTGGATGATAAACTTGAATTTATTTTAGAAGTATTACTGCTTTTAAGTACGTGATATTTCGTGTATGGTGTACTCCCGAAAGTGGTCTTAAATAGGTACTTTACCACCTCTTTTGGCCGTTACAATACGATCAATATCAACAGAAAATTTGAACATTTTGTTTCTGTTTCTATAAGTTTATTTATTCAGTTTCAGGAGTATTTTATTTTCATCACATCAAAATCGAGAGCATCATCCTAATACGGTTAACCAATTATTCATGTTTAAATTAACCAATAATAGAATCAAAATTTTATAAGTAGCTTTTGTGACTTTTGCTATACAGAATCATTAATTTTTTTCAACTCCAGTTTTGATGTTTTGCATAAATTTTCAGGTACCATCAGAAAAAGGAGTAATTTTACCTCATTTTGGGAGTACCTTTTGTGGACCCATTATTTTGAGTCATATGGGACAAAAGAATTCATATAAAATCAAAAATTGGTTCCTTTGATTTTTCAATATTCCAAACAATAACACAAAAGACCACCGATCCTTATTCGTTCGTAATTTTTAATTTAGAGAGATTATTCATTTATAATTTCAAAAGTTGTGTATCTCAGTACCCCTTATTTGGTTCATTTACCCTACTATGAACTTGATGATCTACACTTCTATTTCACTGTAGGTCTGAGAAGTGAAAATTCACGCAACTAAAAGCTTCAACTGATTTTAAATATTTTCATAAAATGTTTTACAAGTTTTAGTTGTCGACATATTTTATTTTTCAGATCAACTTTAAAGTTTAAGCGTCAGTTCTGTGAAGTAAAAACAAAAACAACATAAGACCTGTATCAAATTTAAAAATTTTTCCCTGATTGTTTCAGTTCTTGACCTTTCTTTGAAAGTTGGTTCTGAGATTCTGCACCTCAATCAACAGATCTCATTCTTGTCACAATTCTAATGTTCGTACCAAATTTCGTAACTATTGAAAAAAAATCTATACGTCTTGCCTTCGATAGAAAATTCTATCTTTGCATAAATTTATATGACCAGTTGACACTTCCAGTCACCCAAGAATATTAATGAAGCCAACTGCAACAAAATTTGATGCAATATTAAAAATAAGTAGATAAAAATCAATTTTTCCACCAGAACTTTGTAACTACGATATTGTTGAAAAATTGCGCATTTTTAAGCCTTTTAACTGTCAAAAATCTAGATAATCAGACACACAGGAAATATACCAATTCCAATCAGCACCTTAATTAGTAGGTCTTGTCCTCACTGGTTATAAATACCAATCTCATATTACTTTTGTATTGCTTGAAAATTACCATATTAGAGCTATTAAACTGCCAAAAAAGCAACATAAACGGACCTATCGAATTTACAAGGAGACTAATCTGCACCAAAAGCAAAAGATCTCATCCTTACCTGGATCCGAACATATGTACCAGATCTTATAATTATTAGACAAAAATCTCAACCAGTAGGGGGGCTTACACAGAAATGTATATTTTGTATAATTATACTTATACAGCTAATAGACTACACATTAATGTCAGCTTCTAGCACCGAAAGTTTTCTCCGGTCATGAAAAGAAAAATGTTCCCTATCCCCAATCTCGGGTTTTTTTATGAGATCAATTTTAATATTTGGCCTGTAAATTTTTTCTGAAAACCTATAAAAAAAAAAGAAAAAAAAAATGAAAACTCATTTAAAAACAAAAATATAGATTCAGAGGGTAATTCTTTTCATTCTCTTTTGTTCGTTTTCGACCAGGTTTTTCACGATTCCTTGTTAATCTCATTCGTGACTGGACACCAAGCAAACGCCAAACACGATCGAACAAATGACAAACATCGTTAAAATAAAAGAAATAAAAACACTAATCTTATTCCAAAATTATTTTCAACTGTAATCTACCTAATTGGTACATAAATTTCAACTTTTAGTTTGTCTTTTTTTTTTCAAAATAAGCTAATTGCTCTCTAAACGATGATTCTGATTTAAATGGATTCTGGCAACTGAACCTGATTTTATTACGAATTATTTGCGAGCAGGGATCTAAAATTAAAATTTCACTTTTCGTCTCTAACAAATTCCACGATTTTCCTCTCAAGAGTACAAATTTAATGACGACCTCGAGTCGGAACAATTGTTGTAAAACTTAATTTAATATACAAAAAAAATGTAAGTCAGCATAAATGCGTTAAAACACTAATGCTAATACGTCTTTAAAGAAAAATCAACATCACAAATGGAAAAAAGGTTTTTGTTTCTCCTTAGAATTTTCCACAAACACTCTCTGTTTCATTATTTCTATATAAAATTAACACAAGGGGGAGAAAAAACTGAAAAAAAAAAAGTTTTGTCAATAAAGAGCTAAAATCGCGTTTTATTTCCCGGAAGTGTCAGTTCAAACTTTAAATTTCGAGGAAAGTGTTGACAATTTCATTCAATGGACGTCGTAGAGACGTGTAATGGAGTTTTTAGAGTCAGTTTTCAGTACTTGCGAGTGGCAACGACTTTGATATAAAAATATGGGAAAAACGACGATAACAACATGCAGGGAAAATGAAACAAGAATGAAAAAATGAGCGTGTAGCGACACCTGTTAACGAAATACCAAACTAAAAAAATGTTTTTTTTTACTTAAAGAACGATATGACTAAACGAAGAACAATTTTCATTTCTACAAAACGTACAATGGATTCGTTGGTACGAAAGTTATCCGTTTCTTTTCAGGTTTAGAGAGATGGACAGAGCAAAAAAGGACCACTTTGTAAAAGAATTCCTCTAATTACTTCAAATGTTGATGCATTTATTGATTAGTTCCGTAGAATATGCTCCCAATATTTGATCTGAAAAAGTAAGAAGGCAGTACAGTGTAAAACTGAAAACGTGAAGACCATTAATGTCATTATTCTTCTAGAATCTCAAATTTCCAATCTTTTTGCTTCAATTAAAATTTAAGTTTTCAATTATGTCTCACGATTTTAGTTCTTACTTTGAGTCAGTACCAAGAAGTAGAGAATCTCAAAAAATTGATCCGTTTGATGAACGATTTAGGATCACATTTTTAGAAAAGAACTTTTATTCGGAACTCGCTCATCGAGTTGGATATTTGGGTGAAGATATTCGACGCTTTCATAGAAAAAAAATTACTTTTTTTTTTTTACAATTCTGGGCTGCGATCATGAATTGAATTGATAATTGGTAATAGTTGATAGCCTTTGTGTTTTAAATGGGTATCAATTATATTATCAATTATCAATTCATGTTCATAATCGTTGTCTTGGTATTAAAGCTTTCAAATATCGATATTTTTTGTATCGACATTATATCTGGTATACATTTTAAAATTGAGGAAAAATCGTGAAAAAAATGTAAAAATTAAAAAAAACAAATTTACAGCAAATCTTCGCTTTTTCAGTACCATTGTTCGGTTATCACGTTATCAGTATATAATTGCATTTACTAACACCACTAAGACACACCCAGAAAAATCGAACAGTACCAGTGCCACACGTCTCCAAACTGAAGGACATATTTTAAAAAAAAAAGCTACAAGTTCTGTATTTTTCGCTTTATTGAAGTGACCTTTATCCGTATAAGATATTGCGAGGCTTGCGGGCCCAGGTTGTAAAAAAATGAAAATCCTTTACAAAGATTTTTCGGCATACAAATGCCAATTATTAGCCGTTATAAATGACGAAAATTGAAAACAGCAGAAGTTCTATTGCTGTATGCCAAATCGTATTTTTATAATTTTGCTGAATCGTTGAATAAACGAAAATATTCGACCAATATCTATTTATTCACCACTCGACGCTGAATTTCTTGCGTACAACTACGCAGCTTATTGTCAAGGGCACACATTTTAGGAGGGGAGGGGAATATGAATACGTAATGTATAGAGTAAATACTGTATAAAAGAAAAATGAACATCTTACAAGTGCATCTAAATTTATCAACACTGCTAGTAGTAACTGGGAATACTACTTCGCAGCATAAATTTAAATCAAGAAAACGTTGAAAAAAAAAAAAAAATAATAAAAAAAAACTCTTCGAACAAGATGCATTCTAGCTTACGTAGGTACATACATCAAGTAAGCGGCGGTGGTGAAGGACTAGGGGGCGAAGGCGTCATCATTCTTCATTTTATTAATAGAATAACAACAACGTTAATAATTTAGAAAACCTACAGCTAACTTACATTACGACGAATAACACCATTAAAATGGTTTACATCTCGATATCGTTTATTTTTTGAGAAGGGAAATCTCTCAATAATGAGAAACTGACGAGGTCTGAGTAGGGGAAAGAAAAAAAACAACAGAACAAATGTACAGACAACGAGACGAAAGACATAGAAGGTGTAGAGGAAAACGAAAAATGAATCCAAAATGGGGGGAAAAAAACAAAGGGAGGCCAAAATAAACTTTCTTCGTGGTGAAGAAAACGCCATATAGAAGGCTGTTTTTGTAATTTATCAGTTGATGTCGCAACGGGTGAAAATTTAATTAGAATAACTGTTTCCAAGCGAATAGGTTCCGCCCTGGAGTTCAAAATAAAATTTCTTCGAGGCGTCTAAAATTCTGCAGTCTATAGCATAGCTGCGAAGTAATGAATGCGCAGATGACGGAGGATAACGTCACTGGTCACGCGGAGGGTGGTTAGATTGAAAATTATGGCTCAGACTCAACGAGGGATGGCTCGACAGAATGTGTGTTAGGCTGTAGAGTATAGCCCCCAAGTGAAATCGAATCGATTCTCTGTCAGTAGGGTGTAGCTATGACAGATTCGGTCTTGGTCTCGGTCAACGTCCTCCACAGTCAAGTCGTAGGTACACCTACTCGACCCTTCTTTACATTTCATAGTTTACTACGTAAACACCTTGTAAGCATATTGCACACCATTAAAAATTTTTTTGGAACATGCGTATGAAATTCTGTAAGGCGTGATTAAAGTGGCCATTTCAGAAACCTTATTTTTCTCACGCTTCTGTATCTTTTCCTCGATCTTCAATTCTTTTTTGCAACACCCTTCACAAAAGTACGTTCTTTTACGCGCCTTGATGGAACAAAAAGCAGCGAATTTCAATGCGAAGTCAAAAAATTATCTTCTGCACATGCGCACTTGCAAATTGAATTTTTCGCACATCTCCATGAATTTCTCACATGGGTTGGCTACTTTCTCAGTTTTCATTATTTCTCGCTCGCAACTAAATACCGTATTTTTCAAAAACATTCTGAAAACAAGTAAACTGCGAAAATAAGTTATTTGTGATACATGTGAAAAAAGTAGGTGATTTTGATACGAGTGTGAAAATCATCTACTTTTTGCACTTGTATCACAAATAACTATTTCTCAAACTTTATTTTTTCCTACGCACTTAACTGGTTCCTCAGTTTACCCCACATCTATTCCATTTTTTCCCCACAAAAATTCTCTCTGCCATAACATTGATTCGACCCGGAAACACACAGGTGTTTATTTCCTCTGGCTAAAATACAGCATCTGGTACACACGTCGCAAAAAATATTGGCGCAACTCGGTCAAAGCGAGCAGTTTTTTCCCCTGTTGCGTAATACAATATATAGAAAAGTTATAAGGTGCTTTTCCCCGTTTTTTATTTTTAACAGACTTCCAAAAAAGGAGTAGGTTGTCAATTGGATGCTTTTATGATTTTTTTTTTTTAATATTTGTTTCAACACAATCCCTCAACATGGGCACCGATTTTGATGAACTTTTTTTGATCCCATCATGGTCGCACTAAATTTTTTTAGAATCGATGAGGTAGTTTTCGAGTTATTTTTAAACAAAAACACTGTTAGTTCTAAACAAAGTTTGCTGCTAATAATAGAAACGAATAATTTTTTAAAAAAATTTCTTTATTCAAAAATCTCACCAACTTGAAACAAAAAAAAAAAAAAAAAAAAAAAAAACACGAATACAAATTTTCTAGAAAGAAAAAAATAATTTTCTTAAAATTTGTCCGGTAAAATCTACAGGAATTAAAATGAAACGAAAAAACCCTATGATAAATCAATAATTTTATTCAAAAAATAAAACCGATTTAAAAAAAAAAAAAAAAATGCACTAAAAAGAAAAAAAATGTTTTTAAAACTTCTCCGAAAGGTCTAGGGACTGAAATTATTGAAGTTAACGCTAATTAAAAAATTTTGTCATAAAATTTGACGGAATTGACGTATATAGCCTACCTACATGGCATGGAAAAGAACGCTGACTTCAATAATTCCAGTCCCCGCCGATCTATAGGTCTGGAGAAATTTTAAAAGGATAATTTTTTTCTTTTCAGAGCATTTATATTCGTTTTATATTTTTGAAGTTGCGTAGATTTTGTGATGAAAACAATTTTTCGATTTATTATTTTTCTAATTCGGGTAGAAACAAGTTATCACACGGATTTTCTGTACAAAGTATGTGATTTTTCCAAAGCACTTTTGTAAAAAATTTTTCACGGAGTCAACACATACTTTATTCCTCATCGACAACTGCGAGCTAATTAATTGTACTCGGTATTTCACAGTACGGGCGCGGCGTTGAAAAAGTCGAAAAAATTATCGTGCCCTCGTACAGTTACCTACTGTTATTACCATCATTAACTTGCTGGGGAAATTGAACGCTACAGTCGCACGACTTAAATTGCTAACACTCTGGGTTGTCAACTCGATTATTTTTCCACCACCTTCTGCGTTCACTAACAAACACCGATGCTTACATGTGACACGTTTCACGGTTGCCTTTTATTTTTTTATCCCCCTCATTTATAATATCTATTTTTTTCAGCCGAATTCATTTTCGGTTTACATAAATTATTTACACGCTGGATACTCCGAAATTGCGCAGCTCAGTACCAGACTATTTTTTAAGAAAACAATTAAATAAAAATAAATATTATTTTCGATTTTCCGAAGAAAGTTGCAACTCTGCGACACGGCCGTACCGGCGATTTCACCTCCGAAAGGGATTTTGTAAATTTATAAAACAATTTTACGAGCGGAAGGAACAAAAAAAAATTATTTAGGCGATTATTTTGTTCCAAAACATACATATACATATAGCGTTTTTTTCTGTTTTTCGGGGTAGCCAGGGGTGTTTCAACCACGAACCCTTACAACGTACGGGGCCCTCACTCGTCGTGATAATGTCCGATATGTCCTCCATCTCTGTAGCGTAATTAAAACATAGGGCGCCTCCCTTTTCATTAGGCCGCCAGGAGAACTCTTCCCACCCTTCATATCTCAAGAGGTATATGCGCCTTTTGAATGCTCGAATCCCTATGCACAGCAGTGACCGATACTTACACCTCTGCTCCATCGGATAAAGTATAAATATATAATTCAACATCCAGAGAATCACCTTGCATTTAGGTGGTTCGAAGTACATTACCCTGGGGAACCCACAAAAAAAAAATAATATCGCAGATACATTTCTTGAAAGGGATGAGAAGTGCGAGATTTTTTCGATATTATAATAAAAATTATTTCAACTTCTGATGGGGACATCTTGCAGACATAAAGTTTAAGTTAAGACAGTATAGTTGCCCTTAGTAAGTGAAATATGAAGATGAAAGCTGATGGCGACAATAATCGAATGAAATTATTTTTTAGAACTAGGTTTGTTTTCTTAAGCAGTCCTTCTTCATGTAGGGGAGTGGCTCCTATGATGGCGCACCTAATATTCTAGTGTCCATATCTTCCTCACAAATGAGCATAACTAACCCCAACTTTCATGAAATATTCACCAAACACTTAGCTACGAACATTGTCAACTGGATTTTTGTTATATCAAATGAGACGGCAGTTATTTAATTTATTATGATAAAAGTCATCCCTAAGATGGCGCACCTAGAAAAAAGAGTAAAATTGTAATGCAAAACATTTTTTTATTCACAAATTTCACAAATGTACATTTTGGTTTTACTTGTGACACCAGCTGCACATTTGGTGTGGGTACACAATTTGCATTTAGTGCACTGAATGAATTTTATCCTTTGGTTTTGAATGGCTAAACAAATCATTACAAAAAATGCATGCAACATCTTCCAAATCACAGCCCCTTTCAAGTTCAACAACAATGTTATTTTCAGAATATGACTGATCACCAAATAAACTCTTTTAATTCAATAGAAATTAAAAATAGTTGAAAGAATATCTCTATTGAAAGTGCGCCATCTTAAGGGTAATTATGTTTTTCACATTTTATTTTTTATTAATCAGAAACAAAACTCAATGGTTAAGAATTTAAACGAAAATGTTCCTTACCCATGGCTGAATATAAAAAATAATAATTTAGATTTCAATACTTACTTTTTCTCGATTAGAATTCTTACAAAACGCAGGGAAAAAATTACAGCATAAGTAGAAAAAAAATTGAAAGTGTGATAACACACGTTCCACTGAAGTCACAGAAAAAACTTTTCACACAGAACTGAAGGCTCACAAAACACTTTCCAATGATACCAATTTCAGTGTTGCCCCTGCCTTGGAACATAGTAAAATAAGCACTGAGCCATCTTAGGGACTGCGTCATCTTAGGAGTCACTCCCCTAAGTGGATAATAATAGGTCCAACTTATGAGTTGTATGTTAAAGTCCTTGTTTAGGCATCTTTCAATGCTATTAGCATTCCATCTGTGGATGTAGATGATTCCAAACCTTTTCTACTTAATGCAGACACTAGGGAGTTATAGTAGAACTTTAGGATAGATTAGGTTGGAAACAAAAGACAGCTAGGGATTATTCTCTATACCATGAAGGTTCTAGTGATGGCAAATAAAGTTTCCTGAGGCAGTCAGTTAAATCGCATTTCAAGGCAATCTTTTTATAATACCTGTGGGTAAGATATAGTCAACAATACGATTAAATAAAGTTCTTGTCATTATTTAAGAGGAAAATTTGGTGTGTTCCCGACAAAACTTTTTGACAAGGTCTGTTCAGATGACTGCAGTTGCTCTTTCAATAGGGGCCATGTAGCGCCTTCTTTTGCATAAAGTAATGTCTTGATTCTGGTCCATCTTCATCTGTATTAGATCGAATTATGATTTTACCTCATCCATCTTAAATCATTCAAATGAAAACTCTGAAGCCTAAAATTTCATATAAGAGTTTTCTGCATATACAAAACCATTCAATCAGTTCTTATGAAGATAATTTGATAGGTGAAGACATAGTTATTCTAATGGTTTTCCTTATTTAATTGTCTGTAGTAGTTTTTATTTTTGCTTATGCTTAATTTATCCGCTTTGCTTATGTAATTTTTCTTTTGTATTATATTTCATTCACAAAATAATTCTGCTGTTCATTCTTTAAAATTTCAATCCTCTTATAGATTAAAATTTCATTAAGTCTTTTTTTTTTTGACACTATTTGCTTACAATTTGCTTAAATAATGCAGACTAACTCGTTGATGTGATTTGAAGACAAGATAAGCTACATTTTGCCATATTCAAGACAAATAACTATATCTAAAGAATTCATGGGTAGGATATTTAAAGTTAAAAAAAAAAAATGTCTCAAAATAGGAGGTAATTTCAAGACAAACAGTACATCAGTGTTTTTGGCTGCATAGTGTCTTATTATTAAGATATTATGACGTCATCAACATTTAAATGCCAACATACATGACGGTTGGACATTATGAGCCACTTGATTTCGATGTCTCACGCAATATACTGTTATTCTCACCTTAAGGCAAATACAAAATATAGGTTAGGTGTATGGTGGTTTTTCAATTTTAGTTACAAAATACTTTGAGCTCAATCTTATCAAAAAAATAAATAAATAATGAAACATTTGCCATTTCATTTTTCTCTATTTGAAAAGAAGGATTTAAAGCTATCGCACCAGAGACCTAAAAAGACTTTCTTTTTTTTTCGAGAGGGATCAAAACAAAAATTGCAAACTGATGTTATTGAAATTAATAACTGTTGAAAATTTTAAAATCACCTTAAAAAAAAATCAATTGGCACGATTTGCCTACAAATCACTTTTGCCAATTCTAAAAACGTCGGGTGAGCGCCTCCTCCACCCCCCATCGAATTCAAAATTCTTGAACACCAAATCAAAGTTTGCGTTCGGCTTTCTTGAGAACATTTATTCGAACACCCTAGTTCAAACGTTGCCATCATTCAATGTAAAGATTAAAATTATAAAATACCTAATGGTCAATTGCGTATCGAAGCAGACTCGCGGAAAAATTAAACGAAACATACATCGCTTGATAAGTAAGCAAATATTTCTCAAAGTTGCACGCACAAAGTATTCGCAACGTCCTCCTCGACAAATAGTTAAACCGGTTTACATTAAAGGTGGAATTATTCGTAGGAATCGAGGAACACACGATCCACACAAATAGATGCTTTAAACTCCACCCAAATAGAAGTGGGGACACCGTTATGGTTTCTGTCTACTTCCAAACGGGAGCGAAAATTTGCATATGCTCCATATTTAACTCTCTACATATACGCAGGCTATACGTACATATATATGAATAGATATATATGTATAGCATACACACAAAATCAATTTCTACGCAAACATTAACGTGGCATCGTATCGCGAAGTTGTATAACTTCGAGAAACTGGATGCGTGGCAAACAATTTTTTTTTTTTTTTTCCCAACTCATACACTTATACAATGTGCACATTAAAAAATAAACTAAATTTTTCGGGATGAAACTAAGATAAAACTGAAAGGAAGAAATACAACTATCCATTCAACTAAGCTACTCGTTAATTTGAAAACATGATTCATATCCATAGAATTGGGCAGCGTATATGAGCAAAAATCATAGTCTCCAAACATATAGTTATTTGACATGCGAATAAAAATGGTAAAAAAAATGGCGATTTGTAAAAAAAACACTGTAGTTTTCAAAATAATTATAAGCCTCGTGATAAGTGCGGATACCACCAATCACCAGCCAAGAAGTAGAATGAGATAAGAAACAATTACAGAAGAATAAACAACAACTTAAGTTCGACTTTTTGATACGAAATTAATTTCAGCAAGGAGACGCAGGTCTTGCTTCTCATTGCCAAATATGGATTATCACACCAAGCAGAAAAATATGGAGTTTTGCAAAATGCGGGATCTACACATATAATGGAGCATATTTAGAACACCGGTTGGATGACGGCTTGATTAAAGACCTACTTCTGATTCACATATGGTCACAACTTGTGAAAAGAAGGAACTTATTTTAGTTCTTTCTAGTCGCATTTATTTTTATTGAAATATCAAAAATGAAAAACTCATAGAGAAAATTCGCCGGTTTGCTATATAAGGCATAATTTAAAAAAAAAATAAATAAAAAAAACTGATGTACTACAGGCGTCAAATAACCTTACATTTTATTTTTATTTTTTTTGGGAAAGACCTCCACAATTTTTTAGGGATTCCGATAACTCCATTAATTTAGTAAATTTCAGTATTTTTATACGTTTTTTTATGTTAAATAATAAAAACTCGCTATCTCGGTTGAATAGGAACTAAAATATTATCAAACCTAATGTCTTCAGCCGCCGCCTCCCCAATAATTTTATCGAGTCGACGTCACTGTGAGATGCTATATAGTGGCTTGATTTTGATATTAATGATTTCCAATATTCGAGTGAGTCGATGGGGGGGGGGAGAATAAATCATTGGTATATTCAAAAATTACAAGGCAACTTATTTTACCCAACATCTGATATTTTCCATTAGGCCAACAAATTCGAACGTACATTACGCAACGACGACCATGAAATTTTTTCAGTCTTCGGATAACCATTCAGTTTTCTCCATCCATGACACCAGGCGTAGAGGGTGCCAAAATAGAGAATTAAACCACTTAACGTAATTGCAAATTTGACGGCCTCTTAATGGATCCAACCATCGTATTGAAGCGGATAACAATTTCCAGATATACATAGATGGGCGAGAATAACGACCCGATAATTGCAAACAGACACGATAAGTATACTCGTAGGTTATAGGTATGTGCATTTTTCTGCAATTTAAATACGTCCTTGACGGCGGTCGAGGTACATAACTTTCACGATAATATCGACGGCTATATGTTAGGCCAAATCCAGCGAATCTTTACGTTAATCGATGTTCTTTAAACATTTTTCCAACTAGCCCAAGCACTCAAATCAGAGAATAAATTAACTCAGCTGAGATGATAATTTTACTCTTCGGCGAAAATTATATAAGCGAGACGACAAAATAACGACAGTCGACAGCTATAAAGATATGGAAGAATGAAAGGGAAAAAAAAAAACAAAAAACCGCGTCAGTCTTTGAACTCGAATCCTGTCGAATGTCGCAGCAGGGGATACATTTACACGTCAAGTCAATTCGTCGACCTTGTGTCAATTACTATCCACTAAACGCTATATACGCGAAAACGTTGAATCTGGTTTTCGGTAGTTGAATCGTAAAATTTATTTTCACTTTTCCTGCCATTTCCAAAATTTAAACGAGTGTTATGAATGAAGGTCAAGGTGATCGTCCGATTTTGACGAGAAACAAGAGTTGCGCCGAGGTGTTGACTCATCAAGCACGCAATAAATTGTGACCTCAATTTGACGCTTCAAAGGGACGAAGGCCTACTACAACGAAGTAGTGGAATAGTAAAAAGAGGAGGGCAACGAAAAAAATTACATAAAGTTTTTTATACACGACATTAGTGTAGCTAAAAGGCGTGGATCTACGAGTGAAAAGGGGACAAATTTTCTCTTTGAACGCCAAAATAAAATAATAAAAAAAAAAAAATAAAAAAAACCTAGTATAGAAGACGAAAATTAGGATGACAAAATATCCAGATAAAAACAGTCCAAATTTGCTGAAGATCAAAAAAAAAAAAAAAAAAAAAAAAACTCTCAACTCCACGAAGTTAGTGGCATTTCCCTTCCCCCTAAACGACGTTCTGCATCCGCTACTAATTGCCAGCGGTACTATACATCAATCACCAAGAGGAGATGACGGGATCAGAAAGCGTAATTAGTTTTCCCCTGGGAGGGAAAGAGACATGAAGTTTAAAAAAAAAAAAAAACTAAGACCAAAAGAAATAAGTAAAACGCAAAAAAAAAAAAAAGGACCAATAACAGAAATAGCTAAAATCATACTTTTCATTCAGTGAAGATACTTCCAAAACAAGAAGACGACAATAGAATGAAATTTATAAAGAGGGAAATGTAACAGGTTTTTGTTATTGTTTTTTTGAATGGGGGAAGAGCCTATGACCAACAAATACTATTGCATAAATGTACAGATATACTTCACTGACCAGAGCCCAGACTCGTTTGAATTAGGTGAACTGGGTGACCTAGACAGAAAGAAATCTATACGAAGAAAGTTCTCTCGTTTTCAAGCAAAAATGTGGGGTGAAATTGCCAGAAAGATGAAAGTAAAATATGAACATACAATAGGAAATGATATGAAAGTGCAGCATACAACTTGTTAAGTGAATAAATGATTTCTATTTACGAATGTTCGAAAACTCAGTTGTAGGGTGAAAAAATGTATTAGAGATTTTTGTCATAAGGTAATCTGTAGTCATTCTCTGTTTTGATGTCGGCGTTGAGAAACTGAGCAATTCTTTGTACGCATTTCCATCAATTTGTGTTTGTTTTGTATTCTCATACCGGTACACACCCTTCTCTAGAACACTGTAAAAATAATTTTGAAAATTGAAAACAGTGAGTGCCTGATCATAATTACTGCAATTCAATTCGCACTGTTAATTATACTGATTGAAATACTTGAGTTTCACCCCTCTGGAAAGATTTTTAATGTCAAATTAAAAAACCCAGACAAATTGGAATTCAGAAACCAATAAAAGAGCGCAGGAATACAATGGACGAAATGCATCCCCACCATTCATTCATTGAACAGAATGAAAGTTCAGATTTTCCTGAACATGGAGGTCCTCGTATACCTTCCTGGTATCTTAGGAAATATCTAAGGAGGCACTGAACGCAGGCACGCGCTTATGTTTCAATATTTATAGACTTTTGTACTCGCACTTCACATAAATACTTTAGGCCATAAGAACAATTCAACTGAATTTTTTAAAAGAGATTTAACAGGATGCTCACTTCTAGAAAGCTTTCCTTAGTGAAGAACGAAACTTTTATGTTCAGTGAACTACTAAAACATACACAAGTAAAAACCATAAAATAAGCTAAACTCTGTATTCGACAATAGTTTACCATCAGATAAGATCTAATTTCTGATCAAACAGAGTCAGTTACATCCATAAGAACTCGGCGTGAAAAAACCACTAAGCAAATATTCTTCACTAATATACAGTTGAATAGCATCCATCATAAATTAGACTCATCTTCTCTAGTTGATAAAAAGTACCAGCAATCAGCATGAACCTAATTAGCCAATTATTTGTAACACTCTTACCTACAGCATATTAAAAATGTACCTTATAAATCTTATTTTACTCATGAACTAAGACGGAATGTAAACATTTGAGAACCAACAGTCAGTCAACAATAATTATTTGCCAGCATAAATAAATACATTTATTCGGAAGTCATAAACTTTTCTCATTCTCCCATCGTTATTCACATTTTCAACAAGAGTGGTTTACTTCGTAAACAATATGTAAAGTTAAAGATCAGTAAACGTTCAGATGATTTTTTTTATTCAACAAATATTTTCTTCTTATTTTCTGCTCTCCTTCCTGACCCACACACGCAGCATACATTAGTAAGGCACATAATTTATAACTTATATGCGATGACCATGACTGGTTTAAGAACTCGTTCGATAAAATGAATTGCTGTCAACAATTAATATACTCGACTGAATCGAAGCACAGCAATAATTGGAATGCGAAAAATGATTAACTAGCAGCGTACCATATACAGTGCCAAAGGTCCCAACTAATGAATATACGGTTCATAATAAGAGTGGAATAAAGTTTTCAGACAGAGACCAGGAGGGAAAACGGGGGAGGGCGAAAATATTGTGGTTTGGCTCTCGAAAACAATTTTAAGCGCTTAAAATACCACACACCCGCGCACAGAAAACGAAAACTTCATAGATGTAGGCTAAATTACGGGAACGTTAAATTAAATCGACCAATTCCCAAATAAACATTTAGAAATTCGGAATAAAGAAAATTAAAGTGGACATAATACCAGAGGACACACATAGGCCTACCGTTTCCCTCGTCGTCGCCTCTCCTAAATATACGTATGTATATGTATACACATATACCATTAATTTCTGCACGAAAATATAATGTCAACTCGATGTAGATTGTTTTGCATAAAACTTTACGATTATTTCAACCCTTTCTCACGCCTTCTGAACATGGCGAATGTAAAATTAAATTTTCTCAAAAAAATTGTATTATTTCATCCACCCATCGCGATAAAGGGGGTAGTAATCCCACACTTAGCAAGTAGTCAAAATTTTTATGATGCACGATGAAAATTCGATTCTTTAGGTTAGGTTAATGTACAATCTCCAATTAGAAAAAGTGGTTGTAGAGAATGAGCAAAATACCACGAAGACGATTTTTACAGGTACCTAATAATTTCCAGCCTATTTCAGAGAAATTTGTTTAAAAAATTCTTCAGGTTAGCTCTACGATCCTACGTATAGGTGTACGAATATCCAGCAACTGAGTCTCGCTTATGTTAATCGAGCGTGCCATGATTATGAAACCCTCAAATGGACATAAAACATTCTGCATATGCGCAGTAGGTCATTTTTCGTCTGTCTTCAGTCTGTTGGTCCAGTGAATCTAAATAGCAATTTAAATACTTCTCTGTGAATTCTGGTGAATACAGTGAAATCTATGTCCATTTTGGGTTTTTATAATATTAATGTTGACATGGATTTTCCTCCGTACCTGCTGGTATTCAAAAACCCACTATTAATCGAAGGGTTAGCTACATTAAATTAATTTGTTTTTGAATACGTCCTAACATAATTATTCATTAGGATAAACAAATTGTACAAAATTTTTTAAACATTTTACTTAGCAAAAATACTAAGTACAAAAATTTTTCCGTTCCACCATTACTGACTCCAGGCACATTAATGAAATCGGTTCAAGGTTTCCATGCACTGGCTTACACTCATTTGCAACGATTGATCATTCATGATAACATTTGCTTGGAGAAATGTTATTGGCAAATCTCATCGTATGTAGGTATTAATATGGTAAGGTCACAACACCTATTTCTTCCTTTGGCTTCGAAAAGGATGGACGAATTTTTATGAAAAAAGGTGTTAGTGGAGAGGGTTTTATAAGCATAATGTCGGAACGCCATTAATATTTTCAAAAATTGATATGGGAAGTGAATGTTAATGGGAAAACGGTAAAAGCGTGCCCAGACTGATTACGTTATAACAGATCATTTGTTATCAATATTATCTGTGCGAATTATTCGCACAGGTACAGCTAATAAAAATTAATTTGGATGACTGGAAAGATCTGACTAAAAGGAATATATTTGTCAAGACTATCAAGAGATGGGCGAACCACTGGGCACACATACAATGTTGAAAGAATAATTAGAGTAAAGATATAAAGCTTATTCCATGAAGAAGTGCATGATACAGCGATGCATCTACATTTTTACAAATTTTGTAGATAACTCATCAACTGAAAAGAAAATTTTTAAAAAGCAGTTCTTTCTTTTTTCGTGAAAATCCTCTAAAAATGGATCAAACAAAAGGGGCAAGTAACCACGCATGCGTAGCAAAAATATAAGTAATGGTCTATTGGCATGCGGACGTCGACAAATAATTTAGAAGCTGTTCTTCTCTGTTTATCTTCAACCGCATCCTACGTAGCTACGGAAATAAGTATAGCTCCGACTTGAGGGACGTGTTTTCAATTATTAGAATATAAAATCGACGTAGTTTGTTGCTACCAACAGCAGTATCAAAAAAAAAAAAATGGAATCCAGCACATGCTTCTCATTACCGTATTCCACGACGACAAAAAAAAGAACAAAATTTAATATTTTGATGCACTCTGATATAGGAAATTTACTTCCGGATCACATTTATATGTTTCTTGCTACAAATTCGAGAAATGTTTTAAGTATAAAATACAACGTTGATTGGCTTTTGGCGAGAGGGAAGGTAAACCGCAAGATTAACAAGATGTCTATTAATCCGGGCTCCAACGCAATGACAAGCCCACTGAATGGATATAGATCGTGGAAATTGCTATAAAATCGAAATGGCAGCTTCATCACGAGAACAAATTGAAGCCAAAAGAAACAAATTGACGTTTTTGGGAAATGAAAAAATTATTTCCTTCTGCCAAGGATTTTTTAGTTTGTGAATCATTTCCGGTAACAATTTTTTGGGAGGCTTTAGCTAACCATATTATTCAGCGTCTGGAGCGTACATTTAAATTCGGAGTGGAAAGAAAGAATGGTCGTGATCCGGTGGCCAATCACTGATCTCCCAGTATGAATTTTCAAATCACATACTGTAGCAGCAACACAACCGAACCGAAGACACCACCATTTTGGGTCGGGAATATGACGGTGGCCGGTCCTCGAACTCGTAATCTTTTGATCACCGAGCAGACCACTTCAATATTATACGCCACGCAGACCACAATTTGCAATAATTACTCACGTCACAGATATTAATAGACTAAACATCGTTTAGAAAAGTTTTTCAATTTTGTACAAAATCATCGTTAATTTTTGTCTTCCAAAGCTCGAAAATTTATTCATTGACAACTTTCACCAGGAAAGAAGAAGAGGAATATGATATCTAAAAAACCAGGTGAGATGACAAGCTAAAACACTAAAACTCCTTTAATAACTGCTTTTGAAGTTGCTTCTATTAATTGTGAATGTGTGCAGAGGCAAAGTGTGTTCGTAGAACAAATTTGGCAAAATTCTGTAATTTCAAGGGGCACAGACTAAATTCAGCTTTTAACAAAATTTGTTTCGATTATTTAAGAAAGAAATCATTCTTGGTACCATTGAAAATGTAGGGTGAAATGATCGAATGCGTAGAGTAAATGTTTGAGTAAAATTATTTAAGCATGATGGTCTAAAAATAACTAGCTATTTCACGCCGCAAGATATAAACAAATTAATTAATCGAAAAAACTTGAATTTTCCGGCCGCTTGTCACAACTAACCGATAAAAATTACGTCCTTCATTCAGCCAAAATCTTATGACTCTAATATAAACAATTTTAGTATGAACTAAAAGAATTAGTACAGAAATAAATAAATAAACAAATAAAAACTAGTCGTTAGTCTAGTAAAATAAATAGAGTAAATCTACAAATATAGGTCTCTGGCCTATTAAGAACAATGGTTCTTTTTGAGCCTAATGAGTGCTTTTAATACATAAGTAACAAGTACCTAAAATATTAAGTAGGACTCAAGAAAACACAGTTTATGTTTATCAGTATATCAAGTTAATGTCATAAAATTATCTTTTAAAAAAATCTAATAATAGTAATAGATCATTATAGAAATGGAGTGTAGGAACAGTAGTAGGGATGAGTATACTCATGTTGGTGTTGGTGGGGAGATCCCCTCATGCGTGGTATTTATAAAGGCCTATCGACTATAACGATGATGACGTGGGAATTTACACTAAGTACTTGACTGACTGACAATCGTAGACCCCCAAATCATTTGACCACGATTCAGTACCGATGCAGATAAGCTTCTCTCTTTGCCTTTTTTTTTTTTTTTCTCCAAATGTCATTAATTTGAAAAGTACAAAACGTTTTGCAGAGGAAATTATCAAATGAGCTTTCTTATCTGTCTCTCTGTTTTTTTTTTCTTCAAATGTCGTCAATTTGAAAAGTACAAAACTTATGCAGAGGAAATTGTGAAATATTTTACCAGTAGGTCGACACCATCACCAACCGCACATGATGACGATGTGGTTTTGGTGGAGGTGAGGTTACCGCCACCACCAGCACCCTCACCACTGGCTACTGGTGTATGCTTTTTTCGCGTTTTTTCTCATAATTTCGATAAAAATGAATATCGACTTTGAAAAATGTCCTCACTTTATTATTCCACCGATGCCGATTGTTCCGCGAGAATACCACTCACATTGTCTCGAGGCAAAGCTGGAGAGTGAGCTTCAAGAGAGGATTCTTGCGGAGCAAAGGTCGGCGTCTACGGCTCTATGGTTATGCCAACATCCGCGTAGATTGGCCGTAACCATCAATTTAACCCCTCCACAACCTCTTCACCAAGTCACTACAATTTGTCCGCGAGGTGGTGGCGGTGAAGAAGGAAGAGGAGGTGGAATAACCCAATGAGCCGCCACCCCTGCCAGTTCAATGTAATTTTTTTCACGAATATAGTTCGAAAAATGTTATTCAAACCATTTCTCTTTGAGAATGATCAACTTACCCAACCATTATTAAGTGTAGCAGCTACACAACAGCCAACAGCAAAACTAAACTGAAAATATGTAGAAGAAATAAATAGCCAGAAACGAGCTTGTTAATAAATTACCCAACATATCATTGATTCGCCGTGTCAAAGTACAAAACGATAATTATTACTACTCTAAATTTCATAGAACAGCGATAAAACGTGATTCTTAATTTTTGCAATCAACTGTGTTTTCGAAGCCCTGAAATTCTGACTTTTCTAAGATTCCGAGTGGATAATTTTTAATCGTTCCTCACCGTCAATATACGACTAATCGAACAAGTAGATAACTGACGTGAGCTCGTTTCGGCATTGTTTCCAAAGCTTATGCCACTGGTTCACGACGTACTGATGCTCATAGATAGACACAATGGTACGCCCTAATTGAATTTTGCTGCAACTTTTTTACGCGAACTGTTCATAAACTGGCCTAAACAGACCGATATTTATGAGTTTAGAACTTGCACTTGACTACAGACTGGGAGAAATCGATCAACGCCGCAGGTATAGTTCAAGCAATGTTCATCCGAACGTCAACCTCGGTGAACCGAAAACACCGAAACCAAAAGCCAAAAACCGAAACAGATCGAAGCAGACCAATCCGAAAATCGGCACCAACGAAATATATGTACAAAATCGATGTGATCGTTTCTACACCACTGCAGAAGAGCACGAAAGAAAACCGGTAGACCTTTAACTCTATTCTAAAGTCGACTGTGTGCGGTGTACGAATACCGTATTGACTATACGCCGTATAGGTTTCTATAGGTGTTGTGTGCTGCCTAAAAAATTGGTGATAACGGTGCAGCCAAAACCGATAAAAAGAGGGACTTTATACGGCGGAGATACGCTTTTTCAACTGCAGATGTTTGGCGGCCGACTCTCACTTTTACAGACCCATAAAACGTTTAAACGCAACGGCCATACTACTTTTCTTCTTCTTTTTTATCCCCCCAACTCCTATATGCGTAGACTATAGGCCTCTTTCGCACCAAACCCCTCATCTACACGACGTTATTACGCAGGGAGCCTACATTAACCTTTTAATGAGAAAGAAACGAGCTGTGACCTTGTCCGCCGTTTTCTGCTCGCGAGTATACGATGCACGCCCATACCTGCGCAGATCTACACGATAATTAGCTACGCGGTACAAAATCGTACCTACTAATTCGTCGGACAATATTACATTTGGCGCACTGGACAGCGAACCAAATACACGATGAGACTGTCGCTGGATCCGAATGACTCGCAGATTCGCTGCTGTCGAAAGGTTTGTGCGAGTGCGACCTTCGAAGCAGCCGCAGCAGGTATTTGTTTTTGTACGACGGTAACTTATTACGAAAAGTAAATCAAATAATAATAATAATAATTATAATATAATATAATATATAATATAAATATGTCGTATAAAATGCGTTTCGTTGGGTGATCGTTGCTGAAGCCATTAAAAACGAATAGCGAAAACGTGAAATAAAAAAAAAAGGTTGGCGTCTCGGTTTGCGTACAAAAAAGACGACCTGTCCCTAGCCAGTGACTGCAAAGATGGCCACCGCATGCGCAGCATCACCGCGCAGTCGGATATCGACCCGACGTACCACGCTATTGGGCGGAGCAACATATAATGATTAATTACCTTCTTTTTTTTTTTTTCCCCGTTTTATTTCTTTCTATTTCATTCTATTTTTTTTCCCTCGCAGAGACTTGGGTTTTTCGCTTTTCAAGAAGCAAAGAACCGAAGCTGCGAGCCACCGCCACCACCACCGCGGTGTGCGTAACAGGCGATTACCGCTACGATGTGAAAAAGGTGCTTCGTTTATACGATTCAGGTGTGTACAGTCTATCTTCACGTGGATAGGCTAAGAATTTATATTGGAGTGTGTAAAACTATGAACACGCAGGAGATATATGCCAAATAGTGTTTTGTTCTTCCTGTGTGGTGCAAAGTTCATTGGGGCCAAATAATTTTTGTGAGCTATGCTCACAAAAATTTAATCATAATAAGGAGAGGGAGGAGAGAAAATATTTCTCACTTATAAACTTTTTTCCATGTAAATAAAAAAAAAAGCTCAATAATGTTATTTTTTAATTTTTGTTAGAGTTGTGAAATAAGACGATGTATATTATGAAGAGGAAAGTGGGGAAACTTTTCCTTAGAATTTCAATAAAAAGAGCAAATAATTCTCAGTTTAATAGGAGTATTATATTTTATTTATTTTTATTCGACAAAGCAAATGTATTTATACGAGCTGCTGATTGAGAAATAAATTCATCAATCAGTGGCTCAAGATTTACATCACTCTTATGTATATGCATTACCACCATATTATTCAGCCCTTCAGCACATAACGAATTTCTTATAAATGTTTTTGGTCTCCCAAGAGCTGAATATGATCATTCACATGTAGTATTTGATACAGAAATAGTTAAAATAATACAAATCAGACAAAAAAATTTGTGAATAACATTAGTTACATCTAAATTGTTACGGAGAAAACAAATTACATCATTTATATTTACAGGCTTATATCCTAAGCGAGTATTCATGGCATCTATAACAATATCCCTATGTAATATTAAACGAACTTTATCAAAATTATCAGCTGCATTGAACTTTACAATATCATCAACATGGTCATTGTTTCCAATGACAAAACTTTCAATATTATTTAAAAATGTCATTGTTTCAGAATCAAATCTATCATTGAATGAGTTAAACGTTAGGTCTATTATTTCCAAAAATTTCTTACGATAATAATCAGCTGTGGTTGAAAATTGGTGAAATTCTATACTAGAATTTCATCAACTTTCCATAAAGAACGACATACATTGAGATTGATTTGAGATACACTTTACATAAGAAAATTAATTACCTGTTGTTTTGGGTTGTTGTTGCTCAGATGAAATACTTGTAGATGTTGAGAACAAATTCTGATTCAAAGAAAGCATTTAAGAAGAATTAGAAACACTTGCCTGATTTGCAGTCAACTCTGACAACTCAAACTCAGGATTTTCATCCTTTTTAAATTTAAAAAAAAAATTCCGTATATCCATAGGAACTTTGAATAATACAATATTGAAAATTAGTAAAATTTTAGAAACGATTAACGAATGAGTAAAACAGAGTAAGAGGCATCCAGATTGTCAGATGTCAATATTCAATATACCTACTCTTATTACACTTGTATTGTAGTGGCCAGTTTTAGTTATATTATTTATATATCATACAGTCACACACACAATTTCACACCACATTTTTATTGAAAAATTATTGGTTATTTGGTGCCAGTGTGTGAGTGTGTTTTTAATTTTTTACCAACGAATGCAGAAAAAATATTTGAATGTGAATGTATAAGGCTATTTGTATATATGCTTGTATATGAGATGAAAAGAAACCAGTAAGTCTTTACGTAGTTAATTTTTATCTTTTTATTGTTTTTTTTAATCTCCTGCATAATAAAAAAAATTCATTCGTACTCTTTTCTGTTAAAGACAGAGACAGACAAAGACAAAGAATGATTAAACATTTTGACTTTGTGAAGTTGTCAGTCTGCAGTCTGCCGTAAAACGAAATAGAAATTTTAAAAAAACAAGACGTTGGATTTGATTGTTGCATCACTGAGTGGTGCGTTGCACCACACAAAATTGCTTGTGTGGTGCATTTTGTCCTCTGCACCACACGTTTTGCCAGCCATGGGTGGACTTATTCATCGATACGTATCGATAATATTGGTATTCGAACCCAGTATGATTTTTAAAGGAAGAAGGGGGTGACTCTGGAATTTTAGAACCAAGTAATCAAAAACAAATTCCCTTCCTCCCGGATTCGCCGCTAACTGGGACAACAGCTACGGCCAAATATGCGCCGACTCCTGGTGTAGCGACCATTACGCTAGTAACCCCAAAGTTCGCCACCGTCACATGGTAGAAGCTTCAGTGTAAATGTATTCCTAACACTCTAGGCTACTCAATGTGGACAGAATTATAATTCATGGTCCAGAGATTATTTCCCATATTATTGCCCACAGAGGACAATTGAAATGAGACGCTTCAGTGGCAAGAGATGAGATGAATACGTCAAACTAATTTTCCCAGAAATTCATCAATTTTCATGCTAATACAGATACCTTTAGTTTTTATAAGCTTTTATTCTACTCATTACTGCGATTTTAAAATATACCAATACTGCAGCCAACCTTCCGCAACAAAATATGTTTATTTCGCATGAAGCTAAAATAAAATAAAAGCTTATCTTTTAAAAACTCGTTTTTTTTAACTTAAATTTATTTATTTATACTCTCAGATCTAATAATTAACGTCTAATTTTCAGTTGCTTCATCCCAAAAATTTGATAATTCCCCTGATATTTCTGAACCTTCACAATTATATTAGCAATTGATGAAGAATGACCTCCTCATAAGATATAAGTTCAAATATTTATAAACTGCAAATTCATAATCTACTCCTAAAATAATTGGTGGAAAATATAATCAGTCTCCTAAAACAGCGCTTCATTAGACTTGACGTATAACTATCGATTTTCACAATTCATCAACCAAAATTTGATAAAATGTGAATTTTTTTGTTTCAAGTTTTTTTAAAATTATTACTGTACAGTGAATTCAATAAGAGTCAGCTGTACAGTGTAAGTACAATTCTGAGTTAACTCACACTACACAACTGACCATAAAAACGAAGCACCTTAATTTGTGCAAACTATTCTTATATAGTTTGTATCAGAGTGAATCAAGCAAAATGAAAAAAATGGTCAAATAAATTTTTAATAATTCGAGGAAGGAGGATGAAGGGGTTATTATCATTTCCTCCAGATTCTTGAAATAAGTTCAGGCTATGGGGGCAAAAAATTATTCTAGAAACACATACACCTATGTGAAACATAAATCCACTGAGACGGTCGTACCTACATACAACGACATAATCATCGGAATAAGAACTTCATTAGGTACCTACTTACCGTTATGTAAGTCTACAGTATAACCATTAATTTTCACAATTTATTAATCAAAATTACAGTTATTGTGAATTTTTTTCCTTTTCTAATCCAAATAATTGAAAATCTATCTAGAGTGAATTCATTAAAAACCTGAGTGCCTCAAATTACGTAAAATAGTCTCATTCTCCACTCCATAGAGTGCATCCGCAAAATAAATAAAAAATCTAAAATCCAAACTTGATTAATTAGGGGAGAAACCCTATGTGGGAACCACCATACCCCGTCTAATATAAAATACATTCGCCAGTTATAGTCGGTGGTGAGATGGCCGTGCGGTTAAGTTCACCACTTTTAGCTGGCGAATATGTAGGTCCCAGGTTCGATTCCCTGAGCCGACAAAACCTACATCTGGTGACCCTTGACATGTGCTGGACACGCACGCACCCTAGTGGTGCATGGTGGAACTCATAACTCTTCTTCTTAACTTGAGTCGCCGATAAATGGCGCCCTATATATTGGAAATAGAACCCGTATAGGTAGTATAAGCCTGTGTGTATAGGTATAAGAGACGTTTCTGATTCTGCCCAACCTCCCACAGCATCTAATGTCGTTCAACTCGTGTTGAGTCTCTCTAGGGGGGGAGTGTGTGGGAACCACCATACCCCGTCTAATATAAAATACATTCGCCAGTTATAGTCGGTGGTGAGATGGCCGTGCGGTTAAGTTCACCGCCTTTAGCTGGTGAATATGTAGGTCCCAGGTTTGATTCCCCAAGCCGACAAAATCTACACCCTTCTCTGTACCATTCACCGGGCTTTTGGGCGCAAGTAAATGTTCTCGCTACATACATCTTTGAAAAACATAAATCAGCAACTATATGTGTATTATCATTTCCAAAGTGATAATTTTTTTTCTCCATTTATTAATCGATTGGCTTCGGCTACGGGGTCATTTTACTCCGTACCAGATGACATATCTGTCGGAAGTGGGGGCACAGGATGTGGGCAGGATACGTGCGCAATAGTTTATCAGCGTAAAATTTTCGATTATAATCACATACTGGAGCACCCATTGAACCAAACCTAACACACCGCCACTATGGGTCTGGAATTTACAACAGGAATTTTTCAAATCGATGAAATGGAAAAACAAAACTGAGAAAAAATAAATTATAGAATTTCCATAAGCGAAACTCCAGAGCAGGCGTTAAAGACAACTCGGATAACCAGAAGACTCTACATGAACAAAAGAAATCGATAACAATGCCTTGATGAAGATCACTTTTCATGGAAGATACTAGAAAGTTTTAGTATACACCAAGAAATGAAAATGAAATTTTTCAAGCCAGCAGAAACATGAAAACGATTCCTCTCATTCAGAAATATTTAAATAATAAATGAAAGATGAATGGATAAAGTTATTTCGAAATTTCTGACAGCAATTTAACGAACCTCATCCATCAAAACCCACACTACGATTGTTTTGTTTATTCGCGAAAAGTTACTTTGCACACCACGACAAAATTTTTGACCCACAACAAAATTTATACTTCACCAGCGACTAAATGGAGAAGCGAAAGTTCACGTGCGGAAATACGACGAGCGAACACTTTCCGAACTTACGGAATGCCATAAATTATTAGGGAAAATCGTTAAAGTACGACTGCGATATCGCTTTTCAAGTCATTTGAAAAGTTTGTTAGCGGTTTTCGTGGTCAAAAGGTTGGAAATTCAAAAGTTATACGGTCTACCGTTTTCTTGCTATTAGAGCTTTTCACGAGCGGTACTGTTCACCAATGTTATTTCTGTTAGGTAAATATTTAAAAAAAAAAAAAAAAAAAAAAAAAAACTGAATCAGTTAGAAGTTTTTTCATTGCAGATACCAACCTACCTTACTTTTCATTACCAATAAGTCACAAAAATTCTGATAAAAAGAAATTATTTTTACTTACCACTTAATAATAAAACTAATACTTGACGTTAAATAAGAATAAAATTAAGGAATATAGTAGAAGAAGAAGGAAATTGTAGCGTTTGGCAAGAGCAAGATCTGCGGCTCACTTTTTTAATTCAATCCCTCTATATGAAACAAATTCGTCTTCTTGAAAAATCTGTATTATGTGACTCGATTGACGACTTATCGCATGAATACCAAAAAGATATACTAAATTTCCAAAGTTGAAAGTAAGTGACAAATAATACTGAGTACAATCTCAAGCAATTCGCGATCGACGAGAAAAAGTTATTTAAAAAGTGATCAAAGATTAAGAAAGAATGGATAGAGAACTATTTTATTCATTTTTTCGCATTGAAATTTAAAATAATTTGAAATTATTCATTTATCAATTTTAAAAGACGAAGAGACCCAACAAAATTATTTTTAAATTTTAATTGAAACAAGAAAAAGAAATTAAAATTCAATACGTAATTTCATTTATTTTTTTTTTTAATTTCAACTTAATTAATTTTTTACATAAAATTAAAAATTAATAAAGATTTAAAACGAAAGAAAATAAAATAATATTAATTTTATTCATTATCATTGATACGTCCCCTCCCATTAACCAAAAGATAACTATAAAATATCTAAGCCATAGTCAAACACTCTACGGCTACAATACCCTCGAAAAAAAGGGAATACACCAGATAAGTCAAGTTTAGTCGTCAATAATCGATGATGACTGGGCGTAGGACGATAATAATAGTAAAACTCTTGCAAGCAAAACCGTACCAATGCCAAGACTACCACACCGTTTTAGTATTACTTTTGACTTGGATATGTCCTATTGCTGGAGATCTATTCAAAATTTTTCTAATTTGATTTTCATCAAGGAGGAGATCGTTGTGGAAAGGGTAATGACATAATTGTGAACTTGGAAATTTAATGGGTAGGGTGAGGGATTTGAAGGACGCCTTGGTGATGAGCAAGAAGCGGGAAAAGGACATGAGAGGCCCCCTGACGAAGGAGAGCGACAAGGAGCGCCCGGAGTGAGTGGTTACGTCATAATTATAAGACCAATTCCATTATATTGAATTTGTTCTCGATAACAGTTTGACAAACAGCTTCCCTGAACTCATCTGCTTGTTGAGGCTAAATTTAACCCTACTAGTAAATACAGCTATAGTGTCGAAAGAGTGATGAGTGCACTCAAGCAAACAGAAGAATTTTAGAAGATAATCTTCGCAACAAGGGAGACATGGGGTACTTCAACCTCAGGGAGTAGATTTTTGGGGGGATAAAATAAATAATGATAATCTATTTTCAAACTACAAATTACGCTTTCTACCTCGCAACAACCACGATGCAGGCATAAGGGCCACAGCCTTATAAATAACGGGGCTCTGTTAGACTCCCCTCACGACTTAAAAAAAAAATTCTTTAAGTTATCGGTAAGCCACCACTAAAATACTGGAATACATGTTCGAGAACACAAAAAAATCTAAAAAACTTTTTCGATCGCTCTGCTCACAGCATTGTTTCAAGTTTATCAATTTGTAACTCCCTTCTTCAAAAGTAAACCATTTGCATGGCCCTAATGATGACGGCGCATTTTCTAGTTCTCTTAGTTTCGCCACAGAATGTAATCAGTGAAATAGTAGCAAATCGAAAAACCAAACGAGAATTGTTCCCTTTTTTCCTAGATTCGACGCTAACATGGCAGCAAGGGATTAAAATTATTCATTACAGAAGGGCCTAATAATTATTCTAGAACTCATATTTTGTATGCGAAGATATTTATCACTAATCGGGTACCCTATTGTTGCCTCAAATCCTTCACTCTTTGTTTTTCGGTTTCAATTTGGAATCTCCATATTTATGAAAATTATCAGTAACTGAAAAAAAAAAAAAAGATAAATAAAAACAATCGAAGGATATCACAGATTACGGAGTTTTTGCTCATCGCTATGTCTCATAACCGAAATATCAATACCTACCAGACTGAATATCGGAGACCGGAGAAAAAATGAAAAATGAGGACAGGTTAACGAGGGCCCATTTTCAACGCCACTAAAATGGCGAAAATTTCACCTCACTTCTTCATAAAGGGTGGAGAAAGGCTAACCAACAGTTTGAAAAAATTACAATTATTTAAAAAAGGTCATTGACTTTCGAGAATCACCAATTAATACTTTCTTAGATGGTTATTGGTGGCATTTAGTCGCAATATCAGACCACCAATTCAAACAACGAAAAAAATGTGATCTATAACTGGGCGCGCTATAAATAACGTGTATTTATACGTTCATACACATTCGTCGAACAGAAACTTATGTATTAATTCATTAATGCCGCAGTAATAAATTCTTTTACACAACATCAGTGTCTGACTAAAAACGTGTTTTTCAAGCGACAATTAAAAATTCCAAATTAAGTTAAAGATTTACCTAGGTATTCATGAAGCAGCGCAAACGACGAAAGGGTAAATTTTCTTCTTTTTCTTCGTTTTTCTCCCGTTTTCAATTTCTCATTGGTTTCTAATTACGAATTCTTCGGAGAATTTCAACAGAAGAGAAACAGAAGCTGAAATTAGGGAAAATCGAAAGAATTTTTGGGCTCCATATGTAAGAGACAATAACAGCTGTGAGCTGGGTATAGGTTTGGGTGGAGTCTCAAGTGTAAATTACAAGTACTTCAACACAAACTTCAAGCTTCTTAATGTGAGGAAGAATTTTAAATCAGATAGTTATCTACAACGAATACTATGCTGCGGAGTAGATGAGATCAAAAAGATTTATAATATTAATATGCGTTGGACAAAGCAATCCGATTCGTTGTACATATAAATGCCGCGGCAAGATATAAAAATTATTCTCTGTTTTTCCTTCAAATATTTATTTTCTCTGCGACAGATTTCGTAACATTCACGTGAATAATATAAATTTGTTCACAATGATGTAAAGTTATGAAATTCCTAGAGGGCTTAACAAAACATTTAATACTACCGAATGAGACGCAGTAGTAAAATAGTGAAACGTGAAACCAAATATAATATATTCTTCATTCGCAACGCAGATTTTATTCAAAATTAGTTTTTCACCCTCAATGGCGAAGTATATTTCGTGAAGACACAAATGCTAATACTTTCTTTCAAAAGCGTAATAAATGCTCTCATTTCCTAATAGTAACGCAGTTGAAGTAACCAAAAGAGTTACACCAAAGGAGGCAGTTTTTTCTTTACTTTAATCCCTCCTATATCAAGCACCCTCTTCATTTGAATTAACACACATCCATTTCTTTAATCCAAATAAATAATTTTTTTCCTTATTTTCCGTATAATACAAAATAGTTTTCTTTTTTGTCCAAACATTACATAGTAGAAATTTGAATTTTTTCTATCCTAATCTGGCTCCAAAAATGTAACTCGAATTTCGAAAATACAATATCAATGTTTTCAATTGTTTTAAAACCTGCTAACAGAAGCGGTAGGTCACAACACAGTCTGAACTATTTCTTGATTAATTAATTTTCTAATCGATACTCATCAATAAAATATGCTGGGACACGAACAATTTTCAGGTACTAAGTTATTAGGGGCGAAGAAGTTGTCGCCTATTTGCTGGCACTCAATGTGAGGGTATCCATTTGCTACTTTCAGTCTCTTTTTTTTCCTCCATTTCCCGTCGAAAAGTTGCCACTGGAGGTGCAGCGCTTTTAACAGGGAAACTGCTAGAGAAACCACAACCCAAACTATATTATAAATACTGTATATGCATAATTTCTAAAACTGGAATTTTAGACACTTTTTTTCGTACGAAAAACACACTCAGTTGGGTTTTGTCCAAATCCAATCCTGGATAGAACGTCACGAGATATCCATTAAAAAATTGCGGAAAGTATACACTTAGGCTGACTAAAAAAAAAAAAAAAAAAAAAAATTTCATTTTTCTCGTACAAGATAATTTAATGATTTTACAAACCAATGAAACAAGATAATTCGATTAAAACACATAAAAAAAATGAAATCCTTTCTCTCCTCTGAATGTGAAACGGGTCCAACAACCATGTTTGCAATCCTGGCTGCTTTAAAAGTTGTTTACATTTCTTGTTTCAAATTCTCAGTCTTGTTCAATATACGTCGACTAAAATTAATAAGAGAGAATGAAAAATTATGTTATTTTTATAAGCTTTTATTTTACTCGCTACTGCGACTTTAAAATATACCAATACTGCAGCCAACCTTCCGCAAAGAAATAATATTTATTTCGCACGAAGCTAAAGCCAAATAAAAATAAGTTAGGTTAAAAAGGAGTTTTTAAAAAATACGCTTTTATAATTTGAAGAAGAAAATAACGGCGAAAGGGAAAATGAAATTTCTCACTTTTTTTTCAGAGACAAAAACAAACAAAAATTGAAAAAACAACTGATAAAAACGGATATAAATGTATGTGTGCGTCGCAACACGTGAAAGCAGCGCTGAAGTTGGTCATCCGGTGTACTTCAACAAATTTAGTTAGTAGAATAAAAGCGTATAAAAACAAAAGCACATCTTTTAAAAATTCGTTTTTAACCTAAACTTATTTGTTAAATATTCTACTTCCGTATCTTCACCAAAATCACCTTCCAATGAAATTTTTTAAGAGCTTGCTTTGGTAGGTTACTATTTCATACTTTATTCACAATTTAATGAATTCTGATGGGGACCAAAAAAACTCATGGAGTTTTACAGGACAAATACTTTTTAGACTCATAGAATAAGACACCCCAAAATAAGTACTTTAAATTTTGCTTCGTTTAAGCATTCAATCATTCACTCATTCAAGATAGGGAATCGTAAAAAACGATCATGCATCGGTCTCAAACTTTGATGGAAAAATCGTAAAACCAAATCCATACCAGATCACTTTTGAATAAACGAAAATCTGATGTCCACGATAAACCTTGCTTCCTGAGATTTTAAACTCGACTGAGAGCATACACACAAGTGATCTACGGCCAAAGAGCCAGCAAAGAAATAAAATTCAAGTAGACGATTACAGAGGAAACTTGGGAGGATCATCTCTGCGCTACTGATTGATTGCGGATACTTCAAATGTCAAGAAAATAAACTTTTGCCAGCAACATCAAAACGGATTAACATACCTAATAGTTAATTCATTTTTCTAACTAATCACTGCTGTTCACGATATTCACGATATATCAAAGATTAGTTTTCGGATCCCTTACGGATCAATATTAGAGACCTCCAATATAACATTACCGCATTTCTCCACTCAAGACTCAGCACCGTTCCACAAAACCACACGTCACATTTAGAGCACCAAACTTATAAACAACACTATTTAAACCTAAACACGAACTCAATACTTCATCCCTTATAAACTAAAAAAATGACCAACCAAACCGCATTCGGCCTACTAGAAATATACTATCCTTTTGGATTCTTCTTCGCAATACGTATTTTAGGCTTAAAAACCTTTGGTTCCTCCAACACGGACGATAAAAAAATAGAAACTCTCTGCCACCCACTGACTACAAAGGATGCATCAATTTAATCATTTTGAAAAGAAATAAAAGGTTATTTTTTAACGCTTTTTTTTTGCATCTTCTTTAGTTTCCAGTATTTTTTGTTCCTACGTTTTTGTTTTTTTTTTTTTTTGTTCTTCCAGAGATTCATTGGTATAGGTATTTTATAGAAATAACTCTTTCTTCTCACATTTCCATTGAAATACTTAAACGTTGGGTAAGTATTTCGAAATTTATAGGTGTCTCGTTCAAAAAAACCGACCAACGACCAAAAAAAAAAAAAACTTCGAAAAAAGGATTAGAGAAAGAAAAAAGTTACAAAGGATTGCGCGCCAATGAAGGTCATTAAATAAATGAAACAGACAAACCCTTTTTTCAGATGACCGTCGTGACTATTTTGCCTAATCTGCTGGAAACTGGGACATTGCAAACGACTTGTCAACCTACAACGCCGCAATATTCGGAACCTTTTAAAAGAAATTTTTTTTTTTTTTCAAGTTGTTTAGGAGAATTTTATCAAAAATAATATATAGAGTACAGTAAATCTGACGAGAAAACAACATTTCTTGTTTCTTCGCAGTGACCTCATTTCTATTTTTAATTCGCCTTTTAAAATTCAATAGAAGTTGTTCGAGAAGCAAAGTTGATTTCACAATTAATTTTCATCCCCACGTTAAATTCTGACCGATGTGAACCAGTCAATACTCTGGAGTATCCCCTCATTTTAATTAATCTATTTTCAGAAATTACTTTTCAATTTTCCTTTTCCGCGTTCTTTTGGCCATATAGTGAGCATTTCTTTTTTTCAAGTTGATTTTTGCGATAAATTAATAAAGAAGTGCAATATTTAGCGTGACAAAGCGCTATTAATTTACTCCACGAACCACCTCGAAAGACCACGGTCAAGATTTATTTCTTCAATAATTTACCGTAAATTTTTGTGACCTGAGGTAGTGAAAATCGTTAAAGTCATCGTCCTATAAAAGGTAGGCGTTATGCAACGTGGAAATGAGAAATAGAGTGGCAGAGAAATGAGGAAAGAAAAGTATAGAGAGAAAGAAGGAGAGGAAACAAAAAGAAACAAAAAACAAAACATGACGCCAACATTAAAAATTACATCAACAACGCACGTATATTGGACAATTAATTAGCGTGTATACTTGTTGTTTTTTTTTCTCGTTCAATGATTAGATACTATTCAGATTACTTAGGTAAATACCTTGTAATTTAATATTACGAATTATCCTTACACAAACCTTCGAGCAAGCAAGAAAAAAATTAATCTTCCAAATTATTACACGAAATTAGTCAACAAAACATGCAACGAAAGCTACCTCCAAGGTCTAAAAAAGTGACACACAAGACGATCGTGCAGCATTATTTTAGTGATATAAAGGTTGTATTCTGGAACAAAAATTAAAATTTAATTTTTTAAGACAAAAGTATACCCGAAAGGTAATAACTCTGCCACGAGTAATTTTCAATACACTAATCTGACGGAAAAAACGGTCTACCCACATATCGACGTCCACAGTTAGTCCTAAACATTGTTTTTCTAATCCGATCTCTATGATGAGTCTTTTCCATTACTGCATTATCAGTATGATCGAGGAGAGAATTCACATTTACCACTACTAATGACAAAAATCACGAATAAATTTTGTTGAAAACTCCCCTCTCCGTCGGTACTATAATTCTGCGAACGTCCATACCGCCCGTTCAATCGATATAAATTTGAAAAATACCATCTCAGCCGCACAGACGGTCAGAAATACATGCACTTATACCATTCGAAAGTCTTAAGCGATTGGTTATTTGTTCTAAATAAGAATCTTATTTTATCAAAACCCGAGTAGGGATTGCTCAAACCGATGTTGTTAAGGAGAGTGGGGTGTAACCGGTCAATTGCCCCCCATTCCACCAAAAAAAATGCAATTTTGGCGAGATTCAAAAAAACTTTATTTGGTAATTTGAAGGTCAAAAAAAAGGTCATAACTTATTTAAATTTTTACAACAGAATATCAATTTTACAACAACTTTAGCCAAAGGCGGGTGTCACACCTCACCACTCCCCCTTTCGGGGCCGCTAAGCAAAGGAGAGAAAGAGAAAAAATAGTTATTTAATTTCGTTACGTTAGCTTATGCTATGTGTAGGTCAACTTTCTAAAAATCCTTCAAAGGCTATTTCAAGTCATTAAACATCAAATCCACCAATTTTTTTTTCTTTACACTGATCCAATAACAAAAAAAAAAAAAAATCAAAGTAGTTCCGCTACAGTCTACCAACTTTTTAGAAAATAAGATCTGAGTAGAATCTCCCTTGTTCAATACGTACTGTCTTTACAATAGGTCCCAAGGCATATTTTCACCATCACAAAGTCTGTTTATTTACAGAATTTTGATATGAAAAATGAACCACACGAATAAAGACGAGCGCCATTGGCTATTGCCCCCATAAACGGAACTAAATAATACTGACTAATATCATAACAAATTTGTAACATTTCAGAACAAAAAAGACATGGACAAGCAGGCACTTATCCAACACATACATAATTCGTCCACTTTTTTTTGAATAAATTCAAGGTAGTCGCCGATACGTTCATTCGAAGAAACAGGCGAAGAATTTCATAATATTATACATCGCTAATATAAATCAAATAACGAAGTACCTACACATTTTAGACTAAGTGGAAGAATTTCATACGCTCTGAATTACTTATACACCATTCCAATCTTTGTTGAGGCATTAAAATACCTCACCAAACTTGACAAAGCCAATATAAGGAAAACCTTCCAGAAGTTATATTCACACTCAATAGAAAGAAAAATTACGATGCAAAGTAAGATGAAGTAATTATTTTATGAGAGTCGTGGAACTGACGACGACGACTTTTCCCAGTGATGTTAACCATGCAAATAAAGTGAAAATAAAACAGCGAAATCCTTATGAAGTGTTCACCGTGTGTTTAAAATTAATGAAATAAGAAATGAACGTTTTTTTTTTCCACAGTTCTCCGAACCTTTTTTTTTTATTTTTTTATTTTCAATTGGTCATAGGTATTCAAATAGGTATACTTACTGCATATCAACAACTACTTATTATCCGAAATTTATTTCATAATTTTTTAAACCAAAAATTGTTTTTTCAGTTTAAAAGATGCCAAACTAACTACGGTTACACAATTTCGAAGAAATGGCATCTGAAGGAAAGTCGAAAACATCGCACTCAGACAAGAGGTCGAAGATAGGTATATCAACCAGTATAGTTTGTTAAAATTTTGTGAAAATTTAATTTATCTTTTTCAAAGACGGACATAAGAGGTAAAAAAAGAAGATGAACAAAAAAAAAAAACAAAAGCAAAGAAAACGTACACCATTAGAGCTTGAAAGAAAATTTCCATATGTTCGTTCAATATTCATGAAATTTTAAATTTTCATCAGATCTCAACGACTTTCAATTGAATTAATTTTTTTTTTCGTTTAGGTATTCATTTTTATCACTTTTTTTACTACATTGGAATCCGTACTATTTCCAGCAAAATCATTATAGTACTTATGATGTTTTCGATTTCGCAGAATTGCTCAACAAAGTGCTGCGAGTGAAATGCGGAAAAGTAGATGATTTAAATTTTAAAGATGTTCAGAACGCGAAAAAAGTGGCATCACTTAGCGATCAAGTTCAGCCACAATTCCCTCTTGAAGAAAGAACTGATGGAATTAGAACTTATGCTGACACCAGAATTCGAATAAGTAATTCAAGAAATATTTAAGGTATCATTGTTCAAAAAATTCTGAAAATAAGATTGAGGAAATAACTATACACGGAGCAGATACCAAACGGTGAATGAAAGATACTCTAAGAAAGGTGTAGCCTATGCCTGTATTTAAAACACGCAAGAAAAAACTGAAATTACAGTTATTCTCATGTTTTTCACCCTTTAAGTACCATTTCACAAAAAGAATTTTTACCCAAACACATCGTTACCGAATAATTGTTAAATACTGTTTAAAAACAAGTATTAAAAAAAAAAATACAACAACCCATCTGACATTAACACTCATTATAAGATAAGGCGCCAACATAAATGTCGTTCCTATATTAAAAAAAAAAACAACTTACTTCACCGTACAACTTCCAATAAAATAAAAGCCAATTTTGTGGTAAAATATCTTTAGGTAAAATGGATTAAAATAGATTCTAAAAAATTGACTTCGGGGAAATGGCCTTTCAGGAAAATGGTCATACGTGTAAAAAGGATTCGAAAAAACGTTCGAATATCCAAAAATTATACGCATGATTTCGCAGATCAGCAACAATATTGTCGACCAAACGACTAACTCGACCAGTTGTCATAAAGAAATAAATCAAGTTGGATGGCACGGTGATTTTGAAAGTAGAAACAACAACGATAAAAGTTGCGAAAAGAACATTCGTAGAATACCAAAAGGAACAGAACAAATGAAAAGTTGATAGCCAGAATTTGAATGAAGGATAATCTACACTGGAATGCAAATGGTTTTTTCAAAATCGATATTTACGCAGAGAAATTAAGCGTAAGGCTAATTTTTTTCGAGGCTAACGTATACATTCCATAATGAGCAATCAAATTTTTTTCAAGAGCCACTTCCAGAAAATGTAGTAGAAATGTGATTCAAACCACTCACACACTATTTGGATATACCTACCCTACACTGGAGAAAATTAAGAACAAATTGCTATACTAGCATACCAGCGTAGGTTTGCACAATTGAGTTGAAAAATTTTCATCTACACATACTCTCAGTTTCCATCCTCAGTGGTTTTCAGAAAAATTTCAGTAAAAAATAATAAAACAACCATTTTTTCAACTTTTTTTAACCTAATTTGAAATTTTTGAAATTTTCTCGCGCAGATTTCAAAAAAAGTTTACGAGAAATCATTGAATGTCAGAGAATTACACCAAGAAGTCACGCTAATTTTATGATTCTTCTTCTACGGAAGTAAGAAAAAAATATAATGATGAATTTTTCGCTCCTACGGTCTAAACAACTCACTGTTGCCATGATACAGTTTTAATCAACATATGTGACATGAAATTATTGTTCATTCTAAAGCTAGGATAATCATTAACTTTCTATGCTTAATACAACTTTTGGTAAGTATCTTTATATCATAGAAAAATATAATTTATGAATAAAACAAAACATATGAGCAGTCTTATCAAAATTCTAAAAATATCGCATACTTTTAAAACAAAATCACCTAATATACTTTCATTCACTTTTTACCTGTAGGACTAACTTACCTCTCAAGGCACGACAATGAGACAATAAGTCATAAGAAGAACTGTAGCAACCAAAATTTACGGGCATAGCAAAATGAAACCCTGCAAAGAAACTATAAGTGTCAACTATTTTAATACAAAAGGCTCACTGCTAAGGTGACAAATAAAAAAGTAAAGAATAATTTTTCGGTTAACGCTTTTACTCAAGTTAAGCGCCCTAAAAATGAGAAAATAAAATTATTTTATTTTGTTTGTATCATCTAGAAATGGCATCAAATAAAAAAGTGTGGGGCGGACAACAATACCCAAATTCAATGAATTCAAATTTATCCATGCCATTCCATACCAACTCAATTTAACCTTGGAGGAGGACATAATTACAAGCCTCTGAGGGGTTGATATAATTTTGATGCGTATCAGAATGGGCCATATTCCTAGACAATCCTCAGGTTTCAAATAAAATATACTTCAGTGATATTTGATCTGTGGTTTCAGTACTTAAGTACTTATAAGGGAAATGTTACTTAAGTGCTTTCCCTGAGGTAAAAAACTGACTAAGAATATGGCCCTGTATCAGTTATCTCTCTTCACTACCATCAATATAAGCTATATTGAAACAATAGCATCACACTACTGACATTAAATTCCTATACTAATTTGCCATTATGTCCGTCCCACGTTTTTATTTGATGCCATTTCTAAATGATACAAACAAAATAAAATTATTTTATTTTCTCCTTTTTATGGCGCTTAACTTGAATAAAAGCGTTTACCTAAAAATTATTTTTTCTTTTTTTCTTTTTTAGTTTAAGGGAATTTTTCATTTTATTACATACCATATCAGTGATACACATATGAAAGAGTGAGGATAATTACTGTTGTATTATTAGCAGTATAGAGAGACCCTGACAAAATAAAGAAAAAAATTTAGGAGCTGAAATAATATAATTACAGCTCTAAGTCGGAGAAAAGCCGCAGGGATAAGAGAAGTAAAAACGCGCAACTTAAAAACTCCAGCGGTGATTTCGATAACTATTTTATACTCCATCCGCATACAAGCGATAAACAAAGTCTAAATTCTGTTCCCAATCGGACTAGAATAAAAGCGTTTAAAAATAGTCAAGAAACGCAAAAAAAAAAACCATTCATTCATTATTCGCTTTAACACGATGTCGCCATTGAAAACACAGTCGAATCAATATAATATTCAATATTTCATTGAGTTCATAGTTGGTCGACATTTCATACACGTCCACCTTTCTAAATCAAGCACTAGGTGAAGCATAATTTCTCATAAACAAACAACAGCAATAACATGTTTTAGCCGCACCCGTCCAAAAAAAAAACATAATTTCTTCCAATAGAATACCCAGCATGATGACAAAATTAAATAAACGCATACAAATATGTCTCTTCACATTATGCCATTTATTTTTCTTTTCGAAGTTTTATTGTTTTTAAACCTACTTTTTAAATACTTTGAAAATGCGTTTTACGACGTAAAAATGTGTATATAACATTATTTTTTGACTCGTCACACAGAATAGAAACATCGACGCAAGAAAATAAAAAAACAATAAATTTTCACGGTAAAAAGAGTTGTTATTCTTTTTGAGTGAGAAACGATATCATTGAATACGTTTCTCTCGCTAGAAACCATCTTAATCGTCTCTTGAGGTTTAGGTAATTCATTTTTCGTTTTTCAATTTTCTCATATCAATAATTTGAGTTCGCTGAACTTTTATGATCAGGTTTTTGTTCCGTACGCCTATGTATACATTTGTACGCCATATGTGTATAATAGATTACTTTGTTTTCTAATTTTTCAAATACTTATAATGAGAAAGAAGTAAACTATTATGGTCACGTTTCTGGACGGATTACTGACCAAGTATGTTTCAATGAGCATAAACGCATTGACAAATGACGAATGATCGTTTTACACGGCCAACGGTGGGCTGAAAATGAAATGTAATTTCTCAATTGGGTTTGAATGAGAGCGTACACAACTCACTGTCTCGGTTCGAAATGTTCAGATGGACATGACGAATAATTTCTGCTAAATCGTCTTATATTATGGGAATAGGTAGGAATTGGTAGACTTCACATCGAGAATTGAAATATGAGCACGAGGACAAGAAAAATAACCTAAAACATGCGTTCCGTATGCAAAGACACATAGGTACATACAACCAGGTGAAGAGAGGACGTATATGAACATGGTCCTGGGCGTCTGAACTCCCTTTAGCTCTGAAAAAAATGACACTTGACATAAAAAATATAAATTTTGACGGTGATGTTGTAGAGGGAGGTTAGGAAATCAAAAGGTAGCGTACAGAATATGTAAACCCCCTTCTTACGATGGAGCTATCTACTGACTTGAGGTTGAGTGGTTTCCGTTCGTCTCTTTTCACCATCTTACGTGTTTTATCACTTTCCAAGATAAGTGAGAACGCGCGAACGGACTCAAAATGACAAAACCCAGAAGATCTCATAAGCGTAGGCATGGCACATACTTCCGTAGATATAAAACCGTAAAACCTTTACCACTTAATTTTAACTTAAAACTAAAAATATTTGCTGATAAGCTACCGAGTCAAAAATGATACCTCCTCCATAGATTAAAATTTGAAGAATGAAGGATCACCGGAGAGGAATTTACGAGGAGACTTGGGAAGAAATAATGGTTGACATAATTTGGATTGGGAATGTTCGACAAGGAGTCAAGATGAAGAATGTTAACCATAAACTGAAATATAATAATATGATTACATCGAACTAGTAGTCCAGCAAAGAAAGAAATTTTATTCTGGAAAATTGCCAAATCTTTTTTCTTTTTTCACAAATCGTTAGCGATAGACGACTTGAATAACATACTAAAAGTCTCAACCCCTAGCCCACTTGCTTCAGCCAGAATGAGGGGAAATGAGACACCCCAAATGGGTGTTTGGCAATTTTTTTAGGTAATATCAACCGGGATAATAGCTTACTCAAGAATGTTGAATGCTATATTTACAATAAAAAAGGTTCGTATTACTGTTTATATACGATGCCTCCAATCTCTGGAAAGTGAAAAAAATACCATTATCTACATTCAGTTAAATTAACATACCAGAAAATGTAAATTTTACCAGTAATAACTTGGAACAAAATTGGTAATAACTCAAAAAGTATTGGGCTAACCGACTTCCAGCTAGTCACATTCGATTCCGCCCTAGAAAGTACCCGGGATATGATCGATTACGTTGTTCCCGCTAAAACTGTTCATACAGGCTGAGAACTTAAAACAAATAGCAAAAAAAGTAGATTTCATTTTCTTTGTCCGCAGACATTAGCGTTGCTAGCGAGACCTGAAAATGCCAATAGAGGATTTTTCCAGTTGTAATTCGTTCAAACGACAATACAGTTGATTGGAAGAGGGTTGAAGGGAAAATTTTCATCAAAATCTACTTTTAAGCTATTTTTTTTAAAGTTCCTAACCTATATGAAAATTTTCAGCAGGAACAACTTGACTTATCAAATTGTAAGCACGTTTTAGCACTGAATCAAATGAGACCAACTAGGTTGGTGGGAGAAATAGTTTTAGGAGTTGTTACGGATTTTGTACCAAGGTTTTACCGATTAAATTCATGTTTTCTGGTATGTTTGTAGCTTTCAATACACGAAAAGGTATGGTTTAGGGCCACTTTTTTAAAGCGGGGAATGTCATACACAAAAGGTGATAAGAACCTGTTCTAACATAGCCTAAATATAATGTTCAACATTTTTTGACTAAACTATTTTCCCGCTACCGTTGATATTACCTGATAAAACTGCAGAACACTGATTTGAGGAGCACATTTCCCATCATTCCCACCAAAGCAAGTGAGGTGGAGGTTAAGATACAAAAAATGTCCTAGACTTATGAAGAAAAAGAAAATGTGGCAATTTTCAAGAATGAAAGTTATTCTACATGCTATCTTTACTTACTGGACTATAGCTGTGCCTGAGCGAATAATTCGCGTCCTTAATATTTACAATAATTTATCCGTATTTCCGTTCCACAAAATCATCTTGCCCACCTTCACTCCTCTCTCCCTAATTTTCAAGTCCCTAATACAATAGCGGAAAATATTAATAGCGCATGGTGCACTTGAAGCCCTCTCTGTAACATATATTTTCGTCTATTTTTAGAAATGACGAACATACTCGTCCACACATTTTCGAACCCCAAAAACGTAGATATTTATCAACAATAATCATTCTATAACTCTTTATAAACAACCACTAAATTACCCGTATTCGATTTTATAAATATAGATATATTACCTGTATACTTATGACCTACTTGTGCCTGTCCCTCGAGTACTCGATGAGTCAGCACAACCCTATAATAACAACACCCTACCTCACTTTACCTATCCAACACGTACGTTTTCATACCCTGAACGAGTATATAATCCCTCGATTCAGTGGAAAAAGACACAGTTCCTCGACAGCTACTTCTAAGTACCTGGAACCTCTCTAGTAGAAGTCTCTAGTGAACAGATAGTCACGCTTGTTGAATTGTGATTGTATATGTATAAATATTAACGTATGTTTTATGTACTGTGATGTACAACTTATTATGTTATTAAATGTGTAAACTCACTCGTGTGTTTTAAAATATTATTGAGTATCTATTGTATGTTAAGGTCCACTATAGTTTGTGGATGATAAACTTGAATCTATTCTAGAAGTATTACTGCTTTTAAAGTACGTGATATTTCGTGTATGGTGTAACATTGAAAGTGGTTCTAATTAGGTACATTACCACCTCTTTTGGCCGTTACATTATTGGCCCCCAACTTGTCTGCTATTGCAAATCAAACTCTCGCTCTAGTACCTATTTTCCGGAGTTGCGGATCCAAGTTGCTGTTGCAATTCCTCTGATCCGAAGTACTTTGCTCTAACCTTGAAAACTCTAGTTAAGTACTCAATGAGAAATGCGTAAGGCGCGCTCTTGAGGAAAGGAAGTAAAGGTTACTTGCGATTGGAAAAAGATCAGCAGCGAAAAAAGAAAATCCGAACTTCAAAACCAACAAAAGGTTATTTATTCTACAAAAATTAAGAAAAAACGGGTGTATCTACAGTCAAGGGTAAAGAAGATTTCGGCATTGAAAGCGGCAGCGGATCAATCAAGCTCCTGTTTAAACAAAAAGAAAAAACAAAGTAACAATTAATATTAGTTATAACTCGCGTCCCTCTCTTGAAATTAAGTTTTGTTAAATAATATTAAGTCGCGAAAAAAGTTATTTTTATGAATGAAACTTGGGAAAATTTATCTGAACCCAATACTACTAAAAAAAATTTAATCTAGCTTATCGAAGCTAAAAACTTTGAACTAATTAACGTGTGTCAAAATTTAAATATCGAAGTTGATAAGAAATATTTTTCTCGTATAAAAACCCAAGAGGATATCCTATTAAAAATTAAATCTAGTAAAGAAATTCAAAAATTATTAACCCCTGAAAATATAAAGATAATTTTACAAACAATACGAAAACCTTGTGAACAAATTTCCGAATTAGAAAACCATATAATAAGAAAATATTTTAATCTTGTTAATACGTCAACTCCACTCTTGGAAAATTTGGATAACCCCACACCATTTCCAAGAATTAGATCAGCTATTAACCTTGCCAATATTACTGAGTGCTTAGAAAAATCTGGTGAAGATTTCCTCAGCCCAGAACTCAAAACTAGAATCTTAGAAAATTTCGACATTCCCTTAGAAAATAAAATGACAGGAAAGGCTGCTGTAAATGTCAGACCTTCCCTATATGGCCACACCCCAACTGAAGATATCGTGTCATTTTTAATTGGATTCGAAAATGAAGAAGAATCATTCAATTGGGATGCTAACATGAAATTTAAAAAAATAAGAATTGCATTTTCTGGCCTCGCTAAACAAATGTTTGAAGACAGAATTCAAGCAAACCCCGAATGTAACAATTGGCAAAACACTAAACAAAAAATCCTGGAAGTCTTTACTAGAACCAAACCTCAACTACGCAAAATATTGTACGAAAGGAAATACAATGGTGAAGGTGATTTCCCTGCATACATCATGTTCGTAAAAAGAATTTTAAAACAAATTGAACCAGACATCTCTGAAGAAAAAATAATGCCTAACCTCCCCGAAAAAGAAAGTATTTTTAATAAAAAAAGAACCTAAAACAATTCAAGAATGCGATAAGGCCTCTAAATACTTAGAGTTTAAAGACAAAGTATTTGGACATTCAGACCCCCTCCTACGAAGAAAAATCAAACCACTTGTAAAAACTATTGAGGAATTAAAAGCTGGAAAAACGGAAAAGAAAACTGAAAAAAATGTAAACTTAGTATCATCTGATCCAGTCTGGAAAGCTGAGATGGAAAAAATGAGCACTGTGATAGCGAACATTTGGAAATCTCAGGAATCCAGGAAAAATAAAAATCCCCAAAATAAAAATAATAATTTTAGGTGTTCAGGCGGCACGGGGATTCGAACCCATACTGACTGAACATCTAAAACCTCCCTCGTTCACCGTCACAAAAGGCAGCACTGTACTCACTCGGCACGGTGTTCGGTGACGGTGTTCGAGGGAGTATGTACTTATATGTGCCGATGTAGTGTGGCAGCTGCCACACCACTCCCCCCAGTAGAGTGGAGCGTAAATACGGCTTCCTATACGGAGGCCCCTAGGTAGGGATGTACACCGGAATGTGGTGATGCCCTTCCCTCCATCATCGCTCCGTGGCATACGCCCACCAGAGCCATCACGCACAGAAATGGCGGTGTGACGCACCACAGTTACAGTCGGTTCAACTAGTGTCCAAGAGATGGCGTGAATAACCATCCCTCGGATCACATCGGGGTCACCACTTTAGGTATTCAGGCAGCACAGGGATTCGAACCCGTACCGGCTGAACACCTAAAACCTCCCTCGTTCACCGTCACAAAAGGCAGCACCGTACTCACTCGGCCACGGTGCCGGGTGACGGTGTTCGAGGGAGTATGTACTTATATGTGCCGACGTAGTGTGGCGGCCGCCACAATAATAATGAACAAAATAACTATAATCAAAACCAAAATCAAAATAGGAATAATAATAATAATAATAATAATAATAATAATAATAATAATAATAATAATAATAATAATAATAATGGTAATTGGAACCAGAACCAAAACTGGGACCAAAACAATCGGAATAATAATCAAAACTTTAAACCTAATTATAAAGGTAGAAATTTTAACCCAAATTTTCGTAGAAACAATTTTTCTAGAAATAATAATGGGTACTACTCCAACAGAGCTCCAAACTGGAACCAGTTTGGCCTTCCAAATTGGAACTCAAACTGGAATAATGCTCCAGTATGGTCTGGTATCTCATTTAGTACTCCCCAAAATCCCCCTTATGTGGCTGCAAATACTCAAATGATTGCCTCGCCGGCACCATTGATGGCAGCCCCACAACAACAAAATTACCTCCAAACATCAAACCCCTAGGCCTGCTAAAATAATTGCTCAAAAAACTAATTGTCCCCCTTACAGATGATTCGTCAGCTGTAAGGGATGTCTCGAATGAAGAATTGAAACAGGTTAACAATGTTAGTGAGGAGAAATTTCAAAATAAAGAGTACTGTAGAACCAAATGTAAATTTCACCTCCCTTTTGCCATTAGTGGTAAACAAATACTTAGCCTAGTCGATCCAGGTTTGGAACAGACACTAATTGATGAAAAAGTTTTAAAGACAGTCAATTTTACGGAACCAATCCAACCAACAAAAATAAGATTTTGTGGTGCGGATAGTCAACCTCTTGAGGTCATAGGAGTAACCAATGTGATTTTTTCCATTGATCATTGCATTTACCCACATCCCACCTTCGTTGTCCAAAATTTGGTAGAACCGGTCATATTGGGTTACGACTTTTTGTCAACCCATAAAGACAAAATGGACTTCTCTAAAAACAAATTCACTTTACCGTGTGGTGATGAAGAGCGATGTTTTGACATGCCTGAATGTCACAATTACCCTATTGAAAAAGAAAATAAGTTAAGTTATGTTAAGCCCTTTAAATATTATGCCCCCCAAACTTTTAAAATTGAGGCAAAGTCAGTGCTAATCTTAGCAACTTTGCCTGAGCACCTGGAGTTTCTGTGTGAAACATCCATGGATGAAAAACATAATTTCTTTGTAATTGTATCAGAAGACACGATAGCGACTGTTAACCACAATAACAGACCTCATGTGATCTATAAAGGCGAATATTTAGGAAAATTTGAATTAAGTAGCACAGTAGAAATTAATTCCTGCCAAATAGAAAAAATAACAGAAACTACTATTTTTAAGGATAATCGAGGAAATCCTATCCCGATTAACCTAAAGCTTTCGCTTGAACAAAAAATAAAAATGTATGAAACAATTAACGAATTTAATATTTTTATGGGAAAAACAGACGAAGTCTCTGTCTGTAAAGTACCCGAACAAGTTGTCCGAGTAGACGACAAAACCCCACTGTGGTGTAGAAATTTTAAATTCTCACAAGCAGAACATGAGGCCCTACATAAACTGGTCGATGACCTAGTAAAAGCAGGTGTCCTAAAAAAGCAAAAGTCAAAATTTGAATCCCCAATTTTTGTAAAAAAGAAACCAGATGGAGTCTACAGAGTATTAGTAGACTATCGAAGAATGAATCAAAGAATTATTATGGATAATAATCGTGTTCCTACTATTGATGTTATCTGGCCGTACTTAAGAAATAAAAAATGGTTTACAAGGATTGATTTAAACAGTGGATATCTACAGATTCCTCTCACGGATGAATCCAAACAATACACTGGAATAAATGTGGATGGAATTGGATACATATTCAATTCTACCCCAATAGGCCTAAGCATTTCTCCGTCCATTTTCCAAACCATCATGGATGACATATTCCACGATATATTTTGGAAAAACATGGTATGTTACCTGGACAATATTTGTATTTTTGGAGAAACTTTTGAAGAATGTCTTGAAAATACAAGAGAAGTGCTAAAAAGATTAAATGAAGTAAATTTAAAAATAAAAACAAAAAAATGTCAATTTGCAATGAATGAAATTGAAATCTTAGGACATACTGTATGATATAACAAATTACGCCATTAAACAAAAACATTGAGGCTATTAAAAACTTAAACCCCCCAAATACGTTAAAACAACTACAATCATTTTTAGGATCGATAAACTACCACAGAAAACTAATCCCTAATCTAGCTAAAATTACTGCCCCTCTTACTGATTTATTAAGAGGAACAGATAGCAAATCAAATGCCAAAATTAAATTAAATCAAGAACATCTTGAAATCTTCGAAAAATTAAAAGAAATAATGATTTCCAAACCTGTATTGGCAATTTATGATCCAAAATTAGAAACCTGTGTAGAAGTTGATGCTTCAAAAATCGCATTAGGTGCAGTGCTGCTGAAAACTAATCCCATTACAAAGCATAAACACCCAGTTGGGTACTTCTCAGAAAGAGTCCAACCTGCCCAGTCAAAATTATGTTCTTTTGACTTGGAAATGCTGGCAATTACGAATGCATTAGCCCATTTCCGTGGATACTTACTAGCATTACGCTTCATAGTATACACGGACCATAAGCCTCTGATTTATCATCAGAAATTCAAAACTCCAAGCCCAAGATTAATTAGACTAATCTCAAAATTAAATGAATATAGTTTCCAAATTAAACATATCGCCGGGAAAAATAACTGTATGGCTGATATGTTGTCACGTCCTCATGACAAACCGGACGAAATTACATTTGAAAAAGGTGAATTTTTAGTAAATAAAAAATATGCTCTCCACAATGAAGAGAAAAATGTGAATACTTTATGTAGAATTCACGACGACAATTGTGCCCCATTAAACCCTGTGTTTTACTAAAATTAAAATACGTGGTACTACCCAAGTACTACGTCCAAAAATTATTATTACCCCCCTTCCCCCACATCAACTTTCCCATATTATCCCGTGGTACAAACCACAACCCCACAGAATGAATCTAATCATTCCCAAAATTGTACAAATCAAACTACAAATGTAGTCACTAGATCTGCTCTTAAAATAGAGTCAAATCTCGACAACCAGATCGAAATAACCCCTCCTCTGACTCCCCACTCCCCACAAATATCAAATCCCAATATTACATCACTTCCCCAAACAGAAGATCAAACTTCTGAACCCCTCCAAAAAATCGATTTACCCGAAAATTTAAAAACCATGCAGGAAAATGACCCACATTGGAAAAATGTTATTTCATTATTAAATTATAACGAAATAAAAAAGGATAAAAATAAAATACGAAAATTAAATCGTACTATTCAATTATACTGTCTCGACGAAAATAATGTTTTAAAGAAATTACCTAACCCAACTTCATCATAAGATGAAGTGGTTACTGTAATTCCTGAAAAATTAATTCCGGTAGTTCTAAAAAAACTACATGACAATCCATTATATGGAGGTCATTTCGGAATTAAAAAAACAAAAAATAAAATAAAAAACCAGTTTTTCTTCAAAAACATGGTACAAAAAATAACAGAATATGTATTGTCGTGTCATGAGTGTCAAATGGCACAAAATTACCAGAAAGAGGCTGGCTACCTCAAACATAGAAATCGAAAATCCTAAACCATTCTCTCATTTAGAAATCAATTTCATAGGGAAATTTAATACCGAGTATGAACACTCGTATGTGCTTGTTGGTGTTGACAAAAGCACAAACTTTTGTACCATACGCCCAACAAAAAATCCAAATGCTCAATGCGTAATTGAGTATTTGAAATTTATTTGTTATACGTATGGCACACCCGGAAAAATTTCTTGCGATAACGGAGGTCATTTTGCCAATGAATCTGTTTGCAAATTCTGTGAAGAGAATAATATCAAAATTATTTACTCCTCTTTTTATTCCCTCCAATCGCAAGGACTCGTTGAAAAAATCAACGGTATCATTAAAAAATCACTCGAAATACGACCATTCAAATGAAAAAGAATGGATTGAGACCGTTAATAAAATTATCTTTGCGTACAATATAAGTTCGATTGAACACTTAAATAATAAATCCCCATTCTACTTACTTCATGGATTTAATCCTGAAGTACATTTACCAGAAATTCCTGAAAACTCTAAAAATAATATAACTCGTGAAGAAGAAATTGAAACGCTTCTTCAAACGAGAGAAAAAACGCCGAGCTTAGCAAAGAAAGCATTGGAAAAAAATGCAAAACATTAAAACGCATACCACAAGATCATTGACTTCAAGCCCAATGACCTTGTTCTGCTGCGTCAATCGAAAAACGTCGCAAAAAATAAAATGAAATACACTGGACCGCATAAAATTGTTAGAAAGATCACGGATCTAAATTACATAATTCGCATTAAAACAGACGATAAAAACGCTTATGACAAAACGGTGCATGTGCGACGATTAATCCCATATAAATCTCGTAATAATAATGAAACAAATAGCGAAATAAATTTGGAAAAAAACCGGGAAAATCCCAAAACCCTCATCCCTACCCAAATCGTACCTAAACCAAGGGGTTGCCCTTGGAAAAAACAAAAGTAGATGTGTGTAAAGTATATTACCTGCATTTACATGTTTTTTCACTCACAACTTTTCTTTTCTCTCTCCCCTCTCCCTCTTCATCCCTTCCCCTCCACCTGCAAACTTTTTACTATTTTAAGGTATCTCTATAAAAAAAAAACACTTACCAGCAGGCCATGTGTCAGCATATCCTGACAGAAATTTGGCTAGCTGCTCCCTATCAGTGGATCCACTGCTCTCTGTGGACATTGGTGAGGCCCTGTCTTGAGCTTCTTGATCATCCGACGATCCTCCCTCGGCCGAGGACACACTTTCTTCAATCAACAGTTTGTCCTACAAAAACGAGTACACGGTCGGTTCATGAAGAAGCCACCCACTTCTTAGGGACATCGCCCGACTACGTTCAACGGCATCGTAATGTCTCACAAGATGGAATCCACATGATGATATTGACATCCCCAATCTAGGCTTATAATGCTGGTTGATAAATTTTGTAAATCCGGATCCATCTGACCCTACTAATAGGTCCATGAGATAGAACTGGTTGAGATGGACATATTCTACGGTTATGGTATGATTACATTGCTGTGAAACACTAAGCAATCCTACAAGTAACCCAGATAATATGCCCAACCCAACCAGTCCCCGTGTATCCAAATTTCCTTTAAACACTAACCGTAGACCCGTAGAACTGAACTCAACAGTGAGGGATCGAGGGTAAAAAATCCTCAATGCAAATAATAACTCTTTTGCAAAGGTATCTGACGAAGGACAGCTTACAAAACAAACGCTATGGCTCCAATAGCCAAGGTCCTCCTCGATGGTCTTGTCCAAATTACGATGAGCCTCGAAATCATTTAAAAATGAGTTAAGGTCGGAAATGGTCGAAACACAGTAAAACAGAGAAAAAAGCCGATGTAACGCAAAAAACAGACTTGCCTCACAAGGACAGTCTTGAAATGGCCTCATTTTAGAAAGAACCTAGTCCCCAAGGAACCAAGTTCCATTCACTTCAACTGACCCGACGGAAGTAAAAATGCGATCATTCATGTACGTAATGACCATTATAAAAAAACACAGAACTACGAGAAACAAAAGAATTAAAATAAAAAGGATAGGCAGAAAAAACACTAGGGATTGTAACCACAGACGCACGTCACAATAAAAAAACCGAAGTTGTGCTGACGAAGAACTCAACTAAAGTACGAACACAATTCACCTTATAAATAATAAACTTTGTTTTTCTCTCCTTCCCAAATTATCAAAAGTATTACGCTTGTTAAAACCAAATCCACTCTTTACGCTCCTCTAAATTGTATAAAATTCCAGAAAATTAAGACCAATAAACAACTAAATAATTTAGACGTTGCATTTTTTCTGTTTCAGAAAATGTATACGAATCTACTTTTCTATTCCACAATAATTATTTCTTTGATTACTATGGCGCAAAGAACATCGTCTGACCCATATAGGATTATGACGGCGTCAACTGGCGCTTATTTTCAAGAAATAAGCAATATTTTCGTATATTCTAAATCTGCCCCCATAATTTACTCTATTAAGCTAGATCTGCATAAATCAGCAGACAAGCTATTAGCAACAAATTTCAAACACCGGTTGTGTAATGAAACAACCTGGAAAAATTGCAAATATGCAGAAATGGCAAAACAATTAAAAAATGCAATAAAAAACCTTAAAGAACAAAATACCGCTATGATTCAAGATTTCTATTCAACGCCATCCTCCATGCGAAACAAACGATGCGTATTCACCCCGATCAGGTCCTTCTTCGGAGATGCGTTACGCTTTTGCTGTCAAGTGCTAAACTTTAGAGATGGACAAAATTTTCTGGCTAACAAAATCTCGTTGAAAGAAGAATATGATATTATAAAAAATCAACTGTTGACCGAACATGCAGCGTTAGTAAATACGTCCACTAATCTGCATAGTTTTATCGATCATACAAATAATTTTATGACAAAATTTGTTTCGCATACAAACTCTTTTAAGGAAAATTCCCTAGAAGAACATGAACTTCTAATCTCTCTAAATTATATACAAGGATTCTATGATAACTACTTTATAAACACGTTAAGATTATCAAACATCCTAACGTCTTGTAAGTCTCATATGATCCCCTCTAAAACTTTTGGAAATTACAAAAAATCTAGACCTTGATCTAGCCATCCCCATTAAGGATATTCAAAACTACTATCATGCTGAACTTGTAAATTGCAATTTCTTTAAAAATACCTTGGAATTAGAAATCAAAATTCCCCTAAAACAATTAGATTCTAAATACAAAATTTACGACTTCATTCCACTCACATTCAAAAGTTATTCTAATGAACTGTGCAGCTGGGATCAAGAACCATCCCTGATTTTTCTTTCAAGACTTAAATCAAAATTTATTGCAATCCTGTTCGTTTAAATGTAATCTTAATAATAACCAAACACTAGTGCATCCTATTGGACACACCAAATTTGCTATTGTAAACTTCAATTCTCTTGTAGCAACTAATTCTATTACAAAAAAATCAGAAAAACTAAAAATCAATAATAACTCGCCCGGAACCTTTATTTTGGACGTACCTTGTCACATCCAGATCAAAAACATTGATGAAAACAATAAAAACACAGTAATTATCCCAATAGAAATTCCCTGTCTCTCTGAATCACTGGAGGAGACTATTAAAATCGAAAATCATTTACCACTCCTGTCTACATATTTTTCCAATTCTACAGAACCTTTTAACCTTGCCATAGACCTGGCAATGACAAAGGTCTACAATCCCAAATGGAAAAATTTTGTTCCCCACACTGTTCCCGTCAACGACTTGGAGAACAAAATTAAATCCATTGAACTACAAATACCTGACCAAAATTTTAATGATTATCTAACTTTTTTCAATGGGATATTCTTATTGTGGTTAATTACAATTTCGTTTATTTTAAGTTTTATTATTGTATATTTAAAGTTAACCTCCCATCGAAATTGTGCTAATTTAACAAAAAGCACAGCATTGTAAAAATTACACAAAATAATACGATATACTAATTACCTATATACCTAAGAAAAAAGTTGTTACTCACAATTAATATTCGTAAAATATTTTATTCTAAGTATATATTCTCGCATTATATGACATAATTTTAACCATGCATAGTCATTAAGAAATTTTTTTTTCTCTCTCACTCATACTTGTTTGATAGACTTTGGAAAATTTTTTTTTCCTGATTTTTTTTGTTCCCCCCAGAGAATTGTGTAACGTATATTTTCGTCTATTTTTAGAAATGACGAACATACTCGACAACACATTTTCCAACACCAAAAACGTAGATATTTATCAACAATAATCATTCTATAACTCTTTATAAACAACCACTAAATTACCCGTATTCGATTTTATAAATATAGATATATTACCTGTATACTTATGACCTACTTGTGCCTGTCCCTCGAGTACTCGATGAGTCAGCACAACCCTATAATAACAACACCCTACCTCACTTTACCTATCCAACACGTACGTTTTCATACCCTGAACGAGTATATAATCCCTCGATTCAGTGGAAAAAGACACAGTTCCTCGACAGCTACTTCTAAGTACCTGGAACCTCTCTAGTAGAAGTCTCTAGTGAACAGATAGTCACGCTTGTTGAATTGTGATTGTATATGTATAAATATTAACGTATGTTTTATGTACTGTGATGTACAACTTATTATGTTATTAAATGTGTAAACTCACTCGTGTGTTTTAAAATATTATTGAGTATCTATTGTATGTTAAGGTCCACTATAGTTTGTGGATGATAAACTTGAATCTATTCTAGAAGTATTACTGCTTTTAAAGTACGTGATATTTCGTGTATGGTGTAACATCGAAAGTGGTTCTAATTAGGTACATTACCACCTCTTTTGGCCGTTACACTCTCCACTTTCCAATGATACCTTCTTCATGAGAATTTTTCCATCTATTCCAGCGCAAAAAGAGTAGAGAGGAAATTCGGGCTCTGGTGAAAAACAATTTATGAGCTCTTTAAAAATTTGAAAATTGCATCTATGTTCTGGTGCAATATTGAGGATTTATTTATGGGAGGGGTTTAATAAAATCAAAGTAGCCGATTTCGCGAGCGGAGCAATCGAAAAAAAATGTTTTTGATGGTTTTTTATAAGATTTTTCATGAAAAGCCAATTTTTTTTTAGAATGTCGCGTCCCTGAAAATCTTGGGTCCGGAAGAATCCCCCTTACCTTTCTCGTCAGGCATGAAGAATGCAGATTCGAAGTCCCTCAAACTGGGGGAGAACAATAATGAAATATAAAGGATGTTTTTCACATATTTTGTTCTTCCAACATCAAGTTTTCATGTCCTTTTGAAGCTTTGTAGGAGGAAACTATACCTAAAAAATGACCACTAGTGTATCGAGGGTCGGGAGTTCAGAGGTGCTATAATAATTATCAAAATCTCCAGAAAATATAGGTACCAATTTGTTGATTTTTTGGAAAAAATAAATGAAAATAAATAGACAATATTCATAGCCTAACAAAATTATACATAAAATTGTTCAACACATCCCGAAACTTCTTTCTGGGTACGTCACTGGAAATAATCATGATTTCTTTTTTCCTATGTGCAATATAATATGTAAATACGTTTGTCAGAGGATTCCCCAATAAGTTCTACCAGCTCTTTTCACCGAATCAACTGGGGAAAGGAATAACTTTTGTTGGCTTTTACATTTATTAGATTCTGCAAGTAAAGAATATAATCAAATGCAGCAGGTCAACATCTAGTAAATAAAAAAACGGCGAAAACAAACATTATCATCAGTCACGTTATTTGCAAACTGTGTACGAAATTTTAGGCAGAATATAGTGCATCGTAATTGCATAATTTTTTGTTATTATTTGCGTACAAATTACCTTTTTTCTTTTATGTTTCATCAGAAATTTCAGGTAAAATTGATAGAAAAATAAGCCTTTTAGTGTAAGTCTGTAAAACTTGTTTCAATCGACTCGAAAAGGGCTACAAATTTAATATATTGAAACACCATCATCTGGGAACCAAACCAACGGAGAACCAAGACATAATTCATCCTAAAACTTTCAAGATTACTGAGACACCCAAGAATGAGTCAAATGAGCGTCTGTGGAATATTCATAAATTCGAAGTCTCGACCACAGCATTCGGAAATTCTTGTTCTTTATTTTCTTCACACTAGGAACGACGGTATTAAATTTTTTTCATCAACAACAACATTTTAGGTATCATTGCAGGAACGTACAAAATTCTACGGAATGAAAATAAGGGAACCATAAATTTTATCAATCGTTCATCTTTCTCTCCAATATCTTTGTCCATGAGTTTTTTTTTGTTTTGGTTTTTTTTCTCTTTTCTACTTAAATCGAGGAATTTCATGCAACATTTAAATTCTACGAAGTTTCTTACTGTTTCAGATTTATGTTCCGGCGAGATATACTGTGTTAGAATCTTTTTCTTGTTTCCCCAGACTCTTTAAAAGTTGTTTCTGCTCAATACCGCCTCTGCGTATGTTATGGATATCGTTAGATATGCCCAAGATAAACTAGTTTTTTTCTTTCCAGCTTTCTGTACTCCTTCCTCTACTTAAAACATACATCTACACCCCTTGACAAGCCGACTAATAAAGTCTCACACAACTAAACTATTTTTAATGGAGTCGGAATTTTCTCTTTTTCTTCACTGGTTTTTCTTTCTATTTTTTTTTCTCCAATTCTTGCACTTTAAATCAGTCAGGAGAGTGGGAAGAACACTTCAGACGACACAAACAATATAATGTTTGATAAAAATGAGAAAAATAATCGTTCTTAGATGCTGTACTTTTTATCTCGTAGGTTGTTTGCCGTTTTACCGACTGGATCCGGGCGGATGAAAGTAATTCTTCAAATAGTAACAATCGATAAGCTGGAAACGCCTAGGTTTTTAAGCTTAAACGAAAACCAAGAAGCCGGCGAGTGAAAATTTAATGGAATCAAAGATAAGGAATCCAAGGTATACTAGAAAAATTTCAATAACAGAAAAAGTATGAACTTGGAAGAACCCGATGGAAATGGTTAGAAGATTCTTGAACAGTGGAAGACCTCTTAAAAAAACCGTGTAAATTCTACAAAACGGCTAAAGAATTTAGAATGAGAACAATAGGGATATGTAGGGATTATGCTACTATGTTAGGACAAAAACAAATCGTTATGGTATTGCTGTTACATTAAAAAAAAACTCTTTTATGGTTCATCGGATTGTCATCGTCGATAATGTTAATCGTCAGATAAAGGTCGTCACCATTTATACCATACGAAAAGGGTAAACAGACTAAACCGTATGCTACAGTCAGTTAATTTATGCGGAGATGGTGGTACGGACTGGGGATGATTTTATACGAGACCGGAACAACGTATGAGGGAAATTTCTGAGGGGTAAAAGAAAAGAGATAAAAATCAAAAAAGTGTCAGGAAGTTTAGACATCCAACAAGGGCGAAGATGAGAGACGGAAGCAAATAAGATAGCAAAATCGTACAACCAGATCCGGCGAGGCGGTTTCTGGCTTCAAAATATATATATAAGTACATACATATACTGTATATGTACATATATGTGCAAAAGGGTACCGTATCTTTTAGAAAGATATTCGACGGTGGGCGATGGGCAGGGCGAGGAGAGGTGGGCAGCAGCGTTTAAAACGCCCGCAAGAATTTCCAACGCTAGAAAAGCAATTTTGCAATGGTAGCTGTAGCATTATAAATATTTTGAATTACCCTCGCAGCAAGAAACTTTTTTTCCCTCGAAAAAGCGAGTTTCGGTGGTTCGTTTGATATACTACTTCGCTGGTGACTGAGCGCAAAGGGAGGAAAAAAGGATGGGGAGCACAGATAAGTATATATCTTCGTATCCTAAGGCACAACTTACAGTTTACCTAAACTTTAATACGCGCAAGCGAAAAAGGAAACTTGAAGATAACTTCACATTATCTTATAACTTTCTTACTTACTTCAGAGAGGGAGACAGACAGAGAGACAAAGACAAGATTCTTCGTTGCGCTATGCTCTACTGTATGTGTATATACCTATATACCTATATATATAATACTTATGTGGTGTAGTCTATACCTTATATTATAAGAAAGTTTAAATTGACCCGCTTTTATATAGCGTTTTAGTTGGCTCGTTTCTCTTCATCTTGCCAGGGATTTTGCCGTGCGAGCGCCAGGGTTTTAGCCCCCTTCCAGCCACACAGCCGACCCCCTTCGCACGGAATTCGAAGGAGGCAAGCTTTCTGAATACGAAACCGTGATAGAGTGAGGAAGAGAGAGAGATTGACAGACAAAGAGCAGGGGAAGAAACAACTTATAGAAGAGAAGTAATCTTAATTCCTATCAAAGCATTAACTTTTATGACTTTTTTCTTTGTCATTTTCTTTATTCGTGTTCGTTTTTTTTTCTCTCGCTTTTCTTTCTCACTTCCCAATTTTTTTCTCGCATCTTCATCGTCGTGTATCTTCGTCTTTCTTATTCCATTCCCTAGTCGTACATACTCTTCTTTTATTACACACCAGCTAGAATAAATACTGCGTACAACGTATAAAATTGTACCCTTCTTTTTTCATTTTTTTCCCCGAGTAATTTTCTTCTTCATTTAAATTTAAATAAGTTTGAAAACGAGAAATTCTAATGTTTACTTGCGGAAGTTTTTCGTCTCCTGGTTCTCTTTTTTCTTCCTTTCTTTTTAAGGTAAAATTACATCCTTACGATCTGCAATATCTACTATTTTCGGCTAGGTACCACTTTAGACTGTAAATAATTCCCGCATCCAAGAGTCGCAGAGTAAATACATAAATTTTAGATACACACGAAAAGCAAGCCGTCGAAAATAAAAATTAGGCTATAAATTTTCAATAACGTTCGCTCATATTTTTCATCGCGAATAAGTTATGAAACTCGTTTATAAGGTAAAGCTTTTTCTTCTCGTAAAAACAAATGCAGTCTTGGAGAAATGATAAAAATTAGGAGACGGAGAGGTAACTGACCCCTGTCAATGGATGAATAACGATATCTCAGTTATTACTTTTTCACATTCGACTTGAAAGAATTCTAAGGAACGACATTATAGAAGAAAAATGCAAAAAAGTAGTTAAATTGTACATTAGCAAACTCATTTGATGAGGCTATCCGTTTTACAGTACGAGACGCGGTACTTTCAGCAAGTCGAGTTTATAATGGACCGAATGGATGTAAAATGGGTGAAATATCTACGCTACTTTTCATAAAGTGTTCTCATAACATTTTGCTGTTACCAATTACCTACTGCGAAGTCAGATAGTGTTACAAAAAAGGGCTATTCCAATTAATAATTTTCCAATCATTTCCTTCGAGTTGACTAAGTCATACATGAATCAGATGAAATTTACAAATCTTGCATCATATGCAAGGAAATAATTAAAACAACCAGACAAAATGTTTGCATAGGCTTTATACATAATACAAAGACAGCTCCCCAAATTTTTTATTGACGAGTAACGTGGGAAATGTTTTTCAGCGCATTTAAGGCGCAAGCGCAATTTACAATACCTTATATGTATTGCAAGAATTATTTTTCTGTGAGCAAAGGCTACAATTCCAGTCAGTAATGAGCTAAGAATTCCAAAGATGAAATTTTATTTTTAATTTTCGTCTTTAAATACATATGGCAACATCGCAAGACACGAAGTGTAATACCAAAAAGCTCCACCAATTTCTCTTCGCCATGTAATGCGGGAAGTGTCTTTCCGCATATTTAAGGCGCAAACGAGCTCTAAAAATATTGCAATGCTAGAAGTATTTTTCGGTAAACAGGGGCTACAATTCCATTTAGTTTTGGGTCAAGAATTCCGAAGTTCTACATATTTTCCATATTCGACCGACGATATAGATCTACAGATGTATATTGCTGTGTTGATACTCCCGAATGAAATATGCAACAAAATCTGCTCCATTTATCAATACAATTTCACTTCGTACAAAGTTGTAAACAGGTTGAGAATTTCAAAAACGTCCCGCAATAAAATAAATGTCAACGATGAAACTGTTTTGTAGAATTCAAAAAAAATTAGGCCCCGAACATTTCTTTATAATGCTATTTGCCACAGAATTAATATGAATTACAGGTATTCTGTGAAGCGTAAACTATTGGTCACGTGCTCGACCTTACAATCGAAAGGTTGTAGGTTCGAGATCAACTGCAGTTACATCGTAACCCAAAATGGCTATATATATTCAGTTTGGCTCAATTGGTGCGCTCACACTTGACTAAACAATTCATGCTGAGAGACTACTGATCACCAGACACCGATCAACCACTTCCTCCACGTCGGTATCAATGCATTACACAGACACTGCATAAAATGGCTACGTTGCTTCAGCCCAATGAAACAAAAATTAAACGTAATATACTGACCAAGAGGTTCATCATCACATATACTCACTAAGAGAAAAATTGTGAAGAAATTTCGAGAATGAACGTTTATTTTTATATTTAAGTGGAGCGTAACTCTTTTTGGCTGAAATAAAAATTCGACTGTTCGAGTAGTGAATGTTAGGCTACAGGGAAGCGGATATCGGAATAGATAATCAGACAGGGGAAAAATCAGAATTTGGGTTCTCCACCCTCTTTCAAAAATTCGTTGATTCATCAATAGTGACAGAACTGGTTGAGCCAACAATCGTTAGAGGAACGATTTTCATTTTGCCATAGGCTGCGTTTTCTACGAATTTACTCCGCTCACAGTCTTCACGTAGTCAAATACCAGACATCATTCTTGGTTCAGGTACAAATTTACCAACATGACAAACGTTTTCTCACTCGACATACGTATGCACACCATTTAACGACACTCACCCAACTAGCACTAAACATATCCCAAGTGAATGCACATCTCCATAATCTATACCCGCAAACGAAATCCAACCCATTAGATTCTACTTGCGTATAGCTCGAGCAACCGCAGCGTCGATAAGTAAGCTCGAATCTGTAAGCTGCACCCAAAACCAAAACTGTTCCCTGATCCTATCGTAAAATTCACGCTCGACTCCAATCTTGAGAGGATTAATTCGGTAATTCCGCGCCGTCTGAAATACGTAATCGGTACAAATTTATAGACGATTAGTCGTCGCGATTGCAGAATGGCAATGCCAGCATCCTATAAAACGGTATAAACGCAGTCACCCATTTTGTTACAAAGCACTTAATCGTAGAGGTAGTATTATTTTAAAGAAGATTCCACGCCAAAAACCAAACACGACGATCGTTATTTGTCGTCTCCTCCACTTATCTTTCGCTCACTCGCACTCGAGAATTAGGACAGCGCAAAAATGGTCGCATATCTGAAGTGAGTTCTCAGTTTTGAGCCAACAATTCATTCGAACTTCGTCTCAGTTTAGTTTTCTTTATAGATACTCCGCTTCTACAATTTGTGTTCGACAGGGTAACCACATCATATACCCTCGCCAAGAAGATCGAAGATAAAAATTTGTAATTGCCATTCATCGATTTTTAACGATCCGCCCAGACGCGCTTTGCGCGAAGAAAATACAAATCCTACGATTGATAAAAGATTATAATATAGTAAGTTATAAATTCACAAAAATTATGTCTTCATTTGCACATAGAATGAAAATTATGGAAAACAAAACAAAAGGAGAACAAGTTTTTCGATGGGTATAGGGAAAAAAACGCACTCACACACACACACACACACACACACACACATATGCCATCATGAATTCACTTATACAAAATATTCGCTCGGAGGACAGCAGAAGAGGGGTACGGAATAAACACCATCGAATATTTCCAGCTAAAAGGATAATGGTGAGTAGGTATTTTAAAGACGATGGATAAGGGTGTCGAATTTACGATAATTGTGTATCTACAAGCACACAGTATATTATACGCGTGCATATGCATACCTGCGAATGGAGGAAAAAAAAACAAAAAAAAAACAAAAAAAAAAAAAAAAACAAAAAGCGGAACACCATTTCTACCAATTGTTTGAGAACTGCGACGAGTAGGTATAACCGATAGGTACACGACGATGAAAAACGTTTTTTTAAAGATTTAACAGTCGGATAAGTAACTGGTTCGTGCGTATAAATATAAATTATCTAAAGTTTTCCCATAATTTTCAAATGAAATTCGAAAATACTACGGATTTCAAAGATAGGAGAAAAGTTATAGAATTTAAATAGATTCCACTCTCTTATATAGGTAGAGGTACGTAATAATAAGTATATACATGTGATAAACGTAATGTACATATATATTGCCTGCCTTCTCCAGAGATTTGCATGGATCTTTTTACGCTTTACCATTTAACGACAAGAAAATGGGCAGTTACTAAGGACAGTAGGTATACCTATAGGATATAAAATTAAAAATTATGTAACTTGTATGCGCGCGCGCACGCACACACGTATGTGTATGTATACATATACGACACACACGCCTTCATACTCGCGCGTTTCTCTAACAAATAGCAGAAAACCGCATTCAACCAGTTTACCGCAGAAGAAGTCCAGCACATATCCAAACGTAAACAAAAGCTAAATAGATAAAATATGACAAAGGCGCAGCCATAGTCCGGGTGATCGACGCTGGTTGCGAAGAACGAATGAGAATCAACTTGGGTTGTTCGTGAGTTGCATGAGGAGAAAAAAAAAAAAGCAAAATCGTTGCAAAATTTTATAGAAGAGTAAAAAAAAAAAAAAAAAACCACAACCAATCGGAAGGACCTAGTCATAGACTACAGGGGCACTTTTCGAGAACAAAGAACGAAGACCCGATTCTTTTTAAGTGAGAAAGGTTTACGAAATTAGGCAGGCGTTCGAGGCCAAAGCAACCGTGATGGGAGTTTTAGTGGGTGTTTCAACTGGTTCAAAATTTCAAATGTTCAATTCACACAATCTCAGACTGTCAAGTCACTCAACGTTACACGTTACAGGTAACTCAAACTACCACGTATTTTCTTGAACGGAGTCCGGATTGTTGAGAAAACTTGACTTAACGAGTCAATCCAACTTGTTTGGACATTTTTTAACGTTCAGTTTGGAGTTTAGATCCCATTCGTTGAATTTATTTGGATGATTAGGTCGTCTGGTCGTTTAAGCAAATGCTAAAAAAACTGATTTCAACACCAAAGTCAAAATCGACTTTGAGCTATTCATTAAGGGGCGTTAACTGACTACAGTGTAAAATTTAAGCTGACTAAAATTGTAGATAAACCTAAATTTTGCAAATAAACAAATTTAAGCCATAAAATAATACCATGAGCGCAGCATCTACCTCTACTTCTAATGGTTTATAGCAGGCCAACACGATTGTTCAGCTTCCACAAAACAATAAAATTAATGAGGGGAATTCTGTTTTAAATGAAGTAAGTCTTACCATTCGATTGAACGTAAGACAATCAGCTTCAAGTTAACATAAAAATTGAGGAGCAGAGTAAGATAAAGTTTCAAGTAAATTTATAAATTATGCATATTAATTCGTAATTAAGCAGGTATATGAAAAACCCGCCACCCAAATTATGCAGAAGAGATGCCATTTAACAATAGAAATGGCATACCTATACAATAGTGGTATTGTTCTTCATAAAGCTGAATTCAGTCTATTTCCAAGGGTTAATATTATTACTAATGAGGGAATGAACCACAGAATTTCACGAGCGAAATATTATTTCAAAGTAATAATTAGATATTCTTTTCATAATTTAGCCAACAACTCATACAGAAATTCTAGAATACTTTCAAAATTAACGCCATAATATGAAACATACATATATCATATAATCAAATTTCAATAACATTCTCACTTTTTGCAGCGTGACATTCAAGAAACTTCAGCTGCCTAAAATACGCCATCACGATTCAAGAATTCGAATAACAGTAGGTACAAATTACAATAATACGACGCCCAAATTTTCTAACCAGTTTCTACGTATTTTATTTTTTATAAATACGAGAATAACACCATTTTCCTCGCAGGTATTCCAGAAAATTATTAATTGGCGAAGTAATAGCGAATAAATTTCATATAATCACGCGAACATACTAACCACTAATAAAAAACAAATGAAACGAGTTGTTAGGGGCGAAGAATAGGCAATTGAAGTAAATAGAAAAGGGGAAAAAAAACAGGTTCAGTCAATTTACTTTTTATAGAACTGAGCATATAACTGGCGTATGAACAAAAAAATTAATGTAAATACAAACAACGACATGGCCACCCCGATTTGTAATTTTTATGCATCATTAGCTCGTATACGTGAAATTTAATGCTCATTTCTTATCGTATTCGAAGTGATTTTTTTATTGTTCCATAATACTAAGTAGTAAAATGTTAGAAAAAATTTTATCTATGGCTTCTATAATTATATGCAATTTTTTTTTTTTATAAATACAACCTAATAATTTTATGAAAAATTTTTATGCTCGACTACAACCGAGATACACAATTCCCAGGGAGCTGTGTAAGAAATTCCCTGAATAAAACCAACTTGAGAAGAAAAAACCATATATCAATTATCATATGACTAATACTCGGAACTAAGACATCTCAATAAGTTGGCATTTCCAAAGGTACACCAACCATATCGATGAAAATTCACTTATATTCAGTGAGAATTTTATCATTTCAGATGGAGAAAGCAAACTAACTAATTCAATGTTCAACAGCTAGAAAGTGTACAACTGATTGTCATCAGAATACTCAAACATGATTCAAATAGGAAAACATTTCTGTTTATTTCTCATATGTGTAATCACCTCAAACCGAAACAGATCATTACAAATGAATTAAAAGTTGAAGAATCTCACACTTAGGTAATGTAAGTGTCCGTAGGAAGTCCGTATTTCTGTAAAAATAAAAATGAGGGCTTGATCCAGATATAATTTTCATCATACAAATTCTAACAGAAAATAAATTTTACCAACTGATCATCATTTAACCAAAAAACCGGGAAGTTTCAAAAAACAAATTATCTTCGGACTTCGCTTGAATAGGCATGAGGCGGTATCCGTATCCAACAAAATTCAGTTTTTCCCAATTACTTAGACACATAGCTAGTCAACTGACTATGTGGGAAATTTTTTACACCGAAACTGTTCCTCATAAAATATCTGACAAAAATTTTCTGTTAATGAATTTGATGAAACGACAACAGAGCTCCAAAATAGTACCTTAGTTATTTCAACAACAGACAGTAAAATATCTAAAATCTAAGTATTATTTTATCTCGTTTTAGGAAATTGCGAAACCCAAAATGAACACGATATTAAAGGGCAAAAAATTAAAATTTTGCTCTTCAAATATCGGACGGAAAAGACAAGAATACCATACCTACAATGATACAAATATGGTATCACGAAAGAGGCTACATAGGTCAGCGCAGCAATTTCTGAGTCATAAATATGGCCTGGAAGAGGTTCAGTGAATAATTCACGAAATTTGGATTTAAAAAAAGTATGTATCGATATAAATCTCAAAAAATAAACTAAAAATTTCCAAATAATTTTGTGAAAATAACGTCTAATCGAAGATTCAGAGCATTATCATCTGAAGGGCGAGTATCAGCAGTTCCGTGCAAATTAACAAAAGATGCCATATCTCCTGTACCTATCAGTTCCGCTCAATACCAGTTCTAATATTTTCAATTTAATACTTCAGTTTGGTTGATGTACAAAAATATGCTGAGAAACTTCCAACACTTTCAGCAGGTTTTAAAAAAAAAATGCTAATTACCTAACTGTGGGGACATTACTCGTATGAGATGAAGGGGCTCGGACCCCCGACAACAGTTGCCGCCAAAAGGCTGGCAAATATTTGTCTTTATGGAGTTAAACAAATGCACGATTACGTTCGATCGTAATTGCTTGTACACACATGTAAGTAATGTACAAGTACCAAACTGTGACTAATCTAACAAAGGCGATGATGTCACAATTCAGTACCCAGCTGGTCCACCATTTCTTCTATACAAGAAATGATATACCAACTCTTTAACATGAACGTACATAATTACTACATATGTGTCTGTGCGCATGTGAATAAGCCCAAAAAACTGTCCGGACCAGCTCTTAAATTGCCAATGTTTGCCCAGGTTTTACTTATCAGTATGTTTACATATGAAGTGGCAGAACATGCAATATATTTGTTGATTACCTCCTGGTGAGAATATCTTTTTCATGACAAGGTATTCTACATTAACTATAGATTGTTTGATTTAGAAAGGTATGAAACTATAATTCTTCAAAGAGGGTATACATTTTTCAAGGTGCAGAAAAAAAATTATTTCTCTGAAAAAGTGCTGAATTTAATATGACCCAATTGCGCGGGTACATTCTGATGAAAAGCTCTCTTCTAAAGATGTGATTGTATTTGTATCATATACCCTGACAAAGCCAGCCTTATAAACATAGGTTACTTACCAAATTTGCCAGCTTCACTGTTTAAGCTTTAATTTTATCATAACTGGAGAAAAAATGATGAAAACAATTGCATGACAAATTACATACCAGAAAATGAGGTATTTAAAAACAATCAACCCTAAAACTCTCAATTAAAAAAAAAAAACTTATTGGTCCCCACCAGTTATCAAGACGTTTCAATTCTCACTTCCCAGTTTGATATGCAAAGTTGACTTTGGCCCTGTATGTTTTATTATTTCATTACAGTCAGAAAGTTCATCAAATTGTTCAATTTGAAAAAACCATTTCTAGTATTTGGTCACTTCACATCACATATGATGTCACTGACATAAAACTAAAACTGTCGTCTTGAATTAAAGATTAACTTTTTATACAGGCTGAGGGTGACAGATTTGAAGAAAGTATACCTAATAAAAATAAAGTTATCGAAAAAGTTACATCTCAGAGTCTGTAATTGCAGCAAAGAAAATATGTAAAGTACAAAGTATGAAAAGTATGAAGGAAATAAATATGTACAAAGGTTTACAAATGAGTGGCGGAACGAGAATTAGTGTAGCCACGAGTGTAAATGTGTAAAAATGTTTGTATAAAGTCGAGTGTTTACATTGGTGGGAGGGGAAGAGGATTGGTGGTCCCTACACTTTTAATAGAACTTATGAAGAACTAGAACTTCAGATGTAGAATTTTTTTACCAAATTGAACGAAGATACAGTGAGCGTTAATTTTTATTTACAGAGAATGTATGGAAGTCATGAACTGGTTCGTAAAGAATTAGAACTTGAAATATTTTGGTAATGGGATTAAGGTCGAACTGGAACTTTTCGCGCAACGGCGCTCCCCATGTGGATCAATTTTTTCTCAAACTAAAGCAATATTGTTATTTTATTTCTCTGACTATACATAACTAAATTAACTCAGATGAGTGACAAGAAGGTGAAGGCAAGATATCTCTTACAAAGAAGCATAATTGAAGGAATAAGGTACTTACAAATTTGCTTTTTATCGACGATTTTTGACATCGTTCATGCTTGGAAGATTTATAATAAGTAAGAAATAAAGTAATTTTAACCAAAATTACAATATTTTCAGTATTTGATTAATGGTACAGTTGCCGAACTTAATCACCTTCCGGCAATTATATCTATTATGTTGCCTTCACTCACACTGTACCGTCACCCAAAATTAAGCTCAGTCAATATAGTCATAAATAGTCAAAGTTTTACATAACGTATGTCGATAATGGATATCGATGAGGAAGAAAAGGCGATAGGGTGAGGCCCCGTTGCATAAAACTCGGCTGAACCCAAGTCACCAGTTAAACCACAGTTTCCTCCATAAATTTTGGATTAAACTGTGGTTTAAGTGGTGACCGAGTTTTATGCAAATGGCCCTTAGTGGTCAATGGTCAACCGAATGAATTTTCAAATAATTATAGCATCTTCTAAGTGAGAGAGCAGTTCTAGTCTCATAAGTAAGGACTATCCTGTACTCACAATAACTCTTTTCCACAAATAAGCCTGTACCTATCTACCACTGAACAATCGACCATTCGTTCGAATTTTATGGTGAAAAGTTTCATCGACTCTTGTTCTTTCCTTAGTAAAGAATACGAAATTTTTCAATCATTTTAAAAATACCGACCACAGATATCTTTTTGCAGACAAAATGGACATCAAAAAAATAAATCTATGAAGATCTATTTCAAAATATTCGAATTAACTGAAGTTTCACAAGCTCACAGCTTCTTCAATTTTGGGAGTTGATCCCCCACTAATTGCGTCAGTAACAAATATAATCGCATTCAAAGCTTCATCACTTGATCAAAAATTTTGAAAACAACTCCAAAAACACCTTCTATATAGCCCAGTCTCCGTCGTTTCCGCTGGATATGTTTTATACGAAACCGTGAAAGAGATACAGAGAATTAAAAGTGGAAAAAAATGTCCGATATTCAATATGGCGTAATCCATGTTTTTCTACTAGAGCCGACCGTCGCCAACGCTATAGTAGTCTCGAGACTATAGGTTCCACACAACTGAAACATGCAGAAAGGTAAAAAAAATAAATTTAAAAAAAAGGTAGGTAATAGGATACCTACATCTTATAGGTGGTCCCCATCGTCGTCGTATTCCAAGTTGATTCTAAAAACCAGATATTTTTTCTGCTCTCCCCCTCAATCTCACTCTCTCGGTAAGGAAACTTACTTGACATAATACAAAAATGGAAAAGATGAATTGGTACACGTGCAAGAAGCCAGTTTCATGCGGTAGTTTATTGTACTCAATGCCAGGGTCATGGCTACACCCTGCAGGTAAGGGGGAAAAAAATGAAAAAGATAGAGAAAAAAAAACAAATCTTATTCTGAATTTAACACGTTGTTCGTTGATTTCGAAACTTGTATAACCGTATATCAGAATCCGTTGTACACTAAATGAATGCGTTTTTTCTCTTCCCTATCACGTTTCCGCGGTACAGTAATGTAAAAATAAATATACAAGATAGGTAGTCTGCGTCTACACTTTGAGACGATTAATGAACTGAGAGCCGTTCGTTTACACCGTCGACGAGCATCGAAACAGAGAGTTTAATTAATGTATACCTACATTGAAAGGAAACGAGGGAAAATGAGTACGGATTAAGAGAAATGAAGATGATAATAATAGAGTTTTTTGGAAATTACAGACGGATCGGTTCGGAGTGCAGATTCGTAAATACCGGACAATAACGGCGATTCTAGGGTATGGTTAGAAGTAAGCCTATAGCAATTTTCAGACTTCACATATACGGATTCGAGGATTTTTGGAACTCAAATAGGTAATTTTGTAAGATAGTCGATGATGAGAGAGGGAGGTTGTTCACCTTAATCTCGGTAGTTTGGGACCAGCGCATACACAGAACGCGACGAAGGGAAATAATCAATGGGCAAGTTGTTAACCGCAGTTTCTTATGTTATGAAAATACATAATATAATGTACACGCTTATTTGCCAGTTGAATTTCCACATAGCGTTTAGAGGAGAAATGAGGAAGAGGACATACCACGAAAATAATTACAAGGTAGCAAATGCTACACGATAACGAGGTACGAGCATGCACTTACATCGTCCATGGACTTATCCGATTAAAACACTCATCGAAAAATTAAACCAATCACAATAAACTGATGACATAAGCTACATTCACCCTGATAATATCACTTCCTTAAACGAGAAGGAAAGACACATTCAGCAAAGACCAATGGGACACTTGACTTGAGTCCTCGAAGTTTTTCCAAGTTGCAAGGGAACATTTAAATAGGCCTAAGATATAAATAAATATCAATATTTTTTTTTTGGGGTGGGGGGGGGAAACACAGACCAATTTATAGGGCAAACTGTACCAACAATAAATACTGAAGATTTCACGTATCTATATGGCAAAATTTCAACGCACAAACTTTTCGAAATTCTGTCTATTCTAGGCAAAATCTACTTTTCCAACCGGGGCGGGCCATTATCGTGTTTTTACATTTAGAAGAGAAAAACCAACAGACGCGTGCAGCCAAAGCTGGAATTCAAGAAAACAAAAAGAGAGAAGAGAGAAAAGATTCGAAGCCAATACTTTTCAAGTTTTTTGCAGTCATATCATCCTAGGTGAGGATTGAGGACTCAAACCCTGATGACAGTTGCTGCCAAAAGGTTGGCTAATTTTGTGCACTGCACATATTCGGTGTTTTAATACCCATATTGGCAGTGATGAACTCATTACATGTATGCGCAGCGTATTCTCATGAAAAATCAAGAACTTTTAGAGTATGCACCTACTCTCAGCAAGTTCTCCAAAACACTTTTTGGTTGGTAAATATTGTAAAGGATATGTTCGTCATATTTTAATATAGACGCACATATTCCGTTCACAGAAAAATACGTTTTTCTAACTCAGCAAATTCTTTCCCTAATATGTACAGTCAACTGGCGAAAGTACCGTTACTTCCTGCCAGCAACTACTACACGTTTTCTAACGGAATATTCGAGTACCTGAACATTCTGGTACCCAAATATTCTCGAAATAATTAAATACCTAAATCAGCAAATCCCTACTTTACACACAACACCATAGAAAACCATATACCTTGACAGGTATATAAACTCTGGTTTTCATTAAAATATTTGTATTGTATTGTAATCTTGACACTGCGTAATAGTGTAATATATTTTATTGTAAATAAACTGGTCAGTCTTATACTGTACTTATGATATTCTTCCAGTCTTAGACTGTGAATGAATACTTGTAAATTTAATATTGTGTTTTAAAAAGTAAGGTGATAAAGTTTATTGTGCGTTTCAATTTAATTAAAGTCTTTCATTCAGTTAAGGTCCACAATAGCTGTGGATAGTGAAGTTCAATAACTTAAAATAAATCTCGAGTACTATAATATTCCTGTGAATATTATAATATATCGAAGGAAGTGTAATTGCCCCAAAAGAGGTTAGTTTCCAGTACTGAACCACCTCTTTTGGCCGTTACATTGTTGGCGCCCAACTTGTTTGGTTTTGCGATATCGAATCCTCACTCAAATACTAAAAAAGAAATTTTAAAATTTTCTAAAAAATTTTTTTTTTTTTTAAATCTTTCTTTTTCTGAAATTTTTTTTGGAAATAAAATAAAAATTGTTCCTGTCCATTCAACAACGCGGATCCAAGGTTGCTACTTCAAATGTATTTTTTTCTTTTTCTGTGTCCGAAGTACTTCAATTGGTTACCTTGAAAACTCTAGTCAAGTACTTAGAGAAAAGCGTAAGGCGCGCTTTAAGGAATAGGAAGTAGAGGTATACAACGAGTGGAAAAAGACCAGAAAAGAGAAAATAAACATGTTGTGGGACTACAATACCCGGAGAAAAATTATATTTACAAAAAATAATTCAAACAATTGTAAATATATTTGCGCCCATTGACATCCAGTTGCAGTTACCACATCTGGATCTTCAAGTTGCTGTAAAACACAAAGAAAAGTAAAGAATTATAATTAATTAAAATTTGCGTTTCCCCTTATTTTTTAAGAGTGTTTTTTATAATTAATTTTTCAAAAAAATATTTTTTATGAACAAAAATTAGGAAAACTTAACGGAGCCCAATTCCCCTAAAATTAAATTTGATTGGCTCTTAAAAGTGACTAATCAAGAAATTTTAAATTTATGTAAAAATTTGAATATAAAGGTTAACATTGAAACATTCTCTCAACAAAAAATTCAAGAGGATATTGTATTAACCATAAAAAATAATATCGAAATAAAAAAGCTCCTAAATCCTGAAAATATTAAAATAATCTTGGAAACTTCCCACGGATCTTCACGAAAAAAGATCCTTGAAATTGAAAAACCTATTGAAAGAAAATATTTCGATCCTCCAATTTCATCAACTCCTGTTTTAGAAAGTAGTGAAAATCCCATTCCTCTTCCTAGAACAAAATCCGTAACAAATTTAGATATTTCAAATATTTCAGAAAATTCTGAAGAAAATTTTCAAAGTCCAGATACTGAACTTCTACGAGAATCTTATTTCCCATTAGAAATTCAACCTACTGTTGTAGCAGAAACTGCTCAATAAAATAAAATTTTAAATTTCCCTGTAAATACAAATTTAGAAAATAATATGTCTAACGCAGTTGCAATCAACGTAAGACCTACTCTTTATGGTCATACACCAGGCAAAGACATAGTTTTGTTTTTAAAAGGCTTTGAAAACGAAGCTGACTCCTTCAACTAGGATGCAACATTAAAATTCAAAAAAATTAAAACAGCTTTCACTGGAATTGCTAAACAAATTTTCAAAGACAAAATCCAAGATAATCCTGAATTTAATACTTGGAATAATATTAAACCAAAAATTGTTGAAATTTTCACTAAGACTAAACCCCAGTTACGTGAATTATTATACGAACGCAAATACAAAGGTGAATCTGATTTTACCACGTATATGATGTTCGTATCAAAAATTTTAAAACAAATCGAATCCGGAATTACAGAAGAACGTATAATCGAAAAAATAATTTCAAACTTGCCGGAAAAAGAAAGGGAATTTTTAATAAGGGAAAAGCCTAATACTTTACAAGAATTGGACAAAGCTTTTTCAAATTATCTATATTTTAAAGATAAACAATTTGGCCACTCAGATCCCCTACTGAGAGCAAAAATAGAACAATTGGAAAAAACTATAGAGGAATTGAAAATAGGAAAAACTACCGAGAAGAAATCTGAAAAGACTTCTAACATAGTTTTCTCTGATTCTGATTGGAAAACCAAGTTTGAGAAGTTGAGCGCTGCAATAGCGAACATTTCCAAACCTCCGGACAATAAGAAGAATAAAAATCCTCAAAATAAAAATCCAAATCAAAACCCAAATCAAAATTCAAATCAAAACTCTAACCAAAATACAAAATAAAACAGGAACAATAATAATAATAACAACAATAATAATAATTATAATAATAATCCAAATCAAAATAATTGGAATCAAAACCAGAATAGGAACTGGAATAATAACCAGAACTATTCTCAAAGTCCTAATCCTAATTACAAAGGAAATAATTATGACCCAAATTACGAAAGAAATAATTTTCGGAATAATAACGGTTATAATAATCGTAATTTTAATCAAAATTGGATACCAAATTGGAATAATAATAATGTTCCAAAATGGAATAATAATTTTCCTAATTTCCCAAATTATCAAAATTTTATTCCAAATGAACCCCAATATACCCAAAACTACGTGGCTTCTAACACTCAAACGGTTGCATCTCCTACTCTGCTTATGTTAGTCCAGCCTCCCATTTCCCAAAACCAAATATCCAATTCCCTACCCTGCCAAAACATTTGCTAAAAAAACTAAGTGTCCCCCTTACAGATGATTCATCAACTGTAAGGGATGTCTCGAACAAAGAGTTGAAATTGGTTAGCAATGTTAGTAAGGTGAATTTTGAAACTAAGGAACGTGCTGATCACACTGCCCTATGTAAATTTCATCTTCCTTTTGCTATTAATGGCAAACATATACTTAGCCTAGTTGACCCAGGTTCGGAACAGACACTAATTGCTGAAGATGTTTTGAATAAAGTCAATTTTAAGGAACTGATAATTCCAACCGATGTAAGATTTTGTGGTGCGGACTCTAAGCTTTTAGATGTAATAGGTTTAACCAATGTGATTTTTTCCATTGATCATTGTGTTTATCCTCATCCCACCTACGTTGTCCAAAATCTGGTCGAACCAGTCATCTTAGGGTACGACTTTTTGTCAACCCATAAAGCAAAAATGGACTTCAGTAAAAACAAATTCACATTACCTTGTGGTTTCATTTGACATGCCCAAATGTCACAACTACCCCCTTGAAAAAAAATACCCTCCCAATTATATTAAGCCATTTAAATTTTATTCTCCTCAAACTTATAAAATTAAGGAAAATTCAACGCTTATCTTAGCAACTCTTCCCCAACATTTGGAATTTCATAAAGAAATTTCAATGGAAAATAAAAATAAGTTTTATTTAAATGTAAGTGATAACACTGTGATGGCTGTCAATAATAGCGACAGACCATATGTAATTTACAAAGGTGAATACCTCGGTAAATTCGTGTTAAAAAATGCAATTGATTTCAATATTTGCAAAATTGAAATAATAAATGAAGTTACAATATTAACGGACAGTCGTGGTAATACTATTCCACAAGGTCCAAAAGTAGATTTAGAAAAAAAAATTAAAACGTATCAAATAATTAATGAAAATAATCAAATATTTAGTGGAAAAACAGATGAAGTTTCTATCTGTAAAGTCCCTCCACAAAAAGTCAGTGTTGATGATGAAACATCATTAAGATGTAAAAACTTCAAGTTCTCTCACGCAGAACACGAAGCACTGCACAAACTGGTCGACGACCTAGTTAAAGCAGGTGTATTAAAAAAACAAAAATCAAGGTTTGAATCCCCAATATTTGTAAAAAAAGAAACCTGATGGTGTTTATAGAGTTCTTGTAGACTACCGCAGAATGAACCAAAGGATAATAATGGATAACAATCGCGTCCCTACGATTGATATCATATGGCCTTATTTAAGAAATAAAAAGTGGTTCACTACTATTGATTTGAACAGTGGATACTTACAGATTCCTCTGACCGAAGAATCTAAACAGTACACTGGTGTCAATGTGGATGGAATCGGATATGTATTCAATTCCACTTCAATTGGACTAAGTATCTCCCCGTCTATTTTCCAAACTATCATGAGTGACATCTTCCATGATATGTTGTGGAAAAAAATGGTTTGTTACCTTGACGATATTTGTATTTTTGGCGAGACATTCGAGAAATGTTGGGAAAATACAAGGGAAGTACTTAGAAGACTAAGTGAAGTCAATTTAAAAATTAAAATAAAAAAATGTCAATTCTTTTTTAATGAAATTGAAATCTTAGGACATACTGTCCGATATAATGAAATTTCCCCATTAAATAAAAATATAGAAGCCATTAAAAATTTAAACCCACCTAATAGTTTAAAACAATTACGATCGTTTCTCGGATCGATAAATTATCATAGGAAATTAATTCCTAATTTGGCTAAAATTACAGCTCCCCTTAGTGATCTTCTAAGAGGAACTGACAGCAAATCAAATGCTCGAATTAAACTGACCCCAGAGCATATAGAAATATTTGAAAAACTAAAAGAATTTATGATTTTAAAACCAGTTTTAGCGATCTATGATCCTAAACTAGAAACTTGTGTGGAAGTTGATGCTTCAAAAATTGCATTAGGTGCAGTATTGCTGCAAACTAATCCAATTACAAAGCACAAACATCCAGTTGGATACTTCTCTCAAAGAGTCCAACCTGCACATACAAAATTATGTTCGTTTGACCTCGAAATGATGACCATAACGAATGCCCTGGCTCACTTTTGTGGATACTTGCTCTACGCTTCGTAGTATACACTGATCATAAACCATTGATTTATCATCAAAGGTTTAATACCCCAAGCCCAAGATAAATTAGATTAATCTCAAAATTAAATGAATACAGTTTCCAGATAAAACATATTGCCGGAAAAAATAATTGTATGGCTGATATGTTGTCCCATCCCCATGACAAACCTGACGAAATTACTTTCAAATACGGTGAATTTCTGGTGGATAAAAAATATACACTCCCTGAAGGAGAAAAAAATGTGAATACTATTTGTAGCATTCACAATGAAAAAATGGTCCCATTAAATTCAGTTTTTTATCAAAACCAGAACTTATGGTTTTACCCAAATAATTTCCTCAATACCCAAAATTACCCTTACCCTCCTTCACCCTCATTAACATTCCCATGCTACCCTGTGGTTCAAGCCACAAACCCCATTCAGAATTTACACTCTGAAAATCCCTCAAATGTCCCCACTACATTAAACGTAGTTACCCGATCTGCATCAAACAGAGATTCTAATCAAACAAATCTCAATGAACAGATCCTCCTTTCCCCTACCAACCAAACTTTCCAACCCATGATTCCCAATCCCCAAAAGATCTCGAATCCAAATTCCCCATTACCTGATTGTAATGATCAAACAAAAGTTTCAATTCAAGACCCTGTCTCCAAAACAGAAATTGAACTTCCAAAAATTTTAAAAACAATGCAGGAAATTGATCCTCATTGGAAAAATGTCATATCATTATTAAATTATAATGAAGTAAAAAGAGATAAAAATAAATTTTGTAAATTAAATAGGTCTATTAAACTATATTTTCTTAACGAAAATAATGTATTAAAAAAATTACCTAACCCAACCTCATCCTACGATGAAGCGGTTACTGTAATCCTCAAAAATTTAATTCCAACAATTCTAAAAAAATTGCATGACGATTCTTTGCATGGAGGTCATTTTGGAATTAAAAAGACCAAAAATAAGGTGAAAAATTACTTTTTCTTTAAAAATTTGACACAAAAAGTAACTGAGTATGTTCTTTCCTGTCACAAATGTCAAATGATGCAAAACTCACCGCAAGAGATTGGTCATCTCAAGCATATTGCAATTGAAAATCCAAAACCTTTTTCTCATTTGGAAATAGATTTTATTGGAAAATTCAATACGGACTACGAACACTCGTACATGCTCGTAGGTGTTGATAAAAGTACCAACTTTTGTGCAATACGTCTGACAAAAAATCCAAATGCTCATTGTGTAATAGAGTATTTGAAGTTTATTTGTCATACGTATGGCCCTCCCACAAAAATCTCGTGTGGTAACGGAGGTCATTTTGCGAATGAATCTGTTCAAAATTTTTGCAAAGAAAATAATATTATGTTGGTCTATTCATCTTTCTACTCCCCACAATCACAGGGATTAGTAGAAAAAATTAATGGTGTGATTAAGAAATCACTTTCCAAATACAAATAAATTTACCCGAAATCCCTGAAGAATCAAATAATACAAAGACTTGTGAAGAAGAGATCAAAATACTTCTTCAAACGAGAGAAAAAACGCCGATCCTAGCAAAAAAAGCATCAGAAAAGAATGCAAAACATTACAACGCTCACCATAAGATCATTGACTTTAAGCCTAATGACCTAGTATTGTTACGACAATGAAAGAACGTTGCAAAAAATAAAATAAAATACTCCGGACTACATAAGATTATCAAGAAGGTCACGGACCTAAATTACGTTATTCGCATTAAAAATGATGACAAAACTGCTTACGAAGAAACAGTTCATGTACGACGATTAATCCCGTATTAGTCTCGCGAAAATATTCACGAAGACAAAAATAAAAATCAGAATGATGAAAATCCTAAAACCCCCATTTCGACCCAAATTGTGCCTAAACCGAGGGGTCGCCCTCGTAAAAAAAATGTAGAGGTGTGTAGAGTCTACTACCCGTCCTCGCCTTAACCTTAAGTTTTTTTTTTAGACCAAGTTCACTCCCCCTATAAAACATAAGTCTTATTATTTTTGAAAATTAACTGTCCCTAGATAATTTTTGTAAAAAAAAATCATCAATAGGTTGGCAAAAATAATAATAAAAATTATAATATTAAAAAAATCTGTAAGAAGCTCCAAACAAAAATTTTATTATTTCTTTGTAAAAAACTGACTTCATGCAAATTTTTATTGTAAATAAAAACCTGCTCTTAAAGCTGAGCGAAATAATAAAATTCAAACTTTTTGAAACCAACTAAACAATAAAATTATGCGACATAAAAAAAAAAAAAATTTTTCTGGATAAAAACTTACTATTTAATCCCAAGTGTCTGCATATCCAGCAAGAAATTCTCCCAAATTATCCCCGCTCATACTTGATTCTGAGTCCATTGACATTGGTGAATTTGCCACTGTGACCGCAGTCAGATCCACAGTTGATGTAGACTCATCAGAACTCAAGGCACCAGCGATGGATGGCATATCCCACGTAAATGTATATACCATTGGATCCGTCATCAGCCACCCATTTCGAATTGAAAGGGCAAAACTCCGTTCCAAGGCGTCGTAATGTCGAACAAATTGGAAACCAGCCTCCGAAGATGTGACAATGAGTTGAGGATGATAATATGCATTTAAAAACTGAACAAATTTTATCCCTGCCTCCCCCTGGATAAAATTGCTTACGTAGTGCTTATCAGTGTGGACATATTCCAAGTTTACAGTTTCGTTGCTTTGCTGCGATATACAAAGCAACCCAACTGTAATACCTGCAAGTATGCCGACATTGTGGTGAATACGTAAGCAAAATTCTCCCTTAAAAACTAGCCTAATTCCCATTACCCCAAATTCGATACTTAATCCTTGCGGGTAAAGGACACGTAAGTTGAATAGGAACTTTTGGAAAAATTCCTCTGACTCCGGACAGCAAGCAAATCAAATGCTATGCTGCCAGATACGAAAATCCTTGTGGATCTCTTCATCTGGAAACTGATGAGACTGGAACTCCCAATCAAAAGACTCTTTATTCAAGCTTCGTGATCCATGGGATACCAATGAAAACAAACGTTGTAATGAAAAATAAAACCTTACTTCACAAGGACAATGTTGAAAAGGCTTTACACTATCAAAAAACACTTCACTTAGAAGCCAAGTTTCATTTGCTTCTACCACTCTGGTTGAAACAAAAACTCGCTCATCCATAAAACAAAAAGATGACGCCATGTTAAAAAATTTTTTTTTCTTCTTACCGAACTTTCCAAATATAACTTAAACAAAATTTGCTCTTAAAGGAAAAACTTGAAACGAACAAAACCTTTCGAAATTATAATACGAACTAAATTATAAGTCCGAAAAAACAGAACAACCGAAATGTACCAATCCTATAATTATGCTTAACGTTGCTATAATTTTTTTTTATTCGAATAATCAAAATTTACTTGATACAGTGAGAAATAAGTGAGACTTAGCTTCTTCTCTTTCTGTTTCAGTAAAAAAAATGTTTGTTCAAATAATCGCTGTCATGTACGTATATCTAATTTCCAAAAATGCAGCACAACGAATGTCGTCCGACACATATCAGATTACCACGGCATCCACAGGTGCTTACTTCCAGGAAATCAACAATATTTACGTATGTGCAAAATCAGCTCCAATTCTGTACTCGTTAGAATTAGATTTACACGAGTCAGCAGATAAAATCCTATCTACTAACTTCAAGCATGCACTTTGTAATGCTACCGAATGGAAAAACTGCAAATATGCAGAAATGGCCTTACAATTAAAAAATTCCATAAAAGATTTAAAGAATCAAAATTTGGCACTCATCCAAGATTTTTATTCTACCCCGTCAGCAATTTGAAACAAACGAAGCGTCTTTACTCCAATTAGATCCTTTTTTGGAGATGCGCTACGATTTTGTTGTCGAGTGCTTAATTTCCGCGATGGAAGAAATTTCCTAGCAAACGAAATTTCCATATAACATGAATATAACATAATAAAAAACCAATTACTCTTGGAACATGCATCTTTAGTAAATACCTCTACAAATTTATATAACTTTATTGATCATACAAATCGCTTTATGACAAATTTTGTTGCCCATACAAACTCTTTCATGGAAAATTCATTGGAAGAGAATGAATTATTGATATCTTTAAATTATTTACAAGGTTTCTATGACAGTTACCTGGTAAATACCTTTAGGTTATCAAACATTTTAACATCTTGCAAGTCCCATATGATTCTGTCATCAATAATCCCTAAGACTATCCTTGAACAGGACATTTTGCAACTACATACAAAATTAAAAGACCTAGACTTAGATCTAGCCATCCCCACTGCAGAAATTCAAAATTATTACCATGCAGAACTTGTAAACTGTAATTTTTACAAAAATACTCTCGAATTAGAAATTAAAGTACCATTAAAAAATTTTAATACAAAATATGAAATTTTTGATTTCATACCACTCACGTTCAAAAGTCATACTAACAAACTGTGTAGTTGGGATCAAGAGCCCTCTCTAATCATTCATGAAATCAGATCAAATACTGTCAGATACATTTCTGGAACTAATCTCCATTACTGTAACTCCGACAAACCTTTATGTTATCTCCCTTCAAATCGAGGAAGTGATAAACTATCGATTCTTTCAAGATTTAAACCAAAATTTACTGCAATCTTGTTCATTTAAGTGCACAGTTAACAATAACCAAACACTTCTACACCCCATTGGACATACTAAGTTTGCCGTAATAAATTTTAATACCCTAATTGCAACAAATTCAATAACAAAAAAATCCGAACAATTAAAAATAAATAATGACTCCCCTGGCACATTTATCCTAGATGTACCTTGTCATATTCAGATCAAAAATATTGATAAAAATAATAAAAACAATATTATCATACTGACTGAAATACCTTGCCTCTCCTAATTACTCGAAGAGACAATAAAAATCAAAAATCATCTCCCTCTCCTGTGGACTTACTTCTCAGAAGCCACAGAACCTTTTGATTAACAGTAGATCTCGCACCATCAAAGGTATATAATCCAAAATGGAAATCATTTGTTCCCCATTCTATTCCCACTAATAAACTTGAAAATAAAATTAAAAATATTGAACTAAAAATCCCTAATCTTGAAAATAATAATAACTTTAATATGGTTAATATAATCTGCCTATCCTGGTTACATATCTTAACTATAATTATAATTGGAATAAGTAAATATTTATACTCAAATCCCTATCGAAATAATACTAAAATGTACATTCCTAAAACTACAACATTGTAAAAAATAATGCAAAAAAATGCAAATATGTTAAATATAAAATATAATATATAAAAAAAAAACATTAGGAATCTAAGAATTTTATGTATTAGTATGTATATTAAATTTTAGATCCTAAGTTTTAAATTGCATTTTATGCCATATATTTTTAAGTATTTACTTACTCATATATATATATAAAGGTAACTATTAATTATAAAATTTTTTTTTTCCTCCCTTAAACTAGCTGTGAAAAAAAATTTTTTTTTCTCCTTTTTTTTTCTTCCCCCTGGAGAATTGTGTAACGGATATGTTCGTCATATTTTAATATAGACGCACATATTCCATTCACAGAAAAAAACGTTTTTTTAACTCAGCAAATTCTTTCCCTAATATGTACAGTCAACTGGCGAAAGTACCGTTACTTCCTGCCAGCAACTACTACACGTTTTCTAACGGAATATTCGAGTACCTGAACATTCTGGTACCCAAATATTCTCGAAATAATTAAATACCTAAATCAGCAAATCCCTACTTTACACACAACACCATAGAAAACCATATACCTTGACAGGTATATAAACTCTGGTTTTCATTAAAATATTTGTATTGTATTGTAATCTTGACACTGAGTAATAGTGTAATATATTTTATTGTAAATAAACTGGTCAGCCTTATACTGTACCTATGATATTCTTCCAGTCTTTGACTGTGAATGAATACTTGTAAATTTAATATTGTGTTTTAAAAGTAAGGTGATAAAGTTTATTGTGTGTTTCAATTTAATCAAAGTCTTTCATTCAGTTAAGGTCCACAATAGCTGTGGATAGTAAAGTTCAATAACTTAAAATAATTCTCGAGTACTATAATATTCCTGTGAATATTATAATATATCGAAGGAAGTGTAATCGCCCCAAAAGAGGTTAGTTTCCAGTACTGAACCACTTCTTTTGGCCGTTACAAATATCAAGTTTTCAAGCTATTACCCGTTATTATTCATTTTTTGGAAATAAATTTCTTTTTCTTTTTTTTTTGTCCAATTGTCGTTTCAGTATTTTTTAACCACACTACCAAGATTTTTCATGAACTCATCACTGCATATTGGCATACTTTGAAAGGGAATACTTTTTACATTTTAACATTTATAAAATCTAGCTACAAAATGAATGGAAAAGCCCATTTTAATTATAGGATTCTGGACTCAATAATTTTTAATTAGGCTACGAGTGGTCAAAAAGTCCCATTTTGAGATAACCATTTATGGAGTCTCAATTTCCAGTCATGGGACAAAATAGGTCATATAAATTCAAAAATTGGTTCCATAGACTTTTTAACATTCCAAACATTAAAGAAAATTTGTTTATATTGCCGTCGTAATTTTTAGTATGGAGTAACTTTATGAATTTTTGTACCATTTCAAAGTAATGTTCCCCATATTCGATATATTTACCCAACATATTTTGCTTAAATTCAGTCACAAAATCCTCCGCTATGAAAAATGACCACAAGGAGAATAAAATCGATTTTAATTAATTGAGGATAATTTCACTCTTGTAAATGATATACAAAAAGATTCAGTAAATAGCTGACATTTTCGGAGATAAAAGCAGCAAAAAGAGAACTGGTTACGACAAAACCGCCAATTAACTACCAATTAAACACCATTACGACCAAACAGCAATGTTCCACCGTGTATCGGCTAATAAATTTTATCCGTACCATGACTGTGTATCGTAAGTACCTGTCATCAATGAAATAAAAACAGTTACGACCCAAGATCACATAAAAATGAACGAAAACATCCATAAATGAGACTAAATGTACAAATTATTCGGTGCTCAAAACTTTATTGCAATCACAACGAACACTCAAACCGTAATAATATAATTTCCTATTCATATGATGGTCTATACACAGACTGCGGTGGATTTCGACAGCGCAAAAAATTACATTCAAAACGGCCCTGCAAGTAGCCAGCAATATATTTTTCGTGTCTCGATTATGAGGACTTTTATTCGAACATAAACGAGACCCGTAAGAATTAATACCTCATTCACGAAGAAAAGAAACGTCTCGTTATCGATTAACATTCTGGCCATAATTTTTAAATATTAGCCTATAAAAACGAGCATTTTAATAGTTATAACTTAATTCACGCTGAGATATCGTCAGTAAAAAAAGTAAAAATACAAAAAGTGAGGCATACTATTGAGATAAGAGACAGAAAAGCAAGAACGACGAATAGTAGTCTATCCGTGTGCCATATATATATATATTTTTTTTTTTTTCAATCCGGATTTCGGTCTACAACTGTTGCAGTAGGTACCTAATTCTGGGCGGAGTTGAGCGTCCGATGGAACATTGCCAGGTAACTTACATGACTTATGACTGTTTGGCGTTATTAATTCAAACGTGAACGCTCTGCTCCACCATCTTCTTAATATTCCGGCTGTACAGATAAAGCAAAAAGCTTCGAGAATAAGCCAATAAATTGGATGACGTGAGCGGAGACTCCTTTGTACGTTCAAAATAGGAGACATTTTTCATTTCGCTTCAACTACGATAGTTGGAGAGAATAGTACAGAATGATTAACAGGGTGGTCTTGGTCATTGTCGGATTCTCATGCTTTGGAAAATGTAGAGAAAGCATAAATTTTTTTCCTTCATTGACTAACATAGTCTAGGCAAATAATTAGAGGTACGGAGACGTAGAAGAAAGTTTTTTTTGGAGGGGAGAAAAATGAAAATTGACAACTGAATTTTCACCTATATGTATAAAAAAATAAGTAAATTTTCGAGGAAAACCTAAAAAGTCAACTGGCACGATTTATCAACTAGTATATAAAAACCATCAAGCACATGAATTATACTAGAGGCACAATTCGGTCAATTTCAGTAAAGTTGCTACCCCATTCAATTAAATGCTTGAAATGAAAAAAAAAATAAGCTCTTTCACATGAATTTTCGGTTCTAATTACTTTATTGAAAGAGATAGTTACTTCGATATAAATGAAATTTTAGTGGAGGTTACAAAGAATAAAATGAGTTTAAGAACAAGAAGTTTGAGCCATTACAATCCGAGAAAATTGAAGGAGAAAATGAGATCATAAATCAAATTAGTATAACTTAGTGTTATCAGTAAACTATTCCTTAAAAATAACAAACGATGAGGCTCGAAAACAGTGAATTCGTAAAAATAAGTAGTTTTAAATAGTTGTTTTAGGATGAAGTTTACTGATAACATTAAATTAAGCCGATTTATTACACAGTTCAATATTCTTAAATTTTCTCGGCTTCTAAGCGCTGAAACTTCTTGTTCTTTGACTCATTTTATTTCTTAAAGCCTCCTCTAAAATTTTATTTATTTCGAACAAGTGGCTATCTCTTAATTCAAGACAATTACGAACAAAAATTCGAAGCCTTTCCTATACTCACAATGCTTTTCAATGGGTAGAGATGGTTGATGGCAGAGGGGTTTCTGGCTTTATTGAACGCTGTATAAAACGTAGCGTATTAGTAGGAAGAACGGTTCATAAACTACAGATAGAAGACAGTAACCAACGAAATGGGGTAATTGGCGAAGGAGTGGCTTTAAAAAAGTGAAAAGTAACTCGGGTAACAATACATAATAAATGTTACTTGTGAAGAGGCACAAGGCTACTCCAAAATATTTATCAGTTCCTGACAGATCGAAACTTGCGGTTTGCCAAATCGACAAACACAAGTAACATAATTACAAAATATTCTGAAGGAATAGACTACTGTTTGAGGAAATATACAAAAAATGTATTGGCCGAGTTGATAAAATCCTTCGACCTCCCAATAACCTGAATTCATTTCTTTTCACTGTATCCATCTTTCTCTCCATTTATTTCCCTCCGTTCCGTTCATTCACTGCTGTCTCTTTGACCTCCCTTGCGTACACGCCGTTTCAAGAAGGGAGCAAAAAGCTATTAAAGGAGCTAATTAAACTCGACAGTGCTGGCATCTGTTTTGTATCCGTACTGAAAGGGTGCCGGTGCAAAACCATAGATAGGTAAAACAACATTAAGCCATTAAGGTGAAATTGGATATTTAATGGCGCGTAAATACACGGCAAAAGAAAAAGCATTCATCAGAGCAGATCCGCCATTTTGAGTTCGGATAAGAAAAACTGTACCATCATACGCTTTTCACGAAGCCGCTTTTCCATTTCGCATGGCCTCGTCGAAGCCATTGTTGCTTCATGAACCGTGAATTATCTGCTCTCTGGAACATTTTCCTCTTTCACTTTTGAAAATAGGTATTCTAGTTTATGAATACCGTTTCCCTCGACTACGGCCCCCGAAGAGGTTTGGTGTGGCGTGGCAAAACTACGTCTTAGGGTATATCACGAAATGTTATCAGAAAAAGCAAAGAAAAAATGGGGGGGCGATGGGAAACAACAGAAAAGAAAGAAAAAAAAAGTTAAAAAAACAAACTTTTCGAAACGGAATTCATTTTGAAATCGTTTTCTCGTTTCTTCGAAATTCAAAATAACTTTTTTCTTATTTTTTCTCCTTTTCTTCACAGTGTTATAAAGCGACTATTATTCCACAGGGTTACAACGACGTCGTTATCATAAATGCGAAAAAGCACGGAAAAAAGAAAGAAGTATTCGATAAAATTATGAGACTTCGTATATTCTATGCGAAGGGGCATGGAGAAGAGATTGGTGCGTCTTAACCGCATCCTTCAAGATAAGACTTCAAGTTCGCACAATTTGGAAGATAAATTCGTCGATAAAACAAGTACATATTTATGCAAAATAACTGTAGAGAATGAATTGCGGATATTAAAATTAATTATGGTAGGACCAGAGGTAACAAATTTTACATTCAGTAGAATTCAAATGAATACTTATTGCAATAAGATAATTATCTAAGCCGAAGATATAAAGGGTGTTTCATACAAAGCTTACCAAACTTTAACAGTACCTAGATAGTACACCTTGAAACAATAAAATAAAGAATGTTCAATAAACATGTGTTCTGTTGAAAACAGCGAAGGAGCTAGGTATACGAAAAGCGAAACATTGCAAAATTGACTTTATTGTTATTAAATTATGTGGGCCCATAATTTGTCACGAAGAACGAAAAAGGTCCACTTCATTTTTATTTTACCTCATACAGAAAAAGTGCAAAAGGTTTCCAAAATTTTAAGTACTGAAAAAATGAAATCCAAGTATTAGCCTAATATTTCGAATTAGTTGTAAAGTTAATATGCGAAAACGTACGGCCCTAAGTGAAGAGGACCTTTTTTTTTGGTTCCTCGCAGTAAATACTATGGATCTGCTCACTTTGCCTTCTGCATAGACAAAAAAACAATCTATATGCTTCATTATATAATTAAAAAATGTGTTTATACACTCACTCATCGCGGCCCAATCAAATCCACATTTCAAAGGTATAATACTATCGTCCTGTAGGTAGTGGGTGAAGGGAGAATTTTTCAAAATTCCAACCTTAAGTGAGACAAAAAGTTGAAACGTGTTTTTAAAATTTTTTTCAATATTTCTTCAATGGCATGAAAATATTATCCAAAGAATTTTTGTTATAAAATATTTTTTCAACTATTCTTATGAGAAAAAAATTTACGCTGTAAAATGCAGTTCTCTCGACTCCAGAGGAAGTTTATGACATTCATGAAGTTTTTAATTCGTGTTGTCAAAAATATCGATAATCTGTGTATCGATATTTACCTTGAAACCATACGCAGGGAAAATATCGATATTAATAAATGCAATTATCTACAGATAAAGTGATAACTAAAATAAGTACTAAACAACTGAAGAAGTGAAAAAATTTGCAGTTAGTGCTGTAATTACACTGAAAACAATATCGAAATCGTATCGATATTTGACAGCACTATGAGCCACTCATAGTACAAAATATTTAGATCATACTCAGCAAAAGTAGTTAGTTCAAGTCTGTTAGGTAATGTTCATTAATTTACCGCACATTTTGCTAGCCCATATTAATAACATTTCTTAACAGTACCGTCAAAAAGGATTTGCCAAGGATCAAAGAATCAGCTTTCAACAAGTACGTGTTTTTACCTGTGGCTTCGTCCACAGTCATAATACGCTATACCGGTACAAAAATTACCATGTAATCAAAAATGGTATGCATAACTTCACCACCATAAAGAGAATGGATAATAGTATGTGGTAATTAAGTCTTCCCAATAATAAATGTTTCAGAACTCTCTCACATTCACATATTTTTCTCTCTTTTTTTGGTCTTCAAAATTAACAAAAGCAGAACGAATGGAATTTTGAATTGTGTGTATTGCAGATTTCATTCATAAGATGTGTTTTTGGGGTCCGAGGATCATTGATCAAAAAAAGTTTAATGAAATTTTCTCGAAGTTGTGACCTGCAGATCTCCTCAATAGATATATTCTGCACAATCTACCGAATAAAAAAAAACTAAAAACAGTCTCAATAATATACCTATGTCGCCAACTATACCTTCAAAATAAATATCACCATTACGATTATTCAAAGAGGTTGAAAGAGTTAGTACTTCTACCGCCTCCACAATCCTCACAGATGAAATATAACAGCCAATCGAGGATTGGCAACTGATTGAATAGAAAACTATTTTAGGCCTAATAAACCAATTCTCTCAAAAGCGAATCAACCCACTGAACATATCAGCATGCATTCAAATACCTCTCCATTAACCTCCACTCTATTAACAATTCAACTGGAAATGTATATATCTAAATGACTAAATGTACGAAAGCCCTTCCCACTCTATTCATCGTCGTTTATAATTTATACACGCGTTTAAATTCGCATTACTCTTAACCCAAATCCAAGACTAATTGAGAAGGTACTCAATGAGAACATCTGCATTAAACTATTTCCACGTAAAATTAAAATTTTTTAAAATTCAGTCCATTTAAGGGTGATTGCAAAAAAAGAAAAAAGAACGATTGTACGTGTTTTACAATAGACGATTTTATGATGACGTCGAATGAATCAAACATATTATGGAAAAAAATTCGAGAGAGAAATGAAAAAGACAGGCGACGGACCGACGGACAGAAACAATAGCAGTCAACGTTTATCATTTCGTGAAAAGTGGACAAGCGCCGCTCTCATTCCCTCCATCAATGTGGGGAGAAAAATCATGAATGGAGTTAATGTTGCGAAAATACAGAAAATGGTGAACGCTTGCATTCAATGGTACGGAAACTGTATCATATTTTCTGGTACACGCACTATATACGTACCCATGGAATGGAATTTGAGGAACGATTTGACAGAACACTTCGTTTCTTCTACTTTTTTTTTTTTTTTTTTTTTTTTTGTGCACATAGCTACAGCGAAATGGCTGTAATTCGATGAACAATGGACGCGACTTTCCTGTAAATCGACGATACGACTGCGGAGTAAATGTACCGGCTATATTATATACCGCTATAATATCGCCATCGATGCTCAAATGTATGCAAAGTAGAGAAAATATTGGGGGATGAGATGGTAGGAATCGGTTCGTATTCGCAGAGTGTTGGTGGTGTCGGTTCACAGTTCAATTTTCGTTTGCTTTTCACGATGCCTAACTTCTTGTTATAAATTTTGCCATCACGAAGGTAAGAATTTGTAATGGGACGACTCCAATGATATTCGTCCCGAGTTGAAAGAAGCTCAACCAAAGATGATTTTGATGATAAATGAAATGAAAATATTATTTATCTTTAATGAATTAAAATTCACAATTTTTGTAGACGAGAAAATTTCTTCATAAAAATTATTACAACTGCCTTTAACTAGGCTCAATATAACGTCGATTAAATAAGTATTGACTTTGTTCACGATGAGAAAACGATATAAGATGTTACACCAAGAGAATGAGAGCTAAATTTTAGTTAGGTGTTTGCCGTACCAGGGCCAATCAGTAAATTAAGTCTCTCTGAAATTGGACTTTTGTAGTTGGCTCAAATCCGGGAATTTGATAGGTGAGGTGGCATTCCTTAGGGGAGTAAGTGAGGCCGTCAAAATCCCTAATTTACTATGTGGATTTCTACAAATTTTAGTATATTTGGGGCGAATATTGAGTAGCTGGATCACACAAGACGCAAGACGCCTGTGGATACATGTACTTCTGTTTAGGTTCACAAAGGATTCAATAAGGAATGTACTCGATATTCAACCATATAGAGTTTTAAATAATTTTTTATGTATTGTTTTTTGATGTTTACCTATAGTCAGTAAGTGTTTGGGTTAGCCCATTAGTCAAAAGTGCTCATTCGAAAGTGTCAATCCTGATGTGTTGTAAAGTGATTTAATTACTCTCAATAGGCCGAATATAAGGTGAAATCAAAGGAAGGGCATGAAACATGGTAGATGCTTATAGGTCAAGAACGCATCGGAAAACAGTTAGTGGTCTGAAATACGTACAAGAACGCTCAAAAGAAAGGGTAAAGTGAAGGGTAAGTGTGGTACATAACAAATTAATGAATGGGAGATATACAAGGTATTCTGAAAGTCGCAAGAACTTGCTTTATGTCGAACACAGTTTCGTGGATCATGGTCAAATTGTTACATTACAGAAGTCCTTCACTACCCGTCCACACCAGCGGACTAAATATCTGACATCAATTCTTTTCAGTCCGAACAATTTTTATCATATTATAAAGATGAATTTGTGCTCGAAATAGTTCTCCGCAAAATATATTTGTTATAATCTAAATCTAAACTCTATGCGACAAATATTATCTGATTTGAATATTTTTTGGTCCACTAGGTACAATGCTCCCAAAAGTTTTTTTCAACATCATGCCTATGCTTAGAATTCAGAGATAAAAACAGGAAACTGATTAATCCATGTCCCGTGAGACCACCCGAACACGTACATGGGACGAAGACACTTTCTCTACAGCATAATTTTCAAAAACAATAAAAAAAAAATTTAAATCGATTTTTAAATTATTTTAAACATGAATTTTTCATTGGCAAATTAATCTGAACTTATTTTCCAACTTCCCGAGGCCGAAAACTAAAATGTTTTTGATCCAACTTTTTTTGAACTCTGTTCTTAAAATGAATCAGAATGAACGAGGCAAAATTAAACTTAAAATTGCGTCAAAGTTTATCCAATAATGTTGTATGCATTCAATGCTATGGTCTTCTCCAAAAACACATGTAAAATGCGAGCACCACTCATTATTTCACCATATGACTTTGAACAATATTTTGTCAAACTCTTAGGACCTTCCCCTCATCAATGTAGTTGTTTTCTGAAGCTATCATGGTTTTCAAAATATTGAATTAAGTCTGGCACACACTTTTGACACCAAAGACTGTTAATTATAAGAATAATGTGATACCTAAGATTCAAAATCAACGGATGCGAAATGTAAGAATAACAACTGAGTTACAAGATCTGTTAGAATTTCAGTACCTAAGCATCAACATTTACCTACGAAAACGGAGCATCCACTTTTCACCAGCAACTATTTTTATCATTTTCATTTTTAAGCTTGTGTCCCTATGATAGCATCATTGAACATTCCAATCGATTGTCTATATTCGTTCGCGCAAACACACGTACCCTTTTTTCAGGCCATTTGGATAAACGTGAAATGGCCGATAAAAGTGAGATCATTATATTACCATTAGATTTAAATGAATTTCAACAGCCGAGTCAACCGTTCACATTATAGGCAAGTATCGTGAATGAGAAATATATCTGCCACACATCAACCACGGTGTGTATTTTTCAAAAGTGTCAAATTTATAATGGCTGTCATTTGAAAACCAGAAGACCGATTTCACTCAAATTCAATACTAAACCAGTCCCTAATAGTCTTCAACTGTCATAAAAATTTCAAGCCAAAATCTTTTAATTTACGAGAATTATCGAGATGACAACATGGTGGGCTTGCAACACTTTGAAAACTCTTCCCACCGAAACTCACGAATAAATTTCAAAAATTTTAACACGAATGCGTATTCCATAAAAACTTCTAACACTACCGCAAGTTTCATTGCATAGGTCAAACGGCGAAGGCCCCACGGACTCTCCAAAAAAATCCAAAATCAGCAAAAAGTGGAAATATACATAATATATAGTGTGTACAGAAGAATTTGAGTGACCGATATATTCGTGATCTACAACTCAGGATCAGTACTTTTCCACAAGTTCTGCCATTGAACTGAATGCAATAATTGCATTTTCCATTCGAAAATGCAGGAAAAAATTGACTCGACTCGATACTGCAGATTTTCTTGCACAGCACCCAGTTTTGGTGTTGGCAAAGGCATTCGCATTGAAATTGCTTTCAATGCTTCCCAGTACATTAGCGACATCCACAATAAACTATTTATGTTATAGACGGGGTTAAAAAATTGACGAAAATAAGGTCGTTGTTTTTGTGGTTTTCTTTCATGAAAAATTCAAATTACTTAAAATATTTCAATGTAAAAATTTATAATGTGCATTACACTGTCAATAATGATGATATAATTATCAGTATGATGTAAAAGAATTCCAATGAAAAACGATTGTAGGCCATGTTTAGACCATGGTTAAAAATGTAAAGACGCTGCGTCCTTACATAGTTTTGTCAGAATGAAATATCAACAATTTGAAAGTATTCAAATTATTATCCCACAATCAAGTCAGGTGAAACAAAACTGGAAAAAAAAAAAACAGATTCAGTGACTACCACAGACTGTTACATTTAATGTGATAATATTTTCATCTTCAATATCAATGTTTTACCATCAACTATACTGTGTTAACAAATACATATATTTTCTCATAACTGTTTTATCAATGTTGAATGAAATATCGTTATTTTGATGTGTCATAAGAAAGCTATGTAGTTTGTATCGATCTTATTATCTATAATCGGTGGAAAATTTAACAAGAAAAAACGACATCGAATGTAAAAACGAACCCCGTATTTTGCTGTAGTGAAAATAAAAATGTTATCACATTAAAAAAAAAATCGTGGAATTTTCACAAATAATCGTGGAATCGTGGGACATTTAAATAATTCACGAAATTGCCTCATTTAGCCCCATTATGTATTATGGGATTGGGAGAGACAGATAATTCTTTTTTTCTTTTTTTTTGGAAGAGCAATTCATCTTATGCCGTAAGATATTGTGGGGAGGTTAAAAATTATACAAATAATTGAATTTTCCGTAATTTACGTTTTTGACTAGCATCTTTCCGTAGATATTTACAAAATTGACTACAATTCTGCAGGTATTTACGATAATACTGTTAAGTTTTTCATTCAATAAGAATAACATTTTAAAAAAAGTGATATTGCTTGTATTTAATTTACGTTTTTGCCAAACTTATTTAGGAAAGCAAACAAAAACAAATCAAAAACGTTAGTTCCATAATTTACGACTAATTTTGCTCAGGCATTTGCAGAAAATTGGCGTTTTCCCTTTTGCCTGAAATATTTTTGTAAAAACTTGATTAAAATAATTGACTGAGACATGTATATATATAATAATAATAATAATAATAATAGATACATACGACACATCATTATAATAAACGTACAACCAGATTTTTTAAGATAAAGTTCAAGGAAAATTATTCAGAAAATATTCGTGTTGCATGCGCCTACTACAGATGTTTCGTTGTTTCCATCCTAATAACGAATAGGTCAGTGTTGCTAAACCAATACAAACCAAAGCGGCTATTCAGGGGTTGCATATGATGTACACATACACATATATATTTTCTTTAATAAAATTTATGTTTGATAGTCACGAAATTTGTCACGAATATTAGAAGGTACTAACCTAAGCCGAAGACCTGATCTATTGGATTTGATAGGGATTGGCCAGACAATACAGTACCTTCGTTATTATTTTGTCAATAAAATGCTAAATTCTGGACGAATAATTGTAAAATTTGGAACAAATATTTTCTGTAATATTTTGTAACATGCTACTAATTTATGCGCGGATTAGGCGAACGGTACTTGCCGAACGTTGCTTTTTGTTTCGATTTTGCACGTCACAAGTCGCAATTTTTGTCGAATACATACGAAACTTAGTATGATTATTAGTAGTGAGCCAAGGACTAGACCTACTGATTTTGGCACAGACCAGCTGTACGGTACTTCCACAAAGATCATTTTTGTTTCGATTTTGAAAGAGTTAAAGGTTCGAAACTGCGTTTTTTCAGGTCAACAGCTGCAAAATTCAATTTAATCATCAATTATGTTGTATTAGTAACTTTTCAGTCATTTCAATAATAATTAATTTTGAATTTTCTACTTTATGAAAACCTAGTTTTAAAGGAGTTGCACGTGTCTTTTGTTTTTTTATTTATGCCTACAATTCACCACAGATTTCCTCATATCAAACTAGAAGATATACTTTATGTTTCTTTTTTACAGATACGATTAGGGACTACTGCAATACGACGATATAGTATTAAGGAATGTATTCTGAAGTTGTACTAATTAAATATTTTAATAATCGTTTTTTACAATTCCAAACGTCGACTGGACTATTGTCGACAGTGAAAATGAGAAAAAAAGTTTTTCGAAAACCAGCGAGAAAAAAAAATTACCATTCGAAAAATACAAAACGTAAACGCTATACAGAAAAACAAAACAAACATCAAAACAACGAAAAACTTTTCTAGATATTTTACTCTCGGGACAATTGCAAACGAGTGTAATGAAAATTAATTGCTTGAAATTAAAAATTTTTTAGCGAAAAACTTTGTGTATTAAAAGTTTAACTTTATTTGCCTGGGGGTCGCGCGACACCAATTCGCCAAATTAATCTTGTAAAAATGGACCAGTGGATGGGGAAGAAAAAAAAACTGCGCTAAAAAGACCAAAAAGAGCCAATCTCGAATTTACGATAAATGTTTTCTCGCTGTTAAATGAACGAGCTAGAAACGGCATTAAAGGTAAAAACCCAAGGGCGAGGTTAGATGCTAAACTGTTTTAAGATAGCGGTATTAGGTGACATAAAATAAACATCAGTAATAAACATTCAGTTATAGCGAGTAAACGTTTGCTTTGATTACCACTCAAACGATCATAAAAACTATTCAGAGGGTTGAAACTGCGTTTCGTGTAGATTCTCTCATCTCTTCTCCCGGTGTAGTGGGTACTCTTTTTCCAGACGAGTCGAAAACGTTATACTGTATTAACCAGAAGCCTGTTATATGCGGTATAATACTGATAGAACACGAAAAGAGAGTAAAGAAAGACAAAAACACATACAGAGAGGGTGAAAGAGAGTAAAAGAAATGGCTACCTAAAAAAAAAAGAAAACTAAATATACTTTCCATTTTTTCAGAATGATTTTTTTTTTAATCATCAAGCTTATTTTATACCTGGTTTTTATTGATGATTTTGTCTTTTGGTCAGTTTTTTACACGCGTTAGTTAATGAGGTATTGTTTGAAGTGTTGTAAATACATTGGGTATCTACCCATTACATCCAAAAGTATCCTCATAAATGGGAGAGACTACTGTGGTCCTAAAGTATTCATAATGGACAAGCATAGCATGAAAACTTGTTAAGCCAATTGAAGATTGATTAGGTAGTAGAGCTAATCTTAATTCAATGGTAATATTGCAATATGAGCCAATCTTCATTCACTCGTAATGTTGCAATAATATGTAATTCATTTTCTATTTTGTTTTTCCTATGTACCTTTGAATCACGAAATGTTTACACCTTTTTATTTTCTTTTTCTTTCCCCTACAATCAAAAGAATTTCAACCTTTTTTATGTCAAGCAGTAGAAATAACTTTAAGAGAAATAAATGTGGCCTCTCGAGTTTCATTACAATAATTTCATGTAAGACTGCAGCGTATTCAAACTGTGGCAGGGGAAATTACACGAAAATAAATTCATTTGGAGACATTCTTTTCAAATTTAAATCATTAAATGGTAAAAGGGGCGCGGTTTAGAATAAAAATTCTTGGTTGAATTTGAAATTCTAGAGAATACACTTGATTGCAATTGGTTTGCTTGATGTCTCAATAAAACAAACTTTATGTACAGTTCAATAAGATCAGCATAAATTAACCAGATGAATCAAGTAAGAGTTAATGAAATGGAAATAGAAACAATAGGAAGGTACTTACCTCAATAACAGAGATTCTTCAAAAATACGTGGACCTTAGCACTGCTGTTTTCAACCTATGAAAAAACAAAAAATAAAAAAATAAGATAAGAATGAGAAAACAAATCAAAATATTAGACTTCTGTAGGGGGAAACTTGTTTGAAACGCCAGAAAAAAAATAACACAACAGTTTACTGTACGTTGGTATGTTTGTCAATATTTTTGTAACAATAACAAAGAAATAAAAATTGTATCAGGTAAGTATATAAATGGTAATTCTAGTCAAAAATTTACACACCAGTTACGACTGCTACTTTAAAATGGTCAACATCTGAAATAAATTTTATACCAAATGAAAAACAGGAATCGATCCACCTTATTTTCAAATCTCACTTTTCGTAAAAAAAAAAAAAGTCACTTTACAAACCTTTGACCCATTGACTTCTCATGGATAAAGCGAATGAAAAGTGACGGTTGAGAATAAGAACGACAGCATTCATATCAATTCTTGCAAAATCAGTGGGCAATAAATGGAACTTTCAAGAATCAAACTCAACACTGACCCTAACTCTAACTCACGGTCTTAACTCTTCATTAATGGGAAATGGAGAAAGGGAACAAAAATTGAAGGCCAAAAAAGGGAATAACGGAGCTACACAGAGGAATGCAGAGAAATTTATCGCAATTCCCACAAAACTTTTTCCAACTAAGGAACTAAGCCAATGCCCCGCGTAAGATAGTTATTTCTCATAAAAGGAAAGCGAATAAAACAAAATAAAAAAAAAAGTTTTTACTTTTAGAAGTAATTTCAACCGTATACGTAGGTACGCTCGAAACCAATTTAATTTTCATTTGTTCTAGGAAAAAAATGAGGAAACAGCTGAGAACGGCTTCCTTTTGCCTTTTCTTTTCTCTTGCCTTGGCTATTCTCAACATGGAAAATTCCTTTTGCGAACCGTAAATTCCCAAATTTCTTTCACGAAAAGTTAGTAAAAAGTTGAACGAATTTAGGAAAATTTGTGGCCGGCCAGATATTTTCATTTACTTCCTGCAGTTAGGTGAAATTTATGGCGCAATAAATTCGGTTTCAACTAAAAGGTTTTCTCCGGTAAAAGCTGCAAGTGACAAACTTATGGTAGAAAAATTTTTTCGAATTTGTTATTTTTCTTTTTCTGTTGTTGTTTTTTTTTTTCGAGGGTAACTCGCAGTGTCGTGTTTTCAAATTCAAGTTAAAGTTGGTCGAAAATTACGATTTCAATTTTCTACGATATTGATATCCGATTCGGGATAGGTACTCCATATTTTATTCTGAGACTTAATTTCTGAATCTTCAAAATTCGGTTTGTTTTCGATTGTAGTTGGAGATTATTCGATCATATCCGAATCATTTATTGAATGTCACGGCAGAACCAACATCCGGTAGATCTCTGACCAAAATTTGATAAATTTCAAGCTACAAGAATTGACTTTTATTTTTAATTGTCAGTTAGCTGCGCTATAGTTTTTTATTTCGGACTTGATTCAATTCTGCCACAGAAATACAAAACATGCATCAAATTTCAGCTAAACCTGGGGTAAAAAATTCGTGAAAACAGAAAACATAAAAAACAGGAACTGTCATCAATTTTTTGTACTACATAAAAATAGGAAATATACATTCAAATAGGCGCAGATTTCATGCTTAGACTTTTCTAGGCCCAATCGACGTGGAATTCAATACCATTCCGAATAAAACAATAATTTAAATTCGCGAAAGAAGGGAATATTTATTTTATTTACATGATAAAGATTTTTTTCAGAGAATGTTCAAAGTCACCTCATTATACGAATCATTATCCATCTTCGTAACATTAAACTTGGTATTAGCGCTTTAGAGTTGCACTTCAATCAAAATCTGTTTCAAAAATTATGTAAAAATACGCTCAGGCCCGATTATAAATTCAAATTCCCAAAAGGTTGTTCCATTTATTACGCGAGTTGCCAGCCTCAAACTAAAAGTTGAAATAAAAACGTTGACATGGCAGGCTACCTACCTACAGAAATTGATTAATTAATAATGAAAATTTGAACCTCCTCAAGTATTCTAAAAACAATAACAAAGTGATCGAATTAATGATACTTTAGGATTCAATTTTTCTGACATAATTCAGTCCTAAAAAATATCAAAATACTTTTCAATGGTTAAGACATTTCTACGGCGTTTTTGATCGAAAAAATAACATTTCTCTACTTTTTTTTAATGGTTGTATATTTTTACTCTCAATTTACGTACAGAAATTTCCACGCAAAATCCTATCGATATATTTCTAGAGTTCTATCAATACACTGAGAACTCGTTATTCATCTTTTGTGAAATACTAAACAAAATCCCAAACGTCTTTTCACATCTCTTTTTACATCTCATTTTACATCTTATTTTACAACTCATTTTACATATCTTACATTTTTTTGTTCTTGCATTATTTTTTAAATCTCTTTGTATAGATATTTATACATCTCTCTTTACATCTGTCTAGATAGTTTTTGATTATTTATCAAATAGTTTAAGTTTTTCTTTTTTCTTTTTTAATATTTTTTCTCATAAAAATCTACGCCAGTATTCAGTATGTTCAGTGCTACTAATGCACCAAATATCAGTCCTATAGAACGATAATTCTGTCATAGCCCCATTGTCGAAACTTTTGACAGTCCACATGGCTAAACCGATTGAACAATTTCAATTATACACGATACCAGTTTTCATTAAGTTGAAAACCAACTACTTACCAAATTTTAACCCTTTCGAATGATAATTACGCCTCAACCCACATAAGTAGAACTTGTGTCAGCCACAAATCTAAATTGCTTGATCGATTCTCATTAAACTGTATACAAATTTTAGTTAGGTTTAGAATTAACAACGTACCAAATTTCAACTATATTGAACCATAATTACGCGCCTTAAACTAGGCTTACTATAATTGTAAAATTCTACACCAGGACAGAGGTACAAGATGGGTATGTTTATTAAAAACTTTTTTTCGAAAAATTCTATACGTAGGTTTTTTTTATAACAATCCGCTTATTGAAACTGATCTCAAGAAACGACCGAAGAGTGGGGATGGGTATATTTAGTCACAATCTTTGAAACAGACACTGCTTTTGTACTATTTCAACATTTTACTAAATTTTGATTTCCAGTTTCTACTTTGAGCTTATGGAAAGGTCAACAGTTCATATAAATTCATATGATCTGTTGAATCCTACAGTAACATTAATTATGATTTAGAAATAAAGAAAACATACTTTTTCTTACAAAGTTTTCTGCGCAAGAGATTTTTATATAATTATTTGGATTTCAAAGAATTTGCAAAGGATGATCAAAAACTATTTTTTCATCTTTCTTGTTTATCAATTGGACCATTAAAATACCCATTTAAAAATAATTCTCTCATACATTGTGGGGACTCTCCCGTATGAGGTATAGGGGCTCGGACCCCTTGACAACAGTCGCCGCCCCAAAGGGCAGGCAAACAATCGTCCTTGTGACGTTAAACACACAAAATACGTTCGATTGTAATTACCTGTATGTACTTGCAGGTAATGTACAAGTACCGAATTGTGACACAATAAGATGATGTCACAATTCGTACACAAACCGGCCAGCCATCTCTTATATCGATAGGGGATGATGCGACCTGGCCGTTCTCACCAACGTACGTATTATCTTACGTATGTGTGTTTGTGTGCGTGTAAATAAGTTGTATATAAACCACCCGAACTGGCTCTAAAATCGCCAGTGTTCGCCTTGGTTTTGGCTTACCCGTACTTATGTACGAAGTGGTCGAACACGCTTAAATTCTGTAGAATTTCCTTCTGGTGAGAATATCTCTCACAACAAGGTATTCCACATACATTATTATTTTTTGTTTATTTTTGGAAAAATGCAAGAGTTGTTATCAAACGATGATACTACTCTCAAATTGAGACAGAGAAAAATTCCCGGTACTGATGTTTTATTAACATGTGACGTCAGTACAGGTAAGAATAGGCCATTTCTACCAGTAAAATATCGCAGGTTGGCTTTCAACAGTGTACATAATCTGTCACATGCTGGGCCAAAATGTAGTGCTAATCTAATTTTGGCAAGGTTTGTATGGCCACGAATGAAGTCTGACTGCAACAAATGGGCTCGCAGTTGCCTGAACTGTCAAGAATCCAAAGTAGGAAGACACACTCACTCGTCCCTCAAATCCTTCAAACAAACAGAGCGGTTTAAAACAGTACATATGGACTTGGTAGGCCCATTGCCACCATCTCAAGGACACAGATACCTGTTAACGATAATAGACAGGGCAACAAGATGGCCAGAAGCAATTCCTCTATACGAGATGACAGCTCCAACTGTAGCTGCCAGGTTATATGATACCTGGATTGCGAGGTATGGCGTACCAGAGGTCATAATTACGGACCAAGGTTGCCGATTTGAGAGCTTGCTCTTCAAAGAGTTAGCAAACAAGCTTGGTGTTCAACACAGTCATACCACAGCTTACCATCCTCAAGCCAATGGCAAAATTGAGAGATGGCATAGAGCTCTCAAAGCCTCTATCATGTCTCATGATACAAAGAGATGGGTAGATGTACTCCCTACCATCCTCTTAGGCCTCCGATCTGCCCTACAAACGGATATAGGTCATTCTGCAGCGCAATTAGCGTTTGTCGAAGAGCTACGCCTCCCAGGGGACTTCTTCACAAAATTGAAGGAAGTTAGCCCCAAAATCATGGTACAAAATATAAGAAATGATGCCAACAATTTTCTAGAACAGGCAGCTCGCCATGGCCAGCCCAAGATTTACGTCTCAAAACACTTGGCCAATACCTCACATGTATTTGTTAGAGACAAAAAAATGAGATCTGCGCTGGAGAAACCATACGCCGGTCCTTACAAAGTGTATCACGAGATAAGAAAAACTTTGTGATACTCATTGCAGGCAAACCTCGAACAATTTCAATCGACAGATTGAAGCCTGCATATATGGTAAGCGACAATAAAAGAATAAAGAGGATACCGAGAGAAAACATAGAAAATATCCAGACAGACTCACCAACAAACATAGAAGAATCGGTTGAAAAATGTGAAATAACAAATTCACAAAAAGAGAAAACACCAAAAATAAAAAAGTCTGTGAAGTTTTTGGACGATGTTATTACCAAAACATTCGATCCCAAGGCCCCCATATGCCCACGAAAAAGAGGCAGGCCCCTAGGCAGTAAAAAACGCAAAAATTCCCATTCTTCTTGCATGTCTGAGAGGTTAATGCGAAGAAAATAAAATTTACTCCCGAAAAAGTAATAAAAAAATATGCGACAAAAATCGGAACTCTGTGAGACAAAAGAAACTCCGGAGATAAGCAAATGAGGAATGCCAACAAAAAGAAAACAACAGGAATAAACAAATCCACGTGCGATACGGAAATAAACATCGCAACTTGCATTTACCGTTAAATACAAAGATAATCTCAACATTGTGACGTCACAAGTGGAGATTCTTTTGTAATAAAAATTCGAAAAATATATTCTATGAGTTTATTTCAGGCAGAACTTTGCTTAAACCGATCAGAACTTAACCAGAAAACTTGCATACGGCCGAGAATTTTAAGTGCTATCCCCTCTACATGCTGATAAGAAGATGTGAAAATAATAAAAGGGAACTGCAATGGTAAATCGAAAATAGCAGTAAATTCACCCGTTTTAGAACTGTCTTAGATCTCAGACGTGTTTTCTAAACGATATTTTTGGCTCTCCGTTTTCCTTGCTTACCTATTCCAATGTCGCTACCATCCCAAATCTTCCTCAACACGACCAAGAACCTGAAAGTTCCACAAGTCGCCAAGATCACTGGGCAAATTCCAGGACAGAAGTCGGAACTTGATCGAATTGAGGAGGAACTCTTAATGGACACGGCGCCCGCTGTGGAGAGCGTTCTCGCAGAGTTGACAACTCCGCTTCCACCCATCATCTCTCCTCCCCGGACTCCACTGGAATCGACTCCAACAACGGAACCACCGATGCCAGAGCCAAAGCCAACAGAGACCAGGGAACCAATGAGGTTCCTATTTACGGCGGAGAGGGCAGCCAACAAAAAGGCAAAGATGGCTGCCCTGACATTGGGAAATTCAAACTCCCCGATGCTCAGGCAGCCTCAGTTTAGACGTCCTCTGCCCCCTCACTCCCATTGTCACCCCTACACCCATAACAAAAATCAACCACCGAGGCGTAGTGGAGAAGACAGCTGGGCAAACTACTTGGCCCAAGCACACGCTCGTAAGGAATCTTAGGAGTGTGTTGGGGCCGCAGTAGGCAGCGCCCTGGCAAGCCTATCAAAAACAGCGTTAAACCCTCACATCCCCCCAGGTCTTGCGCATTTTGATCATTTTTGCGGTGCAAAAACTGGGGGGGAGTAGCTGTGGGGACTCTCCCGTATGAGGTATAGAGGCTCAGACCCCTTGACAACAGTTGCCACCCCAAAGGGGAGGCAAACAATCGTCCTTATGATATTAAACACACAAAATACGTTCGATCGTAATTACCTGTATGTACTTGCAGGTAATGTACGAGTACCGAATCGTGACACAATAAGATGATGTCACAATTTGTACACAAACCGGCCAGCCATCTCTTATCTCGATAGGGGATGATGCGACCTGACTGTTCTCACCAACATATGTATTATCTTACGTATGTGTGTTTGTGTGCGTGTAAATAAGTCGTATATAAACCACCCAAACTGGCTCTAAAATCGCCAGTGTTCGCCTTGGTTTTGGCTTACCAGTACTTATGTACGAAGTGGTTGAACACGCTTAAATTCTGTAGAATTTCCTTCTGGTGAGAATATCTCTCACGACAAGGTATTCCACATATATTATTATTTTTTGTTTATTTTTGGAAAAATGGAAAACTGGGACATGACGCTTAACCAGCTGGGACACGAGGACTAGTGCCTCAAACTGGGACAATCCTAGTCAAACGAGATTTGTGGTAAGCCTACCTTAACGGGCATTGGTTGAAACTGCATTCACGTCTATTGATAATCTGCTGGACCAATTCTCATCAAATTCAGTACAAGTTTTAATTAAGTTTAGAACCAGCTAGCTACTGAATTTCAGCAGTATCTAATGATGAGTATGCCTTAACCTTCATGGGTGGAACTTTTGTTAGCTCCCATTGCTGAATCGCAGGAATCATTCTCATCCAACTCCATACAAGTTTTAATTAGGTTTAAAACAAACTACCTACCAAATTTCAGCCCATTCGAATGAAAATTACTTCGTAACCTTTGACTATATTTATAGTACTGAACTAGTAAAGAAATATGATTTCTTGTTAGACGTGCCGGCGTTAAATAGGCAACCAGAATTTACCTTTTGACGTACTTTGCTTCTTGTTTATGGACCCTATCCTTGTGACTTTAAGAGATGCCTTTATCAGATGTATTCTAAATTGGTGAACTCAAGCAAAACGTCGAGAATAGGCAGAAGGTACGCTAGGGTTGCCAACTTTTTTGCCGGTATGTCATGACATTAAAAAGTACATTGGTCTTATGGAGCTTTACAGGTTCAGTACTACATAGTTAAAGGTCGTAAACCTATACGATCTTAAAAATAGCAAGTTTAAAAACCTGCTGAAAAACACTAAATAAGAATACGTGAAACCTCAATTTTGGACGACCACCGGAACCGACCAGTGCAATCTTTAATAATACAACAATAACGAAGGGATTTATTGTTTTTTTCTTTCATCATTACCTTTATTAAAATCAAATTTCAGTTTTTGTTTTTTTGTTTTTTTATAATACCAAACTACTAGTACGTAAAAAAATTAAAAAGGCCATTTCATTAGTCAACTTCGTCATCTCACAAATACCAGTTTCAGTTTACTCCATTCTCTCTGAATGAAACATGCTTCACGTTATCGTTCCTTTTTTTTGCTTCTTTTATTGTTGTTTTTTTTAACCACAAACGCACAAAAAAATAAAGAGAAATGATTCATACACCATTATTATTTTGGTATTTTTGTGCTCAGTCAGGGGCTATTTAGATGGGGGGAGAGTTCGATGGTCAACGTATAAATTAAAAATTAACGATCATTTTCTACGTAGGCCATATGTACTCGAAAATCTACGCGTTGAAAATGTCGATTCTCAACCCCCACACACCAACAAGCCCCCTCACCACTTCAATTGTTATGAAAAGAGACGTGTGAGAAAGTAGGGGCTATACCCCATGGCCATTCATTTTTTCCAATTTGAGGACACACGCGTAGCTATGGCGGACGACTACACCGGAAAACAAGAAAATGAAATTAAATCGACGTTCATTCGACGAAGGTTTTTGTGTGGAAATGCAATCGTCAAGCACATGACCCTTCCAAAAATAAAGAAAGCTGATTTTTTTTATTTATTTTAGTGGGATTTCCTCCATATCATGTGATACATACGGAAACACAGGGCTATTAAACTCAACAAATTTTGCATTGATGACATGAATGAGCTTTATCGTTTTATACGGCGTATGCCATTAAGTTTATTTGTTTTCCCATTGAGAAAAACGAAATAAAGTTGTTTTAGTAAGGCAGCAGCAGTACCAGTAGCAAGAGCAGAGGAAGAGTACCTAACGAAAAACTTTAGTGGGAAGTCTAGCAATAAACTTAAACTGAGAAGTCTATATCATGCAGGACAATGTTTGTCAAGTAGGATGCGTTCGTTTCTCCCAAATGTATTGACATGATCATTCGTTTCAGCGATAGGCGATGGTCAATTGCCAAGGGGGTTTATGAGGCTATGATTCTGCACGAGTGTGGAAAATTTCGTCGGGTATATAAATTTAAAAATAAATAAATAAATCGTACGGTGAAAAAGTGAGATTTCACTCCTCTTTTTCTTTTCATTTCCTTTATTAAATTTATATTTCATTTAAAGGCAAACGAGGTCGCATGCAATCTTAGCGCTCGCAGTCGGAGGTCGCCATGAACCAGGCGTTCGGTAGCAATTTTTTTTTCCCCTCATGTTCGATGCTGAAATTTATAAGAACGTGACCGCTGGGCAGCAGAGGTTAGCAATATTGCAAAGACGGTAATCGGACGCTATTGTTATGCAAATTATTTATCGGCCTTCTTGCAGCGATTGCGAAGAGAAACAATATCGAAATGAAAAATTGATAAAATGTGTCGTTCGTGAAGAGGGAGGAGGCATTACAAGTAACTCTGCTCAATTGTATAAAAGGGGTAACGAATATATTTGCTAAAAAAAATTAGTATTATTTTTAAGATAGATAGCTGAAAAACTACTTCATCCATTCCAGAAAATCGAAAATATGACCATCATGGGATCACCCTACGTCATTTGAAAAAAACAAATTCGATAAAAACGGGGCCCATCAGGGTGAAAGTTAATGCTGAATAAAAGGGGAAAAATGAACATAAATCGATATTTCCGTATTAAGTTGGTATCTTCCTCCCTTTTAAGATGGCTAAAAATGAATTTACAAGCAAATTTAAAATCCCTAGAGAACAGCTTAATTGAGGGATACTATTTTAAGTGGACGAAAATTAGTACATCGCTAAACTGAAATAAATAGATGAACGATTTTTTCTGAATAAGTGAAACCGATTTTATTTGCAGGTATCTAAAAATACGTTTTTGAAAAATGGATAGATGCGAGGGTAAAATTAACTTGATATATTCAAGTAAACTTTGTCGAAGGAAGTATAAAAAAAAAAAACTCAAGCCCAGCAAGCCACGCTAGAAAATGAATGTTTTCTGAAACAAAAGAATTCAAATGAATAGATGAATTATTATCAATATTAATAAAATAATAAACAACTCCATTTGTAAATGTTACGAAAAGGAGAAAAAGAGAATTGAAAACACTTCTCTATCACTCACCCTCTTTCTCTTTGTCTATTTCTAGTTTCCTCTCTTCCTTTCATTGGATGGTTTCTTTTTTCGTCTTTCGTCCGTTTTACTGGTACCGCAGATTTTTTTCGTTTTTGATATTTAAAATCCTTAACTGACTTCAAAAAAACCTGCACAACTTTCCACCTAGGCAGGGATATTGATTTACTATTTTTTAATGATAGAGGCTGATCTCACGAATGTCCCATAAATCTATGTCTGTAACTGTTTGTTTCAAATAAAACAAAAAAGTATAGAATGAAAAACTTTTATTCGATTCGATGGTTGAAGTTCTGTGCAAGTTTTGTGAAATAGAAGAAACCTTGATAGAACAATTTAAGTAAAAGGAAATGGTGAAATAAATATGATTACATTTTAGAAGAGAACTGTCCTTCAGAACTTAAAACAACAACTCTGCATTAAGAAACTGCTCTTCTAAAAGACTGTTTTTTTTTTTTTTTGTTAGTTCTAACTATGAAATTGGTAGTCTTATCAGAGAACTACATACTCCTTTTTTTTTTTAAATTGAGCTTTATATTATGAAAAAAATCATGAAGTTTTGTACTTTTCTCATTAGTGGAACTTCGACTGACGGCGTAGCCATCAGCCATTCAACTAGTCAATAAATAAATACGATGAAAAAATGAAAATATCAAGAGTATTTGCCAGAATGCTGGGTAAAAATTACATTCAATAAAGTCTCAAAGAAAATTCACAATGAATTGTACTGTGAGATTATAAAATACGTAAGCAAGTTATTAAATAAGTTTGGGTTAAAAACAAATTTTTAAAAGATAAGCTCTTTTTTTTGGGTTTAGCTTCATGCAAAATAAACATTATTTCGTTGCGGAAGGTTAGCAGCAGTATTGGTATATATTTTATAAATGGAAGCACTGAGTAGAATAAAAGCTTATAATGATTTCTTGGGAAATTCAACTACAGCAACCGTGCTTTCCATACAGCTTTTTTGCTCCATCTGGAACTATCTACTCTTCTCAGAAAGTTGATTTTTTCAAATACCTCTACGTATTAACCGCTGAGCTGATTGAAATAAAATTTTGGAGAATGATAGAATACAAGCCCTAAGTGGCGCTTTGACTTGCGGAGGTCCTACATTTTTTTCTGCTAAAAAAATTGTTGTTTTGGAAGAAAAAACAATTTTTTTTTTTTTTCATTTCTACGTGTGGCTGTGGGAGTAATGGCGCATGCACATTGAGAGAATAATTGGCAAAATAATATCGGAAATAATTATGTGAAATAATTAACGGCTTGTACGTTTATTACACTGATAACGTATTCAACGTCTGTACCAAATTTTGTGATTATTGATTAAAAATTATACATTTTAGAATCATTCAAGTTTCAAAAATGCAATAAAACAGGTTGTATAGGACGCAAAATCCAGCTGATCTGGATCAAAAACAAGTGTTCCTCCTTGTTTACATCCAAATAAGTATACCAATTGCAAGACTATCTGATAAAAATTGCAACCAGTAACGAGTGAAGTTGAAATGTGAGTATATACGTATAATTATACATACCATAAGTTTCCTGGGGTCATGAGATGAAAAACAAACCTACTCCCAGCTGTTGGTCTCAATACCAGATCAATTTTAATATGTAGATTTTCAAAACTTATATAAAAACGTGAGAAATCGAGCGAACTAGTATCAAACAAATCAAATGCCATCCGTAAAATTGTTTCCTATACAAATTAATTGTTTTGGCATTATTCTGCAAATAGGTACTGCTCGTTCTTATGATTATTCAACTCAGAGATGAATAACATTCGATCAGCACATATGGTCAAAAATAATTTTTTATCAAACATAATAAGCATATTTTGAAAACTTTCAGCAATAAATCTTAATTCGGGTAACTACGGCATGCTAGTATTGAAGATACATTTGAGCCCCTTCTGCACCAACACTGTTAGATATCAGAAAACATTAAACCTCAGTTGCTTCGTTTAAGCATACACAATGCACAGACATGAATGAGATTGAGAAAATAAAAATATAATGTACGAAAGGAGATGTAATGTTGCGAAAAGCCAGATCTCTGTCATTTATCTATCTACTAAGACATAATCTTTAATCGAACTATTTATTTACACATTTGAATAATGTTTTGATCTTATTCAACCCTGCCATTGATACTTGTTTTCTTTCTTAGAACCAATTACTTCTCAAAAACAGAAATGATTCTTCACAAAAAATTTTAGATCGCTTCGATTAATTTTCACGTACAAAATTATGCTCTAAACATCTATCACATCTTCCAGCATATCAAAATTGACTTCCAGACTCAAACATCGATGGGTGGACCTCTTTTTAAAATGATTAATGACCAGGAAGCGATGATCTGTAGAACCAAAAACTTTTTTGTTTTATTTTTCCATTCCCATCATATCTCGGCTGCAATCATGAACTGAATTGATAACTGATAGCGATTGATACTCAGTTAAAATAAATGGGCTATTAACTCACATCAATTGTCAATTTACTACATAATTATAGCCCTGACTCGACTGAACACACCACTGATTCATAAAGGAGGAATCGACCAAAAATGCAACACTAAAATGCACTTGAGACTATATACTAGAGGTGAGATCACTTCCATGGAGTATACAACCCCTGATGGGAAAACATTATCAAACAACAGGTAGATGAATGAAATTTTTTATGGTAATTACTGCAATAATCAACAGTAGGAACACAGCAGCAAATTTTTGTTATTTTCAATTTTCTTCCTTCACTCAAAAAAATTTAATTTCTTCACTATTGTAGAAATTAAGTTTCTTCTTAACGGAATTTTTTTGTCATTTCTTCACGCACCACTTACATGTACACAAGTGGTGCAATGTCAGCATAGAAATGGGTTGTTTTTCATAGTGATACACCTAAACAAAATATTTCACCTCTCCCTAATTATTTAATTATTTGATAAAATTCTGTTAGTTAAAGGCATTGACATATTTAATCAAATAAATAACCTCTGTTTGGTAAATTTGTTGAAAAAAATATCGCAATCTACTACTTAGCCACTCATGATAATCGACTCATTTAGCTAGAGCTCTATAGATACAGGTATGGCAATATGCCATTTTGTATCCAAAGTTTATTTCACATAATCTTTTCAGAATTTCAGCTATATTTCAAGAACCAATGGTACGATGTCAGGGAAATAGCAAACATATTTTAATGTTTCACCAAAATTTCAGCTCTGTACAGGCAATGGTTCTCTCACAATTTCATTTGATAACTTAAATTGTACGGTTTGTTTCCTTAAAATTATGTATGATAGAGGCTTGTTTCTTGGACTTTTAAATCTGTTGGGGGAAAGTAGATTTCAAGTAAAATAATGACAAAGCTCTATAAAATTAATAAAATAATCTAAAACTATTAAAATTTCTCAAAACCAACATAAAAATCAATGAACTTGCTTATGAGCTGTAGTATGCAAAATGGCGTATTGCCAGACTCGTATCTGTAGGGCTTTAGTTTTGCTAACTAGTTGAGTAAAATACTATTTGCAAACATCGTTTCCATGAACATAAAAAAAAAAAAGTAAAATCAAAAATATCTTAAAAACTAACTCACAATTAATAAACCAACTCAAAAACCGAAAATATTCTATTAAGGCATAATACCAAGAAGTCGTAACAATATACTCGAGTACAAAGCGTCTCAAAACAGCAATTACAATTTTCACAAGCCATCGATTTCTGCGTAATGTTACGTGTTACGACACAACAAAATCTTAGCCAAAAAAAAAGGGGTAGCGCGATGAGAGAGAAAGATGTAGTTAGTGAAGAAAAAATTCGTTTTTAAAAAAAAGGGGAAGGAAATAAAAAAAAAGAAAAAGAAGATAATTCGAGAGAGATATAAAATGACAATATAAATATTTCTTTTGCTTATCGCATAAGTTTGCACATAAAATCGAGCCTATAACAAATCCCCTCGTTCTTCAGTTAACGAAATGGAAAAATTTTAATTTTTAATCTCGCGTAAATAAGACGTTTTTACTTAATTAATAGAGGAGAGAAAAAAAACAGTCGAGAGATTCCAGTAATTGTTTATAATATAGAAGGAAAGAGTGAGAAACAGAGAAATAGAGATAGAAAAGAATAAGAATAAGGGGTGAACATAAACCACTAGTTCTCTCTCGAATCATTTCTTCACCTCCCATCCTCTCTTCTTCATCACCATCGTCATTTTTAGCCGCCGTACAGGGCAAAAGTAGCAATTCGAAATTGCTTTTATGATTACGTTCATAAGTCTCACGGAGGAAGAGAAGCAGAGCGAGAGAGACAGAGACAGACAAAGGCAAGCAGTTACAACAAACTGGGAAAGTAAATGTTGGATACCCGTTGGGAATCGCCGTACAGGAAAAACCAAAAAAAAAAAAAACAACAAACAGCATCGTTTCTTGCTATTTTCTCTCTTGCTTTGTACGCAATGCGCGGTACACCTCCACAATTTTTCCACAGCTCGTAGACAGAACGCAGAGGAAAATTTGCACGGTTCGTGGATTAAAAGTACAAGCGTAAGGTGGTGGCAGCAAAGGACGGGCTAGGGGTTGAAACAGCGAGAGAGAAAACGCGAAATATAAATGGTTGAGGAGCGGAAGGGATGGGATGGGATGGGCTGAGAATGGGTTATTTCGGCGCATCGCATCGTCTTGAAAACAGCCTTAAGATGCCCCAGGGGTCGCATAAACTTGAACGAAGAAGCACCGCCAGAACGTTGTTTTTGGGGGTATAAGGATAAAATATTCAAAAGGAGGAAAGTTTTGGAACTAAGCCAAAGTTTATTGTAACGACTTTCTTCGCCCCGTCAACGAGAAGAAGTAATACGCCATTGTGGAATCGAATATTGCCCTTCAGTGAGCGTGCGAGCGTGTTTATATATTGCGTGAGAGTGAGTGTGCTGCTCTGTATAAGCGAACCCATTTTTACTGCTCATTTCTCGACTCGTTTCTCTTTAGCTACGTTTTATTGCCCCTTCTTCTTTTTCAAATTTTTTCCTCAAAAGAGCGAGTTCAATTGGGCCGCGAAGTGAATTTCAACTTTTTCAAGGCGTTTCCAGTCACTGGATAAAACTATCACAGCATTTAGGTTTTCAACTTTAAGCTAAGTGGGTAACAATGCTCTTAGCTATGTACGATATTTTAGAAATATTTGACATGAGAAATATACGCATAATAAAATTAATAAGCTGTCCATTGTCGCAATACTACTGGCGACTGGTACGCAAACAGAAGTGATTATGAACGATGTCTCATTAAAAAATAAAAAAAAGTCTGCTTTTTTGTTCAGAAAACTCTTTAAAATAAGATTTTTTTGGTAATGTTTCAGCACAAATTATGAATGTTTTGATGCGTCTAACTTACTAGCCATTTGAATATTCAATTTACGTGAATAAGGGCTTTAGTTTTTTATCGGAAGTGAATTCCATTTACTCGAAAAATGAAACGAGTTAGAATTTTGTCTTTGTACGTTACTAAAACGGCCAATTGGTTCATCAAATTACATTGGATCCTCAACAGAATTGCATCTGTCTGTTTTGAATTTTGAAATTTTAACCTTGTTACTAAAGTGTTATTCTTGTATCAAGAATCAACACAAAACAACATTGAACCACAGAAAATAAAACTTTGTGGAATACCAATAAAGAAATTTTGTTTTTCTCAGAAAACGAGTTTAATCCTTGCACATTTCTTGCTCCTTCTGGTCTAGTAAATATCATATGTTAATGTTCCAAATACCACGATGAGAAAAATTCAAAGAGAAAAAAGTCATGAATTTACCCAAAAAAAAAAAAAAAAATTTCATATAGCAACTACAAAGCCATCATAATTTCTGGCCAACGAATTTAATTCATCAATTATACATAGGTACTTGACTGAAAATCCTTAAAAATTCCAAAAAATTGGAGGTATACTTACATCAATTACAGAATTTTGAACAGTTCAATTGCTACCTATATCATAAAAATGGTAGGCATGTTGTAGGTAGTTTCATATTTTAATTTCAGTTTCTATTAGAAGTTAAAAAAAAGCAGTAAGTATTCTTCTTCCACTGTAATTCGGTGTTCTCACCCATTATTTCATTGATACACGAGTCCTTTATTTGACAACAAATTATAATTAAGACACCGAAATCCAGTTCCAACACGAAGCTGCAAATTGACTAAACTAAGATAATCTAATGAACAAATACCGAGATCGATGAAATTCTATCAGGAAAAACGATAAGCTTTCGACACAAATTGAAGAACAAAATTCCCAGTCAACTTTTACCCAGTTCTGATGAAGTTAAAGTAGAATAATTCAAAGCAGACAGACAAATTGACGAAGAGTAACGTACTATCTACGGCTATGTGTTTACAGTTCGATAAAAGTATCAATTGGAGAATAATGTTGCCTGATTTAAATTTATTTTCAAGAGTAAGCTCCATGTAATAACATGATTTTTTCTAAATATAAGGAAAACAGCGATTAACTATTAGAACATGAGCATCCACAAAATTACACAAGCCGACTTCATCATACTTAAAACGATTTTATCATTTTTTACTGCGCTTTGGCAATGTAACCATTTTACATGGTGTATCGAGGTTACTTAATAATATCGATATAGGGGAGGAGGAATTGGGGGATTTGGAATAAAATTATTAATAAATCAATATTTGATAATCAAAATATAGAAATAATATGAACATTAATACCAATAATTTTAATTATTATAATATCATTCTTTTCAATTAACGTACTATACTTAAATAATGAAATAAAATTAAATTCCATATCAATTAAAATTATAAGAAATCAATGATTTTGAAATTATAACTACATAAATTTCAATTTAAATTTCAATCCACATGCGAGAGTATCAATCGAACCAAATCAAACACACGAACGTCACCAACATTCTAGGTCGGGAAGATGAGAGCGACTGTTTTCGAACCTGCAATCTTTCGATTGTAAGGCTGAGCACCAGACCTCTATGGTAATAGTTATTAATCGAATCAAAAATAGAATTTTGTTCACAAATCTGCACTGTGTTACTAATTATGGCCAAGGTCGATCGAGTGCTGTTTTCATTTTAGGGTTTTACTGTGTTGTAGCACCTCACAAAAAGAGTCCAGAAACTCAATAAATTTTAGAAATGGCCCCAAAAATCTAATTTACTGAATAATTAAGCGAACATTAGCTTCGTTCAACATTGCAAAAAGTTCGATAAAAGAGCTTACGTGAAAATGTTTAGAGGGGCTATTCCTCTAATGTTTGACTATACACGAGGAGTCAATGAAAACCAAACGCGACTTGAACATTAGCGGAATAGCACCCCAAAAAATTTTAGGTCTGCACTTTTATCAAACTTTTGGCCATGTCGAACACAGATACTACAATCGATAAAACTTTATATTGTTGTACCCTCGCTTAAGCATCGGAAAATGAAACTCGGTATCTATTTCTCGATTCTTTTGTCTTCTCTCGCTTTCTCCATGATTGAAATTTTTTAGAAGTTTTGAAAAAAAGTCGATATTCCTTTAACCATATTTCCAATTTAAATTATTGATAGAAATCATAACTTCCACTTCGAATATCAGGAAAGAAAAATGCTTGGATATAAGCCATACAACCTTCCACCACATAATTGCAAGAATATATAAAGTCAAAAAACTTTTCAACCATACATATTCCTAAAATATTCTACTTCTGCTGTAAAATCTAAATTACTTACCAACATGACGAAATCACGAGCACCATAAATGCGGTACTAGAATTTCACTTTTCTTTAGAAACCCACAATGGGACAATAAAACACATCCACTAAATTGTCGATAGATGGGAATAAAATAAAATACAGTTTTTTGAAACCCCATTTTCTTTCACGATTTATACAATTATTCAGCAAGTGATTTTGATCGCACTTAAATTACTCCTCAGCTTCTAAATTCAAATTAAAATATCGTCAACTATTAAATTCTGGCTTACTACACCAGTGAAAAAAACAAAAAGAGATACACGTTCACTATCCGATTTTCATTTCAAACTCCTACCAAAAACGAAATAAAAAATAAATAAATAAAATATTTTTCATCTTAAAACCTGCATTTTTTGGTCAATATTTATGATCGTGATGTTTTCTCACCGTTAGGTCTTTTTAATATCCGATGTTCATTGTCCTCTAATCTGACTGTGACCGACAAATAAAAGAATTTCCGCAAGCATTTTAAACCCTTTAGGTACTTTTTCCTTCTCGATCCGTCGATAAGAAACATTCGTTTTCTTCTTTTTTGAAAGGATTTCCGATACTATATTGATTTTTACCTTTTTGTTTATTTATTTATTTTCAGGTACGAATTGTAAATTATTCCAGAACAAGGTCAAAAACTAATCCTTTTGTCAAATGTCCACGTGATAAAAGTCTGTGAACGGGTTAGACGACCTTCAATTTTTTCAGGATTCTTTATTTTTTTTAGCCAGCGATGCATCAAAAAACAAAAAAAAAAAAAGGAAGACGAAAAAGACCAAGATGCTGCTCGGTGCCCGTATATCAAGCACTGGATTCTATATTTCTATAAAAGCATCAAATAATTCACGAATTTTATTCATCTCTGTTTTTGATAAAAAGAAGTTTATTCACAAAAAAATGCTAAACAATCCGGATAACTACTCCATTTTCAAATTTTTACTTCAAAATTGCCAGTGTAATTGAGAAATACAACTCACTAACAATGAGTACTTAATAGTCTAGTCGGAATGTTCGATATTTCACGAAATCGGATGCGACAGCAAGGATAACTGGGACAGTGATCTTCCTTCTTATTGCCAAATAAGTCCACTCGTTTCAACAATAAACCAGCTAATAATTATATTGTATTATGACAGATTTCATGGGTAGGCAATCACTTCATTTAGTTAATCTCATTATTTAGCCTAGAATCCTAATAAAGTACACATTATCCGATAATTCGAGTAATTTTCGAGAAAAATTAAAAAAATCTACGCTTCTGCCGTCTTGACCCCCATTAGTGTGAGCTGACAAAGAATGAGGCGGCAATGAATTCTTCTCTATCATAGGGAAGTCACAATCAACAATATATAGAAATAAAATCTCCAGTAAAACTTTTTACTATCTTATAAAATTTCAAGATTCATATTTTCTGCTCAACTAAAAATGATTTTAGACGGATAATTGCAATTTTAGGAGAATTTATAACAAAAACGTACTTTGCACAGCTGTTGAATTATAAGTTTAAAGGACATCTTTTTCGGTTTTTATTTTTATGACCGTTTCCGAAATATTTAAATTGATATCGTATGAAGTCCCAGGGGTGCGGGTAAGTTCGTTTTTTGTCTTCAATTTTTGGTATACTCATTTGGATCCAAACAAGGACGAATCCTATTATTTTTGGTCCAGATCAGCCCTATTGGTTCGTATATTACATCATATTATATTTAATTTTTGGAGAATAAACTTGGCTAAAATGCCTAATTTCCTGCCAATAATCAAGAAATTTGTACAGATATTGAATATATATTATATTCCATCGTTCAGCAAAATTCTGTTACCAACGACTTAAGATTCACGCGTAGAGATGAACTGAAATAATATTAAACAATTGCTAATAAAAAAATATGAAGTCCAGATGAACTAAAGAAGCTGGTCGAAAGCAAGCTTGTTTTTATATTTTAATTTGCTAATCAATCAACTGCGATAACGTGCGTACGTGTTTTTATAACTTCGTAATACATTTCATTTGAATTACCTTGACATTTCATTTTAGACGTAATATGTTTATCCACCATTCTTTCTAATAATTTTCATATTTTATTTTATCCTTTCTTCATAATTCAACTATTTTGCCTATAAATTGGAAACAAAGTAACACGGCTAAATGAAAATTAGCACCTTTGCCATGGTTTGTCAATCCCAATCATGTGTGTCAATTTCATGACCTTAAGGCTTATGGTTCCAAAGTTCTACCGGAACAAACAAACATGTAAATTTTGAACTTTGTATAGGTATATATAAGACTAGTCTAAACCCTGCAGCTTCGCTCGCAGTTATGCAACAAATAGGTAGAAAAATTACATTTAACCAAGAAGTGTATATTTAAATAGACACATATTGGAAATAGTGAGAAGAGGAGCTGTGGACCCATACGTTTATGGCTATTTTGCCTCTTTTATTAGAATTTTTGTGATAGTGAGAATGATGATGGACATAAGGTAAACTACTAGTTTTTGATCACTCTCACTCATGGGTTAAAATTTTCAAGGTGTTGTACAGTATCAAAAATTTACAAAATGGGGGAATTTTATCATAAAATTAAGTTTCATATTTTTTAACTTGAATTTTTTTTTTTTACATAAATAGCAAAAGAAAGTTGGAAAAAAACTCAAAAATGTTTAAGGAGCTGTGGGGAAATGAACCCACGCCGTCATGGGACTTTCATCTAACAGCACAGTTTCTTATCCATTGAAATCCCAGTTTTGGTATAACTATCCACAATTTTTACATGATATACCATTAAAATACAGATCCAGACATCAACATTCCAGAACAGCTCTTCAGATTCCCAATAATACCTAGGAAACAAAGATACATGTTCTGCAATATGCAACACTAGAGTTACATGTGTTGGCATAACAGCTGCAACATACTCGAAGCCTGGAGATCATATTTCAGACAACACAACTTATGCCCCAAATGTGGAGTCTTAGCCACTACAGACCACTGCAACAGCACAGATGTGGTCTTTGGTTCCAATGCCAACAAGTCAATGCACATCCTTATGCACACGAGTGACATATCCAGTGAACAAACAAGAAGCTAACAGATGCCTTAAAAGAGTCATAGAACTACAAACCACATTGCCAATCCGTCAGCAAGATATTACATACAAAACAAATAACAAACCAAAACATTAATGATACCCCAATTTATTTCCAGCACCCCCAGAATTGAAATGTCAGACACAGTCTTATTACAGAGATTAATGCAGATAAGTGAAAACAGACCATTTCAATAATGACAGAGACAGAAGAAACCATACTACAGCCACCCACACCGAGTAAATTAAATTTATTTACAATTATGTCAAAAAATCATGATAAATTTTTAGCATTCTGCACAACCATATGTAAACCAAATACCCTCAACACATACACAATAAACACATTCTTTGACTCAGGTAGCACAAAAACATATATCTTAGAACAAAAAGCAGTACAAAAACTTAAACTACCAATCATAGGAACACATTCACTCAAACGTACAGGAATTCAAGATCAAACATCACAAACTTTCCACAGAAACATAGTCACACTTGAAATAGAACATTCAAAACAGCAATATTCAAACTTAAGGCTAGAACTGTAAAAAATATAGCTAACAAATTAAATATGCAAGATGTAACAACCACATAACAATCATTCACAATATAAGAATTTAAAATTTCCTCAAACATTAAATGAAACATCGAAAATACATCTATTAATAAGCAAAAAATACATGTGGAAATTTATAAAGTCAGTTACACACATCTCACCATCAACCCAAAAACAGCCAACTACAGCTGTGAAACTGGTCATGTGATAAGCGTTACAGACAAGTGGCTTTTATATACAAGATAGTTTTATTATTTATTTATTTAGCTTGTTTAAGAAACCCTACATTTTCTGACGTGGCTGGCTGCACTAGTTTTCATTCTTTTTATGACTAATAATAATAATTCGAATCTTCCAATGCTCAGATAAAATGTAGGATAATATTAAGTTGGGGTGGACAGTACAGTATATAGGGAGCACCCACGCTGCTATTACCTAGAAATGATTACACTAATATCAAACAGAAGAATGTTCAAAGGTGTTTGTATGTCTTCATGGACATTGTACTGATACAGGATGTCCTGTTTACGTTTTACCCTTTGTAAAGGATGGGATTAAGAAGCGTTGTAACTCGACCTGAAAATGTACGGTTTCTTTGGTAAATGAACAATTGACAAAAGCGTTATCAAGTTTTGTGAAGGGTAGTGAAAATGAGTTTATGGGCACCACTGAGAATGCAGCTACCGTTTAAACTGGAGCTGAAGTGTAAACGAGTGAATTCAAATCTGTACATCAAATGGGCAGTTGATGGTTTAATAAAAGTGTCACAATATGTACTTACTATATTCTTTGTAAGGAGTTCAATAAACTCAGTTGAAACTTACAAGTAAAATTAAACGTATTCGGAGTTTTGTTTGTGTTTTAACTGTGACGTTAAATAGTAAGAAAACTCTCTATATGTGATAAGAAAATACCTTAAGAAAGTTCGAACAAATTGATTATAGGATCATGTTTAAATTCATGAACACAAAATTTACAACCAAAGCGGAAAACAACGAGTACCTAACACATTATTAATTCATCATGTAATATCATTTTAACAAATCATTCCGTTATAAATTACTATCAGTTGGTTAATATGAGAGATTAGCTCGCAGGAAGTGAGTCTGAGATTTTATTAGAGTATATACTCAGGTACTCTTGGCTTTTCTCAGCGAAAACATTCAAGCCTACTACCATCTTCTCTTCCCTCTTCCCTCCTTGTTTACATGAGATGCGGCAAGAATTTTCAAGAATGAAGTAAAACTTTATCACCTCAATAGAACACAATTAAGAGTTATTTCGTAAAGAAATAATCCTCCACACCTTTCATTTATGATGATTAGCGCAGAGAACACAGTGCCCATCAGCTTTTGGGAGAAATAAATTCATACGATAGCAAGCAGCATCGCTTCAGTAATAAAACTTTCAGTTAGTCATTCCTACACTTTATCCATATTCATTCCTGAAAGAAAAATAAGGCGTGAACTTTGACAATTCGAAAGTTCAAATTGCCTCGATTTGAACAGCTGGAATGTAGTTCTAAATGAAATATATAACTGTAATCTTAGCCACTTCTTCCATCTTCTCTCAAGTCAGTGATTATAATGTTTTTTCAAAGATAATATTGCTATCATCGAAGGTGCTAATGAAATCTGAGAGGCGAGCTCTCAAAGAAGAGGGGTAGGTAAAGGATACTACAGGTACCAAGCTTGAGTTCTTTCAAATGAGTCTGGAAGACCAAAATTTTAAAATAAAGAGGTATTTTCAAGTAAATTCGCGAACAGAGCATCACGAGGCTAGTGGAATTTGAGTGTTGAACACACAAAGTAAAAAAGTTTCTAAAACCCCAAAATACCAAAGGTAAATCTAGAATGTGACACTGAGAGGACCCGTCAATTTATTCCTCTTAAGACTAGAAATTTTTCTCTGTAACCTAAGGGGGCTGTCTTACCTCAACATAAGTTTCCCAATGCATTTTGACAAGCGACGACAGCTTAGACCATAAAATTAATTATTTAACTCGCAAAGGATACGTTTACAGAATGATAAAATTCATCAGTGCCGTCGAATTAGCTGCTTACGCGAATTAACCAAATTTTCAGGACTAAGGTAACGAGCGCTCAGATCTCGAACGGATGTCGTGTGGATACATTGAATTAAGTGTATACGGTGTAGTCTATACACATACAAGCAGGCGAAGTCATTGGCGAATGTATATGTTGAAAACAATTTTGGCGTTTTAGCGCCACCTTTAAAAAACGTTATCAAGGGAATATACGAGAAAGCCATAGGGGGAGAGAGAACGAGGGATTATTTAGAGGAGATACGAAATTGTTGTTAGCGACGATATAAGTCGCGTTGTAATATCGCGCGTATTACTCCCATACACTGCAGTTGTGAAGTAATACTGCTGCAGTATCCATCCTCAGTAAAATACAGCGTGGGTTTTAGCAGATTTAATCGGGATACGTTTCTCGCGCATGTAACACATGTTGCAAACATATTTTTGCCAGGCAAGACATACGCTGAACTTAGATATTGTTTTAATAACGAATAAATTAAACTTTTGTACCACCTGTTTTATAGATAGTTACGTTGTACTTTGGTATAACAGTATAAAGGCATCCTTGGTATACAACACACATGTTAATGTCGCAGGGTATTGAGTGCCACGGAGGAGGTGGTGAAGTTTTTTCTAGAAATTTTACATGCACAAAATGGTTTTAATGATATGGATTTACAAAAAAATCTGACATCATTTCAGAGGCTCATGGGGACTGATCACCGCCCCAAGCTTTTCAAGTACTTCAAATTTCACAAGTAAAAAGTAACATAATAGAAACATGGTCACCATAGGTATGTATGTTATTGTCATTTAAATTCATTCGAAATTTCAAAGAATTCCAAAAACCATATTTTCGAACAATAAACAGAAATATGACCGTCAAAATCCTCTAATTCCCATGCTAGTGTATAATATTAGCCCAACACTGTAACACACATTAGCTCTGTTCTTTATGTTTGTTTGCTGCAAAAAATTGAGTTGTAGATCCACAACAGTTGTGAAAATCACCATGTCAAACTTCACAACTTCATAACTTTCTCACACCAACTTTCGAGAAGGAGTAAAAAACTGTGGCAACAAACCACAACTCTCTTACATCAAGCGTAAAATAAAAAACTTCTCTGACATATAATTTTGCCAAATTTTGAAAACGTCCGCGAGTGCAAAAAAAACTTCAGTTGTCACAACTTTCCAAAACTAGGTATAAAAAAAAAACATAGCTATTACTTACTGAAGCAATGGGCTTTGCTATGAAACATTGCCAGTAAAGGGTCGAAAAGCAACGTCTGTCCTTGGTAACCTCCACCAGTGGCGGTTTCAGAGTGAGAAATGGGAAAACTTCCCAACGCCGAAGAAAATAAACTCTCGAGGAAAAATGAAAGTATGGTAAACCGTCCAAACTTTTTTGAACAGCAAACAAAAGTTTCTTCCCAAAAATTTTTTACACTTCCCCCAAAATCACACTCTAACCTCCACGTTATCAGAACAGGGTGGTGATCAATTTTACACCGAGAACAAATTATTCCATGTTGGCAATTATGTACTACTTTGGTATGCAAGGCACAAACAATAATAGTACCGATTGCCTGAGGTAGCAATTGTTGTTTGCTGGTTTTTATGGTTATGGCTTCAGTATCAAAGATGCTATCGTTTTGGATGGTAAATATACAGAACTTCAGCGAGTACCATTCCTCAGGGCATTGTAAGGAAACCTCTATTTTACCAAGGAACTTTTTCGAGTAAGGACCTCCAACCACCCTCCACCACATGACTATGGTAGCCCCATTAATTAACCCTGTTAGGATACTTTGGGTAAGTGTGAAAGACAGACTGTATGACCTCCTTTGCAAGGAAAACAATATCAAAGTTAGTTTGATACATCCGATAAGCGTCGTCCCTTTCAAGAACTATCATCAAAATAGAGAAGAAACAAAACCAACGAATATACAGAACGCGTAGCAACTTCCTATCCCCTCTAACCAAACCGAATTGCAGAAGAAACACAACTTATTAAAATAAAGCGCTTGTTTGATGGCGGCGAATGACATATAAAAATCGTAGTCGTATCGCACATTTGTCCGGCCTATTACATAATTTTATTGGTCGAAACGATATTGCCACTTTACGGCTGTCTGGTGGCCCATATTATGCGTGTGTTGATACTTGGAATACTTATTACTACGTCATTAAGCATTTGGTGGGAAAATAAAAACGTGACCACGTACACAAATAACGTTGTTTTTTCCTGCACATACCGAAAGAGAGGACAGAAAAAAAGTCTCTTACGAATATAAATCGAATTTTACTCCCAAATTACCTCGCATTTTTCATCAAGCCCGGATCCCTGTAAAACAAAAAAAAAAAAGAAAAGAAAAAAAGAGGGATTCATTTTCTTCCTCCCTTCCGCAGATAAATTCGCCGTTTTTTTCTTTTTCTTTCGAGGAAAATTTCTTTTTCCCTTTTCTTAATTGAAAATGAAAACCATTTTCAGCACGTATTTTTCCCAGTATTTTCGCCTTCCGAAGCAAAGTCGTTTTATGACCATTACTTTGCTAAATAAAAAGTATAGCAAGGAGAGGGGAGAAAGGATAAAAGTATATCCTCTGATAGAATTTAGAATATTGTTGAATCAAATCAATTTTCTTTCGCTTTTCTTTCCATCTAATTGGGTGCGTCTTTGAGTTTTAATCGCAGGGTTACCAATGATAAAATGAAAAAATGTCAAACTAGGTACATGTTTTCGGAGCAAAAAATTCGCAAGAATGGTTCGAATTTTCAAAATCATTTCAGAGACAAAGCAGTTTGGAAAAGTGTCACACCGTAGATGTATACCTCTCATTTGATCATTTCATGTAGGCCTATGCAGACACTTTCAAAAAAAGAATTTCAACAGTAGATTTGCTTCAGATGCGATAAGTTAAGGACCAAGGTACACAAATACAGTTAAGGTGTGTGAACGCCACAGTTCCTAAAAAAATCCTTTGCTCAATGTTGGATTTAAGGTAGTAAGGAAAGACACTAACCACCGTACTCTCAACCACACTTTTCATGAAAAGGAACTTTACGAAACATACAGTTTGTGAATTTCTCGTATAATGCAACTAGGCAATACCTTCGATCATATAAGTGTATGGATACCCGGAACCTGTATTTTACCAATGTTAAATCGAGCGGGTCATGGTTATAAAACCCTAAAATAGGCAAACACATTTTGTACATGCGCAGTAAGTTTTCTTTCGTATATTTTCGGTCTGTTGATCCCTGTGAATCTAAATAGCTATCTAAAGACTTTGCTGAAAATCCACGGAAATTTATGTCCATTTTAAAGTTTTGTAATATCAATATTTGAACAGATTTTCATATTTATCTGCGGGTGTATCCATACATCCTCTATATTGTAAAAGGTACGTATAGAAATTTCTCAAAATATATTTAAAAAGTATTTTACCTAAAGATAAAATCATTATTTTCGAATATGTTACCGGTCTCCGATAAATGAAGTTCGAGTATTATTAGTAAAGCAGTCACAATTAAAATAAAACCTCAAATAGGTGTACTAACTCAAATGGAGAAGACAATAACTAGGTTTGTTTAAGGGTTGACCTACTGATAAAATTAGTGAAGGTAAATGACTTGGTATGTTCTGGCAGGTAGAGAAGATGTTAAATTAAATAGAAATCTCGAACTTGTGCTCTCCTGAAAAATTGTTTCTTATTTCAAATTTAAACTTCTTCATCTTTTCCCAGAAAGTGCAGGGCCGTTTAAGTCCACTAAATTAATCAATAAGTTAACTGTCAAATAAATGGGGGAATAAAAATCAGTCTCACTTTCAATGTAAAGTTGAATAGACCTATGGGTGTTTTCACTCAAATTTATATTGTTACTGGTTTGTACCAGTACTCATACTTGCCTTTTCCCAAACCAGTAACATAATGATAATTTCGGATTACATCAATAGGTCAACTCCAAAATACATTAAAATAAGACACTATTGTAGTGTTTAAATGATAAACTAAAGAGAAAACAGACATATCCCAATCTTTTCATTTGGATAAATTGATACTAATTGCTAATTATAAGTACTTCCCTTCTTACCAAAAAATACGAGATTTGTTAATTTCATCTATTTCATCAATAGGTGAACCTTCAAAAAGCATAGTTCTTTTCTTCTCCATGTGAGTTAATAGACCTATTCGAGGTTCCACTGATATTTAAATTGTTACTGCTTTTATATTAATACTCAAACACCATTTTTCAAAAATTAATAACATATTAAGTAATAATGATTTTATCTTTAGGTTAATTATCAAATATAGTCAGACAAATGTTAATAAGTATGTTTCTACAATAATGCCTGTTCAGCAAAGTATTACAAGTTTTTAGTTAAGGCTTATTAATTTCTTAATAATCAATAAGTCATTATTTTATTTTATTGATTAGGATAATAGGATGACAGGAAAATGTTCCCATATTATGTTCATAATTTTCTTGAATTTTTAATTTGAGTTGTCATATTTCAGTTTTAGGCAGTTCAAATAATGGAGTAGTAAGGCCCCAACAATTCCCAATGGTCTTTTATAAAATCAGTAACATTTTTTTCTAACGTTATTTCCCTACCTTTATTTTGAAATCCACGTCTTCAACTTTTAGATTTCATTTTTTATAATTTTTTCTATTAAAAAACAAAAATGTCTTATTTTCAAATTTGTTACTGGTTTTCATCAACATTATGATGATTGTAAAAAGATTTTGATTTTTGTTAATTACTATGTGTTGAGGGTCAAATCATTTTTACAGAAAAAGTTTCAATTTGGTTAAAAACATATTTTGCAATTTGTTGGAATATAATATAATTTGGTGAAATTAAACACAGTAAAAAAATGCAAATTTTTTGGAAGAATGTTGGGTAAATATTACATTTAAAATGAAGCATTAAGAAAATTCATACATAATGAAGTGAAAGAATGAAGTGTATTACAAAGTTATCAAACAATTATTAAACGATTGCTTAGCTAATTAAAAAAAGCTATTTAATTAACCTATATAGCAACTTGGTTTTTGACGTTGACTACATAGTATTCGACCAGTAAAGAACAATGATTTCTACTTAGACATGATGTGGCTAAATAGGTAACCACTGTGTGCCACTTGACATAGATTATAACAGATACATACAGCTAAAGAGATGTCCAAAGCCTGATCAAGAACATATCAAAAATAGAACCTTGATAAAACTTTTCAAATTCCAATATTTGTTACTACAAATGCGTCATAGCTTAATAGTGTTTGTCTTGGTATGGAGATGTATATTTTCATAAAGACATATATGCATCTTCAGATGAGCTGAATGTACAACTTAAATTGCTTCTTTTCTATCTTTCACGTATTTTTAAATTACAGCACAAATGGAGCATGGACATCTCTTTAGCTATAGTTATGTCTCTGCTTTATACTACATTTATATATGTTATTCTTGTAGATGATTTTATAAAATGTATTCTAAAATAGTGAACTTCCGCAAAACGTCAAAAATACGCAGAAGGTACTTCATGATTGCCTATTTTCACTCTGGAATGTCTCGACATTAAAAAGTACATTGGTCTTGTGGAGCTTTACTAGTCCAGTACTATACTGTATAATCAAAGGATTTTGCATAGTTGAATTGCATAGTGAGATGGCTAAATATCAATCTATATTGATAATTTCGTCAAACATGAATTAACAATTCACGCATCCAATTAAAAAATGAATAAAGAAATAATGATTCATCAATCCATTAATAATAATTAATAATCATTAATTCATTATTCATTCATTATCAATTTTCATAAATGAAATGAATTTCATATTAGTGAATAAATTATTTTTTCACAGTTGAAAAACAAAACATAAAATCGACTGAAGAAAAAGAATAACAAACTTAACGATTTTAATAGGGTTTTTGGTACAATTCGTGTAAAAACCTTAAAAAGCAGGCTTGCTTTCAAATTATTTTCTTAGCAATAATTTTAGAATTTTTCATATCACATCTATGAACCGTTAAGACGTTTGAAAGAAAATTTTGAAGAGTGATAGAATAAATATATTCAATGTATGTAACATATTTAGTGACTATTGGTTGAAAATTACGCATTCTAGAACCACTGAGGCCCCAAACATGAAATATAATATGATGTTATAGATGAACCATGGGGCCGATCGGAGCTAAAAACAACAGAGTTCGTCCTTGTGTACATCCAAATGAGTTTACCAAATTTCAAAGACTATCGGATAAAAACTTCAACCTGTACAGACCTGTACAGAGTTCATCATAAATGTGTAGATATGTATATATAATTCTAGGTATATGAATTTCAGCTAATAGTGCCAAAATTTTCCGGGGATAATGAGACGAAAAAAGAACTTACTCTCCTCTCTAGGTCTCAATACATGATTAATTTTAATATGCCGATTTTCTTCGAAAACCTACATAAAAAGTAAATCCATAGAGAAATTCTCAAAACTGAAAACCCCATTTAATCGTGAATTAAAATGATGAAAAAAGAGAGAAAAATAGCAAAAAACAAATAAATAGAAGCTCGTAAACAACATTAAAAACAAAATACTGCAGCGAAGGCAAAAATTTCGAAATTGCTTCTCCGTACCGCCATTTGCCTCTCTCTGCCCCTTTCCCAACGAACTTTCTCTTTTTTTCGCGAAAAGCTGGATTTAAGTAAAGTCTCAAATTTATTACACGACTGAAAACAGTAAACGTTACCGTATATACCCATTGCGCCTACATAAATCTCTAAGGGTGTGTTAACATTCAGGCTGAACTAACAATAGGCGTCGACGAGGGTGAAACGCAAACGAGAGCGGGCATGTGTGTGTTTGTGTACGCGTGTAAATTTTTGATTTGAGTGGGGAGGAGGAAGCTCTGCTGAATATAGGGGTTGCGACAAAAAAAACTTAAGAAGCCGACAGTGAATCAAACCTGCTGCAGTATCTATATAGATGCGTACACAGCCACACAAACACATAGACATTAAAACTTCAAACTCTAGCAGACGATAAGGAAAAGGAAACACACCATCCACAAAAATATATACCAACACGAATGCGCGCATACACCCACGCACGCACGCACACGCGCGCGCACACAAATGTATGAAAACTTCAACCACCTCAAATATCAGCGCGTTACCAAATCCACCCTTTCAGGGTTACTTTTTTGTCCTTCGTATTTTCTCAACAAAGTATGTATGGGTGTGCTAGAGCACGGATTAAACCTCCATGAATTTTTTGGAAAATATTAAAAACGCACCCACCCATATCCGATCACCAATCCTACCACGTACCCTTTCATCCAACCCCAATGTGTATGTATTGTTTGTTCACATCTTCCTACCTTCGTATTCCACACTTCATTATTCTTAGACATTACACACCTATATACGCAAATTTGCATTTATAGCGAAATTCGCAGACAATATATTCGACGTTAAAATGTCGTCTGAGAAAATTGAACATTTTTCACTTCCACCAAAATACAAAGAACAGAAAAAAAAGTTTTCATCCCCGCTGTTTTAAATTTGAAAGATCACAGCGATAAAACTATACCAATTTTATTTGCTCTTATAAAATTGGTATCAAGAAGTGAAACATTTGCTGATGAAGTTGCCGAGGGGGTTACACGGTACTTACCTAGTAAATGTTTTCGTGGTAAATTCCAACTTTCCCTGTAATTATTAATCAAATACTAAATGGTATTCGAACTCGTTTTAAAGCTTACAAGAAAGATCAGTAATTTATTTTCATTCGCATGAAAATTAAACGCAATAACAGAAGATGAGGAGAAACAAAAGCTATGGCATTTTTCGAGAAACATAATGAATATGTCTCAAATGACTTGAAAGATGAATTAAGTTATTCACCTCAAGCATATATATGAGGTTATCATCATTCTATATACTGAAACACCATTAAAATTTCAATTCTGAAAATTCATTTTCAAATGCGTTTATGCTCTGGTAATTTCTTTCCAGCATTTCTTCTTTCCCGATGAGCTCCGAAAATATCATCTAGTCATTCGCAGGTAATGAATTCTGTTCAATGGATGATAACATTCCATTATAGGATGATGCAATCATAATTCTGTTTGTCGTATGTGTATATGTTGAAGAGAGTTGATAGACAGTAATTACTAATTAATAATTGTGTGTTAATTGTGATTGTAATTGTTTATATGAAAAGTGATTGTAAAGTATTTGCATACTAGGTGCGGTTTTATACCTTCGGGCTTTCTTCACCTTGAGGCTGAAATTATATTCTTTTCTCAGTTCCTAAAATCTGTGGTTTTATTTCATCTGAAGTTTGTCTCCATCTTTCTAACATTCATGAGGCACTCTCCATTCTACTCTATACTAACGTACCTCTACTTCGTTTCTATACTACTGTTACAATTTAGGCTTTTGCTTCGTTTCTGTATGTGAGATTTTGTTTCTTGCTTCTGTTTCAATTTCTCGTATACTTACGTCAAAAATCGTAATGTATTTTTTGTTTCGTTTTTTGGCTGAGATGATTTGTTCTATTCCAGTAACAAAAATCCAGATATTTATATGAACTTGTGTGTCTTTATTATAATGTGTTAGGAAACTTCATGTGGAATAAACGATGGAGACATCCATGATTTCTTAATTGGTAAAATTATATGAAGGGATTGAAAAACATACCAGAGCCACTTGGATTTGTAAAATTCTTCTTAAATATCAAGCTTCAGGGGTTATTGAGAACCAAATATCAGACTGCCTATCCGAGCACATTATGTATTTAGCCCTTTGCCCGATGTTTGTCATCTTCATTTTGTCTTGTCGGACCTAATGCTATAGAAATCCAAGGTTGTGAGAGTAAATTCAAGTTGCACACAGAATAAAATGAATATGAAATAAAGGAGTAGTCAACTGGGTTCGTTAATGTTACATATCACCATCCCTACTGACATACCAAAAATACAACTTCAACGCAACTGTGTCTATGTTGAGGCATCACATTAATGTAGCAGAATTTTGACTGAAAACTGGCTTCTCATTGGTGCGTATTTTGGCTCATAAATTAGCGTCCTTTCTCCAATCACAGTTTTGAAAGACTGGGCGTGTCATCTACAAAATGTTTTTCCTAATTAACGGTTAGTTCTTTCAGAGGATCTAAACTTTTGAATTTTACATAGATTTCTGCTTTATTAAGGATATGAACTGATTAGTGAGGTTTATGGAAGTGGTTTTGTAAGTATCTGTAGACTTTGAACCATTGGTAGAAAGTGGTGTATTTGTACAAGGTCTACCTATAACTGAAAGGGAATAAACTTCTTAATTCAAGATAAGATTTGTACTATGACCAAAGATGTCAACATCATATGGGTTAAATAAAGCTCATTTGATTATATGTCCTTTAATTCACAATCAAACGTACACATTAGCAGAATATAGGTTGTTTAGTGGTGTAATTAGGTAGGTACTTTAAAATTGTGAGATTTCAAAATTTATTGAAGTTTTTTACCATACTGAAGCTGTGCTATGCAATATGGTGTAACCCACAAGGGAAGCATGGGATATACATTGGACTGAAAGTGAAAGTGAAAATCAGGTTTGTGAGAACGTAGAGGGTATTTCACACCAATATACCAGTAGAGTTTCATAGTTTTGCCAGAAACCAGAGAAACCAGAACATATTATTAAAAAGTAGAAAAGATGTACTTGATGCCACATGTGAAGGCTATAACTGCAATAGTATTTTTGTAAAAAATTTAGGAGGGGGAAAACTTCGTGACTGAGAAGCAAATACTGAAAGTAGCAGTAGTAATACTGTAGTAAACCTGCATCAAATAGGTACTGAATAAAAATTTAAATGGTGAAAAATAGTCTGAAATCTCTTTCGGCCAATAAAACTGGTTATTGTTATTACAAGTATCAATGTAACCAGATGAAAAACCCCCCCAAAACCAATAAAAAGTATGATAGTGCAAATCAATATAGATGACTAACTTTGTGAGATAATTTGTCATTATGAAATCAAGTAATAAGAAATAAAAAAAACTGACGTTAAAAAAACAATCAATGAAGATGAGATTTCTGACAGAGGCTACAAATTTGTATCCTATGTGAATGATCCTGATCAAATTATGTGGTGTTTTCATTACTGAGTTATGTTTCTTTCATCGTTAATTAGTGATCAAGTTGTTACTGATACTTCGTACTATTAAATGAAGTTGTTCATCGTTGGTTTCTAGTCAATTTCATGATATTACAATCTTCTGATTTCATACTCACTACTGCGATTTATAAAATTTATATACCAATACTACTGCCAACATTCTGCAATGAAATAATGCTTATTTCCATGAAGCTAAAACCAAAAAATAAAAATAAAATCTTATCTTTTAAAAACTCATGTTTAACCTAGACTTATTCTCCTTACATTATTTCTTTGCTGTGTGGTGTGAAGTGGGTCTTAAAAATAGTTTTATCCTATTCTAATTTGAGGGTATAAGATAATCATTATCGAATAAAATATTTCATTTTTGAGTAACTAAAGTAGACAGATACAAATGATCGAATCTGGAAGCCTCAATTGTTACACAAATGTTATCACATAAAATTCTATATCTATAATTTCAAAAATTTTTATGAATGTTCACAAAATTTTTTTTACTGAATTGATATAAATTATAATGATTAAATATGTATTCTGCACAGAGTGTAGTTTTTTTTTGGTGAAGTAATGGGGGGATAATATATCCAAGAGATCCTAATTTTTGAAAAGTTTGAATTTTTAGATGAAATTACTCTTCTCATCAGTTATCTTTAATTTTTAGGATAGAGGGGACAAAAATTTTCTGAGTATAATGGTGCTAAATAAATTTCTCTCAAGTATATCATGTGCTACATATTGATACACTAATTGTAATACTTTGGAAGCTGCAATATCATGTTTTTCAGGTTTTGATGGCTCTTATACTAACAAAATCATGCCTGATTGAATGATGAACACCTTGTAAGCCACAACTCAATATTTTTGAAGTAAAAGTCAAAAATAAAATACCTGATATACCCATGTTTATTTTGTTTGATTAAAATACCTCGTAACTTGCAAAAAATACTAAAAAATACCTCGTAGGCCACAAGTTCAGTATTTTGTTTGTTTGGTCTTTGTTCTGTTCAAAAGTTTGTGGGAATGTGAACATATATGATCGCACCTTTACAGGCTATTGGCAGCATCGTAGCCATGGGGTAGTATCATTGCTATTTTAACCAATAGGTAGCCAGTTTGATTCCCCACACTAGTAACCTACAGAAATGGTGCCCCCAATGTGACTGAGCATACCTGTCTACCATTTCACACACAACCCTTCGTAGATTGGTGTTGAGCCATGACAGCTTAAGCCTGTATTAGGAGTTTGTCGGTTTCCTCAAGTAGCAGCAACTTAGTTCCACCCCCTGTGCGCTGTCATACTGCAACTATGACCACATCACTGGGGGAAGTTGTTGAGGAAATGTCAAGATATATGTCCACACCTTCACAGGCTATCGGTGGCATAGTTAGCTGTGAAGTAGCATTGTCACTATTTTAACCCATAGATTGCCGGTTTGACTCCACATGCCGGCAACCTAAAAGTTGTTTGATCTGTGGACGAAGAAGAGTAATTAAGAAGCCAAAAATGTATTTCAGAATTGATAATAACAGTTCAAATCTCAGGGTCTGCATCACCTGCATTAATGAGTTAATTTAAAAAAAAAAGATGAGCTACTACAGGCAGCTTCACTTGTGTAGTGTCTAATAATTATTTTAACCCCTTTTTTGTAGACCCAAATGTAAACCCATAAAAAAAATGAAACACAGTGAGACCTAGCGAATCATATCCACCACACTATCCAGTCATCAAATGATGAACAAAAAACAAGATAGAAGTTTTTTCAATTCTCTTTTCTACTCCTTTCTGTTCTGTTCAAGAAATGTTTTATCCGTTTTTTGTTTCCACAGATGGTAAAAATTGATAAATTTAATCCAATGGGGTTACATACTTCCTTGATGGAAATAAACCTTCCCTAGATTAATGTATAAATAGGGATTCACTAAAATATAGAGTTTTTGAGGCCATAGGGTTTATCTTAACATGAAATCAAAAACTAAACCCGATCCTAGCGAAAATTTCCACCATGATCTCAATTTTGAATGGTAGGTTTTCTTTAAAAAGCTGAGAAAACCTGCAAAAAGGTATTGTTTATGGCCTCAGGGTTATTCCATGTAACAAATCGCTAAACAATGTGATATCGTGAGTGTAGGATACCGAAAATAAAAAATGAAACTTACTGCGTTGTTTTATATTATGTATTACAATGTTTTCCTAGATAAAACAAAAAAGAAATGGTGGAAAAAAAGGAAAAAAAAGTAAGAGTAGAAAACTTTTTTATCCCATAACTATGTAGTACTGTTTTCGTTACTTTTTCTACCAGATCTAGCCCAGTATACCATTACAAAAGCGAAATATACGTTTCCCTGAGGAAAAATCGCACATTGAAATTCAAATTTGCCAAGTTTTTTTTTCGTCTCTTTTATTTAGTTTCTTTTTTCTTTTTTCTTTTTTCTTTTTTCTTTTTTTCCACGTTTCTTCACTTATTTTTTTCCTGCACAATCTTATAACTCACGGAACACGAACAATGTCTCCTTCTTAGAGCACAAATTCTTTGGTCACTCTTTCGCACTTTCATATCCCATTGCTCACGTATTTATGAACTTTTTCTTCGCGCAATTCGTTAAAAATTTTGTCAAGAAAAGCTATTTCAAATCGTTATTCAGCGTCGTTTAGGCTCTCTTCATTTAAATTTTAAACCGGTAATATTTCGATCAAATTTTTCCCTCAAATGCGTATTTTTGTGAGGTACCGAAATTCTATCCATGTACAGCTTTGTATGCTCTTCAGGGCCGGCCGCAGGTTTTCCAAAAGGGGGGTCTTATTTTTTGCTGCCTAAGTCTACATTCAAATTTTTATTTATTTTGTGAGCTCCATGAAAGTCACACCTTGGGATTTTTTAAAAAGATTTCTTTCTCAGATATAGACCTCCCTTCCTCGTAAGACAAATTATTTGAAAAAGTTTGAAAATGAAAACTGAACAAGTTAATTTGAAATTAAAAGTTTTATATATTTTTTAAAATAGTAAATGACCAAGTTCTTTTGAAAATGAATGCAATGATGGTTGAATTGCAGCGTCAGATCTGGTATGGCTGCATTATTCAGAATTAAAAATAATACGTGAGATTACTTGGTACCATTTTTATTTTTGGTCATGGAGGGCCCTGATGCTCTCGTCATAAATTTAAAGAAAAGAGTACTTAGGATACGGAAATTTAAAAGTGCCAAACTTTATCGTTCAGATTAGAACATTGCAAGGTAGGAACAAAAAATTTGCGCTGGATGTAGTGAACACCTTTTCAATCGATTAGGAAAATCAAAAAGTTAACCCAATTCGACTTTTTGTCGTTATCTAAATTTACGAGTGTCATCAAGTTTATCAGATGGGAAGCGAAAGTTTCACGAGTATAAATAACGCAAAAAGCATCGACTATGAACTGAAAAACGGTACCTACGAAGAATATAAGAATCTTTTTATCAACACGAAAACGAAAGTTTATCTAAATGAACCACAAAATGATTATTCGGTTTGTTTTATTTATGAACGAGCCACCCGTGCTGCCAATTTCTTTTGGCTCCCTAGCTCAGCCTAGAAACTTATGCATATAACCGTTTTTAAAATGTACTAACCCCGTGGCAAACAACAAGCGAAAAAAAAAAGCCGATGGTATGCCAGTCGGAGAGGTAGATTAGAATTTCAAATTGTGTGTATTATCAGTGGGGTTCATTATAAGTTTTATGAATTTTTATGTTATAGTGAGAGTTTCAAAAATTTGTGATTCAAAAACTAATGACGGATTCGTCTCATCTTCAAACTTGACCAAGTCCCCAGTAATCGAAGATAAATTATTGATTTTTGTATGGACTGACTCTAAAGTATGTCCAGAAGGTGCGAATATGTTTCTGCAGTTTAACTGCTATTAAATAGAAAATTCCCAAGCAATAGGTACGAAATTTGAAACAGATTTATTTATTACTATTTTAACAAGCTTCAGAATTTGGTTGCAATTGGTTTTATGGTTCGTACCCTGTAGTCGTTGAAGGAGCTAACTTCTGATGTTAACTCAACAAAGGTTGCGATTGCTCTCCAATAGTTTCAAATTTATTACCAACACGACTTCTAACACAACGACCGAAACTACTCAATTTTTTTCAAGGTTACAAATTGTTCAAGGCGATTTTTTCTCTTATTATCTTCAGGTACTAGCCGAAAAATCAATTTCTGAAGCTTGACTGAGAAAAATTCTTTATTTAGTCTTAAAAAAATAAATAATGCTCTCAAAAAGTCAATTCACACCATTTCCCCGCCCTCTTCCCTAATCTGTATTAGAACACCAGCCAACGATTTTATAGCTTCAGGTTTAACCAACTGCGCTATGTGTTCTTTTAAAGTTATATTGTATTTTTTCAAACCTCCTGTTTTGATTATTCGCTACTTAGGCTACTTAATTTTTTAAACAAAACATTTGAAATGGCTCCAAAATGCATAATTTTCTCGGAAAAGCTACAAAGTTTGAAACAGATACTGACTGGGCAAAATTCTAACATGCTTTTAAATTTGATTGCAATTGGTTTCACGGTTCATGTCTGAGAGCTACTAGAAGGAATATCAACCTTGTCATAACTGTAGTCCGATAGTCGCAAAATTTCGTACCCAGATCAATTCCAATACAAAGACCAGACCTGCTAATTTTGGTTACGATTGGTCAATTTGTTCTCCAGTAAGTAAGCTATAAAGTATGTTTTTTAATTATTGTTCTTTGAGATAATAATTGTAAAAGGTCTGTGTTACAAGGCGGATTTAGAAAGTATCTTATTTAAGCCCAACAAAAAACATATTACTTCAAAAATTCAATTTTTTCCCAACCTCCACATTTCTCCCATTTAATAATTCGATCCAAAGACTTTATTTACCCATTTACATACAATCTGAATTCTCAATCATCTAAACCACAATTTCATTTAAGAGGTATCTATTGCGAGATTTTTGGGTTTTAGTATCACTTTTTCTACTCTTAATCGATTTTATTTTCTGGTCTTTTAATTTTAGGATGTTTCTCTGATAATCTTTCAAGGTTAAGGGGGAAGCTAAGTTAAAATAAGTTTAGGTTAAAAACAAGTTTTTAAAAGACCAAACTTTTATTTTTATTTTTTTGGCTTCAGCTTCGTGCAAAATAAATATTATTTTGTTGCCGAAGGTTGGCAGCAGTATTGGTATATTTTAAAAATCGCAGTGTTAACTTCTACTATTGTATAATGAGAAGTTGAATTATTTTGTTTTAATGTTCAAGTTCACTACTTCAACTGACACTTTTTTCTTCCATTTTCATTTTTTCTTAATTTATGCAAATTTTGAATTTCCCCTTTCATTTCGTGCCTCATGAAGGTAACTTAGAATAATAAAATAATTCAGTTTTATTTTTTGCAAATTACAATTTCATAAAAACTTGGATTTTTGGGAATTCAATACTTCTCGCGACAAAGAATGCCAAAGTAATGGGAGAAGGCGAAGAGGGAAAGCGGGGGGGAAAGCAATAGGAATTTTCAGTTTCATTGGTGGGTTTTGAAAACTAGCTACACCTCGGAAAAATCTACCTGGCCCAATAAATTTGCCATTTTTTTATCCTAGAATTACGAATCAACTCCAAACAAAATTTTTCTTTCGCTAATTTCTTTATCGATTTTCCACACAACATCAATTTAACCTTCTCAAATTTTTTTTTTTTTCATACCACAATTATAACCAAAAGTGAATTGTCGCGAGACTATTAAAACTTAGCAAAAAGGTACAAGCAGCGTTCCCTACGGTGTAAAATAAAATAAACGTATTATTGTTGTCATAATAATCTGGGAAAGTTAGATATTCACTCTCGGTTACATAAATTAAAAATTTACAGTTGAATATAAGGCCTCAAAATTAACATCAGTAAATTAAATCTCAGCTTATAGAACCCAAAGACAGGAACATATCAAAGAGGGGGGTTGTTGGAGAGACACCCTTCAAAACTTTTTGACAGTTAAGAAAATCGTGCTCAATTGTTCATCAGTTGGGAATTTGAGAATTGGGAAAATTCGTGCTGAGTAAAAAAAAATAGTCAAATAATATTTTTGGAATGAATGAAATTATAAAGCTTCAATAAAATAGAATAAGTGCATAGAATAGATGATAGAGTGCGTATGTACACAAAATACTTTAAGCATAATATATATACCTCAAATATTGGCTGTGTAGGCTACATCTGTTATTTCGTATTGAAAGGAATAAGATAAGAAAAATTAAATTTTTTGAGATATGAGAACTAGAGCTAAGCGCATCAAAGCAGTTATCCAATCTTTTAAAAAAGTTCTCGCAGTATTGAACCTCTTGACAAAAACCATGCACTATTTTTTTGAAAACAAGGATTGTAGCTTCTGGTTTGAATAAAAAATTATTAAATTTTGACTTTGTTGCATCCATTTATCTCATGAAGCCAATATTGTACAAAGTTAGAGTTTTAACAGAAATTTTGGAATCACCTAATTTAAATATAGTCAACAGTATAAATGTAATTCAAAGTTGCATTACTTCTTGGAAGGTTATTTAAGAAAATGACAGTGAAATTGACAATCTAATTCAAGCCACCCAGAAAGAATTTTCTTTAGTTTTAGATTCACTTTTTTCATCTCTCAAAGATAATATGCAAGTGTGCATCAACAAAGTCTGACCCCTCTTTGAGCTTTTTCAGATACCAGTAATACAGAGAAATATAACTGAAGGATGACTAACTGCCATTTCACACATGCATCAAAATCCCAATCATGTTCCAGACATCAACTTGTTACAAACTGAGGTGGAGGTTTTGTTTGAAGGCTTGGCAGATGCATTAACAGTAGTAGTGAATATTTTTCAAAAATGCATGACTTTAAAGCGTATTGTACCAGTAGCTTTTATGTTATATAAATTTGTATTAACTGCTAGCTACTCCGTTGCCTCAAACAAACGTGCATTTAGTTCTTTAAAATACATAAAAAATCACTTTTGTTCTCAAACCGAAGCTGCTAAGCTTGACGCAGAAACGCTTCTTTTTTCAAAAAAAGATTTTTCTGATAGTATTAATTTTAATAATATAGTTATTAATTGGACACTATTGAAAAAGAGAAAGATTAATGTTAAGAAATGTTAATTTTTAGTACCTATTGTTTGTTATTACTTGTAAATATAGAAGTGGGGACAATACTCAAATGGGATATGGACCCCTTGACAACAGTCACTGCCGAAAGGTTGGATTATTTTTGTCTCTACGACATTAAACAAATATGTACACATATGTTTGTATGTTCTTACCTGTACATTCATACAGGTAAGATACATTAAATAGACTGTGACAAATTACCTGATAAAGATCTCGGTGATGTCACAGCCCAGTACCAAACATGCTGCTTCATTTCTTATCACCATACAGAATAGGAAACGATGTAAGATTATGACATAATACCATATGTATATGTACATATGTGTGTCTGTGTATATGTGTGCCAAATCCACTATATAAACTCACGGAACTGGCTACAAAAATGTCAGTGTTTGCCTATAATTTGGCTCTCCCATACATTTGTGTATGATGTGGCAGAACACTCTAAGCTGTTGATTACCTTCTATATGTGAATACTTCTCCCAACAAGGTATTCCACAATAGAATTACATACCTAATTAAAAACTAATGTTGATGGATATTCAAAACTTTTCAGTTGAGATTTGAGAATTTAAAAATTATAAAGGGAAACTTGAAAATTTTTTGTTGGAAATTATAATGTTTTAAGTTGGGAATTTCAACATTTTCAGTAGGGAATTTCAAACGTTTGCAGTTGGTAATTTCAAAAGTTTTCAGCTGCGAATTTTAGATTCCCCCCCCCCAAACAAAATACCTTCAGTATGTCCCGGCCCGAAGAAAATCCGCAATACAAGGTGCAGCAACAGAAATGCAAGAACCAGTTATCCTGATATTTTTGTGGGTCACTGGTACAGTTTTTCTTTTTCTGGAACCAAGCCAGCACCATAATACAACTTGGGTCCTCTATAGCCTAGGGAACTATACAACTGCGCTCAAAGTTCCATCCTGTGGAACAGCCAACCTTAATGCACACAAAAGAAGCTACACACTTCACTGTACATCAATTCCCTTGCGCACTTTCCCTCAAAAAAAGAACGCATAGCTTTACCACTAACCGAAAGAAAGAAGCAAAAGAGTATGAGTCCCTGAGGCTGCGGACGAAGAGTGGAAAAATTAAAGGGCATTTCGAAAGAATTATCGACTTAGTTAAAAAGGTTGCCTGTATTATATTCGCGAAATGAGGGTTGGCGTTGGCCAGTAATGTGCAAAATGGACCCTAGGGTTACGAAACATCGAGATTTTACATTTAACCGGGCATTTAGGTATATCCGGCACATATATCTGCGATAATTGCTTCGGCATTCGGCTTCTCCACCATAAAGCTTGTTAATACGAGTTTTTACTTCATTATATAGCCGTTATCAGAGCCATTACGCCGGTATTAAAACGGTACCCTCTATGCGTCGTATTTCGGCGTTTTATTTTAGGAAACATCAGCAACAGCAGCAGCAGCAGAAGCATATATAGACTATCGATCGTCATTAAAAATACATAGATATACACATACATACGTATACATACATACATACATACATACATACATACATACATACATACATACATGCATGCATACACCTTTATCGACGACGATAAATTTTCGTTTTTTTTCTTTAGCGAACAAAAACCCTCAGCAAAAATCTCAACCAACGCACGTTTTTGTTCCATTACTCACCTTTTTGCGAGTCGAATCGGCAAAAATTATGACGTGCAGGTGCTTGCTTTTACTAGAAATCGTTTTAACAAACCATAGGAAAAAAAGCAAGAAAAAAAGGAAACAACTTTTCCTCTTAAACAAATTTATAATAAAAAATTTTTAGTTAGAAGGCTCAAATACATAAATGAAGAAGGTAAACTTATTCGGAATATTTGGTAATAGTACGTATATTACATAACTACCAAGATTCAAAAGTGAGAATCTGCATACGATAGTAAGTTTACAAAATGAGGGCAGTTAGTAAGAGATTACTGAGTCATATAAACTCACTTTTGAACCTTGTGGAAGATATTTTTTATAATCAATGATCAGTAAGTGTAATTTTTTTCATATTTAGAATGACTAAAAGGAACATTACCATTAGTGCTTATAAATAATAAATCAATGTCACTATGTAAAAATATAACACATCTTTTTATATGAAGACATGTTTATTTTACATCCAGATTTACACTTGCAGCCGATTCATTTTAATGATAAGTCCTGCTTTTAGCTCGCAAAGTACCAGTGTAAACATTGCCTTTCTAATCGTGCATCATAAAATAGTATATTACACTCCAAGGTTTAAAAGTGAGGGTTTACATACGAGGGCACGTCTGCGAAACAAGCGTAGTGAAAGAGAAATTCCTGAGCGATGTAATCATGTAAACTCACATTCAAACCTTGGAGAAAATATTTTTATAATTAATGATCAAAAAGCAAAGAAATCGTAGAAACAGAACTACTAATAATTGTAATTATTAGCAATTTTAAAGAAAAAAAAAATCAAAAGAAACATATATATCCATAGTGACTACCTTCTCTCAACTAGCTTTTGTAACATAGTAGGTATGGTAATAGCTCTGTAATATAGAGGTTGCGGATTTCAAATCCCAGTATCAGATCAATGAATTTTTCATAAAAATAAAAATTTGAAATTAATGGAAAATCACTTTAAATTAAGGTTAACATTATTCATGAATGATAATCACTACTTTTCATTCTCAAAATATTAATACTATTGTTATATATTATAAAGCTGAAAATAAGGATTTCTGTGATGAGAGTGCATCCTTAAGCTAATAACTGACTTCAAAATGCATTAGCTGCAAAACATGATATTTCTACACACATTTTCAACAGAATTTTCAAGTCTACGAGAGATTAAATCAATAATTGTGTAAAACATTCAACAATCAAATATTATACAGTCATCATCCAAAATGAGTAGGTACACTCAAAAACGTTTCATTTTCACAAATCTGAAAAACGCTCCGTAAGAGATTTCACTATAATTTTTTTTATAATAGAAAAACAGCCAGAAAAATAAATAATATGTTAAAAATGTATTTCAAAAAAAAGCTTTTATAAGTGTAAAACGTGTGATGTGAAACCTAGCAAACTCTATTGCACTCATACAGAAATAATATCAAAAAGTAAAATAAAATATGAGTCAGAAGCAAAATTTTCAAAAATACTCTATACATTTTTGGTTAATGAATTTATGACCATATTATAAATTACCTTTCAAATTTTGAAAGAATTTTAGCAATTTCAGTTTGGAAAAAATAAAATCTTAAATACATTTCAAACCGTCACTTGTGATAAAATCTTCGAAATTTATTTTTAACACAATAAAAAAAGTAACTCATCCATCGTGTTTTGAAGCAATGCCTACAAGTAAAGAGAAGCATACTTGAAGCAAATTTTCAGTTTAGTAAACATAGAAGCCTCAAAAATGGGATAATAGACATGCATTTAGAATGGGCAATTTTTTCATGTACTTTGTACCCTTTCTTGGTTTATATTTGTGCGCACTCCTTATGATCTTTTCTACAAATATTTGCAATTCTAGTTCACTACTGAAAAAAGCAACATCACTCAAAGAAGTTGAACATGTAACTACACAATCCGTTTAAAAAAAATGGAAAAACATGAAATTAAAGTCTAAATTAATAATTATAGACTTAGGTACAACACAGTTGAATAAATTACAGCCTTCAATTCGATTATCGTAAACCACAAACCTTTAAATTCCGAGAAATGTAGTTTACATAAATGATTTCCAACGAAAAATGTACACATCTCCGAGCATTTTAGGTAAGTACACCAGATTGAGGATATTTATTTTGATGGAATGGCAAATTTGATAAAATAATAGTATATTGTACTATTCGGGATATGAAATTTCGCAAATCTGTCAATATTTAAATGAAATTATGCAAAAGAAAAAAACAATCAAAATCCATTCATATAGGTATATAACCAAAGGGACCCATATTTAGGGTACTGCCACATACATCAGGAACACACTATTCTTCTGGGGCACAAAATCAACTCCATCATTCACCCTATTTGCAGTTTATCCTATCTATATATATAAAAGAGAATGTATGTCCGTTTGTCTTTTATACATTACTACACCTTTCATCCGATGGCCATGAAACTTTTGGAAGTTGTTGAGTATACTCAAGTGAAGGTTTCTGGCATAATACGAAAAGAAAATTTCAAAACTATAAAAAAGTCTACTGCAATAACATAGGAGTGTAGACTGTATGATTTTTGTTTTTTTAAACAGAAGGATCCACGTTGCCTGCTTCCTCCCTCAGATCCTTAAATCCACTACTGGGTTGAGAAAATTCATTGAAAACAAGCCATTTGACACTGCATTAGAGAAAAGGGCCTCGAGAAAATGTTCAACTATTTTGATATTGATAGTAATCTCATGACGCAGTAAGGATTTGACTGACAACTGGCCTGATAAGAACATTAAAGCATCTATATCACAATAAGATGAATTATTTTTCATTCAATCGTATAAACAGCAAGACAATAAGCTTAGTTTCTATACTCTTTACGAAAACCATTGACTTACTACTTTCTTCAGTTTATGCTCTACTAAATATCTCATTAATGACCACCTTTAAATCTTTCAATAAGAAATAAATTTTTAAAATAAAAATTTAAAAAAAAAAGCGGAATACGAACTTTGGAAAAAAAAATTCAATTAGCTCGCATTTTCTTGACTTAGTAAGAAGGTGTGAGGAAACACCATTAAAAAAAAGGAATTATTATATATGGATAAAACGCACAGTAAACATCATCGTTATGAAGAAAGTACAATAAAAAAGTAAAATACGACCAATTTGTATAATACAACAATTATTATTCGCTTACACATCCTAAAAAACATCAAAAAACGAATTAATTTAAACAACATGAAAATAAGTACAAGAATTTTCAACGTACAATATTACTTGCACTAATTAAAGTTAACGACAGCCTTTTGAAAATGTTAACCCAAATGTTGCAGACGAATGTATCTCAAAAAGCTTTGTATAGTTGATTTTAAGTTGTAAAACACGCAGAATTACTTTAGAACATAATACTTCTCAGACGAAATAATTAAATAAAAAGTTTTTATACCTTGCTATTGTTCAACAAAAGAAGTTTCAAAAAGAACATTTTATGGTAGTTATTCATTCATTCAGTCATTTTCAAACTGAATTAAATGATTTTCACATCCAAATCTTCAAATGATACGTATAATACGTACCAAAAACGATTAACAAAAGTTGTACACATAAGGGTTATGGTTGTTCAATTGGTGATTTCTAGAATATGGTACTTTCTCAGTTTCGGAAGTAACATACAATAAGATTCATCCCAATGCTTTTGTGCCTTACCTATGTCTATAAAGAAGATTTAACGCAGATCTATACGCAGCTGACATGTTTTTTCTGTGACTAAGTAAATAATAGAAATTATCTGTACAATTAACAATTGGTTGATTTCATGTCAAAAAAAAATCAACTTAAGAAACAAACATTTATAAATGAAAAAAGAATTGACTTCGAAGGCAGTAATTGATACTTCAAGAAAGCGGCCAGTATATATAGTATATACCTTCTCTCCCTCAATATTGGGCTCTGAAAATTGAGTAATGTGGCCCAGCAGTTGAAAGATATTTGATGCGAAATTAAGTGTATGGTACAGTTGGGACGTGGGATCAGGAGGCCAGTGGTCTCCAAGCATTAATTTTTTTATAACAAATGACAGAACTGGTTGAACCAAATTGAAGACGCTGCCATTTTTAGCCGAGAATGTGACAGTTGCTGGTCTCAAACCCAAGACCATTCAACAGCAAAACCCAGTCCAAAACCATTATGCCTCATAGACTCTTAGTCTAAGTTACAAACGTTTACTTAAAAACTCATGGAGAAATGAGGATGTGAGACTGGAGATGAATCTCATTTTTTCCAGCAAAGTGAAGCTTTGAATTGGCTTACAGTTGTACCTCTGTCGGAGTCCACACTAAGCCAATGACGAAAACTTTACCCATTAAATTGTGAAACTTGAAAATTTTCACAATAAAATATACAGGAAACTGTACAGCGCAGGCTATGACTGCGAACAGCTAACGGAAGAGAAACAGAATCCACACCTTCACAGAATTTCATTTACACAATAAGACCATAATAACCACGCAACGTGTTTGGAAGAAAAATTTTCTGCAGTCGAATCACGCGAGGGTTTACATAAAACGTGAAATCCTTTGGTTTTAATACAAATGAAAAGTACAACGTACCAGCAGCGTCTTATAAGCAGACGGGGCTGATCGACTTGACAAGAATTTTAAATCGCCTTTTTATCCTTTTCTGCCGCGTACACACAAGGCAAACTTTTATTACGTTGAAGAAAGAAAAGAAAAAAGAAATGAGTTTTAGAAAAACCTTCGTTCCAAGTCGTTAGTTCACTTTTTTTCCCCTTTCTTCAGTTCCATACAACCATCCATTGTCCTTCCGAGCTTTTCCATTCTTATTCATATTCCTTGCAAGATCTGAGCAAAATTCAGAAACATATTTTATTGGTGTGTATCTACGCACGAATCGTGCTATTGGAACTGGAGAAAAAAAAAGGATATGCTACTCGTTAGTTTGTTATAATAACAGAGCTGAACATTTCAAGAATGTTCAACAGACTATATTCTTATCAAGCGAGCTTGAAATGGGGTAAATTTTTTAGTCACGGACCACCGTATGTTTCGCATTTCTCCCTTAAGACTCTTTTATCATGAAAATTGAACTGATAAAACTACTGATAGATATAGGAACCAAACTACTCACAAAACTTCAAAATAATATGGATGGGAACTACATCGATGAGTATCGATAGTTTTGTCTCTGTCATCGATAACTATTGTAATACCTCTTCCGCGGCCTTCCTCAAAATTATCAAAGAACAACTGGAAAATACAGAATAGCAAAATAGAAATTTTCAAACTTACACATCAGAAGACGGATAAAATAAAGTAATGCAACATTCTAGATTCTAGCATCAAAAAATACAATAATTTTTTATTTTTTATTGTAGGTTTTGTCGGCTCGGGGAATCGAACCTGGGACCTACATATTTGCCAGCTAAAAGCAGTGAACTTAACCGCACGGCCATTTCACCACCGACTATAACTGGCGAATGTATTTTATATTAGACAGGGTATGGTGGTTCCCACACACTCCCCTCTAGAGAGACTCAACACGAGTTGAACAACATTAGATGCTGTGGGAAGTTGGGCGGAATCAGAAATGCCTCTTATACCTATACACACAGGCTTATACTACCTATACCGGTTCTATTTCCACTATATAGGGCGCCATCTATCGGCAACTCAAGTTACAAAGGAGAGTTGTGAGTTCCACCATGCACCACTAGGGTGCGTGCATGTCCAGCACACGTCAAGGGTCACCAGATGTAGGTTTTGTTGGCTCGGGGAATCGAACCTGGGACCTACATATTCGCCAGCTAAAAGCAGTGAACTTAACCGCACGGCCATTTCACCACCGGCTATAACTGGCGAATGTATTTTATATTAGACAGGGTATGGTGGTTCCCACATTTATAATTGGAAATGGATTATTTTACCGAAAAAACAAGGTAACAACCTGAAATTTTAAAACTATGGATAGTTATCGTTAATATCATTTCTTATCTGTAACTAACGATAGTCAGAACTATCGATGACTATCGATAGCTATCCAATCCCTACAAACTAAGCTAGCTGTCTAACGTATTCAGGTAAGATACAACGGCAACGAACGATGTAATGGTAGAGGAGGTAAATTAATGAGGTAAGATAGGAAAGAAATGCTTATTTTACATCAAACCCATTATAATTGAAATTTATATCATAGGTAATTTATTTTTACACATTTGTGGTAAATAAAACTGATCAGAATGCGAGTTACACAACTCAGTTATATCTAATTATAAAAGTAGATATTTATTATTAATGTTGTGAGATGTGAACCCTGAAAAAAAAAAAAAAGTTTTTAAAAGATAAGCTTTCATTTTTTTTTTTTTTTGCTTTCGCTTCATGCAAAATAAATATTATTTCGTTACGGAGGGTTGGCTGCAGTACTGGTATATTTTAAAATCGCAGTAGTGAGTAGAATAAAAGCTTATACAAACCTTGATTCTGCTGCAGTATGGTGTTGTCCCTTTAAAAACCACATCAGTCATTACATTATCCTGACAAAGAACGATCACATTATTTTTCGCAGCATGCAAAAAGAACACTTCTCCCGATGTCACCAAATTTCATTTTTGTTCATTTTTGTATCACCAGGAGTAAATGTCAATGAAGAATTTTGCAGAAAATGGACAACTTTGTCCCTCGAGGGGCTAAAGACTTAGACGATGGCCTCGAACACTCCTCAGAACAACACAAATCAATTTAAGAAATTTGGTTTACATGCAATAGTATATGATGAACTGGATGAAACCAGCGACTGAATCCAACACTCAGGTATAAGAAATATTACAGAAAACATATGTATTAGTTTATTGAGACTCACTTTAGGCAGGTTATCAAATTTTTTTAGGATCAAAAGTTTTTCACTCGACCTTGAATCACTGTGTTTATTTTTAAGGGCCACTTTAACTGTAGGTAACGTATAGTTTACACAACGCTTATTTACTAGCTGCTGGTGTGCTGGTTTATTAATACTGATTCAACTAACTAAGTTTTCATGTTAACACGACACTGGTAAAAAATCTGTAAAAATGTGAAATTGTTATTATAAATTTCATCAACATTCTTATTTACACGCAGCTGAAATACAAGCTGGCACACCAGCAGTTGCTGCCGGCAGCTGGTGTACAAGCTCAAAATTTGAACATTTTCAACCTCAGCAGCGAGCGAATAAGTGAGCTAGTTCATGTTTACATGGGCTGGTTTGCCAACTACAAGCGTACTTTTTCATCAACAGCTGGTAAATAAACTTGTGTAAATTATGTTTACATGATGAGAATCTGGGTATGTTAATGCAAGTTCCACATCAGAGAGCTATACCAATAACTAACTTTTTATTATAATCAGCGTCTTTTTGTTTCCATAACAATAAGCAGTTTACAACATTAATTTAATAATGGAAGATTTCTTTATTTCTGAATTTTTTCATTTGCACTTATTTCTAAACATTTTATTCGCTTTTGTGAAGAGGTACCTCCCTATTTTTCAGATTTGGGTGAACATTTTTTTTTTTTTTTTTATTAAAGCCAGCGAATTTTAAATAAAATTTTTAAATTATTGGAGAATATTTTAACAATAAATTTATATTTCTAGTAGTTTATAATTGAAAAAAAAATTTTCACGACATATTAAAATTTCAACTGTTCAGTGGCTGTTATTTTGAAACGGATCTATTCTTAGCTGCTTTAATACAATATTCTGGAACTTGACCCAGAAATACGTTAATAAAAAATTTAAAGCTGATGTTTAAGGAATTCAATTTTGTAATTCTAATTCAAAAAGAAACTCTGAACACGCCTCTCTCCGCAAATCAATGAAAAAGCCCATAGATCAGATCACTCAACTAAAAAAATATAATTAAATCCAATAAAAATTTCTATATAATATAGGCAATATGCGATCTTTCCTCGAGATTCTTCACTCTACATGAAGATACAGAAACAGAAGTGGGAGATTTATATTTTTCCTCCACTTACGACCATTCTTTGGTGGAACACCCTCAAGCGAACGGATCATTGGAATTATACTTGAACTTAAATCGAAGAACAAGACCAATAATATTTGAAAAATTCGTAGGAGCAAAAGAAAAACGAAAAAGGTACCAGCAGACATTTTGCAAAGGAAAAAAAATCTATTGGGAAGGTTTTATTCGTCTTATTTCTTTCATTTTCTACACTTTCTCCGATACTCGCCAAAAGTCCAAAAATAAATATTCTTTAATGTTGCTAACAGAGAGCATAAAAATATTTTCGAAATCGTTTCGTAAATTCCGATCACGTAACAGATTTAAGTCGAAAACGGAGCGATCCAATTTTTTTTTTTTTCGGACTTGGGTGAGAATCGTTCATTTGCCAGCATTATGTGGCCGTAAATAAAGGACGAAGATAAGGAAAAGGCTCTATTTTATTTTTACTGGAAAATCGACTTCGATTTCTAAAGAAAGAGATTGGGGGAAAAATCGGACATTTAATGCGATTTATATTCATTAATGCAGATTTTACGATTCTTTTTTTCTCCCGTTTTTTTTCCTTCCATTTTCCTCTTTCTCTGAAGAAAAATTACATCCTTAATCCATTAAATGCGAGCCCTTTTTCATAAGAAAATAAAACTAACTATCCTAGCAGAAGATTATCTAGTTTTCTTTATCGAAAACGAATACCTAATGAAATTATGGTGCTTTAAAAGGAGGGAAATTAATTTCGTTAGCTAATGTACTACGATTGAAAAAACAAATAATAAAAATATATTTGAATGATTTCCAAGTGAATCAGTACCGCTGGTCTCATACAATAATGACGAAGAATATGAATGCCAATTAGAGTCACTTCTATGTTCTAGCTAATAATTAAGAAAATTTTCACACCGAAGTCTCTTTTCATGCAACTAATTATGGAAGAAACAAAGACACCATACCATTCAGCTTCGAATAAATTATTGTATTACCAATAAGATAATCAAATTTTATTGACTTTCCAATTTTACGGATATAGGTGATCGAGGTATAGAAATAATTTGTTTGACTAGCTCTTAATTACACTATCGTATTTGTCATTGAATTACAATCTTGCTTCATTCATGAGGTGTAGAAACATGATAGCCAGAGATTTGAGTAATGACGCACACAGACCACCAACACTGCAGGAAGATAAGATTAATGTATGTAGTAAATATTAATTAATGTATAAATTTTACGGGTCCAACTTTTTTTTTCATCATTTTCTTCCCGTAAGTTTCATCAAAAATTTATTATAAAAATTCTACTAAAACATATTTATGAAAAGTTGCATTGAAAAAAACTTATTTTGATTTCTTTTCACACAATAGATGAATTTCATTTTGAACGCCCATGACTGGTTCGAAAATCAGTTGTTTTTTTTATTACGTGGGTGCAGCGAAAATTTTGAACTACATACCTGGACCTGACCTTCGATTTTAAAGTTATAGATTTTCACAGAATGATTCGTAAATTATAGAAACTTGTTTCACACGGTGTTCTTGCAGCAGAATCATTTAAAAGTTAAAATACAATTTTAATTGTGACCCCTCAAAAAACTCTTCTTGAACCTTTTTCCAAATAATAAGACGTAAATGATTTAATTTTTTCATTTACTGGGACGGTGAGGTAGAGTTCACAGATTTTTATTTACAAAAAAGAAAGAAGAAAGGTTTTATGGCGAAACTGACCAAGGGTAAAAAAAGAAGTAACTAATGTTTATACGCTTTTACTGCAGTCACTAAAGCAACGGAATGTGACGTAGGTAGTTCTTGTACTAACATCTGGGGCCCCTCAAATCTGGTTTGATTATTGCAGGTTATTATTATTACTTATTAAGATGCTTGTTTTTCCAACATAAGTTTTTTCTATTGTTATGAACAGTGGCAAAAGCATCATGGCAGCGATAATACTCTCTATTACCAGGATGTCGAAATCGAATCCCCACAAAAGCAGGGTTACTTTTCTTCTCGTTTTTTTTCTTGTTTTTATGTTTATTTCGGAGTTTCGGACATGAGACTATGGCGCGAGGCGTAAAGGAATACGATTAAATATTTATTTTTAGAGTAACTCATTTCGCTGGCACATGAATTCCGGCAGGAGTAGATTACCAAAAAATTTTCACCTATTTGTGCCTACGTGCAACAATCAACTGAAAATATTTTTTGTTTACTTTGCTTTCTTCTAAAAACATTATTCCAAGTACATGCAACATACAATTTGAGATAAATCTTCAGAAAGATGCTATTTCTTGCATTCGGGTCAAATTGCGAAACGTTGCAAAACAATATTGCCCCGTATTATTCGAGGTTTACCGATTCCATCTGTACCACGATTACCAGAATGTTTCAACATTCATCATTCTATTACAATTTTCAAGGATCCGTTCGAGAATGACTAAAAAATGTTATCTACTGATTTACTATGCTCTAATAAAAATTAACTCGTATTTATTCACTGGGTAGGTTATTTGATGAATCTAGGTACCCAGTGAAATTCACATTATGACTTCAATTCCGGGAAAATATAATTATTCGATGAGCACTGGCAGTGTAACCAACAACTATACAGTAGGAAAGTAGGTTGTATTATCTTGAATTAATGAATCATTACCTAGATCAACAGTTTTCAAACTTATTTTATATTCATGGGCCTCCCAAGGAAGAAGCTATGACTTTACGAACATCACAGTATATTCACATACATGGAAAATTTGTACATTAACAAAAATAAATTTGTAAAAAGAGTAGTTGGTCATGAACCTTCGAAATTCTCTTAATGAACGTCCAGGGGATCCGCGGACCACAGAACCCCCTTGGCGAAGAAAAGGCTTGATCTTTAATAATTGTGTATTTTCATCAGTTTTGGTGATTTCTTGTTAAGGGGGGGGGGAGGTCAGAAGAGACCACCGAGAACGTGAAACCTCCCTTACGACGGAGCTACATACACCTTTGAGGTACAGCAAAATCATCAATTTCGCTTAAAAAGGAATGAGTCAACTTATTTTTGAAGAAATTTTCATTATTTCTGCCAAAAAGAAGAAAAAAGGGGCAAAATTTCGTATTTTCAGCAGTTATGGCAGTCTCGAGGCAAGCTACGGCCCAGTTTCAAATTGATACATCATTGTTTTTACAGATAAACTGTAATACAAAATAATTGGTACAAATCTGTCAAATCTATCTCACAATAATAGGACGCAGCCACAAGTTTGTACAAAAATTCAGAACAAAACATGAAAAACAGCTGCAACTTTTCTTTCCAAGTCTCTCCTACCTTATATATACAGAAACCATCGGAGCCACCAAGAGGAAAACACAACAGAAATAAGCTCATCTTATACTGCACCCATACATAGTGGTTCCTCTTTTTTTAACACGTTTATCGACGTCCTCTAAAACACAGACCCACTTAGTTTATATCGGATCAATTAATTTCAAACTTTTTGAAAATTTCCAGAAAAAAAAACAAAAAAAAAAAAAAAAAACAATAACACAATCTGTAAACATTTTACAATCTCCTATCCACGTGCGAGGCTATAGCGAGATATTATTAAATTTCCGAGTATGAAGTTCACGTATTGAGGGTCCCACTTATTCGCATCTGTGCTGTAGTTAAAGCTACACCAAGACGTTATAAGTTAGTAATTTTGTTAAAGATATAACAACGCAAACAGAAGAAACTCCAAAAAAAGAGGAAAAAAAAGGAAGGTCTTGAAGAAAATGTTTTTTGTTTTTTTTGTTTTTTTATTGGGCTTTCTCTTTCCACTCATCAGTAAACGAATAAGAAAAAAGAGGAGAAATGCGACGAAATTTCAAAGAAAAAACACTAAAACATAGAAACAATAAGAAGAAAAAAGAAAGTAACGGAAAAAAAAAGTGATGTTTTCAATAAGGGATTCACACAAGTCGTTAGTAACACCGGGTGACCTTTGTTTCGAATTAAAGATCCAAGAAACGAGTCTCAAAAAAAAATAAATAAAGGGGCGCTTGTAATGATGCGTAAGAAACCATTACAAACCCGTAGCATACATTTAATGACTTTCACCCAGAGATGGTCGCACAGCAGGAGAGGTTAGGCCAGAAAGAAACCTATAAGAAAAAAAAAATGACGAGAGAAAGCAGGAGAAAAACGGTACAACAAAAGGGATAAAGAAAAATTAAAACTAAAGAGGCGAAGAAATTGAAAACGGCGAAGATAATATTTTCACCAAAAAAATCGGCAGTAGACTATAGAGCTTTAGTAGAATTAAATTTTTCTATTCCTTTTTTCTCCCTTTAAACTGCTGGGTAATTAAGGAAAATCCCTAGGACATAAGAAAATATCGTATATTCCACTATTAATGGGTGGAATTCCAAAATACAAAAAATAAAATAAACGGGAAAAAAAATTCCCACAAAAAAAGAGAAGCAAACAGTGAAAAAGTGTTGGATATGCTACAAGTCAACATGTCATTCCGTATACGTGGTCGATTCGATACCGCAACGTTACTGTAATGTTGATGGGGTAATATCGTTGATGGTTATGAGCAGAAGAGTTCATTCAAAATGGCTCAATTGAACTTCAAGTATGACAACTATTGGCTTTAAACGTTATTTACATGCCACTCGAAAAACTGTTTCTACCTCTCTTTCCCACTGTCGATCTTCAGCTCCATTCTCCTTGAAAATGGAATACGAAAAGAGAGAGACGGACAGTTTATAAGAAAGAAAGGTTGAAACAGATATAAAAAAGAAATAGAGACTACAAGTATGTAATTTCAAACATCGTTACGGTATTTTTTCAACTACAAAAAAATATATATATATATATTTTTTTTTTTAGATATCATTTACAATTCCTCAGATTTGTTTATTCCCTCCTTATTTCAACAGTGTACCATTTTCTTTTTATTTCCTTTTTTTCCATTAATATCGGTCAGAATAATAATAGAAGATTTCAGTCTGGGTTTTTAGGTAACGGTTTTATAACTACTTTCTAAAAATTATGAGGGTACCATAAAACTGTTTACAAAACCAAGGAAAAATTAGAATAAAAAACAGAGGGAACATAGGTAATTACCTATAGGAAAATTTCTCTTTATATGGTTTAGAAACATGGAAATTATCGATCAGCGCGTAACAGCAAAATATATTTTGGTTGTTTTATTTACTCTTCGACTGGGCTGTGATTTATTCTATATTGCTGAATTTGGAATTTACTAATTGCTTAATTCTACGAACACAAACTTTTGTCAATATTTTTCTTCATATTCATAATTCATACATCATAATTTACGATTGGGCATTCTCAGATATTATTCGACTACAAACTGATTCAGATGAGAACGACACTGTCACTTTCTCTTCCTCTGGTAACATCAACAGTTCCTCAGAAAACGACCCCTAAAGTTCCCTAAACACTGCAGAGGGATTAAAATCAATTTAAAATGTAATTGGTAAAATAGAAATTCTCATACATATATGAAGTTCAACTTTTAGTGAGAATAAAAAAGTAGCTTGCTTTCTTATATTTCGTCATTTACAGAATGATGTTTTAGCACGTTTTCTCATAATGTATTTTTTATCTGTCTCTGTGTTAGTGTGTATGTCCGTAACGTTTTCTAATTTGTAGATTCTACTGACGTCATTTTTGTGGTGTGTGACGTCAGTGATGTGATGATATTGTATCACATTATCATCACCAAATCGGGTAAGACTCCGTTGTTCACGATATTTGGGGGGAGTACATGTCAATAGTCTTTCCTAGTCTACCTTCCATGTGTATCAAGTCCATCGGGGTGTTTGTTTTGTTTTTTGGTCTGTTTATTTTCAAACTGTTATTTATTTATGCATATATGTATTTAGAATTGAGAATAAAATAATATAATTTTAATTTTAATTGTTTATTTGTATAAAAGAAAACAAAAAGAACGATATAGTCCTGATTAATATGATTATCAATTATGATTATGCAAGCTCTTTAGAAAATAATGAAGAATCATGTAGACACATCTTTCATCTTTCCATACTTAAAATCCATCAATAGATGAATATAATACAAATCTAATATATATGAGAGATCTCTGCAACTCACTATATCAGCAAGTGCGAAACACAGACAGAAACTGTGGTTATTTTAAGAATGTGAATACATATTCTTACATTTATAATTATGGTATGTAGGAACATAAGGAAATGTTAAGCTATATCATAAATTTGAGCAAATAATTGTATGTAAATTACTTTTATTTTTTTTTATAATGTAGTACTTGAATTTTGAAAATTATAGAATCTTAGTCCATTGTTTTCTTTTTTTATAATAATTTGTTGTTCTCGCCTTGTTTTATATCTATATTTGCGAGCGCTTTGTCGTGTATATCTGGATAAATTTGCGATTCTATAAAAAAGGAAAAAAAGGAAAAGAGATAAATAAATGTGTAATATAATATGAACATGTGATAAGTTTGGTTTGATGCATCTGTTATATTTGTTGGTATGTGGATACATCTGACCATAAACACGTCAACTGCATCATTTTTTCCATTCTGAAGTGATTAAATAATGGTTGGCTGGTATTTGCAATTTATTTAAGTGCGTATCCTTGTCTCCTGTGATTTCAATATTTATTGTCGAGTACACAGTGGGTCCTCTAGTTGCAAACATGGTTTGATTTGTTTTATTTGTTTACCTAGAATAGAGTTCCAAAAGACTATTCGTTTTATAAATTATTTATGATAATTTATGTGTTTATTATGTTTTTTCTGCTACTATTTTTTGGTGTTTGTGTTGTAGTGTGTCTGAGAAGCTTAGTTCAAGTGGTGCGAGGTATTTGAGAGGTCTAGTTGTGAGTGTTCCATTTGGAAACATTATAGAAGCTGATCTTATGATCTGGTCTGTTGATTTGTGTAATTCTTTTATGACTGCTAGTTGTGGTTTGTTTGCAGTTGAAACTGTGTCTATTACATGTATTAATCACCAATTTTCAGTATGTTTTCAGTTGTGCGATACTTGTTTGTAATTGGTTGAGGTTGTTTATCTCATAGGTATATCAGGTAATTTTATTTCCATTCTGTCCATAGTTTTTGTTGATATGTTCGATCTGTTTTCCATAAATGTTGCAGGTGTTTTTTGGTTGTTGTAAAGTTTGCATCTGGTTTAGTTATGTTGAGGATTGTATGTTGGAAGTTGGCATGTAAAAAATTTGCTGGAGTGAGATATGAGTATGATGATGTTTCTGATTCTGGACATAGTGGTCTTTTGTTGACCATTATTTGCAGTTGTTTGATTGTAATTATAAATGTATGTATGTATATTGGATGGTGACGTAATGTTTTGTAGTAAGATTGTTTGATTATTCCAATTAGTCATTCGTATGTTCCTCCATACCATGGAGCTTTTGCTGGTATGAATTTCCATTTGATTTATTTTTCATAGAGGTAGTTTTGTACATTATCATTTTTTGTTATGTTGTCCCAGAAATTTGTTATGTTTGTGTTTATTACTCTAAATTGAACTGCATTGTCTGAGAGTATTAATTTGGGAATACCTCTGTCTGTGAAAAAGTTATGAAATATGCACCAAATTTCTTCTGTTTTTAATGATGAAATTGGTATTAGGTAAACTGCTTTTATTGTTAAGCAAGTAAATATCAGCATCCATTTCTTTTTTAGTTCAGATGTTTGTGTAGTTTGTTATGTATATCAATTTTTATGATCGTGTGTTTTAATGGGTACCTATTTCCCATATTTTTGGTATGTGCAGCATATGTTTATTTTTAGTTGTGTTTTGTATGTTTGTTCTTTGTTCTAATATATTTTTAGTTTGTGTTATTGATTCTGTTGTAAAGTTTTTATTAGACTGATTTATGATTGTATTTATGGGTTGTTTGTTGTGGGTTTGAATGTGTAAGTTTGGTACTTGAGTGCGTTTTGGTGTTGTCATGTCTATTTCCAAATTTGTGTTTTTTCTGGTTAGTGATAAATCGAGAGGTCTTGTTTCATTATTTGTGTCTGTTACGTCTCTTATTCTGGATTTTTTGTTTTAAGTGTGTGGGATTTGTGGGGTCTGATCATCTTTGTATGTCCATTTTGATGAATGTTTAAGTATGAGGGTTTGTTCAAAAGTTAAGCTATGAATATCTGAGTTGTTACCTGGTGATGTTGTGGGTCTGTGTCTTTCTTCCAAACCTGATCTACAGTATCCTGTTCCTGAATGTGGGCTGTGTATTTCCTCCCTTGATGCTATGGATACGGTTCTTTGTCATTTGCCTGACAAATCATGTATGTTTTTTTCTTCATAAATTTCTGGGAGTTGTCTCTTTTGTATCTATTCCTGCAATATTTGTTGTTGATGTTTTCTGGCAGTTTGTAATTCTTTGAATACATTATTAATTTTGTCATCTATATGGTTAGTTCTTCCTTAATGTAGTAAATTTTTAATGTGTAAACATTCTGGCTCTCTAGTCTGCTTCCTCCCAGGTGTAAAAAAATATTAGATACAAAAAAGTTAAGATTGCATAAAAAAACTGCACGGCGCCCTGTCCAGTTTCAAATTCTGTTTGTCACATAACACACATACACACACTCACAAGCAGACATCCATGGCAAGCTGGCGGCACATTACATGCATGCACACATACAAGCTAGATACATATTTATCGTGTTTCAGCTGAATGTTTACACGTTAAATATGTGAGGGGAGACCTTTGCATGCCTTTTTTTTTTGGTAGAATTGTGCATCTGTGTCTGTTGGTAGGTTGCCGAAGTCAGTTAGTTGGAAATGTAATACGCTGAGGAATATGTGTACATATGCAGGTTGATATAACGCCACATTATAGCTTTTTGCTCGTTATATTTTGTTTTCTGCTTGGGCCATTGAGATTTCTAGGAATGTTTTTTTTGGGTTTGTACATGTTTGTTGAATGTGTTGTGGGTTTGTTTTTGTGTAGTATGTTTGGCATTGTGGTTCTCTGGTTTGTTGTGTTCGAAATATGTTTGGAATAGATAATATTCGGTGAGTTAGTGGTTGTCTTTGATTTGTTGTTAATAATACTGTTGTAGGTGGTATATATCTCAATGGTTGTTGGTTTTCTAATGATGCAATTGTCAAGTAAGTTGTTAATGTAGATGGGTGTGCTGTACAGAATACTAATGATGGTGATAATGTTCCTGTAGATGTTATTATATGGTTTATTGTTCAGTTTGTTTCTGTTGTTGTGGTTGTTGTGCCAGATATGGGTATTTTCAGTGCTACAACATTTTGTTAAGGGTTATTTGATGGTTCTGGTATGTTTCTAGTCAATGGTGATGGGTGTTGTCTGTGCTGTTCTTGCTGCTCTTTGATATGTAATGGCTTTGGGCATGCAATTCCTGTATGTTCTGAAGTGTCACTTTGTGGGTTTGCTCTATATTTTGTTTTTGGTATTTTTTTCCCATTTTGAGATCTGCGAAATAATCCTGTTATTATCTTTCTGCAAATATATTATTTTATTTTAGTATGTTGTGCATGTGGAAGCTTATTTAAATAATTCTTAAATTCTCACCTGTTTTTGTATGGGTATGCTTTTTAATGAATGTTAAATCTGTTTTTTAAATGTAATTACATCTGTTCTATTTTGGTTGATTTGTTTCCAACATGCATTTACATTTACCTCGTGTTTCTTGATTCTGTTCCAGTTTGTAACTTTTTCACTATTATATATTTATATGACTTTTGAACAACACTAACTTAATACTAGACACAATAAACTATAAAACTACTAATTTTTGAGAATCTTCCAAGCTCTGTTACCATTTTTTGAGAATAAAAGAGTAGCGCATTGCTTTCTCTTATTTTGTCGTTTATAGAATGACGTTTTAGCACGTTTTTTCATAATGTATTTTTTATCTGTCTCTGTGTTAGTGTGAATGTCTGTAACGTTTTCTGATTTGTAGATTCTACTTACGTCATTGATGTGATGTATGATGTTAGTGAGGTGATGATATTGTATCACATTATCTTCACCAAATTGTGTATGACTCTGTTGTTCTTGATACAACTCTCACATGTTAGTAAGGAATTCACAAGAACAGTAATATGGAAAAGAACATGAATTTAGAATGTAGATTTGATTAATTTGTAAATGACCCACAGTGTAAATATAAGTGGACCAGTAAGTCGTATTTTTTTTATTTAGCCAAGAATGAAAACAAACTGATATTAAATAAAAAATATTTCATCTAAATGAGGGCCAGTATTATAAACATTCCTTCAACAGTTAGTCACCTTACATAGCTTTAAATTGTACAGAACAGCCGCTAAAAATAATCGTGTAACATGACATATTTATTACAGTTGAATATTTGTTATCAACAATTGCAAACCGATTGATGAAAAAAAAATACAGATTTATGAAAACATGATTAAAAATATGCAAAATAACAAAAAGTTGGATATGGGGAAATAAGGCACAGTCCTTACAAGTCTCAAATAATCAAACAAAAAGTATCTACTTAAATTATCTGAGAAATCAATGAGATATAATGTTTGAAAATCCAATGGAAAATTTATTTTATCTTTAAAAATATGCAAATTTATCATCTGGGTTCAATATAAAAACTAATAGAAAATTACGTGTGGTAGTGTGAAATGTAACAAAAAGAATAATTACAAGAATACAAATAAAAACGAATAACAGTCATTGTATCTAAAATATCTAGAACTCCCTAGTTAGTAAGAACAAAATTTTCACATAAACCACTGTGGCATTTAAACACTCGGGTAGCAACATATACTCAGGGAAATATAATACAGATGGTATTGTGAAGGTTTGTGAAATATATAACTGATAATTCACAATAACAATAAATGTCATATATCATAGAAAAAAGCAAGGGAGCAAGCTTACATTCTAACAACAGCCCACGAGATTCCTAGCCTAACCTATCTGTCACTGTCTAATGGCAGGACATTTAACATTGTAGAATGCCGAAGTCTAAGTCATCTCATTTAACATTATTTGTATATAGAAAGAGTAAACTTAGATGAAATCAATTTGAATAAATAATTACACTTTTTGTTGATATTCGAATCCATTTTATTCACATCCAACATTGATTCAACTTGCCAACACGTGGTTCCTCAAAATGACATTAAGGATCTGTCAACCCATAGATGTTACCAAAACAGAACGAGGCACGTGATTTCTGTGATCCCCGCAAACTACTTCATAAAGTCTTGTTGCGTTTCATTGATTTTATATTAAACAATTCTTAATTTCTTCATATTTTATAACTAACGTGGTTTTTACCAGTTTTCAATTAAAAACGGATAGTGGCATGGATACGTAAACCAAAACAAGCTTCCTTCTAAAAACATAAGCAATGGAAAGACATCGTTTGGGAAAATTGTAAATAAAGACGTTTTCAATTAAATACAATAATAAGCATAGGAACATACTATATTCTCAATAGAATATTCGCCATCATTTTCTCTTGTATAGAAATAAACTTAATAATTAACTGGCCAGGTAAATTATAATGTAGAACAGAATATTACTAGTGGCAACGTCTGTAATTAAAAACATTCGGGTGTGTCCAAGATCCCACACCACTGAAAAAATTGCCTTAATTTATTTCACATTTTCATTCTCATCATATGTAGGGGTTGTTAGTTGGTCAAGAACATATCTAACCTACAAGTTTTTTATAAAAGTATTTGTATGTAGCAGATCTGTCATCATTACTAATTCTTCATGATGTTCTAAATTATTGTTCTTGGTCACATTTTATTCCTTAGAGTCTCCTATTTAATTTGGTATGACCAATGAAAATCCATATGTTCTCTGAAAAGAATTAGAAACAAGTAGGTACTTGAAGACTGCTAAACTTACCATGCTTTTATTATCTCGTATGTTCGTCTACATAGTTATATATAATGCCACAAACACCACAAGATTTTTCAGTGAGAATCCCCATTGTATTTGTCTTAATAGTGGTCAATGGAGGTGAAGATAGCAGGTCGAAGGTAGCTTCTTATTATTTACTTTATTCATTCCCCTTGTAATTCCCTCTACCAGAATATAACAAAGTTAGAACAAACATGGTGTGTTCCTGGAATATTTACTCTATACAATTTTTAGAAAAATAGCATTTCCAAGGTATACAACTAGACTACTTTTAATTGGGAAAATGAAAATATAATCCAAACCGAAGACACTGCCCCATCAAATGATCACCAATAGGAGCTCATTCATGTGAGAGGTGATGCTTCATTTTCATAATAACAATTAAAAACAAATTCTTGGTGGTTTTACAAAATTGAGAAGATAAGTGAAGCAAAATTAGGAAAATGCAAATATAACTTCAGGTGAAGATTCAAAAAATAGAGGATTTTTAGTGGAATCGAGAGGGAATTAAACAATGATTTTATAGACCCTATCTCTGATCACATGTCAAAAACTGTGGTTGCAATCATTACAAAATATATCACACGAAGGCTGTGAAGATGAACTGAATTGATACTTATTAGTGATTGATATCCCATTTAAAATGCGAATATTATCAACTTTAATTAATTATCAATTCAGTTCATAATTGCAGCCCAGAAGCGAAGGATTTGTGCATCTGAAAGTCAATCATTCTGTGGAATTCATCAATTCAGAATCTGGTGTCCACACTCATAAAAAGATTCAAAGCGGCATTCCTTATTATGGAACCACACTAAACCATTGTGCACGGTAACTTGGGTAATATTTATTCAAGAAGAGATTTTTTTGTTTAAAATAAAGAATTCACAAAATTAATTTCGGAGCCTCCTCCTTATACAATGTCCATTCATTTTAATTTAAAACAATCTTTTTTTTCAAACATTTTCAGTTGACGAATAATTAATACCTTTTACTTTGAAACATAAAATAGAAATACCAAAGGTAAACTATACAAATCCGCTAGTTGTAGCTACACATCAATTGTACTTTAATATAGTTACTTGTTGAAACCTGCAGTTGTGACATTGTAATGACATAGCAGAATTGTTGATACCTCGGGGTGTGTAGTCAATATAACATGGTGGTAGCAGCAGCAGTTGCTAGATGAATGTTTCAAGAAATAGCTTTTTTAAAGGCTAACTTTTTTTGTGGGATACTGAGAGGAGTAACCACATTCATAATTTAGTGAAAAATGAATTTAGAAATTTTTGTCAATATGTAGGCATGATAAACCTGGAAAATATTACCGTTCAGGTAAGATGACTACGGAAATTTTTTCATCTGCAGGGGTGTTGGCAACAAAGGGTAATTTGGTTGTCATTGTGAACGGGAACAAAGCCAAAGCCTGAAAATTTGTGGGTAGCACAGTATTTGTTGGTTTACAAAGCCAAAATAAAAAAAGTAAGGTTCTTGATATAATTATTTAAATTTTTCAGTCATGTGAAAAGATAAATAACAAGAACCAAATTTGGTACAATCATAAATCAAAAGGATTCCAACATAAATATTTACAATGTGACGTCCCAAAACGATAGTCACATGTTTGTAGAATTGGTTTAGTTAGAAATGATAAAAAGGTTAAGATTTGAAGAGACAGCCCAAGATCGCAGATCGCAAGAAATACTGATACCCTAGATCAGAAAGGGGAAACGGTGTGAAACGAGCTAGCCTACATACTACTTAAAACCATGAGGTCTTGCCTCATGGTACCTCACACAACTCCCCATAGTTTATTATTAAAGGGCTCTAATTCAAAGAGAACGATCTTTTTTACATTTTGATTATTGACTAGATTGAGCACCATAGTTACCGGCTATTATGACCAAATGTTTGAAAGTCCTTATCTTTGATGTTGAAGATCCGTGTGTTGAATTATTCTGGTTCCCATGATGAATCAAAGTTACGAACAGAAGATGTCTTACCGCTTTACACTCCCAGTTCCATAGCACGATTGTAACGAGCGATATTAATAAGAATGGGAAGAAATTAAAAACGATTCTTTGAATTATAAAAACACCTTTATTTATTTTTATTACTTCACTATTATCTCGGTTACGTGAACGAAAAACGTACCGATCACTTGGTGTTCTAAAAACGGAGAGCGAGAGCTATGATATGTCAATTCTCGTCACACCACATATCTCTTATCTTATAAAATCAGATTGCCTCCACGTCATTATTCTTGTTCAATATTCATCGTTGAGTTCCGTCTATTACATTTTATTTTCTGTAATTTTATCTACTGAATATTACTAAACATAGGAGAACATGGGGAAATTTTTAGGGAATTGAATTTTAACCGTTGATGACGGAACTCAACGTTTCATGATTGTAATATGACGAATTTTTATTTTCTACTATGTGAATACAGAATATAGACTCCACAACAATAAATGAAATTTAAAAATGACTCAACTAGCTTTCAAGTAATTAATTTAATTAGTTGAAATGGCAATTCTTTGAAAGATGATTACACCTTCCGAGGTAACATGAAGATTGGATTCAGTGCTTTAAATGTAAAGAACGGCATCACAAAAGTTGTATTATGTATATAATTGGTCGATTTGAGTGTGAATATTGTTAAAAAATGAAAACATTCGGTACAGTGGGTAATACGGTGAAAATCAATTTTTTTTAGGGTTTCAGGGGCTTTGAAGAAAGTAGAGATAGTATGGGGATTTTTCTGATTAACACAGAATGTAACAAAGACATGTGTCTTTCAAACCAACTATCAATCTGCTCCATCTCCTCACCCTCGACACATAATATTGTGAAAATCATCAAATACCTCATCTTTCCTGGGCTTACCCTATGTTGTTGTAGCATATTTTACACATAAAATGCAAAATCACATCTATAGTTTCAATGTACTAATCATAAACACCTTACTTTGCAAATTCATGCATTCTGTCTTTCCTGGCAACAAAAATGGAACACCGAATCACAATTTGCATTTTCTCAATTTTCTTCATTCTAAAAATTTATGAATGGAACAGACAAAACAAATAAATTCAGATGGCACAACAAAGGCTGGCCCCACTAGCTGCTACCTTTCTCGTTATTCTCAGTATCCACTCTTTTGAATTCAATTCATATCATTGCAACTAACTTCTAATTTAGCAACCACTATTAAAACAACCCACAAATCTAATCAAGTACCACCTTTTCAAATACCGAGGTTTTATTTGTCCTTATATGCACACAATTTCTATACAAACAGACATCATTCAGCCAATATTATTGACTTCAATTTGCATTCATATTCCTGTTATGGAATACAGTAATAGATGTAGTTGTACAGCGTATAATTTTTAATACGCTTCTCTGTTTCCAAAATTAAACTGTTATTTCAAATAGTAAAGTAGGAAGTCTTTACAGTTACATTCCCCCAGAAAAATATTAAATAAAATGAAGTGTTCATTTTGCAATTAATTTTTTGGTATTTAATCGAATTTATGTCTTCTTTTTCACCATTTTTTCTATTAATTTCTCCAGATATCAAGATTAGATTTAGATATTGAAAATCTATAAAAAATAAATAATAAATATCAAGAAAATTAATAATAAATACATAGGTGTATGCATAAAAAGCCAAAACAAACACAAGATTCAGAAATTTGTAAGTAAGTACTAACATTTGTTTGGCTTTCATGTAATTACATTACTCTTTATAATACAGATTTATCGTTTAACTTTCAATCACCAACTCTTCAAGCTCCGATTAAGGTTTCACAGTAGAAGTACTCAACAATAGTTATTTACATTTATATGCGAAAAAATGGATGCATCCTAGAGTGAGATAGTCTTGGAGACACATTTCAGATACAAAAGCTTTCGTTGCTTAGTCTACTCCATTTGCGGTACATTAGAAAAAATTATGTCAATAACAGCACATCCAAATTACGAAACACGAATTAAAATGGTTTTACAAGTTGATTAATTTTTATCAGCTAATAAAATCAGAAAATCTATTCTAGACAACCCGCACGATTTTCCAGCAAAAGGGAAATTACATCGATTTAGTCGAGTTTTCGAATCGTAAGTCAAAATTTATTCCAACGCCCAACCATTATGCTGACGTAGTATCGATTTAATTACGTAAAAATCTATAGAACTTATTAAATTCTAACCATTTCTCTCTTTTCCACCCTCTTTTTCTTTCAATACCAGCAGGAGAAAAAAAAAATTCTAAATGAAAGTGAAGAAGGGGGATGAAGTTAAAACGTCCGAAAGAAGTCGTTATATTGATTGAAAATTCCGGTGTAGTTGCGATAAAATGGAAGAAGGATAAAGAGAGAAAGAGTTGGGGAAAAAAAAGGAAGAAATAGGGAATGGTTGAGAATAAAGAACGAAAAAGAACCTTTTTTCGCCATTTCGTGAACTATGTCAATCCATATCACACATCATTGACCCTTTGGGGTTGAAACCTTCCTCGAAAGAATTGCATTCATTTCCGCTATCTTAATGGCTTTTCGAAGCAACCCAAACGCTTTCTGCGAGAAAAAAAAATGAAAAAAAGCTGCGTGAAAAGAAAAGCACACACATAGTATACTCTCGCATTAAGAGAGAAAAAAAAGGAAAAAATAGAGGAAAAACTGAGCCTGTAGAAAATACGACGCAGTTAACGGTACATTAAACTACACGGTATCTTAATTGCAGCATTTTCCATTTTATAATACCTATGGATATTCCTTCCAGGTTTTTCTTTTTTTGCTTTTCTTTCTTTTCGCTCCGTTTATTTCGCAATACGGATTTTTTTACACTTAAATTTAAAATTTAACGGGTTTAAAACCAGTATTTATTTTTGGTAACTGACCATACTCATCATTTCACATTTAATCGATTCTGCTGGAGGTATTTTTAGGTTGCGATCAATTCATCTTGAATAAAAACCATACTTTTTTTCTCCAATGAATACTGAAGTATGATTAAATTAAATTGAAGTGGATGCACAATACTGATGCAACCAATGTTCTCAACATTTAACTTACCTTACTTACACAAGTATGTCGCACAATAGTCAGAGAATGAGTTGAACATGTCTCAGTTCTTCCACTTTTTTAAATGTTGGGTCATAAGAATGGATATGTTACAAAAAGAACTCTCTTTTGGTCCAAAGGGCAATTTAAACTCTTTGTTTTCTTCATACTTTTAGATCCAAATTTTCACAGAGAACTATTTTTTGCAACACCTGTTTATAAATTTCATTTTTATATACACCTTGACTTTGTATAGAGCAGGCAATTTTAGAACCATTTAGGACGGGTGTAAGTATATTACACACCAAGGTTCAAAAGTAAGCGATTACAAGCGAGCAATTCCCAAGTCATGTAAACTCACTTTTAAATCATGTTGAGGAAGATATTTTATATAATGACCAGAAATCAACAAAACGTTAAAATTTGATCACAATGATAAGTCTTTATAAAAAACCAAATATAATATTAACCTCCTTATTGTGGAAGATTTAATGTTTCATTTAGAAAATTTAACTTCTACTTCAATGTAAACTGACCATGCTCCCATGTAAAAAGAAACTTCACTTCTTTACATGGAGGGGCGTTCACTTTATATCAAAATTATATTCATCAAGGATATGAGTTACTTTTCACTCGAAAAATACCAACCTAAACAATGCCTTTCTGACTACGTACTTTATAAAAGTATTTACTTTATACATCTTCTTGGGCGCATGCGTCATTTTATCTAACTACTAAACATAGCATAAGGTTTTTTTGTTTTTAAAAAGGTTTGCCGCAAACATTTATGTTTTCAGGCCAGCACCAAAGCCACCATGCCATGAGGTTTGATTGAAAGATGGGCGATAGTTTTCATTCATATGTTTCCCATTTGCAAAAGTATTCATTCATTTCCAATTGTTTTTTTTTGTTTTTTTTTGTTTTTTTTAGGGGCACGGGTTGTGGCAATAAATGCTTTGTATCTCGTTGTGACCTGCCAGCATTATTGTACTCCCATCATGAAACCAACTTTGTAGGTGGCAGCAATCATCTCAGTTTACATGATAAGTCAGTTCAGTACTATGCTCCCACCAATAACATCAAATGGATCTTCAACCCACCCTGTGCGCCACATTGCGGTGGAATTGGGGAAGCAGCTGTGAAATCCGCTAAGTTTCATTTGGTTCGAGTGACAAATGGTTAAACGTTGAATTTCAAGGAGTATGAGACATTGTTTAGTTGAATTGAATCTATTTTAAATTCTCGCCTGTTATGTTCTCACCATTCATCTTGCTACAGTGGAGAACTCCAAGCCATTTGTCAATCGATTTATTACCACATCCAATTCCAGAGCCATACAATCTAAACTACCATTGCTTAAACAATACGACCTAATCCGTATGCTATCATAATTTTGGAAGAGTTGGAGGTCTGATTAAATAACTACTCTTCAAAAGAAAGAAAAGTGGCAAACTACTTCACTACATATCCATTGACACTTGTGCAATTTGTATTACTCAGATCAAAATCATCTACTTTACACACTTGTATCACAAATAACTACTTTTACACACTTTTTTCTTACTTTATCTTTTCTGCCATAATAAAAAGTTATTTAACGACCTTTTTAGAAAACTTATTTGTGAATGAAAATTAATGAAGGCTGGATTAATAGCGCTACATGTATATAAAGTGAACAGAGGAAAAACTTACGCTAATTTTTTAGTCTTTTATTTAGTGGCCTTTTCCTGATTCTTAAATTTACATCAGCGGACATGTGTTTTGAGATGTTGAATTTGAATTTGATGTTAATTTTATCATTAGGACCATTTTTTGACCTCACTGAGCCCAAAAATGGGAGAATTTTCAATTTATAAATTATATTGTGTAATATAAATTATTTTACATATTTTTTGAGGCACTGAATTCAAATTTTATGCTAATTTTATCACTAAACTCATTTTTCCTCGATCAAATATCGTTAGAAAAACCACACCTAAACTAGGTAGGTAGGTACATATGAATTTATTTTGGATTTGGTCAAACGATTACCATTTTTCGTTCCCAGTTCCATTTTCTTTCTCTTTATTATGAAAATATAATCAGTTTCGTGGTACCTAAAAAATGTAATCTCTAAAATACGATATTTTTCCTACGCTTATAAAGACACTTCTTATCTTCACCATAGATAGAAATGAAGAAAAAATTGCACCAAATAACCATTTTTTTTTTCACTTTTTTCATAGATTTTTTAAGAAATCTACTTATTAAGCTTGGTGCGTTATTATTCTTAGGGTTGGGGGTGGGTACGTTTTACGTTTCATGATCTCAGGAAAATTTTGGCACCAATAACTCAAATTCATATTTATAAAGACAATTTCTTGTTCCTATGACAGGTAGCAATTTTTGTCCTATAGTCACGAAATTTGGTACGGACATTTGTACTAAGCCAAGGACCAGACCTACTAATTTTGGTGAGGATCGGTCGTACGGTACTCCTGGTACCATCATTTTTGTTTTTATTTTGGCTATAAAATGCTCAATTTTAGACCGATAGCAACGAAATTCCGAATTAATATTTATTTTACTTCATTATAGTACGCTACCAATTTTGGTGCGCATCGGCCGGGTGGTACTTCCGATAACATTATTTTTGTTTTTTTATTAGTCAAAAAATAGGGAATTTCGGAACAATATGTACGAAATTTAAAATAAAATATTTATTATAATTTACTGTAGCATGCTACCAATTTTGGTGCGGATCGACCGGGCGGTACTTCGGATAAAACTTTTTTTCCTTTTTTTTTCCAATTTGCATGAATTTACTTTTTACAAAAATTAACGTGTTTATATTGTTTTTTTTATTTCACAACTTTATTATAATTCTTTGGTTTTATTTTTGAAACTATACGATTATTTACTATACTTTATCATCTTAATTAATTTTTCATTTCAATAAATAAAAATACTTTTATATTTTATATTGTCTAATATTTTGTAAGCAGCTAAGAAATTTCGTTCAATCATTACATACCACTAATGCAAATAAACTCACAGATATAATTAATGTGACCATCAAAATTCATAATTCTTTTACTTTAAACCTACTTTTTCTAGCCAGGTTTGCTGCACTAGAGATTTTTCATCTTATATTGACATTTTCAATTTGAAAATAAACGAACAGAAAGACTCAAACAAACGATTACCTATAGTGATAAAAATAGAAAAAACCTAACGCAGCAGCAGCTCAGTTAGAAAAAGTAGATTTTCGAAAATTATAAAATTAGTCACCAAAAAATTATTTTACACAATGAAATATGATATAATTTGGTACCAGACCACTGGGACCGCTTTTATCGAGTTCGTTGTTATCAGCTATGATCCGGTGCTATTCTGTAAATATTAGGGCAGTTAAAGAGAGTTAAATTTTTATAATTGCACCGCGAAATCCGTTCAAAACAAACAAAGCTAATTTCAAATTATAAATAAAATAAAATCGTATTTTTTAAAAACTCGTTTTTAACCTAACTTATTTCGAATACCCTGGGCTTTTTACTATTTTACAGTCAAATGCTACAAAGAATCCGCATCATATAGCTTTTGACTAAATGGAATTAGGCATTTTATATAATGCCCATCACTCTCCTGAATTTTCTATGATAATAGAATTTTGCCAATTTATTGTAATTAAAAAAAAAAAAAAGTGCTTGAAATGCCAGAAAGGTTTCTATTTATTTATTATATGCTTTTATTGTATATGTTTACTATCAACAGCGCTATTTGTGATTATTACTTTTGTAATCACCACTGCAGTAACTCAGTACTGCGACCGTTTTACAGTGTTGCTAATACCAGCAATGAATAAAAGCCTATATTTTAAAAAGATCCTTTTTTTAATTGTTTCTTGTTCTTATTGATAATTATACGTTTGAATTAATTTGACTATTAGTATTTGATGGTTCATTGATTTTGATTAACGAATAATATTGATAAAACTTGGCCAAAGTCTATAATGAAATTATAGAAAACGTCGGAGAGCGATACGCATTATATATAATGCCTAATTTCATTCAGTCAAAAGCTATAACGAGGATTTATTACAGCATTTGACCGCAAAATAGTAAGTGCCAAGTCATTTTTGATAAAGGTTGATTTTAGAAATTGACAGCGATATATATATATATATATATTCATAAATTTGTGTTTTTAGAGTCTAAATTTTCCTCGAGTTATGAAACGAAAAACGAAAGCACCCCCCTCCCAAGTCGTTCCATGTCACCCAGATTAATAAGTAAATTTTTAATACAAAACCTACTTAAAAAGAGAGATATGAAGGGTGGAAACGGTATAATTATCATGAATAACGATCGTGTACTTACGGTGGTATTAATATCGCGAAATAATGACTGGATATAACACCAAAGGCCATCCTTCTAAAAGATCGCCTTTTATCGTGGTAATTCGAAGAATTAACCGAATATCAGGTAACATCGATATTCCAAAATATATTGAGCGTTAAATTTAATGACTCTTCTTTTTTCTCTGTTTATCTCTTTATGTCTATCTTTCTCACTCACACACTCGCTCATCTTTCTTATTTCCCATCACATATCTGCTATCGAACCGATGCCATCGTCGTCGCCAACATCATCCCTAACCGCAAAAGTTAGTAAGTCGTGATCCGTTAACCGAGAAGAAGGGCAAGTAAAAATCAAAAAAAAAGTTTTCAGAAAAAATGAAGGGGATGTCTAATCAACTCGGATACCTAACATACACAACAGATGACATACCATATCTTCATTCTTTACGTGCCATTGTTAACGGTACCACATATATTACATTTCAAAAAAATTCACCTCACTGAAATTATATAAATAGGAGTATCTATATATCGTCTCTATCGAAAATATAAATCTTACACAAGCATTGTGAGAGTATCGACTGAAAAATAATAGAGGAGGATATGGCAAATTTGCCAGTCGTTTTCTCCACATATAACGTATCCGACTACTAAATTAACGTGTGTTCGCTTTTCGAAGAGTCGAATGCATGGGAATCGTTCGACAGAGAAACAGTCGAATCGTTATTAATGAACTTTTGACATTATTTATGGAGATTCGACGAGAATATTTCGGTATACTAATGCTGCATTGGCAACGTGTTTCTACTACGATGCGAGAAGATATATTTTAGTTGGGGGGGGGGATAAGTTAAAGGATGGCGATTCGTTCCACCGGGTGCAAAAACAAAGCTGAAAATACGACGAGTTGTGGTTATTGAACCTCCGGAAGAGATCGATTTAGATGCAGTGGGTATATTAGTGGAAATATACTGCGTAGACTAATTCTCGACTTCGGAAAAACGGTTGTAAAGTGCGAATCCTTTGTAGTATATTAGAACCGGTATTCACTAACATCGGAATGTACAGTCATCAAGAACACAGACACGTCTAAAAATGTTATCGAAGGTGGAAAAACAAAAATATTTTTCATCGGTTCCATCCAGATTAATATCACAAATTTCTAACACTCAAATCATGCACGCGACTGTACAAGTATAACTGGACTAGCTCATGCAGGCTTACTTCCAGCGAAAAAACCAACGAAGGGCATTGCACCAGTGTTGAAAAGTTTACAGCTAATTTAGCACTAATTAAACCAAAAAAAAAAACACAAATAATGAGAGGATTCGAGTGATTTTGAACACTGCAAATGGATAATATTATGAGGGCTGTATAGAGAATATTGGATCCACTATCCCCTATATTTTATGAAACTTTTGATTCGAGAGGTTCAGGTAACGTGATTCTACCTCCTTATACACACTTAAAGAAAAGGGCTATTTGTACGATTTACGTTTTTTCACTACACTAATAACAGCATGTGCACAACGCACGAAGTACAAAAATTTTAATGTTAGATGAATGTTTCAAAAAAAGTTACTGCGATATATTCCATCAAAATAAGAAGTATTGGAGGAAGAATAGGAATTTTTTCAGCTTGATAAATGTGACAAATGAGCTAGGAGAGACGTCTGCCAATCCACATGAATGGCTAGTATAATAATGATGGTTTACTTCATTTGACTGTGAATCGGTGTCTCAGTATCCAAATACACAAATCATAATAGAACACTGAACCACGATTCATTTCGCCATACGACTTATTTTCAGAATTTCGAACCAACCACTCCTTGAAAACATAGAATATTTTAAACGAAATAGCTAGTACCACTAGGAATTATAGGTACAAGGTGAAGAGAGTGTGTCAACGAAGGGGGAAGGTTCTATTCACAGAGAATGGAGAGTAGTGACGACTGGTCAATGTAAAGTAAGGATGAGATGAGCTATTAATCAAAGAAGAATTAACTAAGCATCATCTGCGTGTTATCGACGTCGAGTGAATGAAACCTGCAGCATAATGAAATATTTGCGACAAGTCAAGCTGACTGTTCAAATGAAGCATATGAAATATATTGCGAGCTCACATTTCGAAATGGACCAATATGCAGGACGAGTCAATTTTCGATGCATCATAATTATGAAAAGTGCGAAAAATTTTTCATAATTAGGTAGGTCATCGACAGTTGAAATTTACTGGTTTAATTAATCCTCCCTACAAGTTTCATGAGAATATAAGCGGATAGATACTTTCTTTCACTGCCACTAACACTAGAAAATTCCATATTATTTCAGTAGTAATTTTATTTTTTTGGAAGGGATAGATCGCGCAACGAATTAGAAAAATGAGGAGCAACACAAATTTTTTTTGCTCTCTCTTTCGTTCTCATTGATTTCCAGCACGTGAAATTAAATGAAGCCATTAAAAAGATATACGAGACGGTGAAAAAAGTAAAAAAAGTCCAAAAAAAAACAAGGGAGAAACACAGACGGAGAGCCGAGGAGGGTAGAAAACAGGGGGCGAAAAAAAAAACACGAAATATTTGTTGACACAAGTATAAATGAAGCGTTATCATGCGACTCAGTGTGATTGATGACAGTAGTCTTAAGGAAGTCCAGGGCGTTTCGGAACCATTTTCGAACCCTCTCCTATTGGCGGTTGCTATAGAAACCTTGATTCCAGCAGCGTTTTGAAATAACGCATCTATCTGCAACGAGCAGCGATATCGTATTGTTAAATCCTACGCGAATTTCAAATTAAATGCGCATACTGCAGATTTTAGTTTGTCGTTTTCCGTGCACATGCAAATCGAGAAGGAAATCCTTCAGTGTAAAAACAAACTAAAGCAATGGTACCAAAAAAAGTAAAAAAAGCAATAATAGGTACGTAACCAGCCAATGAGCTGAGTGAAATCTTAGTGTTTCATTGACCACCTTATACCACGCGGAAATGAGGATTTGTCTCTGATGACCATGTTCAGCTTGAACCCGAGCTGATCCCTTCTATCCCACGTCAATTAGGTTCTCGGAAAACATTCTTTGAGCGAATGTCAGGGCGTTGCAAGTTGTGCCTACATAATCGCTAATAGTGTCCTTTGCTCCGTCATACATCAATAATGAATTTCCCACTTCGAGTATGTTCTTATATACAGAAAAAATTAATTCATTTTATAAATAATATCCCTCATTTCATTTACTCTTCTCTCCTCTTCTTCAATATTATTTTTCTTCTTTTTGTTTAGTAATTCTACACATACAATACCTAATGGTATTCAATGACTTTATTAGATTGGTCCTTTTAATACACGAATCCCTCCATTCAGCATAGCCCTCCTTTGTACCAATCACAGTAGAAATATTTGAACATTGAATTGTGTGAATAAACTCATGATTCAGAGCGAATATTTGTACTGTCCTATTCTTCTATGATCATTTGTTTTACTTCTCTTACTTGTACTGCTGAATGTACAGAATTTACCTATTATATTAAAAATTATCCTGTTTGAAATATTTTTTCAGTCTATATCCAAAGTTGAGGTCACTATACAAGTGTGACTAATAAATTATTTAATTAAGAGTTATTCTGAAGTAACATTAATATTCACTTCAAGTACTAATATTCTAGAAGGAAGTTTAACTCCATAAAATAGTATGAAAAAGATACAAATATATCTCTTTCCTGACTAAAAACGTATGATCATCTAAAACATTGCAACCAAATACACCTCATGTGAGTAATACTTTGAAAGTCAGAGAGAAAAATAAATCACAAACACTTGGTGTAATGGCCAAAAGAGGTGGTAATGTATCTAGTTAGAACCACTTTCAGTGTTACACCATATATGAGACATTTAACACTGGACAAGGATTAATATCTCTATAATAATTTAAATAATTAATTTATCAACCACATGGGACCTCAACGTATTTGAGAGACTTTAATAATATTTTAAAACACAAGATTGATTTAACACTTTTAATAAAATAATAATTTGTACGACACAAGTACATTAAATAATATTTCAAACCACTATTAACTAGGTTGAACATTTGGGATTTACACCCTTTAGACAAAGACTGTCTATTAGAAAATTAACTTGTAGCACTGTGTAACAATTCCTTCAAATCGAGGGTTTATATACCGTTTGAGGTATGTATGTGTACCTGATGGATAGGATAGGTGAGGTAGGGACTTGTTATTTTAGGGATGTGCTGACTCGCGATGTAATCAAGGGACAGGCAAAATGAGGTCATGAATATACGGACATTATATTTAAATTCATAAAATTAAATAGGGTAATTTAGTGGTTGTTTACAAAGAGCTATAGGATGTTTTGATTATTGATAAATACCTACATTTTTGGTATTCGAGACTGTGAGGACGAATTTGTTCGTCATATTTAAAAACAGACGAAAATATATGTTACACTTCATCCATTTAAACACAGTCCGCTCATTTCAGTCAATTTTTGCAGAAGTTACATTGAATTTCTGATTTCAACCCCTCCTTCAATATGTATTTCACAGCATTATGCAAAAGAAACTTGTTTTTTTATATACCCCTAAAATCGATCTTGGAAATTATGTTGCTCAACTTTCAGATAGTGAGTATATTCGTCGATATGAAATACTAGGCGACTGACTGACAGCTACGTTGCCTGTTCATGTCAACTGATGAATAAAGTCGGGATACTTTCAGTTTTACCTCTAAACCTTCTGAGAGGTGAATTATAATACACCGTTTTCGAGCAAACTAGATAAAAAGTGGATTAAAAAAATGAATGACAAATAGCCTAAACAGACAAAAAAAGATAGAAAAAAAAAATAATGAGAAAATAAGAGGAAATCGAAAACAGAGGGAGAGAAAGAGACGTTCATTTTAATTCTCATGTATTGATGGCAATTTAGTTTATTTAAATGCTTATTTATGTTTCATTTATCTACGTGGGCGACAAAAAAAATGAGTGAGAAAAAGGAAGAATACAGAGAAAGGTTTTCTCAATTTCCTTGTCCTCGTGTTGTAGCATTACAGACATTATAGAAAGAACGCTTTTGCCTATTATATTATAACTAGCAAGTACCCAGTAGCAATAATTCACAGAAGTGCTCTTATATTATCGATATTTCTCGAATATCGAAAATATCGATATCGATTTTTATTATCGAAATGGTATATATATTTGGAGAATTTTTTTTTAGCGCTATGGATGGCTTGTGACAGAAACTTGTATTGACTTTACTTTGTTCATACTAAGAAGTGTGTGACATAAACCATTATCAACATTTGTCAGCCCAAAACACGATGTTTATTTACTCTACAAAATAAAGCTTGTGACTGTAGTATAATAATGTGCATCGATACTTTTTCCTCTCTTCCCATTCAACTGCCACGTCTAACAATGTTTCTGACGTCAGCAACTTCTTAGCACGAACAGAGTATAGTGTGGTTGAAGGCGCGAATCTTCAGCGAATGATATGGCATTATAAACCATTTGAAATAAGAGTGAGTAATTGCGTAGGTATATCCTTCCTAAAGCTAATTATATATTGTCTACCTTAAATAGAAAGCATACGTGTTCTAATAATTTAATTGCAGTGTAAAAAACTAAGAAAGAAACGAGTTGAAAAAATATCGACATTATCGATACTGACTCGGAAAATATCGATATATTTAAAAAAATGTAGATAAAATAAGAGCACTAATTCACAGACCGACATGAACCATAAATGTGTCAGAATTATCAATTAATCAGGTGCAAAATGAAGAAAAACTATAATTTGGAGTTAGACTAAAGTTGAAATATACGCATAGCGAAAAACTATGGTCACGTGATAGCGTTACAGAAGTTGAAGGAGGAGGATCGACGAACAGTTTTTCCGATAAAGCTTTTCTTTTCCAAATTACGCGAACTTTTCCTTCTACAAAAATTATACACATGTTCGTTTTTTTGGTTTTTTTTTTGGTTTTTTTTTTATAACTTTATTGTATTTCTTAATTAATTTTTCATTTCAAGAAATAATGCTTTTAAATATCACATTGTCTATTTCGTCAGCAGCTAAGAATTTTCATACATCATTACATACCATTTACGCATATAAACTAACAAACAATTAATGCGACCATCAAAATACATAATTTTTTTTTTTTTATCGAAAACATACTTTTTCCAGCGAGACTTGCAGCACTAGTTTGTTTTTTTTTAAATCCTCTCTTTCATAACAGTGGTTTGATCCAGCAACCGGCACTGCAAAAAGATTAGGATACTCCATTTTTTTCAGGCACGAAGATTCTAGGCCTCCGATTTTCATTATTTGAGTCAACTAAATTACGATTTACATAAAGAAGTGAGTTTTTAAATAAATTTCCGTGCAGAAACGCGTTTATCACCGGTAAATATTATTTTCAATTTCAGCTTCAGGCCAAAATTTAGAGGAAAAAATGAAAACCAGCAGTTTCTAGCTCCTAGGTTTCTTATTAGAAAACATTTCCCCCTTTTTAGGGCGTCAAGCCATCTAAAACGGCGCGGCGCAAGTGGACGGGTTTTGGACACCCTGTGCACGCAGTCTCCGTAATTATATTTATTGTACAAACACCCACACACGAACCACATACACGCGCACACATACTCTTCCAATTCCACAAGGAGGTTGGTTATTCTTTTCCTTTTATTATTTTCCTTCTTCCTACCGAACACTTCTACACACTACAGCTTCCTACACGGTATACAAAAGTGTAACTTATTACGTTAATTTTGCAGTTCTTCCTTTTTTTTTTTTTCATTTCATCCGAACGCATTATATCGCACATAACCCGAACGGGAAATTATATCATCACTTCCATAAACTTCTATACAAGATAATCTTAACCGTCTAATGAACCTCCATTTCGCAAATTTTAATCCGCTCGCTCAGCGTACCCCGTTTTCCATTATCGTAATAAAAGGGCTTATTCGATGTATATATATATATATACAACGGACTCATCGGTGATATTTCACACTTATTATCAAGGGTCGATTGTCATACAAACAAGAGTTTACGAGTTGTTTGTTTGCTCCATTTTCCAAACACCGCTTTGCTAATATTTTCTTTATGTTTTTAGAATCATTTGTTTTCCTGTTTCGTTCTTTTTGAACCAAATTAAAATTATTAATACTATGAATATATTTCGTTACGTAAAGACGAATATGTTGTTTTTAGGATGCAGTCCAGTCATACGTAGGGCTCATGCAAATAAGTCATAATAAACGGTATGAAGTCCTGCTGATCGATTTTTCGTTTAAATAGGCCACCTTTGAGGAAGCAGTTGATATATTATAATGTGCAGACAAAAATTGATCCCTTCGCGTTGATCTTTCAACGGGTATATATTGAATTGCTACACACATCGAACAAAATGAATAATCAGAATTTATTTTGTCGCTCGAAGGGTTGCAGTCTTGCAGACGATTAATAGCCCAGGAAAACTACGGATTTGGAAAAGAAATAATTTCAAACGAAGGTTTTATTGCTGACAAATGTCAAGGACCCTTTCCCGAGTACGAGGAAAAAATCCGACATCGTCCCTCATCCCTCAAGAGTACACCCTGGAGGCTGAACAAATGTGACTGTTTCTTGTTTTTTCAATTTAACTTAAAAATGAGAGGTTTCACGAGGAAAAATACCTAGTAATAAAATATTTCTCATAAAATTTCATACAGATATTATTTTTACCAAAATTTACTTCAGCACCATTGGTAAAGTGCTGGAGGTTTGTAAATGTTAGTTATTCATGAAAACTTCAAAAATCTGAAATTCGAAAACTAATGGGCGATGTAGACTCAAAGTATTCATGTGTAAAATTATGTCCCGATCTATAAAGAATTACGCCTGCCCTGATTTTCTATAAATTTCAAATTCTAACAGTCTCCATTTTTAAATTAATGGGCGGATACGTTCAAACTCGACCAAGATATGGGCCTCAAGTACACACATGCTAAATTTCGTCTCACTCCTGAAAGAAATACGCCATCCAAATTGTTGACAAATTTCGTTATATCACATAGCACTGAGGTAAATTTTGATAGCAATCCTAGTGCAGAAAATTTCATGAGAAATTTTTTTTACCGAGATATTTTTCTAGTAAAACCACTGTGGGAACCGCCATACCTTGTCTAATATAAAATACATTCACCAGTTATAGTTGGCGGTGAGATGGCCGTGCGGTTAAGTTCATTGCTTTTAGCTGGCGAATATGTAGGTCCCAGGTTCGATTCCCCGAGCCGACAAAACCTACATCTGGTGACCCTTGATGTGTGCTGGACATGCACGCACCCTAGTGGTGCATGGTGGAACTCACAACTCTCCTTCCTAACTTGAGTAGCCGATAGATGGCGCCCTATATAGTGGAAATAGAACCCGTATAGGTAGTATAAGCCTGTGTGTATAGGTATAAGAGGCGTTTCTGATTCCACCCAACCTCCCACAGCATCTAATGTCGTTCAACTCGTGTTGAGTCTCTCTAGGGGGGGAGTGTGTGGGAACCGCCATACCTTGTCTAATATAAAATACATTCACCAGTTATAGTTGGTGGTGAGATGGCCGTGTGGTTAAGTTCATTGCTTTTAGCTGGCGAATATGTAGGTCCCAGGTTCGATTCCCCGAGCCGACAAAACCTACAACCACTTACTTTGGAGTAAAATTAAAAACACAGAGAACAGTCATACCTATGTTTAGCCACCAGGCGGAATGTGCGAGGGGGTAGGATGTTATCTTGTAGACCGATATTCTGACCAAACACCCTCTCCCAAAAATTTGGTGTACAGGTCGGTTTCCAACTTCTTAGAAGTTCAGTCATCAACAGTGATTTATGCAAAAACTATGTAGGAAACAATAAAAAAATAAAGAACACTTATTTTTTCAATTTCATTTGAACAATTTTCCGTTTTGCGCCACCCTTTTTCATCTCCCTGGGGAAGACGATCGCATTTCTCGCGTCATAACTTTCAAGGAGATGTTAAGGATGGTGAAGCTAACCTATATAACAAATTTCAGATTTTTATATATCATTCCGTTTTAAGTTAATTTTCGAACTAATTTTCTTGGCCTATTAGATTAGCTTTCTACTCGAGGATAATAGAGTGATGAGGGGTCGAAAAAATTTTCCGCAATTTCTCAGGCATCCAAAAATTTGAAGATCTTAGCACGCTACTGATTTTAACAAAATCACACCCAACCAAACACAATTCTGAGCTACATTCCATAACGTAGGCCATTGATACTCCTGGTCCCATTACACCATAAACAACAGAAATCTATATTTTCATCATCATTCGAATAAGTATGGAACCAGAACAACAATCAACAGCAGAAAACAACGGGAAAAGGCGACCTGCTTTCAGCCACATCCACCAACATTCACTCGTTGCTCATGAGCTTAAAAATAAAAATCCTGTACTCGATAAGTACACAGAAATCATGCGTTGGGCCGCCGCGCCATAGTAAATCTCAACTTTTTAATGGCGTTTATATTGTTTCGAATAATTTACGATCGTCTGTTCTCGACAATCGTCTATGTTTGTTTTTGTGTTTTTTTTTTTTTTCTATCAGTCTCAGGAACACGCTCCCAGAATACTAATTTTCATTCGAGAATGCAACAGCAACGGCAACGAATCGTGTTATATGTTGCATTGTCTGTTAGTCCAGAAAAAAAAATTTCTGACCAAGAATGTGCTTTTCTAGTTATGGATACAAACAAATGGTCTAGAAGAGCATTTCGTTCAACGCAGAAACAACTTTAAATTTTGTAATTAAGTTGGATACAAAAGCCAAGAAGACACGATCTTTTCCTCTTCACATTTTTCTGTGATTAAAAATAACCAAAACCGTCCCTTTAAAATAAATTTTGGTTACAAAACTACATATAATCTACTCTGATCAATTTAATGTTCACTTGAAAATTCCTGTAGAGTATTAAATAGGATAAAAGCCACCATGAAGTAGATTTCAGTGGAAAAAAATAATGAAGGTACCTCAGAAATATTCTGGTAAGTTGATACTATTCAAGTATAAAAAATGTAAGGAAAATATGGAATGACTTAGACTTAAATAAATCACTTTATCAGCAAAAATTGAGGGTTACCTATATTCATAATGGGCGTATAAGGTACAATTGAGCATTTTTAGCCTATGTAAACCTGTAATATAAACGTTTTGGAATTTTTTTTTTTTTTTTGAAAAAAATCAATAAATACATGATGGATACATTACATGCACAATACCACGCCTACGCATCATATCGTACGTGATACATATTACAAACTACATCCATTTTGTTATATGTTATCCGAAGATGTAAACGGACCCTATTATATGGAAAACGCAGATTATGAGTACGTGCAAATAGTACATTTTACATACAATCGTACATATGGGTATATTATTAAATCGTTGACGCCTAATTAAAGAATATTAGAAAAAGTGCATGCTACATATAACATCACATAAGCGTACTAATTATGCTCAAAAAGCCCAATCTGAGTATGCACAATTCAATGTATATGTACTTATTATACTGGAAAACTCCAATTTTAGTATGCAAAAATAAGTACATTTTGCGTACAATTCAATATAAACATGCTTATTATAAAGTGCTCTTAGAATTTGAGGTAATGAGAAATGAACGTTGTAAGTTAAATTTCCACACACCCATATGTTATTTTATTGGAATCACCTAATTACAATATTTCATTAATTATAAAATATACATATATCTGTTGGTATGCCTATACCATATTATATACAAACACCTCTTCTGCAATGCTATCACATGACCATAGTTGCAAATATATTTGGCTACCTATATATTTCAGTTTCAGACTAACTCTAAAATCATTTTTTTCTTCATTTTGCACCTGATTAATTGATAATTCAGACACATTTATGGTCTACGTATATTGGTCTGTGAATTATTGCTGCATGGCAGCATTGTGTACTCTGTAGTAGTAAAATATTAAGCTAGTAATGCCTAGTATAGGTATACTGTCAATGTACAATAAGGGTTATAAATTTATGTATTGTATGAACAATCACAAATAAACGTACATTATTATACTTAAAATATACAAAAGGAGGTTATTACAAAACCTATAACACAGTCAAGAGAAACTTGTAAGAGGAATTTTTTCTCAGTGGTATCTGGTTACATTTAAATTTAAAGTTTGGCAGACTTCTCATCAAAGATATATATACATATATAAATGCCATTCAAAGTGACTTCCAAGTGGTGCATTGGTCAACTGACTTCCAGTGTGTACAGCTACATGTACTAAATGTATATTTGACATCATTAGAATGTATTGCATTTTAACATCCAAAGGTGTATAAGTTTTGAAATAGATTTACTATTTAATTTCCATGCCTTGTTGCCTAATATGATGGATGTCATTTGGTAATTCATTACTTTTTATACACTTACATCTTAATCAGAACAGAAAAATGTTTATCGATATCTAATTTTTTAGTGGAAGTCACTTTGCTAAGTTGTGTAAATTAGATTATTTTTGTGCTCCTGAATAGTAAAATTTCATTAGCTTTTCTTAGCTATGAAGAAGGATTGAAGCTGAATTTTTAATGGTTTAGATTTAATCCAGGGAAAATGGTATGATGAGTAATACAGTACGTACCTATCCTTTATTTAGGAAAATATCTAGAATTTTCTAAAACTCAAACACCACTCTCCAGCAGCAGCAGCACCAACCAAACACATAGTTCTTCATATTTTATTGTGCAGTATATCATGAGATATCTATTTTGATACTCTGAATTCAAATTTGATGTTCATTTTTTCATTATACTAATTATGTGACCCAGGGTCTTTAAAAAGTGTTAGGTTTTGACATTTCATATTTTGGTATGTAATATATCGCTGAGTATGTTTTTTGATGCAATGAGGTGAATACGACCTCCATTTTCTCTATGTTTCGCTCAATAAAATAAGAAGGGTTAAAATTTGTTTTTTTTTAGCCCCTGGGGATCAATGAATTAGTAATTGAAAAAATGAACATCAAATTCAAGCTCAGCATATCAAAAAACATTCCTAACAATATATTACACAATAAAGTATGAAACTTCAAAATTTTGTCATTTTTTTGAAAACTCTGAAGGATGAAGGATAGGTTAAATCAAAAAACTAACCTCAAATTAAAAATCAATTCATCAAAAAATATATTCCACAATATAATAGACAATAAAATATGAAAATCAAATTTGAGCTCAGGTTATCAAAAAGTATATCTCACGATGCACATCAAATATCATACCAAATGATATACTATAAACCAAAATATGAAAAGAAGAAATTTGGGCCCTTTTTTGAAAACCTTGTAGTATTCAGAAAAAGTCAAATGAAAAAGTGAACCTCACATTCTAACTCAGAACATTAAAAAACATATTCAACTATATATTTCACAGTAAAATATTAAATTTCAAAATTTAATCCCTTTTGAAATCATCAAGGATCAAAAAATTGGTCCAATGAAAAAATGAACATCAAATTCGAACTCGGCACATTTAAGAACCTACCAAACAATATATTACATAATAAATTATGAAAAGTCAAAATTTGGACCCCCTTTGAAACCCATTGGAGATGAAGAATAAGTGGAATTAAAAAATGAACCTCAAATTTTAACTCACCGTATCAAAAAACATATCTAACGATATATTACATAAAAAAATATATAATGTCAAAATTTAACGCTTTTAGAAGCCCCTGGATGTTAAAGAATTGGTCCAATGAGAAAATAAACATCAAATCTGAACTCAGCACATCGAAAACTATACCAAACGATATATCACAAACCAAAATATGAAAAAAAATTTGGCCCCTTTTTTTGAAACCTCTGGAGGATGAAAAATAAGTCGAATGAAAAAATGAACCTAAAATTCAAACTCAGCACATCAAAAAACATATCAACGATATATTTCACAATAAAATATTACATGTCAAAATTTAACATCTTTTTGAAGACCCCAGGATTCAAATAATTGGTACAATAGAGAAATGAACATAAAATTCAAACTCAGCATGTCAAAAAACATTCCGAACAATATATTACACAATAAAATACAAAATGTCAAAATTTAACCCCTTTTTGAAGCCCCAGGGGACAAAGAATTAGTACAATAGAAAAATGAACATAAAATTCAAACTAAGAACATCAAAAAACATTCCAAACGATATACCTATTACCCAATTAAATATGAAATGTCAAAATTTAACCCTTTTTTTGAGGCCCAAATGGTTAAAAAATTGGTCTAATGAAAAAATAAACATGAAATTCGAACTCGACACATTAAAAAACATACCAAATGATATATTTCACACCAAAATATGAGATTAAAAAACTTTGAGTCTCTTTGAAAGCCCCTGTGAGATAAGTAAAAAATTGTCTGAATGAAAAAATGAACCTTAAATTTAAACTCAGTGCATCCAAAAAGATAGCCAAAGATATACTTTATTACACAGTATAATAATAGAAATGTCAAAATTTAACCTCTTTCTTACAGCCTTGGGGGCCAAAGAATTGGTCCAATGAAAAAATGAACGCCAAATTCGAATTCGGGGTACCAAGAAACGTAATCAACGATATATTACACAATAAAATTTAAAAATTCAAAATCTGTCGCTCTTTTGGAGCCCCTAAAGGATGAAGAATTGGTCAAATGAAAAAATGAACCTCAAATTTAAACTCAGTGGCTCAAAAAACATACCCAACCGTAATAAAATATTAAAATTCAAAAATTGAGAACTCTTTGAAACCCTTATAGGTCAAAGAATTGGTCCAATGAAAAAAAAGAAGTCAAATTCCAACTCTGCGCATCAATGTTAGCGGTAATGAGAAAGTTTTTATACATATATATGAATTTCAGTTATTGGGGCCAAAATTTTCCTGAGGTCTTGAAACTAAAAGCGTACCCACCCCAACCCTGGGGAATAATACCGAACGAACTTGGATTAAATTCGATAAAAATCGATTTCAGTGATCTACGATAAAACACTAGCAACACCCACCAACGAAAAATAATACAACAAGAAACATGACTTAAATCAGATTATTTAGGTGGTATACCTACTCGCCCAATACAATTCTGCCAAGACCTTTCCAAATGTACAATATATGTACACAAAATATTATACACACAACACATTATTCAAACTAGTCTCATGATATAAAAATATATGGAAGATACAAACAATCCAATTTTCATCTTGCACCAAGTATGAAAACAATTTCCTTCATTCGCAAATTCTTTCTTTATTTTACCATTAAAAAGGCTGCTAAATAGCAATTTATTTCTTACAATTAAAGTTGATTAGGTAAAACTAGCAGCCCGCATACTAATAAGATTTTTTTTTTTAAAGGTTTACATTAATAGAAAAAGGAAAAAATTGAATAAAAAGCTCCGTTGAACTTGTTATCTGGAAAAGTATTCAAAACGAAATTTCTCAACAAATAATAATGTAAGCACTCGTTTTTCAGGTGTTCGTATCGCCTTCAAAATTGACGAGTATGCAACATGATAGTCACATAATATGATGCGTTTTCACAGACCACATTCAAGTGAAAACGAAAGAAATCCACTCAAATTCAACCTACGTTTTAGAGATACGAAAAATTTCGTTCATTTTGCACGATAGAAAAAAACTCGACTAAATACCATAAACATTATCTACTGCGCGACAGTGTTGAAATCGTGAGCACTCTATTTTCACCGTAATTTACGCAAAATAAAACGACTTTTACTCCCTCCCACAATTTTCTTGCTCAAGCCTAAAGCAATTAACCTGATGAATAGGCACTTTTTCGTTCGTACAATTTTAATTCTTGTTTGAAACTCGACCTTTTCCCAATTTTTTCACGTATTCAGCATCACACTCCGAAGTACGTGCCGGCTCGTTTTATAACGAGATTAGTTGTCTGCCTATCTCACTTTTGCAGGCGTACCATAATTTTACTCTTTCGCAACGAACAGCCGCCATATCAATTCAACACTCCAGCATCGTTTCTAGTCTCATGCACATGATACGTTCATTCCTATTTTCCTTATTACTGTAGTTCGACTGATTTATTCGCAAGTAGTGGTTGTTTTTTTTTTTTTTCTTCTCCATCTTCAAGTTTAAATTTCATATTCTGGTGCTCGAAGCTACGAATACGAGCACCTACTATAACGACCAATAAAACTAACAACAAAATGAGTTGGGGAAAAAAAATTTACATCCAAAAAAAAGGTAGTTAAATTGGTCGAATATATACGAATTTAATTCACTGATTGCTAATAAAATTCAACATACGAGCCAACAAATGTGAATAACAGTGCCAAACAAATCTTCAGTTTTTTTTCCTGGCTCATTTTCATCGAGCGCCCTTTGAAAATCTTCCGACCGTTTTCACGTTCAACCTGTTAAACTCTTAACGATTGTATTAACATCCAATTATCATTACGTTTGCTAGTAACATTGGGTAGTAACAATTCAAACACACCTATTCGCATTTTAACAATATTTAATACGAAGACGAATTCGTACGGTGCACTCATACATTCATACTTACTCGAGTAGTCGGTTTTGTACAATCAAGAAAGAAAGTAAAAACATTATAAAGATAAAAAAAATAGGAACCACACACAACCACAAACACACGATTTGTATCAATTTAATGATAATAGCAGGTAATCAAACAGCAGTTATGCCTTGAAAATTATCTCATCAAAATGGGCCATTTCGGCACGTCTTCTTCCTAATCTGTGCTCATCAGATGGGCTCACAAAATATTTTTATTTACTGGTTTTTTATAGCTACTCGTGTACCGATGAGTGAAGAATTGTAGGATGAAAAAAAAAATGAGTCTCCACGTAAACTACCATACATCAGTTGCTTTAATTAATATATTACACGCGTTTTTATTGTCTCATCGAAATTTTTACGGACCCTTCATTTTATAACTTTAATTTTGCTGAGAATTTGTCGCAGAATAAATAGACGATGAGAAAGAAAAAGTTATAAAAACAGCACGAAGGAAAAACTTGGCTCAGTATACGGCACGTACTACGAGTCAGCTCTTCACTAAATGAATCTTATCTTTCGAATGACTATGAGGGGAGATCGGGAACTGCATGTGCACTACCATCGCCACTGACGATGCGATCTCACATTTGACCAGCCATACTCACCACAAGTTTCGAAATATAACCTGCTCGAATTATTGTCGGATGTGCCAAGGTAGTAATCGTTACCTACCAAGAATGTCACGCCAGATACTCCTGCATCAACCAGTACCTCCCCTCCCTACCACAGTTTAATGCGAAAAATATATGGTTATGGTTGCAGCAGAATGAAAATATGTTGGGTGCTCACAGCAACACCAATGATCACCAGAAGTTTCTCGCAATCTCTGGATTGCTACCACCATCAAATGCCAATGTTGAGGCTATTTTCGAATTCCATACAATCGACACTCACTATCGCTTAATATCTATCGCGAATTTTATCTATTGATACGGCCATCCGGAGTGTGATTGTTGGCCCTAAATTCAGTTGTGTTTCAGTACAGTTTCGTACGTCTGCATTTTCGAGCAGCATAATTCCCACACAGTGAAAAATTCCAATTTACGTATACCAAGTGCAGTTTAAAGGGATACGTGAGGGCGGCAATAAGGAAAACCATAGATTCGATTATTGCCCCTTCTACGTAAACAAATTAGGCATCGTCTTTGCAATTTGAACTCGTGAAAACAAAAACAACGTTTTGACCGATTTTCTTGATGCATCATCCACGCCCAAAGAGAGCAATTAAAAGAGAAAATAAACTATATAGGTAACATTTGTTGCGCTAATTAATACATTACAAGCGTTTTTATTGCCTTATCAAAATTTTTATGGATACTTTATTTTATTAGGATAATTTCGCCAAGTATTTAAACGTGGTAAAATAATAATAAAAAAAAAAAAAAAAAAAAAAAGTAATAAAAATTTATACGCGTAAACAGTACACACTTTCATATCACGCCGATCATCCGGCAACAAAATAAACAAAAGCTTTCAAATGGTTGTAATACAAGCAGTTATAGACGGTATTACAAGACATAAAAAACCTTTGGAAATCACACCAGAATGGTTTCGAGTATAAATTTCGTTTTGAAAAGCATTAAATCTTCTTTACGATGGCTTCACTACCTTAAAAGTCATTTTTAATTGGATGCTCTTTCTGCTGCGGCCTTTTTTTTTTTTTTTAAATCACTCTCTTTTCCTATTTCTCCCTCTCACTTTTCCCTTCTACAAACAACCAACCCCTCTGAAAACGTAACTGTCATCCTGGCTCATAAAAATTGGGATTTTTTTTCTCCTTCTTCCCCATCGTTATTTTTTAATTAAAATTCTGTCAACCTCGTTGGTTATTTTTAGACAACTTTATCACAGCGTCAAACATTTCTCATGATGGTTTTTTTTTTTTTTTTTTTTTTTTTAAATTCTACTTTACCTTGCAATAAATTTGTATGTAAATTTGTATAACATCTTCTTTATCATAGACAAACTTTTTTTTTTCAAAAAAAAAAAAAAAATCGTTTTCAATATTTTCATTGAGTTAAACCGGTTTTCATTTTGAGTAAGGGCCACCAGAATGGTTACTTGCAATTAATAACAACAAAAAAAGTTTCGATGCTATGAAGAACTCGTATGTAACCCATTTACATTAAATTATGGAAATATTTTAATGTTATCTGTCCCTTCCTCTTACAAACAAGTAAAAAAATTCAAACCAGCTAAAAAAAAAAAAATAATTATTTTATAATTTGAATTTGATTTGGGTGGAGATAAAGGTAGGAGATTTATTCATTTGAAGGTATATATGAGTTTTCACTGCGAGCTTTGTGAAATCCAACTATTTATCAGTTCCAAGTAATTGCTGCATAATATATTTGTCATAGGACACACACGATGAGAGAAAATTGCACGAATTTGAAATTTATTAAGGGAAGGATATACTTCAGTGTTGCCTGTCTGGTGTTTTATTCTTCGCAGTTTGTTCATCATCAATGTGATGTAGAACTTTTGACTATTCATAATTATACGGAGGGGCATAGAATAAGAACGTGAAGGCAAAATATTTTTTATAAATAAATATCATTGAAAGAATAAGATCCCTTCGATTTTGCTTTTTATCGACAAATTTTGACATCCTTCATGTTTGAAAGATCGGTAACAAAGGAGAAATTAACGAAAATGAAAATTTTTCTGTATTCAATTAATGGAAAAGTTGCTGAACTTTTCGTAGTAAAAATCACCTTTCGCCATTGATACTTATCATGTTGCCTTACCCGCACTGTACCGCCAATCCATCCAATTAAGCACAGTCCATATAGTTATATACAGTCGAAGTGTAGAACTTATCATTAAAAAAAAATTCACATCTTATTTTTCTTTAGTACCACCAGATATCAATAAAAAATGTAATTCAATTTCTTGTAAAGTGTAAAACAGAGACAAAACGTCCACCAAGGGAAAGGAAATAGAATATTATTCATGAAAAAGGCTGTGACCTACATTATACGCATTGGTGAAAATTTGAGCACCGAGAAATTCTCTTCAAAAAGAAAAATGTTAACGGATTGGATAACTTTTCAAAACAATAATACGAATTTTGTACAGTGAACCCTCTTCCACCCAAAAATTGCCAAATAACTCTACCCGGGACATATTCAGAAATAAAAATTAAATAATTATACAATACTGAGATGAATGGATCAATAAATAAAAATGCACTGAAATAATTGGATGAGATAGCATTAGGGGTGGATCCAGGGTTAAGAAGAGGGAGCAGATCTTAATTTCAATTTTTTTCTCTCCAATAGTCTGTACTGATATTTCTCACTCTCTTTTCCACTAAAATAAAAATGTATAATACACCCTACTCGCGGACGAGGTCACCTCTGCCAACAAATTTTCTTTATGATTCCCAATAAAAAAAAAATTATCATAAAAACTTTTACACAGAGAAATTTTAAGATTTTTGCTGACGCTCTGATGAAGTAAACTAGTCGCTCCTATTGTAGCAATAGCCCTATGACATAGAGTTCTGTGACAATTCTTTGAAGTGTAAAACCTCAAAAAATTGAAAAACTCAATTAGTAAAATTTTTTTTAAAAGAAGAATAGGGAATGTGATGCAAAACACGCTCTCAACTTAAGAAACTAACTTTGCACATTCAGTTTACGAAATTTTGAAAAAAAATTTTTGTAGTTCTACCTTTGACTATATATAATACCGAACCAGTAAAGCTTAGCTCACGTTTAATATTACAAGTTTAATCGTGATTTACGATGGAATTTTTCGACTCGTGGAATTCCTGAAAGAACTTAAATAAATAAGTGAGGTTTTCAAGAATCCTTGCGATAAGACTAGCGTTTTCAAGATTTTCATCAGATTTTCCAGCCGAACCACCACCTGATTCTACAATCATAGTAAAGTATGAAAAATCGGTAAAATTCCAGTACCACATCTCTACGTGCCAAAAAATGCTTCCGGAAAACAAAAGAAAAATAGCATAATAATCAAGCAAGTATTTAAAACTGGTATAACTTCCATTAAATTAATGGTTTTTAGTCCTTTTTTCAAAACGTACGAGACCAACATCGATGAAACAAGACCGTACCACTTTCCTTTAAATTTTTCAGATTTTACCAGTGAACAGTCAAAGCAATACAACAAGGAAATCGAACGCTACATTTTCCAGCTGCAGTAACATGGCAAAAAACTCTAACGAAACATCGTTTGAAAACTCAGTCAGGCATTCCTCTTAAACTACTGAACCATTCGGCATCAAACTTCTTTCAAACCAGCTCCTATATGAGGACTGCTTTCGCGAACATTTCAGCCACATTCCTTTCGTAGTTTTTTCAAAACCGCGAATACAAAATTTTATTTAGCACTTTCTTCTTTTTCAGTTTTCTGGTAAACTACTGTACTTATAGGTATCGAACTTCAACAGACTTAGACCTAAATAAGGACAATCTTTCGTCGAAAAAACCGTGAACCCAAAATTTAGACGATACATAATTATATAGATACATGTGAGTACTCAATGCTATTACGCAGTAATGATTCATAGACCTTTAAAAACCATAAATGTGTCGGAATTACCAATTAATCATGTGCAAAATCAAGGAAAAAAAAGATTTAGAGTTAGACTGAAATTGAATTATACGCGTTACCAAATATATCTGTAACTATGGTCACCCGATACCGTCACAGAGGTGGCTTTTATATATGAGATATACACACATCATACATACATACGTACGTACATATATTTGTATTATCTCATATACAGTTTTCATTTTTCCCTAATTCATTTTTCATTTTTCTGCAATGAACAATCACTTTATTTGGTAAGGATCTGTATCCTTAATCTTATTATCCTAATCCTACGTTCAAACTTCCATTTCTGTCGAAAGAATAAAAATAAACTCGAAGTCTACGAGCGACTGAACTCATATCTTATCAAGATGTATTTCAACCATATTGTGAAAAAATAAAACGACATCTTTCTCCACCTAAACGATGTAATTTATCTTGCTTAGATATACAATAACAAAAACTGACTGTTGGTTAACGAAAGAGAAACTTGATATTTCTGGTTCTTTCAAATTTTGAACTTGATAATTTGCTGTTTTTACGTGTAGATGATATTATATACTTATTGTAACAAATCAATTCACGTTTATTGAATTATTCCACCTTGAGCAGAAATTGAGCTTATAATTTCTTTATGAAAAGTTTATTACCACATATTTGTCTCAGTTGGAAATTTTAAAAACTTCCTTTCAAATTAAAAAAACCCCATACGTGTCTGTCAGTAAAAAATCGCACAATATATCATTTTTGATTATTTCAGACTAACTTTCTGAGTAAAATGTTGAGAAAAAAGTGAATATCAAAAATTTATATAAATTCAAGTATTATGAGAGAACTGGCGGTCGCAGAGAGCTGAAATTTTCACTGATTCTTCAACTAACATGTTAGAATGGCTTATAAAAATTTCAAATTTTTATAACCAACGGGTCGCTCACAATTTCTCTCGATAACTTAAATTCTGTGGAGTGGAAGGGTGAATAAAAAGAACGCAATTTAGTTTCGGAATTTCGGCAATATTTTGAAAACAAAATGTATGAATCCAGTGAAATTTTCATAGAATTGTCAGCTAACAAATTACATACCTCGATGTCTCTATTCGCATCCAATTTCTCCTCATAACTTTAATTGTATTGTAGGTATACAAGAAGTGAAAAGATGGTATCTTCAATAATAAAAATCTAATTTCACTGCTTTTCAGTTTTAACTGCTTACTGTCAAGTCTCAAGTTTACTGATAAGTACTTGAAAAAAAATTTCAAATAATGAGCATTCGGGCGCAACAACAGAAGGATATGCGCCAATCTGAGAGCAAATAGGAAAAAATAGACCAATAGAAGAGCAAAAAAGTATGTATCTGCGAGACAATGCAGGTTCTCCTATTATGCCCACACAACACAAAACATGACCATAGTTATAGATGTATTTGGCTATGCCTATATGTGAGTCTAACTTAAAATCTTTTCTTTTTTTCTTTTTTTTTCGTAATATCATATCAATAAACCTAGTTAATTGATAATTTCGACACATTTACGTAGAACTGTGAGAATTACTGCTGCGTAACAGCATTGGGTACCCTTTAGTAGGAACATAAAAACAAAATTGAGTCAAAATGGGAGAATAGCACCAATCGTTTTCTTTCGTCATAAAACTGATTATTTTCATCATCACCATCCGTCACCCCTTTGGTGAGGTCAATTTTATTACTCCTTTTGCAAAGAAACTGGGTTAAAAAAAAAACATATTGATAGTATATTGTATATACAAGCATAGTTAAAACCGGTTTAATCATGCGGTACAATACGTGAGCAGCAGCGAATTCAAAGTGAGAGAGCCCATATTTCCTCCTTCCGTAAAGCTCTCATCCATTCGTCGAAAATTTCTGAATATTCTCTGATGCAAATGAGACTTATTTTTATAATCCTCACTTTATTACTTAGGCTAACTTCGTAAACGGCGAATTAGGACAGCCAAAACAAAAAACGTACAGCTGTATAGATAATATCCAACATCGAATCAACTAACTGACACGCCCACTGCTCGATTTCAATTGGATGTCTCCTTAAAAACTAGTTGGTACCTACAAAACGAATTATGGTGAACAGCAGTAGGCACAATTCAAATCACAAATGTCAATTAAAAATTAATACGAAAAAAAGGCAGGAACAATAGTAGCAGCAAGTTGAAAAATATAATTTTGGTGCACAATTTTTCATAATATTCTAATTAACGTCTACTAGTGCCTTCAGGAATACATAATCGTAACGCTGTGCCTGGTATCTTCTATATCTTAATTTCTATAAGGTTTTTTTTACTGCGACATAAGTTAAAGAGAATGGCAAGATCGACTAAAGGGTTAAATAAAAGAGAGGTCTAACCATGTAGATGTGCCATCAGAAGAGAAGAAGTTGTGGATTTTGAACCCCTCAGTCGCTGAAAAACTTCTTTTGACATTTTTTCCTCCCTTAAATATATTTCCATTACGATACTAATAAGTCCACAAAATTTCATACTTTTTTATCACCCCCTTTTTGAGATATGGAGCGCCAAAAAGTCACGTGTAAGTATATACCCGCACTAAATTACAGAATATTGTACCAAACAGCAAACCGTACATAAAGGCCTACACACAAATCTGTGATTATTGTCGTAGCAATAATATACCTGGTCCTGGTCAACGTGAACTCTTGTTTAATTCGTTTTCAAAAAATGAACTTTCAGGATACCTGACACTTCATATATTTCACATAATATTTCCCATTTATACTCGTAATGTGTTTTTTCTTTCTCCCCTTCGTTTCAGTATATCTGGTTAACGCCATTTTTTCCCGCTTTTTTTATCGATTATGTCGTATGATTGAAATGTCTTTCTTCGTTCCTACTTTTGATTAAAAACGTGAGAAAAAAATCGTATTTTCCGACTAACCGAAGATTAAAAACGTGCATAGAGTTCAAAATTTTTTTCCACAGACAGAAAACACTCGACATTTACACATATTCCCTTTGTATCAAACAATGATCCTGTGTGATTTCAACGAACCTTTAGTTAATCTTACGTAAAATTTGAGAAAATATTATGATCCAATTTGAGTGGGCAAACACAAAACTTTAGGGAATCAAAGAAAAATCTGGAAGTAACAGTATCCTACCCTGAAAATGGATCAAGGCAAAAAAAAAAAAAAAGTTAAGCGCAGTGGTTCTGAGTTGACACACAGGCTCTATGCTGGCACATTGACTTTTTTCAACCATCAAATACCGCTATTTTCACAAAATTTGAACTAGATATCAATCACATGATGCTGTAATCTTTTGCAACATTACACCCATTGTCTTATCAAAAATGCAAAAATGTATTTTTGTTGTCTCATTAATTTTTCATGAAATATCAATTTTTTTGTCTGAATACTGCAAATTATTTGAAAAATAAATAATTGTGATACTGAGAAGTCTGAGATTACTTTTTATGTGGGAACCATCATACCTTGTCCTATATAAAATACATTCGCCAGTTATTGTTAACAGCGGAATGGCTATGGGGTTAAATTCACTTTTAGCTGGCAAATATGTAGGTCCCAGATTTGATTCCCCAAACCGACAAAACCTAAATCTTTATATTAATATAATAATACTAGTGAGTACCCAAAGCTAATATGCAGCAATAATTCAAAGATCTACATGAACCAGAAGGTGTCCAAAATTATTGATTTATAAATTAAGAAAAAAAAAAAGATTTAGAGTTAGATTGAAACAGAAATATATGCATAGCCAAATATATCTGTGGCAACTTCCTACCAGGTGTGACGAGTGTACTTGTGCACTCGCTGGTAGGTTGTGTGGCCTGTCCCTACATTGTGTAGGGCAAACACGTTTTTGGTACACACACAGGTTAGTAGCTCACCACTACTAATCTAATTTATTACTGAGCTCGGCTCACACACACATCCACAAGGTCGATATGTGGTTGTACACCTGTGCATACCGCGGCGTCCCACAATATCTGTAACTATGGTCATTTGATAGCGCTACAAAAGTGGATTTTATATATAATATATCAGTATATTAATATATTATTATTATATTATACATATATTAATATATTAATATAAAGAAAAATATTGATGAAATAATTTAGCAGAATAATACTGCGAAACAATTTTGAGGAATAATTTCGGTTGGCTCATAGGTTTATTCCAGTGATTTTCAGTACTTTTAGAACATATGTCTACATAGAATATCAACTTATCAATGTGGAAGCACCGACACAAAACAAATGGTCTTGCTTTTCCTCTCATATTTCATGAAGAGGTTACTGGGAATTGGTCTAATTTACATCCGATATTATAGGTGAAGATTCAGGTTTTAAAACAAGCCTAAATACAGAGATTATTTAAAAACAAAGGTTCCATTCTTCCTTTTATTCTAGTGAGGCAACACTGAGACCTCCACTTGATAATTTTATGTACTCTACACATAGGTGAGTGTGCAGTATATTTTCTATTTATGAAGTATCATGATGTAGCATGTAAAATTTGTTGAAGCATGAAAATACCCATATCTCCCACTGCAAAATGTCAAGTCTGTGTTTGCTAATCTAATTTTTAAGAACCCTCCCAGTATTCAGCGCGTGTGCAGCAACGATGTGATAAGTATTAAGAAGGTGAAAAAATGGGTGCTGGAATTCAAGGATGAATGAGTTAACACACACACAAGATAAAAATGGTTAGAGCATCCAAACATCATTAATGATGAAACCAACAATGCGGTGCACTCTGTTGTTGATAAAGATAAACGAGTAAGGATTAGAGAAATTGTGCAGATTTGAAAAGACACAGTGTTTATTGAAATTTCACACTTTTCTTTTCACTCAATTTTGCACAACAACAAGAAATTAAAGATGCAGTTCACAATGTTTTTCCAATCGGCGGCAATCTTCTACGCCTTTGGCCCTAACAAACTCGTCTCTAAATACTCGAAATATCTAAATATCGGTGGCCAACTTGTCAAAAAGTAGCGTACAGCTTGATGATTCAAAACATATGCTCTCGAATTGAATTGGTTGCGTATTTAATTTTTTAAGGGGTATGGAACCTTATTTTTTTTTATCAACCCTCGTATGTCAAGACTGGTTGACAAGAGTGCAATTCGCATTTATTTATTTTCTGCGTCAACCTAAAATCATTACCTCTACTTTATACTCTTAAAATATTAGGTTTCTCTAAACTAAAATACATTTTTACTTGAAGATAAAATTTTTAGGACAACCGAGACGATGAAATTAATAAAAAAAAAAAAAGCATTTTCCATTTTCCTTGCTGCCCACTGTTTCAATTTTTTGAAAATTACTAAATTTTTATTATAAGCTTTTATTCTACTCACTACTGCGATTTTAATAAAATATACCAAAACTGCAGCTTACCTTCCGAGACGAAATATTTATTTCGCATGAAGCTAAATCCAAAAAAATAAATAAAAGCTCATCTTTTGGAAATTCGTTTTTAATGCAAACTTATATTGTTTTTCATTGTCTGTACCTAACTTACGACAGAAAGTTCGCTATTCTGGACAAGTATGCTTCATTAATATTTTTGTATCTTTGAAGCATTTGTTGTTTTTCTTTTTGTTTTTTTGTTTGTTTTTTTTCGCTGCTGCATCTTTCAATCCTTTCGAATAATGCTCACTCACTCCTTTCACATTTTCCACACTACAGAAAAAGCTTCGCAGTACACTTTTTTTCTTTTTTTTTTTCATCTCTAGCTGTATTAAAATCGTTTTTGTTTATCCGCCTACGCTTATTACAGTAGAAAATTTCGTTTTTACCACGAAATATCCTTAATTTATGATGTGTTTGCAAGCTTCTCGGGTTTTACAGACATTATTACAATATTATTATTACTTTTTTCTTTCCTTTTTTGTTTTTTTATATGTGCATTCAAGCTTAACAGCCTGCGTAAATTGTGACTTAACACATTTTTATATTATTACGTTATTCGATCTCAGCACTAATAAAGATATTTTCACGAAGAATGGAATTATGATGCGGAAAACAAAAAGACGTAATGCAAAAAATGTGGTGTCCATTGTGGCTGTAGAATTCATGTTTTAAGGACAGAAGAATGTTGAGAGTTTTAAAATAATTGTAACGGGCACACATAAAGAAAAATAATATAGGAATTACAATTAAAATTTTGCCAAGGTACAATTTGTCAACATATGAGTAACTCAATAAAACTAACAATTTTCAAATTCCTAAACTATTCTTCTACGAATTCTGAGCGAATTTAGAACGAAATACCAAACTATATAACTGTATACAAAACCTCAATTAGCAGTTCATTTCTACATATTAGGCTAGTTATCAATCATAGCTAAACTTCAGCATATATTAAAAGTCAGTCAATTCAATAACGATTCTCGAACACAGAAAATGTTCTCGGCCAGTTGTACTTTCAATTATTTACTCCTTTCCTTATTTGGCTATCAATATTTTACAATCCAATACGAGTAGATTTTGCAGTCAATTAAAATACTTTCGGATACCTATAAACATGAGCTGAGGTACGGGTGTATCACTAACTGCAACTGCTATTTACTGCGATTGAGAACTTCTCAGATATACGTAGAGCCATTACTAGGAGAGAATAAAAGCCCGACTAACAATAAAAGGGTTCTGAGTAAATAGCAAAAACGAATGCTTGTCCACGTGGAAGTACGAAAATTCCAATTCAGAATGAATTTCAAAGCAATAAGTAGACAAGCGGTGACTACCCTCCAAAATTATTTTTCAAACTAAACAGAAAAAAGTGAATAACAACATAATAATGAAAAAATTACATAACAAGCCATAAATTTTTCATAATAGTAATAACACTAGAATATTTAAATACGACGACAGACAGGATACTGTATAAACATTCTTCTATACACCGCATTGCAGTAGTGGTCGAGAGGTCGGCATTATTCAAAATTTAGATACTGCACATCGAGATGAGAAAAAACGTTGTTCAGAAAAACAGTCTTCACAACAAAAATACATAACTGCCTGATAAGTTGCCTACTGCGACTCCAATAAGGGAATTTCGTCATTACTTAAGATAAGCAGTTGGTGAAGAAAATCTTTTCGATGCACTTGGTGAGTATAGCGAGACTCCATTATCAAATATGAAATTCGAAGAATTTGTTGAATCTCTTCATTCGATTTGGCCGTGGAAAATTTGAAACAATATGATCCTGTGAATCCGAATTAAGGCCTTCGATGAGTAACTTGTTTCTGATTATCTGAATTTTACACAATGCCGAACCTCTCCGGACTATCCTAGTATCGTGTAGGAATAATAAAATTTACTTTAAATTTTAATATACTCTCTACCAACCCTAATTTAGTTACTGAAATTCACATTACTTTCAACATTCTGGTCACTCCCATCAAAACATGGAAAATTTCAAAAGACCAACCCGATCGCCATTACATGGCGTAAATATTTCGCCACCCTTCTGGAAGATGGAGTAGCTACAAAGAATTCAACCCCTAACACGAAATATCGATTTACTTTTTCTTCTTCGGCATTTGCCTTAATGTTTTATTTTGTCGTTTTTACGATAAATTTGAACGCGTTTGTGGTCCACTTCATGATTTTATTTACACATCCACCGTAGACATCAACGATAATTTTACTGGCAAATGGAGAATTTCAGTGTGTGTAAGCGATCTGTTAGTTAGGGGGTACGCGTACAATACACAACTCATAACTTAGGATGACTCGATTATAGTTTTTTAATAGTATACATACCATAAGGCTTCAATTCTCTCTGGTTTAACCCCTGTCGCCACGATCTTCACAACATCCCTCAACCTCTTTCTTCTATTTTCCGGGTGAGGAGGATGCAGAAAAAGAAAAAAAACCTTATCATATTTCATATCCCATTATCTACGGCTTATATTTTATCGATCGTGGAAAACAACTTAATCTTTACACGTCGCAGCTGTCTTAAAGTACAATGGTCATTTTACTTCTTCTTCTTTTTTTTTTCTTGTCACAGGTAGCCATGATTTCCTATGATGTGCGGCGCACAAAAAGTATTCGTTGATCCGTGACCGAATTTCAAGAAATAAATTTTCTTCCATCCTCTCGCACAGTGAAGTACACCATATTTGATTTACAAAGGTGTCTAATATACAAGGTGCTCTCTTCACCAGGTTCAGAGTCTTATATACACTAATACATGATAGGTCACCGATTCCTACAATAATACTAGAAATCCTGAAAATTGTCAATATTTTAGTTAAAATCTACAGTAACTTCGAAAGGAATTCCCGACTTCTGACCATCAAATTATGAATATGTGGCAAAGCAACGAAATGTTCGAAAATACTTCATTAGCTACTGATAAAAAATACAATCATTGAAACTACAACAACCTTTTACGGAAATTTCTTATAAATAAAATTATTAAATTCCGGTTATTTTACAGTGAAACTACATTTACAATGACAACGTCAAATTTCGAGCAACTTTCACTAAACTTCGCAATGAATAATGAAATTATTTGCCATGAAAGCATAAACCCAGAGAATATTTCTGTTAATTTGTTAATTAAAATTTCAAAATACCTTTAATTAAATTGAAGTGTGGTATCATTTCAACAAATGTTTTTTCCAAAATGTCATTAACAGAAAGAGTTCATCAAATTAGCTTTATTTTTTTTTTCTTGAGATTGATACAGACTAATAATTCATCAATCAAGAACTATCAAAAACTGGTGCAAATACTTCTGCCCCATTTGGAACACTTTTTTTTTTTTTTTTTTCTTTCTCAAAGGATATTAAAATTAACTCATCCCTGGTATCTATAGGGTTAAAAATATCAGCCCCTCATTGCATCCGTTAGTTCGTAGATGCAATAAAATTTTTTCTCTTTCTTTGAAAAATAGTTCCATTCTGAACATTCACTCAAGTTTAAAATCAACTCCAAGCAGACAATTGCATAGAAAATGAGTCAAATTAAATTAAGAAGAAAATGTTTTTCTTAATCTAACAAAAATAACTACGCATAAAAGATACGCTTGAATATTATCAGACTTTGAAAATACTTCGGTTTTGATTTTATTGACCAACACCACTTTTTAATGACAATACAACGCCTAAATCATAATACAGTTTGTAACCAAATATACAATTTAATGAGTATATTAGTGATTGCATTCACAAATTCGATATATACATATTAATGAAATCCGAATATTGCGTACGACTGTAGTGAAAAGAATTCACTCGAGTATTTCATTAGCCTACATATCCATTTCAAGAGAAAATTTTAAAAATTATCTGCTTCCAGCAGGACCCAGCCACGATGATCTACAAACCCACATAATTACGATTTTGAGAAAAGAGCATGTCCAGCGTATTGATTTTTCGGTCATAGCACAGAAGTGTGGCGACGATCTTCCATTTTCACATGTTGTGATAAAGTAGGTGGACCTGGAGAAAGAGCACCCTGTATGATAAAACATGTCAACCACTCTCTGTCTTCGTACCCAAACTTCGCTGTCCTATGCTGGAAAATAATAATATTTTCTTCAATCCCCCATGAAAACAGATTTTAAAATTATAATTTAAAAGAGGTTGGATACCTGAAAACTTTCTGAAAATAAATGTACACCTATGTTGTTTTTTTTACTGTATTTTTGTCCTCGTTTTCCAAGTCATCCTCGTATATTTCAATTATGAAAGGATAAGCAGACACCCAGATACCTGATATGGTATAGGTATAGACATATGCATTACATCTTTATTTACTCGTTACGGCCTCTGAAACGTCGAAAAAAGAACACCTAACGACCTATACCGATTGTTCTATAAAATTTATTACCAATTTAACACATCCCAAAATGGACTCTAAGACGGATTCAAGTTTAAGGGGAGAAGCATACCGAGACATAAAAAATGAAAGAAAGAAACAAAGAAACAAGAAATAAAATACAGATAAAAAAAAATGGAAGGGCAGACAAATGGGGAAAGATAAAAATAAAAAAACAAGTATTTTTAAAAAGCTCATAAATCTTATAAGGTAAAAGATTGTACACGGCTCTTTACTTTTTTAGGTTTGGTTGCAGGCTGCAGACTATGCATGTGTGAGAAAAATACACTATATCGGTAAATAAACGATGTGTTGGTAAATAGAAACTATTGTAATCTATTTCGGTGTACATTCAAAACACCTAGTACCTGTATAAATGACGTTCGATTTTTGAAGAATCAAAATTATATGGTACAACTGTTTGTTGGTTCTTCAATGAAACTAAAAATATCGAACACATTAAGGCAGAGACTAGCAGGGATGATACGCCCAACGCTCTCTGTGTAAATATAAACGAACTATTGTGAACACCATTACACACTCGCACTAAACAGAGAACAAAACATGGTTCTTAGTTTCCAGCTGAAAGTCTGAGCTTTATATTTGTCAAGATCAGCCGAAAACCGTATTCCCCTCAGCTTTCGGACTTTTTTCAATTTTTCCTCAATTTATTATTTTTCTTTTTATTATGAAATTGCAGTGAAATTATTCGTCATATAGACGTACATTTTCCCAACAGAAAAATATTACCATTTTTCCCAGAAATTTGAAATTAATAAAGAATGATGTAGTCATCATTTTATGAAATTATTTAATAATGAAGACATCCGGTAGTCTTCTATTGTATTCTGAACACCTGCAAACATTTTGTATATTCCTTTTTGTGATTGTCCTTCTTTAATAATTATTTGGATAACAATATAATATTTTGATGAATACAGCAGTTTGGCCACCTGCATAATTTCAATTCTCAAATATTGTTGATTCTACACTAATATTTTGTTCATACTAAAAAACCAATCAAATTACCGCTCACAAAATGAGAGCATCTGATTTGTTAAATTAAAATCAACTTTGATTTTAATTTTTACTATAAATATTTAGACAATCTTTATGAAAATTGTCTTCTTTTACAGTCACTCGAATTGTTAAGTACTGTTGTCTTACTGTTCAGGTCTACTATAGAATAGTAGATACTGTTTGTTCTAATATTCTACATCAATACAAACTATTTTCAATTATTTGTGAGTTTTTTATTCAGTTAATACCAGTGTGCTTTTATTTCTCCACTTGTCTTAAACTAGTGGCATTTAATACCTTTTTTCAAACCTTTTTCTGCCGCCATAGAAATAATGTTTATGAATTTTGAATTTAAAATCATTTACTTCCCCACAATTTTATTTTAAGCAAACAAATTAAGCCAAAAGCTTCGAGTGGAAACTGTATTTTCTAACGGACAAGCCTAACAGCTTTGTTATTCTGTCTGACACGCCAGACTGAGTTTACCTGCTATAGTTACTCTTGCCCTTTTTCAAAAACTATTTTTATTCAATGAGCACCAAGTCTGGTGTTATCAAAATTCCATCAAACGATTACAGGAATTAGCGTTTTAGAACTACTTTGATTTTAAAGGCTTCAGCACACCGGCGTGATACTGAGGAAGTGCAGTTTAGGTGATACAGAGGCGTTAAAAAGTATTGTCTGCAGTACTTTTCAACGCACACTGACACGATATTTTGAAGCGTTCCTCAGGTAGTCTAATTAAAACGGATGAATTAGACCATTTTGATACTGGAGCAAACAAATATTCTGAACACATTTTAGTTGTGTAACTTAACTAAAAGATGTAGCAAGGTGCAACAAAGTATAAAAACATCTGTAAAATTTTTATTTATTTTTTCAATATGGAATAGGCAGTTTTATTAGCTGCCCTTGTAATGGATGAAAAGGATATTGTTTCTCAGTAACTACAGGGTTTTTGAAAAATTAAATCACTCAAAATTTCTTTTTTAATAGATGTTAAAAATACTATTTTCCAATTTAAAAAATATAAAAACATGGCCAATTATTTTTTGAAGACCTTCTAGAAGAGTTTTGACCGCCAGAGGAATGTACCAAATGTGGAATATCACACCAAATGCAGAATATCACCTTCAAAACTCCATATATCGCATCAATGTGCCACCTTCCATTTAGTTATGTGAATTTAATTTTACCGCCTCAGTATCGCAATCAGTGTGCTGAAGCCTTAAAAGTTGCACACATAGACCACCTAACTCCCAGATGCGTACACTAAATGCTACAAACGTGTCTCACTGTTCAAACAGATTAGTGATTTTAACACCTTGCAAAACTCGAAACCAAAGTGTGAAATATCAGCAAAATGGAAGATATTTTTGATCTAGAATTCATATTCGAAGGTGACTTTTTAACACAGATGCCAAATGCACCGACATACCAAACTGAAACTGCGCATAAATACAATGAAACACGAACCTAATTATACATTTTTATCCTACTTACTCACAATTGCAGTTACACATCCTACTCAAAGATATCTCTCCATTAAGCAATAATACAATCACAATTGCCAGACTGAGAAACTCAAGGGTGAAGTGGTAACAGTGTGCAGCTTAGGTGAGTAGCTCCCAACATATTGACCAAGAATAACTGATTAGTAATTCTCTTCTGGTCTAGACCAAAATTAATCATTCCTTCAATTTTGTGATTTGCGTATTTCATTTTCTAAGATGAAAACATTGTCATTTTAAACATAACAAAAAATATAGTGTTGGAATCCCACACCAGGAACCAATACCACAAACATTATTAACTAAAATGTAACGAACAGCAAAACCTTGTATTTTAAAAATACTGCATGGTAACAGTACCATTATCACACAATACTTAATATAGCCCATATACGAGATGTGACTATTAAATACCCGGACTGATGCGACTACGTGCGCTGTACGCATGTGTCAATGACAAACAACCATCAGCTGTATATCCTAGTGTTGTCGACTATCGATAGTGACAATCGATACTATCGATAGTAACTACCGATAGTATCAATAGTTTGTATGATAATGAAAATGAATATCTATCGAGAAGATAAGAACACAGGAATTGTATCATTTTTCAATCTTCATATTAATCAATTCATTATACCTAATATCAAACTTCAATTCACTGAATTCAATTGGTACCTAATGTTTATGTTGACGAAAGAGAATAGTGAACACTCAACTCAACTTCAAACTTCATTGAGTTAGCTGAGTTTCTAAGTAAGTGATTACTGATTAATAATTAGCTTTGCTATGTTCGTGTATTGACTGTTGGCTGATGGCTGATGGTACTGTGTACTTGGGTAGTGAATCTGTTTTTACAGTTTTTTATTTATTTCACATATTATATTGTTTTTATCTATCAATACTGTGCTGAATGCCTGAATACTCAATCATGATATCAATATCAACAATCAAATAATTATGTTGAAGAAATATTTCAATGCTGGAACTGGAACTGGAACTCAAAGTAAGTTTAACCATTTTACAAGACTACAGTAACATGTAGATTGAATATGCTAAAAGGAGAATTAGTAGATCAGCGCTCCTTAGAATTCCTTGAAAATATTATATTTTATGTGAAGGAAAAGTTGTTTCCATATGAAATACGAAGTATCTGCCATTTAGCAACACTCCTTGATTCACACTATAAAAGGCCCGCTTTTCAACATGAAAATAATTATCTTGAAGCAGTCTCAATTTTACAATCAATTACAAGTGAATTAAAAAAATTGAACCCCACAACCCCATCCATTGCAAATACTAATGATCAAAATAATGCTACTCCCACTAAACCACCTGCAGCTGAAGCTGGCACACTTTCCTTCTTACATACTGATCAATCTGCAGTCCTACAAATTCCGCCGTTTCTCATACAATTTTTCTTGTTAAAAATTATTTACAAAGAAAACTGTCAAGTTTGGATGAAGATCCTATAAAATTTTGGTTGTAACCAATTATGAAAGAAGATTATTCCCCCTTAGGAATTATTGATTTTGATTTCTTCTGTATTCCAGGAACATCAGTTCCTTTGGAGAGAATGTTCTCTCATACAGGGTACATTTTCAGACAGAGGAGAAACAAATTACAAGGAACTAATGTACAAATGCTAACATTTTTAAATATGAATTACAATTTTATACATTTTTGATAAGCTACTTATTTTTCTGACTTATTCTTAATTTCTTATAAAATAGGCCAGTAAATCAGTTATTTTGTTTTGTTTTTTACTTTTTTAAATAAAATAATAGTGACTGTCTAGTAAAATGAGAATAATTTTCTATTGTATACCTATAGTATTAATCTAAGAGAATATATAAGTAAGTACGTATTCAACGAGATTTTTAAGCATTGGGTAATTCCATTTACTTAGGAAAGGGAGGTCTTAGTAATTTATTTACCAAGTTTCCCAGGATAACTATTAAATACTTTTTATTCAAAAAAATCAGCATGAAACTTTTTTTCTTCATGAAAAGATGAAGATGAACCAAAGCACTGCAATAGGTAAGTAATTTGAACAGAAAGTAATACTAGCTATGCAGTACAGGTTTAAATTATTACTTGGTACATAATATCAGTGAAAAGGACACTTTATTTTCATCTTACCTATGTAACTGTAACACTCTGCTCAGTTGGACCTTAAAACATAACATTAACACTTCCTCACACAACTATTGTTGTAAGGGAGAGTGGAAGGGAAGATTAACTAGGTGTTTGTTTTTGTTGTGTGCTCAAAGATGACACTAATTTTTCATACCTACAGTAATCCACATGGATTCATATATTGAATATTATTGTGTGCCTGTGAGTACACAATAATATTTTCATTGCTTTCAAACTATACTTAAATGCCAAGAAAGCAAAACTCAACTGTTTAATTTATATACTTCATATAATTAAGTTATGCATGTGGTGAAAAACAATCACATAACTATCGATAGTACTATTGATAGTATCGATAGTTTAATAAACTATCAGCAACACTATCGATAGTCTAAATTTGGACTAACGAAACTATCAATAGTCCAAAACTATTGATATTTGACAACACTAGTATATGCTGAACCCCCCTCATTCCCGTGGTAATGTAACAGCTCTCAAGCACTATGCAATTCGATTGTAGCTATCATTTTTGTGAGACCTGTTGTGACGGTTTGCCGGAAAAGTGGTGAATAAAATAATTGAGCAATGAATTGTCGTGAAATTTCACATGAAACTTGGAAAAAACGCTACGGAAACTCATCATTTATTGAAAGGAGTGTATGGTGATGACTGTCTATCCCATACAACAGTGTTCGAGTGGTATAAGCAGTTTCAAGATGGCCGAGAAGATGTCAAAGATGATGCGCATCCGGGTTGCCCGACCACGTCCTCAATGGATGAAAACATTGAAAAAATTGATAAGCTGGTGCGATCTGACTGCCAGTTGAGCATTCGGACGATTATAGAAACTGTTGGTAATGATAAAGAATGCATTTGGCAGATTTTACATGAAAATCTCATCATGAGAAAAGTGTGTGTCAAAATGGTCCCTAAAAATCTCACCGAAGAGCAAAAACAAACTCGCGCTGTTGTTTGCACAGAAACGTTGGAGGCCATCAAAAATGACCCGACGCTTCTGGAACGAGTGATCACATGTGATGAGTTGTGGTTTTTCACATATGACCCGGAAACGAAGCGCCCATCCATGCACTGGAAGACCTCAAACTCACCAAGAGCAAAAAAAGCGGGAATGAGCAAATCAAAATTCAAAGCAATGATGATTGTTTTTTACGACATTCACAGTATTGTGTACGTCCATTGGGTTCCTGCAGGTCAAACTATAAATCAGCATTACTATCTTCAGGTCCTTGCTCAATTACGTAAACGAATTTGAAAAAAAAGACCCAAATTGTGGAAGAACAAATCATGGTTGCTTCATCAAGACAATGCGCTTGCGCATTCCGCCATGTCTGTTCAGATGTTTCTGGCCAAACATGGCCTTCCAGTGTTACACCATGCATCATATTTGCCAGACTTAGCCCCGTGTTACTTTTATCTCTTCCCCAAGGTCAAATTGGCATTGAAAGGCACAAGATTCGAGTCCGTGGAAGCGGTTAAAAAGAAAGAGGCAGAGGTACTGAAGGAGCTAACCAAAATTGACTTCCAACATTGCTTCGAGCAGTGGAAAATTTGCATGAAGTGGTGTAGAGATAGAGGAGGGGAGTATATTGATGGGGATCATGCCCAATTGTAAATTGATTTGAAATAAATTTTTTTACAGCATCAGTCCAAGTATTTAATAGCCACACCTTGTATACAGGAACTAGTAAAACCATTTCCAAGCACAATTCTAAGAAATAATTCCATGATTTTCTTTCCTGCAGTAACGAGAATGTGTTTCAAATTTGGAAACCATCCAATTAAAATTACGTGTGGAAATGAACTCAATGCAAAAGGGGGTATAAAAAACAGAATTTTCAAAAATAGTGTCAAAACTCCTAAATCCTGAAACAAAAAAATGTATCCACTCCCACTCTTGGGTTCGAATACTCAGGCAATTTTAATAAGTAAATTTTTTTTAAAAAATCTAATAAAAAACTCTAACGCAGCAGCAGCTCTATTAGAAAAATTAGATTTTCGAAAATTATAAAATTAGGTAGTCACTAAAAAGTTATTAACAAATCATAATAAATATTTTTTTCCAAATTACCTTCTTATTGATTCAAAATTAGGCATTTTATAGCCAAAAAAACAACAAAAATTGTGTTACCCGATGTACGGTACAACCGATCCGCACCAAAACTTATAGCAAGTTATAATAGATCATAATTAATATTTTTTTCAAATTTTGTATCTATTGGTCAAAAACTGAAAATTTTATAGCCAAAACAAAAACGAAAATAGCTGAACCAGAAGCACTGTAGGCTCGATCCACATCAAAATTCATTACACGTTATAATAAATCGCAGTAAACATTTCTTCCAAATTTCGTAGCTATTGGTCGAAAATTGAAAATTTTATAGCTAAGAGAAAAACGAAAATAGCCATTCCAGAAGTACCATACAGTCGATCCTCTCAGCAAAATCAATAGGTCAGGTTTTTGGCTTAGTACTAATATTCGTTTCAAATTTTGTGACAATTGGATAAAAATTGTGACCTGTACCGGGGTAACAAGAAATTGGCTTCTGTATATATGAATTTGCGTTATTAGAGCCAAAATTTTGCTTGAGTTTTGAAACGAAAAATGTACCAACCCCCACCTCCAATAAGAGTGTGCAGGATTTGTAAAAAAAAAACGAGATTCAAATTCTTTCAAGAGGCTGAAAAGGATTTCTAATTTGTGATTCGTATCACTTTGCTAAGCACTTGTGATTCGAATCATTTTTTTGAGGAATCTACCCACTCTTGCTCTCAGATTGTTCCATGACACCAAGATTAATAAGAGTATTTTAAAAAGAAAACCTACTTAAAAATCATCTGCAATGTATGCTCAACTATGCTAGAAATGTAAATTGTGTAAATTTTTACATGCTTTGGTTCAGATAAGTTGTGACAAAATTTCAAGAAAGTACTATAGCACAAAATAATTAAAAAACAAAGATATTATGCTCCAAATTGGCACATTCTGTTCGTTGGTATAGTTAAACAGACACTGAATACATTGCCCGTTAATATGTTCGTTGGGAAAAAGAAGCGTACTCTCGGCAAGATTTGTGGGTGATGATGGCTGGGTTTAAAGCAAAATTATGAGAACAGCCTAATTTTTAGAGAAAAATTGCCAGGAAAACAACTTTTAATCGAAACTTCTCCACTTGTGATGAACTATTCTTGATACATTTCTCCGGGTGGTTTTCGTCCTCCAGAAAATTTAGCCCAAGAGGTGGAGTTACGATTTCCAATATATCGGTCCGAGGACCATTATCAATAATTTAAACCAAAAACCGCTCATCAAAATATTTTTACAAAATACCATTTTAAATGTAATTTGCTTAAACTAAAACATGGAATGAGTACATTATGTTTGTGCAAACGACTGTACCGTTCCCACTACAGACATTCATAATTCCCATAAATGTATGATTGTAAGTACGTATAATGTGTATATTCATTGAAATAAATCACTAATTCCTCAATTTCTTCGAGGAGAACGTCTGTCTGACCCGCGTTTTAGCTCTTATTCTCCAATGCAGCCCTTGCTACAGATAATTGGGGAACCCTCATAGCTTAGCACCTGGAAGAGAGGTCGTGGATTGAGGATTGGAAGATACCACCACCGGTCTCCAGGCATAAATGGCAAAAATATTCATATCACATTCACAATCGACTATAGTGGGGGCGGAGGTGTCCAAGTAATCCGACCTATATGGGGTGTGCAATACTTCGGATTGGCACAATTTCACTGTTGTAGCCATCATCAGACCAAATAAACCTACACAGAAAATGTTAGTTAATTCGCCAAATTTCAAATTAAACCCCATACTTCCATTCGAATAACATTGGTGCACGTGAAAAAACATAACAAAGAAACAAGGAATGAAAATTTGAACTTGATAAACCAACATCGATTTTGCATAAAACAACATCGAATAATAAATACTGATCGCCGGTTTGATTCGTAAGTGGTTTAAAATAAAGACAGGTTTAAAATATCATCACAGGATTTGATTTCATCAACTCGAAAAAAAAAAAAAAATTACGAGCATATTATACACTAAGTGGGGAACAAAAAGTGCATCTCGTAAGAAATTCTCCCTATCGAATAATTTACGATTTAGTTTTTTTGGAGGGCCTGAAAAGCAATCCTGAAAGAAAATTCCAAGGCATATTACTCACAGAGAAACGCTGATCTCCTTCTTTGTTTTGCACAGAAAAAATTAAACCGCAAGTATTCACACAAAGCTACCGGTTTTAGGCTACACCACTGTTAGTGTAATATTTCTCCTTCAAAACGTGGTCCATGCAACCCAAATTGCTTCTAATTTTTCCACCATGTCATGGCCACGCCCACGAGTCCTGTGCGCACTAGCGATGCGCAGAGGACTCGACATGACTGTAGATACTGGGCTGAGGCGACGCTAAGAGTTGTTCCACAACCAGGCGCGAGCTAAGGTGTATGACAACGAACATATTTTATTCGTTCTTGTGACGTTAAACCAATATAATAAGTAAACTCCTCCACTACATGGTAGCAGGAGCACAGTGTTTTTCACTGGACCTCGAATTTAATAATTCGTTTTCATCGAAATTTGATTTCGCAAAATCGAAATTTAATTTCGCAAATTGAAATTTAATTTCTGAAATTCGAAATGTCATTTCGAACATCGAAATCTAATTTCGGAAATCAAAAATTAATTTCGTATCCAACCGCGAAAAACGGAAATATTAATTTTTTGCAGCCCAACACACAGTTTGACCTGAACTGAAATAATAATCGCTTCCACTCTGAAATAACTCTCATCTGAACGCCACGTAATTAACAGCCTCAATAAGAATTAGCCTGACAGTTATACTCAGACCTAAACAATTCAACTTATTAGAGACTGAAACTCAATAATAATTCACTATACCCCGTATAGTAATACATTTACTAATTGTCAATTAGCCTAAAAATGACTCTCGTAATCACCGCTTCTAAATAGCTGATGGAAAAATAACTTACAATTATTTTTCCGCCACCCCCAGCGCCATTTATTACGTAAATTATTCGAAAAAATTAAAAACATCGAATTCCTAAATTCGTCCTAAAAATATTTAGACTGTAAGAAATACAGAAACATCGCTAAATGTTAGCGCATCTGTGTCTCTGTCCTTCAAAACAGAACAAAACGAGAGAGATAGAGAAAAAATATAGGAATATCCCTATCTCTCTCGCACTTATACGTTTGTAAAAACAGTCCTTAATAAAGACACAAATGGCATATACTTCGATCAAAATTCTTCAAAAATACGACGATCGTGAGGAAAACAAAAGACTTAGTTCACCCAATTGGCTTTCACCAGCCGCTGGACGATTGAACATCGTATGAGTTTTTTGTGTGAACTCACACACATACGCAAAAAAGGATCATAATCCTTTACGCAATTACACACACAAACATAATTTGTGCATTGCGCTGCAACAGCAGCGATTGTGGAAACAATAACCCAGGCATGCGCTATCTCACCCCGACAACAACGTGTTCATCACGACGTACCTCTGATGTACGAAAAGATAGATGAACATCTTCACTTGTTGTCCGATTGCGTTAAAGATCATTGTGTGCTTCATTATTAATTGCATTTTGCAACATAATTAATTGTTTTTTACAGTAATTTGTTACTATTTCCGTAATTATTTACGCATTTTACTCTACATTCCCCCCCGGAGTGTAGTGGCGAAGTTTCCGCAAGGTGCAGCCAATTATTCAAAGGAAAACCGTAAGTACACTAACGCCTCATTATAACCTTTAGCAAATTTTCTAAAGTGTCGCCATATTTGAAATATGCATTCGTAACCGATTGTTACGAGACTAAATCATAGTTATTCGGACTGAAAGTAATTTATTCATATTGTGCATTAATATAATTTATTATAAAGTCAATATCCAGTCCGCCATTTTACTAGCCTAAGATCGCTTATCGATCTTAGTGGAAAAAGTTTAGTCACATGTGCGTAATCTAGTTACGAATCAAAATCGGTTTGTCGCCCCGGGCTCACGCCAAAATTATTTTTGGAACAAGACCCTGAAGACCAAACTGATTTTGAAAACCATCCTCTTTTCGCTAAACATCGAAAATAACCTTTTTGCCCACGGGTCATGCCCAATTTTTCATTTCTCTCAATAGACTTGGAAAAATTATTATCAAAAAGTAATCATCCTTTCACAAAAACCAAAAATGACCTTTATACCCACGGGTCATGCCCTATTTTCTCATGTCTTGATAAGATTTGAAAATAAATTATTTTATCATTTATGTAAAAATCGAAAAGACCTTTTCGCCTACGGGTCACGCCCAATTTTTCATTTGTCTAAAAAACTTTGAAAAATTTTGGAAAAGCGATTTTTTTGAAATCGATAAAGTCACGTAAAAAGCAATTTACGATCTCTATTTCCCATATCGAAAAACTGAAATGCATAATACATGGTAAAAATTTGTAACACCAGTTACGTCCTTTCTCTAGGCAAAAATACGGCGTGCGTTTATAAAAACGAACCACTGTAGAACCAATAAACAAACTGTGTCATTGACCTTCATTCAAATGTAGGTTAATACAAACGAATTCAAAAATCGTTTCTTATTCGATTTCTATCTACCCTTTTCGATCAATAGGCATAATACCTAAAAGCGAAATAAGATAAATAATTTATTTATATTTCTATTTTCTTGCATCTCGTTTTATCCTGTTCTTAGAACATGAACCATAAAGAAAACGCAAACACGTCACGTGGCGACGAAATTGACATCCTCCTCGACCCAGAAACTTTGTTGATGGAGGAGGAGGAGACAACTGAAACATCAATGTCCCGCCAAAAGGATGCAACCCCAGTACCACAACCCCGCTGGGTCAATGAGATTGAAGAAGAGGATCTGCGCAGAGTGGCGGCAACATTGCCGAGCACACAACCTTCACCGGGACACACAGTCAGCCCTGTACCAATGGACGTCCAGCAGAGAAGCCGCGCATCCACACAAGCAACCAGTGACGACACTGATAGTGAGGATGAACGACAACAGTTCATTGTCGTACTAGAAGATGCAGAAGAGTACGCTCAATCTCTCGAACAAAAAATAGAGACACCAAACGTACAAGAGTACGAGTTAAATGCATTGTCCAACAAAGACAATGCAATAATCGAGGCAACAGTAAAAGACCTCAAATACGTACCTAGAGGCCTCGCAAGAGAGAACTTGTGCAGGGCCAGACAGGTGAAACGAAAGCTGTTGGTACTTCAATCAACAATAAAATCGAAAGTACAACAACATCAACTTCAGCAACCAGCACCCGTACCAATGGTACGTTATGACGCTGATGAGCAGCGCCGACAAGAAGAACAGGCCTGCTGGGATGAGAGGGCCTTTGAATTAGCCAGGGAGCTTGGGGATGCTCTGCGTAAGGTAGCCAACGCTCGCAAAGCATTGACTGCCTCGCAGAAAAAAGTCTGCGAGCTCTCTGCCCTAGTTCAGGAGGACCTCGGCGTATAGGCAGCCAAATTTATTCATCAGTACCTCCCAGATACAAAGAAAGCCACCGAACAAGAATGTTCGCCGCCACCACCACCGGTTCCGGAACAACGGACCCCGGCAAGGAGTGAACAAGGCCAGCCCGGAATGGTCACAGGTAATGAAAATTCAATTTCAACTGAAAATGTAACATTTCCCGAAATTAATGAGGGAGAACCAAGCCCGAAAAGGCTCTGTTCCCACCAACCCTCTTTATCCCAAATTCATTCTCAAACACCCGACACGTCATGTCGTGAACTATCACAAAACCCAATAGAAAATGAAACACCCCTAGCAGTAGCGATGGACTCAAACACCATCGAAAAACCACCACCCGAAAATTATATTTCAAAATGCTGGGAACATGATCCAAAAGATCAAGTTGATGCAGGGTTTGTAAATCTCAAACCTCCTAAATTTTATTTAGAATCGACTTAGAAATGATCGAACCTATTGAAAACGATAGACCCGCAGAAGTGGTACATTACCTACCACACAAGGGTATCTACGATCCAACAAAAAGCACTCCGCTCAGAGTAGTTTTTGATAGATCAGCCAAAACCAAAATATCTAACTTGTCCTTAAATGACTGCATACATAAAGGAAAAGTACTGTTAGCTGATCTAATAGCAATGCTTGTAAGTTTTTGTAAGAACCCTTACGCAATAATCGCTGATATTAAAAAGGCGTTTCATCAAATTGGATTGCACCCAGATGACAGAGATGTCACACGTTTCCTATGGATTAAAAATCCTGACAATCCCATGACCAATAACAATCTAGTAACATTTCAATTCAGTCGCGTTCCTTTCGGAATCATAACAGCACCATTCTTACTCGCAGCATTGCTATTACATAACTTCCGATTGGTCGACATGGAGTTCCATGACAAGTTCTTAGAACAATTTTACGTTGATAATTTAATCGTTTCCGTACCAACGTACGAAGAAGCAGAAGAATTATACATAAAATCGAATAAATTATTCAATGATATCTTCATGGAACTCGCCCAATGGGGCACCAATTGTAAACAGTTAAGAAAAGATTTCAACCCACAACACGCATTAAGCAACCCAATCATCAAAGTGCTTGGCCTGTATTGGGATATGGACCATGATGTACTTTACATGCCCAAACCAAAACCGTTTACGTCTCCATGGATAAAACACACATTCCTTAGGGTACTATCATCATTCTATGACCCTTTAGGTTGGTTTGCACCAGCATTCGTTCCATCAAGAACGTTCATGAAAGTACTCTGGTCCAAGGGATTGAAATGGGACGAAAAAATCCCAGACGATCTCGAACCAACAGCTACTGAGATAATTACTGATCTCAGCAACAGCCTCAACTATTGTATACCTAGACAATTCTACCTAGGAACTTATGACCCGAATACCTGTCAACTACACGTATTCGTAGACGCATCACAAATAGCTTACTCCATGGCAATATACATCAGATTTAGCAACACTAAATCAAATTGCCATGCAGTTAGATTTGTAACAGGAAAATCACGTGTAACGCCTATGCGACCGATCACAATTCCTAAACTCGAATTGATAGCAGCACTCATAGGTGCACGTGGACTACGTTCCCTATGTAAACCACTCGGTTTACAGACCACACCAACATTCTTATGGTCTGATAGCAAATCTGTTCTCACATGGCTATTAGAAAAAAAAGTCCACCCACAATTCGTAAAAAATAGAGTAGACGAAATAAAAAGTATAAAACCTGTCGAATATCGATATGTCCCATCAACGGACAACCCAGCTGAATTGGCTCACGTGGTTCCTCTATCCACAAACTTTCCAAATCACTCTGGTGGTCTGCCCCAACTTGGCTATCCCAAGATGAAAAATCTTGGCCAGAAACCGATTTGAATATAATCGAAAGCCTACCAGACGAACCGACCAAAATAGATACGCCTGTATTTCACACAATGAAAGAAGTATTATCTTCCACTTCTAAATAATCAACGTCAATAACACTTGACGATGAATCAATTTTTGACAAACGTCATCCTGCAAAATACTTAAGGCTGATGAAATTGGCAAAAAGATTCATCCCACACTTCTTCATTAGTCCAAATACAGATCAATGTGAAGTCACACTACCAGAACCTGAGGTTCTGTCTCAACAGTGGATAGCTGATCCACCAAACCAAAGTCAGCCACTTGATTTGACAATCACCAAATCATGCTATATTCCGAAAGATGAAATACCTTTCGAAAGTTTCATACATCCACCATTGAACACTCCGTTCAACATAGATATCACCAAATTCAACACTTTATCTTAACCCGTACGTACATTCCTACAATGTATAGAAGCTGTACGACGATTTAGTAAACAACGAATAAGAAGGAAAAGATTAATTTCACCTTATGCATCGTTAGATTTCATATTTCATTTTGCTCTACTCTGCTTCATCAGAGCTGATCAAAAGAAATACTTCGGAAAACTATTCGAAGTATTAGAAAAATGAAATCACCCTCCGTACGTCTTGTACAAAAAATTACACATCCTGATTGATCCATCTGAGATATTAAGTATAATAAATTATCTACCCGATATCAAGTATGTAAGATACATGCTATCACCAATCCTGATGCATCATAAGTCTCACTTAACAAAATTAATTCTGATGCATACACATCTGAAAAACGTACACTCTGGTACGAAATTTACCATAGCCGACTTTAGAAGACTCTATTTTGTGCCAAAGTCACTAAAAGTGTTACCTCAAATTCTAAAGAAGTCGTGCACACTATGTAAAAAAGCTGAAACAAGACCGTTTAAACAACCAACTTTTTCAGCACTACCAGACTTTTGTCTGGTACCGTTCGTAAATCCATTCACTTACAAAGGTGTGGACATCTTTGGCCCATTTATGGTATTTGACAAATACCTGCCAAAATCGAAAGCACAGTTGGCAACACCAACTACACCACCCATTAAAAATTGGGTGTTGATCTTTACGTGCCTGTCCACCAGAGCAGTACACCTACTCTCAGTGTCAAACTTGACAACTGAGGACATTTGGACAGCGTTCTTAACATTTTTTGCAGACAAAGGCATGCCCAAAGTTATCCTATCCGATAATGCAGCACAATTCCACTTAATTGCAACGTACTTACCAGAGTACTGGAAAACGTTCACTGAAGAACGAAAAATAAAACCTAGCTTGGATGAAAGAGGCATTAAATGGCACTTCATCCCAGCTAAAGCACCATGGTATGGTAAAGTTTATGAATACAAACAATGGTCAACAGAAGGCCACTATGCCCATCTCCGGATGAGCTAGACCAGTTGATATTAACACCCGCACATTTCATGCAGGCCAACTTAGGCCACCTAAGCAATCCGATTAATGAATCAAATAAAGATCCAACTCCTACAGCAAAACAGCTTATGGACATTTGGAAACTCGACCAAGACTACCTAACAAACGTTTGGTTAACTTGGAAGAGACAATATCTCTTATACCTAAGAGATAGACCACCAACTGCGTTCTCAAATCCAGGGCGCACGGTACCATTTGTACCGAAAGTAAACGATATAGTACACGTTTTGGACTACACATCCAAACCTGGGGTTTACAAACTTGCAAAAATCATTGATTTAGAGAAATCTCGTGACGGACAAATCCGTCACACAAAAGTAGAATTCTCAAGGAAGCAAACATCTACAAGACCTCTGAAGTTCTTGGCTCTGTTGGAGTTAGAGGACAGAAATGTAGAAAAACTCGATACATAGTATCGTACCTCCGATAGACCCCCTGATTATGACAAAAATAGACTGGTCTGACAAACCAAATTACTGACTTTAGGGTACGCCATAATTGGACATTATACTCCTAAAAACGGTATAACTACGATTTTTTGGCACCCACTATTACTGTCATGTGCTTTATAAAAGGTTACGGGTAATAGGTGGCAGAGTGCACTACTAAACTTAGCATCGTTGATGTTTATACGACTCGCTAACTCCCAAATATTCCTTTACAGAATCTGTGATCTACAGCCAATAACTCGTCCCATCCTCTCAGCTGCAGCATCCGGTGATTGGAACGAACTTTCGTTGAAAGTTTCATCTTCTGTCAAATTTTGTTACGTCGTAACGTCAGAAAAAAGAAGAAAAGTTTTTGTTCCTACTTTATTCGTAATTTTCTGTAAATAACTATTTTCTCATGTTTATATTGTTTCTGTTATGTTTATTGTTCTTTATATAATAAAATAACATTTCATATAACATGTATGTTTAATCTTTATTCTAGATTTTAGGGGAATCTTCGGAGGTGGCCACCGATGGCCACCCAGGAACACCGCCCCCAGTGTCATGACTACGCCCACGAGTCCTGTGCGCACGAGCGATGCGCAGAGGACTCGACATGACTGTAGATACTGGGCTGAGGCGACCCTAAGAGTTGTTCCACAACCAGGCGAGGTAAGGTGTGTGACAACGAACATATTTTATTCATCCTTGTGACGTTAAACCAATATAATAAGTAAACTCCTTCATTACACACCAATCTCATTAATCCTTCTCCGCTGCTCGAAGGTAAAATATCGGCATAACATCACCTTCTGGTAGAGCCAAAAAACCAAAGAATACAAGGAACAAAAACGCAAGCCTGGTGGGAATAATCTATTTACAAATTTCCATAATTGATGTCGCGGTGTAGTGAAATGTCTTGAAATTAGATTCATTTGTAACACATAAAACATCGACGAATGAGGGTGCGTCCGACTGAGTTATCAAAATGATCTCGTAAATAACAACGTAGGTGCTTCAAGTTTTAATAAATATGAAAAAGGAAGGAAGAAATACCACTGTTTGGAATTTTTACAACTGATAATATCAGAAGATCTGAACCAATAACCCGCTGAAAAATTACTCCTATTTCAATTAAATACGGTTGAAAAGTAAGAAAAAGCAGAAAAAAAAATGTATATAGGGTGAACACCAAGTAGGGTACTACCTACGTAAAACTTGACAGATCAGAATTTTGTAATACTTACAACACATTATCTTCTCATTAAAAAGAATGCCACACACCTGGCCGACATAAATGATCTATTTTGAAAATTCACGTCACCTTACAACGTTACATTTCAACTGAACTGTTTGACAACAGCAACTGCACTAACGAGATATACCTAATGCTGTTTGATTATCGATTAGACATCGTTTTTCTAAAAGTTTTAGGAAGCGATTATGTTTTTATTGAAGATAGATACTGGAATGAATATAAACAAATCTCCCCCACTGGAATATAAAATGAAAACCGTTTTCAACAATAACTTACTTCTGTTTCTGATGTCAGTCCAAAATCACAAAAATTTTATTTTACATTTGACTAATCTAGACGATTTGCCTCAATGTACCACACGAGTTAATCCATTTTTGGCTGCAGACACGATTAGTTTGAGGTAATATCGTATGACTGAGGAAAAAAATGAAGAAATAGTATCATCTAATTCTGGCAACCCTCCTTCGACTCTCATCCACCAGAACCAGGTTCTCGCAAGCAGATACTTCGGGGGTTTATTCCTTCCAACAAATATAGCAGGCTAGGTGTATTACCGAAATTCAATTTCGAACAATTAATGCCTTAAATTACTAAAAGACTGCCCAAATCAGTAAGCTTATATATCAAAATTTCACAGTGAACAATAACTTCATAGGAAAATAACTTAATTTGGAAAATTGATGGCACTTTTATTTTTTGTCTCAGATAGGGGTTAAAAACCTTTCAAAATTCTAGATGCGCTTACATAGAACCACAGAAAATTCGGATTTTTCCTACTTTATGATCAAACATTTTTATCATTAACAAACTTTAATATTATAGTAATTTGATTTTTGTTCCTATTAACTTAATACAGTTCATATTTGTTCCCCAATAAACGACTGTTAATTCAAGGTCTTAATTGATTTAGGTAATGTTTCAAGAAGGAAGCAATAAATAAGTGTACCTTATACCTTTTGAACACTTGCTCTTATACCTAACCTTCAAGTGTCAAAATCTCACAATTAGAGGAAAATCTCGTATTTTTTAATGGAATTTGTTCCCTCCAAATTATGTTTTGACAAGACCCACTATTTATTGAATAAAAATTGTTGTCGAGGAAGAATCCATTTACCTAAAATTTTCTTTTGCATCGACTTAAATTAATTTTCACAGCTTTAAAGGTTAGGAAACACTTTCTTCAACAGCCATTCTGATTAGGTTTGAGCTCAAAGGCCCCAAAGGGCTGACAAATATTCTTCTCAATGATGTTAAACAAACTACACACGAACATTTGTATGTTTGTACCTGTACGTACATACAAGTACGACATTGCACAGGCTGTGGTCAATTACCCAATAACAATCTCAGTGATGTCACAGCCTGATACCAAACACATCGCATAATTTCTTATCACCTCAAAGGAGGCAGGAAATGACGCTAGAGATGACACATTATCATACGTATATGTACGTATGTGTGACTGTGTGCGTGTGCCAAATCCTGTATATAAACTCTCAAAACTGGCTACAAAATCGCCAATGTTTGTCGATTTGGCTCTCCCATACTTATAGTATGAAGTGGCTGAACACGCTTAAATTCTGTTGAATTTACCTTCTGATGAGAATATCTTCCTCACGACAAGGTATTCCACAGTGAGCTTTGGTTGATCCAGGAAAGGAATTCCAGATAAGTTGACAGTATTTTTTAAATAGATAAGGGGTATCGTTATCAAAACTCTCTTCGTTTCCTTACTCAAGAAAAAAGTACAAGTAATTAGGAACAATAGCCCAATGTACTTTGTAATGTAAAGGTATAGCTGCGTAGAAGTTGGCAACGAGCATGTACCTGGTGTGTACTAAAGATGTTTTGCTACAGTTCACTAATTTAGAATACTTAATTATGATAAAAGTCAACCGTTAAATTCACGAAGATGCAAGCAGTTTGAAGTACATCATGTGGTATACCGTGGTTGCCTATTTAGCGCCGACATGTCTAAACAAAAATTGTTGTTCTGTACTGGTCCAGTATATTATATAGTCAAAGAAGAACCCCAAAGAACATTTATTATCCCTAATTTACGAAAATAATATTCAGAAAGCTTTAAAAAATAGAAAAATTATTGGCTGTACTGTACCATGAATTAAAAATGTGGTCTATTCGCTCAAGTCTTTTTCATCCATATAAAATGGCATTCATTACAAAGGTGATAATCTGATCAAATTTGTCCAAAAATTCATTTCGAGACCTTTCCGACATCAAAAATACAGGCCACATGTCAAAAATTTTGGTTCACCTATCGAAAATGTTCAATAGGACACACGACATAAAATTTCAGCATCATTCGTTGTTTATGGAAGGGAAAAAAAGGAAGAACGAAGAAAAACCTGACACGTATTTATAAATAATTAATTATTTCGTAAAAATTATTCCAACTGTAGGAATTACTAACTTTGAATTTATCATTAAAATATTCTGCAAGAATAAATCTATTTGATGCATTAATTAAGGAGATGGGAGAAAAGATGGTCGACACACAAAATATGGCAGACATGGTTATGTAATCGTACCGGAATGTCAGCATGTTATTCGGCATTAAAATCGCATGTTCGGTGCATTCATTATTTGTTAATATTAGAATCTAATCTAGTAACAAGAAAATATTGCATAATGAGGATAAATTATCCGCACCAGAAGCTTTGCAGTGAATAGATCCCAATTTTAAATTGCAGAAGTAAGTCAATTTACAGATTAGTACTCATAATTAACGGTTATCATTCTCCAAAATAATCCACCGACGACTTTTCCCATATTTTATCATTTAGTCGACTCTTTTTCATATACTTAAGATTTCTACTGGAATTTTCAGATGAACAAAATTTCTTGGCACCTTACAAAAATTAAAATTGAAAAAAAAAAAAAAAAAAAAAAAAACCTATTAAAATCAAAGTTATAAATCAAAATCTCGTAAATGGATTTACGCCTTTTTTCAAGTACATTCCATGATAAACAAAAAATACTCTACCGCCTAAAACAACTATGACGTTTTTTTTAGTAACGAAGACGACTTCTTTGAATGGCTTCCATGCAATAAAATGAATAAAATCAATCGAGAAATAGGTTTCGAAGGACCCATTTCAGTTCACATCCTGCTTTGTTAAATTCAAATTACGCAACTTTTGAACTGTTCAGTTTCCTCCATTTTTCCATCGCGGAATCGAATAATTCAACGAATCGGCTTTACACCGAAGACCAGAAAAAACCTGTAAATTTTTTTCACCACGTGAATCAAAGACAAGCGACTATTAATTAAAATTCACTCAACCCAGTAGTGCGACTTCAACTCATACTGAGCATATAATGTGAAGTTCAAAACTTTACGATGAAGACCGTCAGTCGAGCCAACAGCAAAAAACATTATTTCTCTCTCGAATTTTCAACAGTAAAAGTTTTCAAAAATCTTGCGCTGATGAAATCCACTCGAATTCGTATAAAATTAGTCTCTCTTGAAAATTACTCATAAAATTCAAGCTTAGGAGCCATTTGGCTCATTCGTATGGGATTGCAGTCAATTCCGTTACTATTTAATCGAGCCAACAATAAATCAAACCCTGAAAAGTCAATTGAGACATCCGTAAAATTAAACCTATATGTAAGGAAAGGTTTCTCAAAAGCAAATTCATCCGAAAATAGTCGCTAATTTAGACTAAATGATAGAGTAATACTAATAATAATCAACACAGTAGTGTGACTCGAACTTCGAACAACCGTCATTTCCAGAAGAGGCCACCGAGAGAAATACAACCCAGCTAGTTACTGCCCGATAGGAAAACTAAACAAACCTAAGCATGCCACAAAAATCTAAACCTTTGTCTATACTATAATTACCATTTTCATGTTCTGCCAAACTTCAGCTCCTTAGAAGTGTCAAATTTAGCAAAAAAGTCTTCTCGTGTTTTATTATCCGACACCGCAGTATAAAGTCAAACTTTAAACTGAACTAAAATTGCTTTAAAAAGAGGTAATTCAAGAACTCAACAATTTAAAAAAAAAACATAACTATTGTTTTCAACACTAATAACAGGTTTGACGAAAGTCGTCACCATCATCATCATCATCATCTGAACCACATACAACACATTAATTTCGGTACCATTTACGGCAATTTCTGCATACGAACAAATTATCTTTTTTACAGTTCAGTTTGCAACAGATTTGTAAACTGAGCAAAACCAAGAGCCAATATTGACTGAAAACATCCAAGAAAATCATAAAAATATAACAAATGTTATAAAAGTCCACTGAAGCGGTGAGTGAAGCCGAATATTTTACTTTGTACGTCTCTCTTGATTCTCATCGGCCTTATTACCCAACGTCAGGCACGTAGGAACGTTTTTCCTTTTGGGGGAGGTACAAGTTGAAAAATCAAAAAACCAATAAATTTGAAATATCTTCTCAACAAGGAAAAAACTGGGATGGGGCGACAGGTACTTATAACCCTCCTTCTCAACCATTGAAAGTATTTTGAAAAACTCTAGCGCAGAGATACTTCGCTAGAAAACCTAGTTTGCCAATTTCCAATGACAATATGGAAAAAAAAAATGAAAAACTGAAAAAAAAAATTAAATTAATGTAATGCAAAAACGACGCTCGTAACCCCTTGCGCCACAAATAAAATCATTTTGGTAATTTTATCGAAATCGTGAACCAAAATTCTTTTCCAGTTTCCTAGAAAACTACTAAACAAATAGACATCAAACTTCTGTCAGACTTGCATCTATCATGAAAATTTCATAATGATCGCTTTAGCAATTTCTTCAAAATTCTGGAAGAACTACTGTTCCAGCAATTTTTTCATTTCCAGTTATCTCGGAAACTATGGAAACGAACTTCTATCAGACTTGCTATTTGACTTGCACTAACATAAGGAAAATCTACCACGGGGCCACAATGAGATCATCCTCAAGGTATCATTTAAAAAAAAGTTCATGAAAATCGGTTCTAAGCAGGGCTTTCAAGCTGAATAAATAAAGCTTAAGCCGTCGGCTTTTGACTTGCTCTTCAGAAAATACAGCTTCGGTTTGAATTTATGAATATACGAGTAGTTTAGTAATCAAAAGAAAAATTAATAAAATTGCGATGTGGTAGAGTGAAAAAAAATCAGTATCAGTGGCTGAAGCTGATTACAATTAATGTGATAACATTTTCATATTATTTGACTTTAATCCATGGATGGATTCTACTTGATTCACCGACCGATTTTCTTCCAGTAAATATTTTAGCTACTTAATATACTGATAAAAATTCGATTTCGATGTTAAATGGGAAATACATGTAAATAAATATCGATCTGGTTTATAAAAATTCGATATATAAAAAAATCTATATTTTTCGATGTTAAATGGAAAATACATGTAAACCAATATCGATATTTTATCGATGTGTGAGAAAAAATAGGAAAATAAAGAAACATCGAATTCGAAAACAGATCCCATATAGAAAATAAAAATGTTATCACATTAAAAAAACCAAAAGTGGAAGAAAAAATATGGCTTTCAGCTAGCTTTCACCTTGAAAAAAATAAAGCTTAGGCTTACAGCTTAGAGCTAAGAATACTAAAAATACAGCTTTTAGATTTCAGTTAGCTTGACAGCCCTGTTTCTAAGAGTGAGAAGTTATATTCAACAAAAAATGTAAAAAATTAGCCACATATAAATTAAATTGTTAAGGAACATCTTTTTTTTTTTTTGGAAGTTGGTTAAAAATATGAAATTTCTTATTTTTCAAGTCTCATGAAAAATTTTGAAACATATATTACCTGATATGCAAACAATCGTTTTATTTATTAATAATATTTTTATTTCTTTTGGGGAGGGGTACGTGATACTTTTTAACCACCACTTTCGATTGGGAGGATAAATTGTACCCTTGTACCCCCATCCCCCGGTTCCTACGCCATTTCCCAACGTCATAAGATTCGTTTTCAAATAGGTAATAATGAAATGCGCTGAAATAAAATTTGAATATTCTAAAACAGTACTGAATTTATACCTTTGTGTGTGCAGATCACAAATTGAGCAATATTTTTTTCAGTGAAAATTTTTTTTACATTCGTTTATTCTGTCAAAATTATAATAACAAAACGAAAAGAAACATAAGAACCACGCAAAAATGACGACAAAATTTCACTCGATAGCACGAAATTTTGCAGAAATAAAAACGAAATAAAAAAGCGAGAGAAAAATACGAACGACTCTAAACGACGCGGAGGGCAAATAAAATAATAATAAATTTTATTAAAAAAAAAAAAAAAAAAAAAAAAAAAAAAAAAAAAAAAAAACCTACTGCTTTGACCTGAATGAGCACAGCTCTCATTGATGGATATGCCCAACATTTATGACAGTAATTTTTTCGATATTTAAATTCTCATTTTCTTCAACTACAGTCTTCATAGTTTTCTAATTTTCAAATATGAATAGTCTACAGGACATTCTCCGAATGGTCAGCAATATTTTGTGCCTACTTTCATTGAAATCAATAAAAGTGAGACACTTGTTCTGAGCGAACGAAATTCCGTTAGTTCCGGAGATGAGACCTACCAAACATATAACCTCGCAATCGGTAACAAAGGGTATACGCACCGGGTAAAGCAAAAATTAAAAACCCCCTTTGACGATTTTATAAACAGATTGAGTTATATAAAATTAAAAATAAATTTGCAAAGTTGTTAATTGGTCACATGAACGTACAGAGTCACGCATCATAATTTTTTCAAAATCGCGTATCTATACTTACAAATATAAAATATCGCATAAAAATAATCCAACCAAGGTAAAGAAAAGGAAAAAAATTATACACGTAAATCAATTTTTAACGATTTAGTTTACTGTCGTCGATCATCGACAAATTCCGAGTCAATTAATGAGCAGAGATGATCGTAATACGAGATCTGCACTCGCGTGTGAAATAAGTAATGTCAACATCGACCCAAAGGATACAGATGGCGTACCAAAAGAAATGATAACGACGACTACAGAATGTAATAAAAATAAACGTCACTAATTTGTAATTAAATATAATCGGACGGAATTCTACTCTATGCCATAAAAAAAAAAAAAAAAAAAAAAAAAAAAAAATGGAGAAGAAGAAAACATAAACCCTGTTTTTTTGTACATTGGCATTATAAATATTTGCATTCTAGCATTTAAAAAATAAAACATAAATAAAAAATATTATGGTTCACGCAGGCGATAAAACTGCGGTATTAAATGTCAGCTGGCGTTCGCGCAGATTAACAGATCAATAATGGTTCGCAGAGTTCTGCTATACTTCTGCGGTGTCTGTTGGTAATTTGTACCGCGCTAAATTCACAAATTGTTGAATTTTATTACAAAATGGGACGTCTGCTGACTTTTTTCTGCTTACCCCCATACCTACCAATAAGTCACAAAGAGAGAGAGAGAGAGAGAGAGAGAGAGAGAGAGAGAGTGAGAGAGAGAATTCTGTAATAATGTATTAGAGACTAGTGATTCGGATCGAAGATCGATCATGAAAGATTGGTATCAGTGGTGGCGATTGATCCAAACATTTATCTCTGCGCAGGCTTCATCGATCACGATAGATCAGCTTCCAACCTGATGATGGAAATGCGATTATGTTTACTTTTCAATAGGGTCGTTCGATCGATAAGGCATGAAATTCGGTATTCGAATTTTTTTTTCTCGAAAACTGGTCGTTCGAATCGAAAAAGTGCAACACTTGAACTTTCTTTCGATAGAACTGTTTCGAAATCGAGATTCGAACTGCTCGATTCAAAAAAATAAAATTAGCTACCCGATACTATTGGCTAAGAGTAACGTGCTTAGGTGTTAATCATTCGAATAATTTTAGACTATCGAACGATGCGTGCACGAAATTCATGAAATTAAATTAAATTAAATTAAATTAAATTAAAAAAAAAAAAAAAAATCACAATTGAAACTACAGCCCCAACATACGTTGGTTTGATTTTCAAAACCCAACCAGAAAATTAAAAGAAAAGACGTAACAAAAAAAATTGGAAGTTGAAAAATCGATAAAAAAGATTATTAGATTCGTACGAATTTGTATTGTCAAGTTATAAATTACCAGAAAACTTGACTATAGTGAAATGTATGCAAGTTAATAAAAGTTAATAAGCGATGGCTTGGCAAATAAAATAACAGCAAGCCTGCTTTACACTCAGTTTCTTTGATTCAAGTTGGAATTTATCTATCGTTCAAAATTTGCACATATCACCCCTACGCACGAACCATCGAGCAGACTGAAACCTTTGGTAAAACGTTAGAATATAAAATATTGCGGTAATTAAATCATTCGCCAATAAATTTTTCGAACACTGCAATTCCACCAATATTTCTATTTCCCTTTTTGGTCCTCTAATTTTACAAAATACTTTTCCTTTTCCATTGTGGGGACATTACTCGTATGAGGTAACAGGGGCTCGCACCCCTCGACAACAGTCGCCGCCCAAAGGCTGGCAATAATCGTCTCTATGACATTAAACGAAATTACACTGGTGCGTTTGTATGTTCGTACTTGTACGTACGTACAGGTAAGATACATTGCACGGGCCAAGATCAATTACCTGATAACGATCTCGGTAATGTCACGACCCGGTACCAAACGCACTGCGTCGTTTCTTATCACCTCAACGGAGACAAGAAATGACGTAACGCATGACATAATTACGTACATATACGTATGCATGTGTGTCTGTGTGCGTGTACCAAATCCTGTATATAAACTCTCAGAACCGGCTCAAAAATCGCCAGTGTTTGCCGAGGATTTGGCTCTCCCATACTTAATCGTATGAAGTGGCAGAACACGCAAATACTGTTGAAGACCTTCAAGTGTGAATATCTCTCACGACAAGGTATTCCACATCCATTTTCAAAGAGAATATTTTCATAACTGGAAACAACTCCCATACATTCCGTAGAGTATTAGTCATATTAATTTTTCTCCTTGATCTTTTATTCCAACTGTCATATTTCTAAGAAAATTAGTCATTTTTAAGGCACTTCGGGTTGGATTATACCACATCTAAAACATTTTTATGAATAGCGTTTTGGTTAATGACGATAAAAGGCAACACATTCTTTATTTTAGTTCTTCTATCGTCTATTGATTGACATCTAGAATCTTCTCTTCTTTGTTTTCATCTCTTTTTCACTCATCTAAAGCGGATGTCGTCGCTGTCATTTTTCATAGAAAAATCCCTTTAGTCATTTTCCATCCTTTTCCAACCAATTCAAAAACATAATATTGGTTCAGAATTCTCCTTGTCTAGACAGGAATGTCCATCTACACTGTTGGTTTTCCCTAGTTGCAAAATATTCGTCATCGATGCTTTGTTTCTGAATTCGAGGTACCTTTTGGAATTTTTATTAATTATAAAAAGACACTGTTGCTCACAGTTTCTTCACTTCTGTATAGTCTTTAGAGTCAAACAGTGTTTATTCTGTTTTAAAGTATTCAAGTCATACAGTCGTTGCCTGAGGCCATGGTCTATTTTCTAGATCTTTTTTGTTTTTGGTGACTTTTTAAATAATTTTAAAATTTATTTAAAAACTTTTTCTGTTACCTAAGAAAAATAATATTCTAGTAAACGAATTTCTTTCCCTAAATTAAAATAAAAATTTGAGAAAATTTTGTAACCAATAGTTGGTAAATTATTTTTGAAATAATAAAAAACAAAGTAAATTCAGTAAAAATTTTTGGAATAAAATTTTTGTAATCCTGGCAAAAGAGGATAAAGTTCGAATACTCTTAAAAATCTTAAAATCTGAAATTGGTACGATCAAACATTTCCAAGATTGTGATTGTTTGGTCAGAATATATCCATTCTCTGGGGAAACTCTAAATTTGAATACCACAAATTCTAGAGTTGTTAATTACAATCGGTTGTTTGAAATCCAATTGGTTCCAGTCACCAAAAAAATCAATTTTCGGTCAAGTTTCAAGTTCCTTCAAACAATTAAGTTTCTATGTTAGCGGATTTTGGCCAGCCGAGTAAACAATAACAAGCAGAAAATACATTTATGCATTTTGTTTAAAATTCCCAAAAAGTAACTTGGAAGTGACCAATATTATATCCATGTTTTTTGATATTAAATTTGTGATTTTCTGGTATTTTGAAATTATTTTTTTAAATTTAAATTAAATTATTTCAAAATTGGTCGGGTCATAAAAATAGGATGAATTTGCGTTGACATGGGGTGAGAATAGACAAAGTGAGAATCAGGTGGTATAGGTATAAATGTTCACAGTGGTTTAGAGGATGAAGATTGGTAGGTATGAAATTGTGAGGGATGTCATCCGAGTCACAGCCATCTAGTTTTTCCGAACACTCCAAACTCCTTATTTGTTTTTTCGAGTAAAGAGCGTGGGTTAAAATTTAAGATATGTATGAAGGATACTGGCTCTCACAATGATGGTTTTCCTTATGAATGAAGCCACCGCCCATTGGGATACCACAATATAATCAATGTCTGTACTAAATTTGGTGACTTGATCAAAAATTATGCACTTTAGAGGCGTTAAATTGCTAAAAATGCAATTTTATGGATTTGCACAAAAAACAGGATGTCTCATCCTTGTCCGGATCCTAATATGTGTACCAAATTTCATGATTACCGATCAAAAATTGCGACTTTTACTGTATATAGAGTTGTTCGAATTTCATTTGGAAAGCTGGTAAATGTGAATAGAACTCGATGAAACAAATTCATTTACAAAATGTTTCATGTCTCCGAATTGACAGAACTATTGTGTTTTTTGAGTATTGAAAAACCACAATTTTCAAGCCATGCCTGCCGAAATGGTAATCAGCAGAATACAATGTTTGTTTAATTATTACGTAAACTGATAGTAAAAATTGGGACGAACAGAACATGTCTCGCCCATTCTCAAAATTGACAGACCTGAAAAACAATGAAAATTCAGAAAATAGCAAGTATTTTTTCGAAGGCAAAAACAGCTGAAATTTCAATTTTCTCTGTTTTCCATGATTTCCAATTCTGTCAATTTTGAGAAACAGCAGAACATGACGATATTTATTTCATTTTTCGTCGCAGCCATCAACTACTACCATTTCTTCCAGTCAAAAATTATATTTTGCTTGCCAACATTTCCGCAGTCACTGGTTGAAAATTGTGACTAAGATTCGAAACATAATTCCGCATGCAATTTAGAATAATGTAACTTTGCGCAGATGGATTTTCTTCCATATTTTACCGGTTTGCCAAACAAACTCTGGACACCCGGTATACACAACGATTAATTTTACCAAGTAAATTTTCTTCGTAAACCTATTTTAAAATAATAAGTATTCGCCACTAAACTTGACAAAGAAAACAAATACAGCTTTTTCTGAATCAAATTTTATTTTGTTTTCATGGGTCGCTAATTGTTTCTTTTATTCTTCTTTTTTTTAAGGCGGCTATAAGGACCACAAATTTTTGGGGGCTAAGTCACTCGGAGCCAGTGTTCCCTGCCCTCCTCAAAATCTTAAACTATTAGTGTAACGATAATATAAGGCCTGTGGTCCAAATAGACGAAGATAAATTAAATTTTTTATCGGCTACTTTAGATGAGGATAAGAATAGCAAAAGAAACGAATAAATAATTACAGGTTCGAAAAACGCAGGTGACCATATGCTGTTAGTATTTCATTAGATTTCCGAAATTTCCAAAGGGAAATTCTTGAATGATATTCCTGTATAAACAAAATTACGCCGTTCATGAACGCACAACTATTTCGTGACTCGTCGTTTTTACGGTGAAAGTCTGTCTGCATCATTTTAATTTCGAAAACCATTCGATTTCAGACATTAGTTTTCAAAAGATGAAAACGATGTAAGTGTCGCCCCTCTGCGACTGAAAGTCGAATTATAAGTTTTGATTGATAATAACGCGCATTAGAGGGCACCATGCAACCAACGAAAACTGCGGTTCTTCATTTTTACGTCTCGAAAGAAGAGGAAAAAAAAACGTTTCGTAAAAATCATTACACGCAAGGAACTAAACTTGACCGATTATTTATACTTTGTACTATAAAGTAGACTAGTAGGACTTTCACTGAAGTAGATTGAATGACAAGATCCGCAAAAATATAGTTCCCTTTTTGATAGCGCATAAAATATATGTACTTGGATACTTGCATGGTCACCTACAGCTCACTTAACACCGAAAAAGGGAATATTATCTGACATCCTCGTCTACGACTAATGTAGGAGAAAAATTGAGCACTTTAGGAAAACTTCATTCATTTAATCAAAATGAATAGCATACCAAAAAGTAATGCAAACGAAAAATTTTTAAATTTAAAAATTCAAGAAAAAATCTCTAGTGAGAAGTACTTAGCTAGTCAATCACGTAACTCCAAATACCTTCAAACGAGTAAATCAAAACCGTACTCTCTCCATTAGAATGAAAAAGAATTTTTCATTGAATTTAAAAAACTTAAAAATGCCCTACGGACGAATTTTAGCGGTGAATTGTAAAACCTAAAAAGTTATTAATAGATCATAACAAAGTACCTGATGTTTGTGATAAATTTTGTAACTGCTGACCTAAAATTACGGTTAAAAACATTAATCTCTTTCAAAATTGTAACACAAAGATAGATTTTTCGGAAATATCTTCCAGCCGATTCGCACCAGAATTGGCAGCATGTTGCCAATAGATGAGTTAGTATTTTTTTGCAAATTTCTTGATTATTGATTCAAAATCAATTACATTTTATAACCAAAGTAATGTCGTTGTTAGAATAAATAATAACAAGTATCTGTCTCGAATTATGTTTCTATTGGTCCAAAATTAGGCATTTTACAGAAAAAATGAAAATAGTGTTACCGGAAGTACCGTGCGACCTATCTGCGTCAAAATTAGTAATATGTTAGAATAGATTATAATAAATAACGGTTTCGAATTATGTTCCTATTAATCCAAAATTAGATAAAAATAATGTTAGCGGATGTACCGTCCGGCCGATCTGCACTGAAATTGATAGCAAATTATAGTAGATGAATATTTGTTTCAAATTTCGTAGCTATTGTCGAAAGTTTCGAATTTTATACCCTAAATAAAGGCGAAAATAGCGGTACCGGAAGTACCGTACAGCCGATCCGCACCAAAATCAGTGAGTTAGGTTCTTGGCTTAGCATCAACGTTCGATCCAAATTTCGTGACTATCGGACAGAAATTGCCACCTATACCGGGGTAAAAAGAAATTTATACTATAATATGAATCTGAGGTTTTGGAGCCAAAATTTTCCTCCGGTTATGAAACAAAAAAGGTACATACCGCCCACTCCCAAATTGTTCAATGATACCCTTTGACTATATAGTTTATGGACTGCTAGAACTGATAAGAAATACATAGGGTTAAATGGAAGACCGCTGAAGCCACTGTTAACAGGCGTTCTTTTTACGCAAAACGACCTTTGGTGATAAGTGATAGTGATTCCAAATTTCCAATTCTGGCTAGCGAAAAATTAATTTTTATATTTCGTTAATTTAGTAATTAAAATTATATTTGAAGATAATTAATTTTATTATTATTCTACTTTGCCATTGACACATGATAAAATAGCATTATTTGTAAGTTTACAGAATAATTAATGACATAAATATAACTTTACAAAAGTCAATGATATTGCTTGAAATTTAAAATGTAGCAAATTGCTTTGCTGTGATATGTCAACCTCAGATGCTCAGTTATGTTTAAAATGCAGCTTTGCTGAGGTGTGTGATGAACCTAACATGCTTCCAAATTTTGTTGCCATAGTATTTATGGTTTATCACCTGTGGCTGTGATGTTATCTTAATAAAAGCTGCAAGTATCTTTCAATATTAATGTTTTGTGAAATATTTATGAAATGTAATATGATTTATTCTGAAAATTGCTGTAAATTTATCGGATTAAAATTTTTTAAACTTTAATTACTTCACTTCAATCTTTTTAATTACACAGGATGGCCTTTCAACATCATTCCTCAAAATTAAATTACGTGGTAAAGATGCTGCCACTAAGATATTTGATAAAGAAATATGAAAATTTGCCCTGACATTGAATTTCTACTCACCAAAAGCATATGAATATGTCTATAGTCTTTGGAAGAAATTGTTGCCAGGACCATCAACATTACGAGGTTGGTACTTCCAGGTGCATGGTAATCCTGGTTTTTGTCAAGAGGCTATGACCGCATTACATAGGACAACAAGTCTTAGTTCTGAGAAAGTAATCTGTAACCTTGTTATGGATGAAATGGATATCCTGACAGAACTTAACTTCAAAAATGAAAAATATCATGGTTATGTTGAGATGGGCCTTGGAGAACCCTCAGATAGTGATTCACAACCTCAGGCAAAAAAGGCACTAGTTTTTATGTTGGTATGTTTGAATGGTCGATGGAAACTACCCTTTGCCTATTTCCTTATTGACAGCATTATAGGGCAAGAATTGAGTTCATTGGTGAAAATGGCACTGGAACTTACAGATGATTGTGGTACTATTATAAGGTCATTAACATTTGAAGGATGCGCTACCAATCTAACTTGTTGCAAGAAGTTGGGGGCAAACTTGAAGACTGGTCCTGATTTTTGCCCATGGTTCCCACATCCCCACCATGAAGACGAACAAGTTTTTTGTTTCCTGATCCATCCCATATGTTGAAACTTGTTTGTAACGTATTTGGTGATTATACATTGACTAATGGTGCAGAAAGATTGATTTCATTTTCTGACATATGAGAACTGTATTACCTGCATCAAGAAAAAGGCTTGAGTTCAGCTCCAAAATTGAAAAAGTGTCACATTAATTGGCGAGAAAATAAAATGCGTGTCAAGTTAGCTGCTCAGGTCCTCAAGTCCTCTGTGTGTGCAGCTTTGCTACATGCCCAAAATAACAACTTTCAAAAATTTAAAACTTGTGAAGGTACTGCTGAATTTTGTCAACAATTTGACCAGATATTTAACATGCTAAACTCACGCAGCAAATTTCCTCGGACTCTGAAGAAATATAATGTACCGTTGCAAGATAATAACGTTCAGACATTTACAAATTGGTGCCAATCTTCAGTAGCATATATTCATACACTGAAAATCCGAGATACACCAATTTTTGACCATTCTCGAAAAACTGGGTTCCTAGGATTTCTAATGTGTCTACATAATTTAATTCCTTTGTTCAAGAGCCTCCTGGCCTTAAATACTTACTGACTTACAAAATGTCTCAAGATCATTTGGAGAATTTTTTTCTACAGTACGGAGTAAGGGTGGTTATAATAATAACCCAAATTGTGAACAATTTAAGGCTACCTTCAAAAGACTCCTTATTCACCATGAACTGTGGTCATCTGAAAATGCAAACTGTGCTGCTGACAATACCAGTATTCTTGAAGTAAGTTCCAGATCAGCAAACAAAGAGGAGTTATCTACATTCCATCAACTGACAGAAGAAAGGTTGAGCAGTTTCTCTGTTGATGAAATTTTAGGACCACAAGAAGACATCGAATTGGATCAATTTCAAATTGATGTTGTAGCATACATTTCTGGCTTCATAATACGTCAACTAAAGAAAAAGAAAATGGATACAGTGAAGAAAAAGCTACAAAAATTGAAAGATCCTCAAAATAAATCAAATTTAATTGATTTGAAGAATCGTGGGTGATTAATACTTCCATCGGCTATGATAGTAGATCTTTGCTCAGAAATAGAAAAGCAAGTAAGGATATATGAAACTGAATTACTCGATGTTAGCAAAATTCCAAAAGTTGAGTCCAAAATTTTGGCCTCTTTAGAAGAGAAAGGTAATTTTGAGTTTTGAGACCCCCATTTGATTGATATTATTGTTAAGTTGTACATCAGAATTAGAATAAGACATTTATGTAAGAAAGTTTTGGAAGTTGATAAGAATATTCGTCATTCTTCAACAAAACAAGTTCTTTTCAAACATCAATAAAGTAGATTTTAAGAGAAAACTTTTGTGAGCATTTTTGAGAAAAAAAATAAATATTTAATGTATGTTGTGGCACCAGTTGATGCAAACATCACTGAGGCACCTGAATGCAACACAATAGAGACCAGACATGCTTTGCTGTGATGGTGCATGTGAGGTGGTGCTTTAAACTGGTATGGTGACTCAACAGTGCAAATTATATTTAAAAAAAAGAAGAAAAAGAAAAAAAGATTGCATCAACAAGTCAAGGCATGAAGGAATACCCATGTATTACTCATATATAACAGAATTTATTAAGAAGATTAATTATTATTTTTCTTATATGAATTAGTGCTCTGCACAAATTAATTACTAGGAAGGCTTAAGGATGAATAGGTATAAAATTAAGGAACATTTTGATTCAAAATAAAATCTCAACGTCCTCTCTCAATGTTAGTAAATCTGAATGGTGACGTGTGAATTTAGATTAACCTTACATGAGGAAGAATAAATTTTAACCTGCTATTAAATAGGTACCTTATAGGTGCTGGGCTGCAGTACTTTCACATAAATTAAGTTTTTGTTTTTGTAAAATAATTATACGTAGAGCATATTTTTCATAATTAAATTGAACCTCCTTCAAAAAACCCAGGATAACAACCAAATTGCTATTGCTGTGAAATCATTTTTTGTTAGTGTACTTGTGTGTTCATATATACACATTCATAAAAAAAAAAGTGATTGTCAATGTAAAGGTCCATACTCAATGGTCTACAGGGTGAGGTGGATAGACACGCACTGTAAGGAAAACCTCTATATTGGTGCGTGCCTATATGCCACAAAAGGGAAAGTTGTACGTAAAATTTTAACAGGTGAGGCGATGTAGACGCACCATATGAAATGAAGTTTAAAGTAACACAGACAGAATTAAACACGATAATATTGATAAGTTCAACGAGATTAATTAATCTCGTTGAACGTATTTACAAAAGATAAAATGTGTAGGTTCAGTATCGAATTATCTCCTCTCTTGACATTGTCAAAAATATTACGATTGGTGTGAGTTTGTGTTTAAAAAAATGTACAGTACTCGAGAAAAAGTGTGGTGGATAAAAAAATGTAGCGCTGGATATTCATACCATCAAGTGAGTGAATTATTTCAAGCAACCTTTCCATTATGCCCAAAACCAAATCACACAACTATTATGCGCTGTTACAAAAAGTTCAATGAAACTGGGTGCGTAAATGTACATGGAAGTCCTACAAATAGATGCCAGAGAGAGTCTGCCAATGAAGTAGTAGTTTTGGCAGCTGTGAATGCAAATCCACAGGCAAGTTCACGAGATATGGAGAGAATGACCGGAGTTTCACAGAGGACAGTACTACGTATGCTGCATAAACATAAGTATGCAAGTTATAAGGTACACCTCAGCCAGCAGCTAACTCCAGAAGATGCTCCTCGCCGACTGCAGTTTGCCTCTCTGCTGTTTGAAATGTGCGATGCTAACCCAAATTATGTGCGTAACATCATTTTCACAGACGAATCCTCATTTACCCTCAACCATGCCCCAAATCGACAAAATATTCGCACATGGTCACAAGGAAATCCACATGAAGTTTATGCTGCCTATACACAATACCCAGGACGTTTAAATGTGTGGGCTGGCATGTTTAATCAAACAATACTGGGTCCAGTGGTTATTGATGGTACCCTGACTGGCGAAAAATATTTATCACTCTTGGAAAATGAAATTAGTGAAAGACTTGTTGCTGTAGATACTGGTGCTGAATTATGGTGGATGCAAGATGGCTGCCCAGCGCACAATTATGGGCCTGCCAGGGAGTTTCTTCAACACTCATTCCCCAATTGTGTAATTGGTACCTATGAGCAACCCATTGCATGGCCTCCTCCAGCACCAGATCTCAATCCATGTGATACCTTCTTATGGGGCCATATCAAGTCAACAATCTACAAAAACCGAGTTGGAGCTCCTTTCCCAAACTTACAGACACTCCAATGTGCTATTGAACAATGTTGCGCTGAAATTACACATGCCCAACTTGCATCTGTCCAGCGGAATTTTGAAGATCGCTTACATCACCTTGTATTAGCAGAGGGAAATTTATTTGAACACCTCTTATAATACTGTAATACTGGCAATGCAAATTAATTTTTATTATTCCGAAGTACTTACTATTCTTTGTATCAAATACCACAAAGTTAAACTGTTTTATTCATCAATTTGTAGCATTTCTCATTTCCTTATGTCATTTTGTATTCATTTCATATGGTGCGTCTACATCGCCTCACCTGTTGAAATTTCGCGTACAACTTTCCCTTTTGCGGCATATAGGCACGCACCAATATAGAGGTTTTCCTTACGGTGCGTGTCTATCCGCCTCACCCTGTATAACTAGTCAACAGACAAAACCTACAATGATCTTTTATTTAGTACCGAGAATACCAATGAAAATTGTTGAAATAAAAATTTTCTTCAGAATTTCCATGAACGTCTTCGACTATCAACAATACCGTGAGTTTTCTTAAGAATTGCGGTTAGGAGAATCAATAAGTTTGAAGTTTTTCACATTTCCCGGTATTTTTTACAGCGATGAAAAACTCCTAATTTTGACAGTTTCAGTTTAAAACAAAAACCTGCAAAAAATACAATAAGAACAAATTTATTTTTGATAAATTGATTGAAAACATTCAATTTTTGGGAATCAAACAAATATGCCGATAAATGCAAACAAATCGAATAGAATTCAACGACGAATTCTATTCGATTTGTGTGCATTTAATAACATTGATTCGTCGATGAATTAAAGCTCTTAAATGCACACGAATTCCCTTCGATTCGTGTGAGTTTAATAATATTAATTCGTCGACGAATTAAGGGCGTTGAATGCACACGAATTAATACCATTAAACACATATAAATTCCCTTTGATTCATTTGTGTTTAAGAACAATAATTCGCCGATAAATCAAAGAGAATTCATCAACAAATTCCCTTCAATTTGTCAACAAATTAATGTCTATAAACAGACAGATCAAAATGGATTTGGGTGCATTTAACGGCCTTAATTCGTCTATAAATTAATGTCATTAAATGCAAACAACCAACGAGGAGCCATAAAATTACCTACAAACAACATCCCCTCTTTTAACATCTTCAACTAAGCGCGGGTTTGTTGCATGTTTTTCTACTTTCGGCAGTGGTAAAGAGAACTAAGATGTTTTAAAACATAAACCACGAGAAAATTAAATTTCAGAAAAAAATAATCATTTAGCAAATCAAAAAATATATGAAGATCTGACTGTAAACTGTGTCAGTTAATTTAGTTAATGGATTGTTCAAGTAACAGACGTTACAATCACATTAAAATGTTCTCTTTATTTTAGTAGAAATGGAGAAAAATTGTTTTTGCACTAAAGTTGTTTTTAATATCTGGTCTTACCCGTTTTCCTGAGTCGATATGTTTTTTTTTGAAATTAATGAACATGCATTTATTACCATCTTTGTCTAAGAACATTGATACTCTTTTCAAGGTTTTATTACCACAATTAGGACAGAAGATTTTTCTTATATTAGCGGTTGTTTTCTAACAAGCGTAACATCTCAGTATATAAGTCAGTAATTCTTTGATTAGTTTTCCACAGTAATAACATTTAATCCCATTTGCATTAAAACATTCTGTATAAAAAAAAAGTAAGAATCACGGAACAAAATAATTAGGTCTAAATTCAAAATTCACAATATTCTATCTGATACAAATTCAGTTTTCACACAAAGTACCTTTTTCGAAAAGTAACGCCTGCATTGTTCGGCTTCAAGATTTTATCAGTTCTAGCAGTCCATTAAGCTATATAGTCAAAGATGATACCAGGAATAATAAGAAGATATTCATAGAAAACCTACTAAAAAATTGTTAATGACAGGGAAAACCGCGAATGAGCTTGAAGCTGAAACAACCGATCCAATAGCTCAACGAGGTGAATGATGAGTTGCCTACCACAATTGTTTCAGGCGAATTTTCCAATAATGCTGAAATATTTCTAATTTAGAGTAGGTTTCACTACCAATTTCGACTCGAGAAAAGACTTAGGGGCGGAAATTGTAAGTACGTTTTTCGTTTTATAACCTAAGGAAAATATTTGCACTAAAAGCATCAAGTCATACGTATATATTCTCTTTTATTGTTACCACGTTACAGGTCGCAATTTTTGTCCGATAGTCACGAAATTCGAAATGAATATTAGTACCGACCCCTGACCTATTGATTTTGGTGCTGATCAGCCGGACGGTACTTCAAATACCGCTATTTTTTCTGTTTCGGCTATAAAATGCTTCATTTTGGACCAACAGCTACAAAATTTTTGGCCAATATTCACTATAACTTATTTGTAACATACTACCAATTTGAGTGTGGATCGGCCGCACGGTACTTACGCGACGTCCATTTTAGTTTCGATTTTGTACATTACAAGTCGTAATTTTTATTTGATATGTACGAAATTTCGAACGAAAATTAGTGCAGAGCCAAGGACAAGAGCCTTTTTATTTTTGTACGGCTGTGCTGAACGGTACTTTCATAAAGACTATTTCATTTCGATTTTGAAAGGGGTAATAGTTTCAAACTGAATAATTTTAGATGGACGGGTACAAAATTTAATATGACTATCAATCATGGTTAACAGGCGTTATTTCACGAGTGGTTCTCCAAACCTGAAATACTGATACAGTTAGGGACGACTGAGAAAAAACTTCTGCTTGCTTGACACATAGCCTATCTTCAAAATTTATTTTCTAAAAATTAGTAGCTGGTGGAAGAGGGGCCGTAAAAAATTAAAATTTAAAATCTTCCGATTGTCCCATTTGGAAAATCTAATCATATTAAGGAAGAATAGCTGAATTCAAGAAAGACAAAAAAGCAAATGTGAAACTATTTCGAAATACAGAAGTATGAAAAGTTGCATATACACGAAATGAAGGAACTACTAAGAAATCTGCCTTTCTAGCTACTGCAACTTTGAAAGTAGACAATGTCAGAGACGTACTAAAGGGGGAGTATGAAGAGTAACTCCCCCGAAATATTTTCGGAATTGGGAAAATTTACTAGTTGGATGTACGGTTGGAAAATCGTGGAATTTGATGATCTTTTTCTTTAGGAAAGTTGAAAATTTTACAGCAGCTGGAAATTTTTGCAGTTGGGAAAAATTGCCGGTCGTTGGGAAATCGTGCCATTTGCCTTTTTTTTTATCGGAAATTTCAAAAATTCCAGTTGGGAATTTTTAGTTTTTTCTCTCCCTCCCCAAAAAAAACCTTTCGGTACGTCCCTGAACCATACATGTTAAAAAAAAGTTTTTTCTTAGCTGTACTTTGTTGTATCCATATTTCACGTGTGGAGAACTACTCACGAATCACCACGGGCACGCTTCCTCGAGAAAATTTCTTATTTTCAGCTATATTGTTCTTAAGGGAGATTCATTGATGAATTCTGCATTCAAAAAATACATTTTATTTGAAGGAGGAAATTTCGACGAAGGCAAAGTGACTAAAAGTTTACTCAAACCCGAATCATTACTTCATAATCTGTAGCATGTGTTTTACTCCATCGAAGAAATAATTACGTTTACTCAATGAAATTTCGAAAATTAAACGTTCTTAAATGTACACAAAAAATAAACACATTTAATAGACTCGACCAACAAAGTATAGTGGTCTGAAATAGCAATAGATGCTCCAGCTCGGCTTTTCAATCGAAAGGTGGTGAGTTCGAGAACCGACATCCCAAATTCCTACCCAAAATGAAAGTCTATTCAGTTCGATTCTAATGGTGCTCCGGTGTGCGACTGAAAAATTTATGCTTGATAGGACAATTGGCCAGTTAATTCCGACCATACTTTCCACCAACCTCACATCAAAATATATCCTCTCGCCGCTGAGTAAAGCAGTCTTTTAGTCGAAGTCTATGAATAAAAAAAAAAAAAATATTATAGGAGATATACAAAACACCAAACTCAACATAGTAGTCCTCAATTCGCGAACCAAAAGTCCATGCCATTCCCAATAGTCAAGATGCTCCACTTTGGATAATACTACGATTTTGGAAGAGTATTATTCTGAAGACACACAAAAATTATTCTATATACAAGGTATTCATTTTGTAACTGTCTTGATAGAAAAATTCACTTGAATATTGTTTTTGTAACTTGAATAGTTCCCATTATTTTGGCAAAGCAATGAGAGTAGCCCTTCTGAATCAAGTTTTAACAAAAAATCGAACAGCCAAAGTTTTAAAGGTCATATTAATACTGAGGAAAATAAAAAAAAAATTTATGGTGGATATGCCCACTTTTTAATGCGAGCTAACCTCTAATGGACTCCGTTCTGACGTCCGTAAATGACAAAACCAGACTTTTCAAATTGTTTTGCAGATCGAAGTACATTAGTCATATTTTGAACACTGGATGTTCCAAAGGTGAAATTTCGCGAAATGTTTGGGCACTATTTCCCGTATAATACAGTGTAAGTAGCCAACTGTATTTCATCATCAGCAGAAAATATTTAAAAGAAAATAAAAAACTCATACACTGACAATGAAGGTTGACAGACAAATCTCATAAAGAATCGCGAGTACATTGTCGGTAAATTACATTTCATTTCCATCATAAATAAGGTTATTTCCATTCAAAATTTAACCTCAATCTCCATTAACATTAATCAAATGAATTTGTAACTTTTATTTCGCGGTAAATATTGGCTTTGAACAGCTACTCATATTGTTTCATTAGAAATAATGGAAACTCCGTAAGTTACAAAAACAAAATTTGGGTTTATCTACCTATGAGGCTGTTTTAAGTACAGAAAAAATCCTGGATAATATACGTTTCATGATGATAATGTCAACACGAAAGCAGCCGATCCAGAACAAATTTTTTTTTGGCGGCGAAGGGGGGGAACTTCAAGGGGAAATGTTCATTATTTCGAGGGGAACGAGGGAACAAATTTCTTGGACAGTTTTTCTAAATTTTTCAAAATTTCAACCTCTGTCTTGGGAAACTTAGGGCATATCTCCTCGTCTCTGTAGATTCACCCCTCCAGTACGATTGCTAAGAATACAATGATCACGAACTTTAATAGCTCACTATTTATTAGAGGCGACGTCACCCACGTTTCCTTGTTCCTCACCTCTCGTTCTGCTTATCCCTCTGATTCACTCTCCCCCTCCTTCACCACATTTCTCCCTTTCACTCTCAATTTCTCCTAGTCCCTCTATCTTTCTCCTTATCACCCTTGAAAGAAATGTACAATTAATTAAGATGATATCAAGGCTCACGAATCTGTAAGAATCCTCTGGATTGAGCAAATTAGAGAATAGAAGTCGATTTTTATCCGGAAAAATAAGTAATACATTACTGATAAGAATTTTTGAGACCTGCATGCCGAAAGTTACTAGGTTCTATTTTCTTCAATCAACTAATCTCTCTTTGAAACTATTCAACAATTTTCAAAAAATTCTCAAGGGGTGTATTTTTTTCCGAAAGAACCCCTATCGAGTGTGGTGGAGGAGCTGTTTTATCAATAATTCAGGAGACCACTGCCATCGCATTATCGCAGTCAAACCTTTGTTAGATATTAGCTGTTTCATTTTAAAACGATGGTGAGAATACTTACTTCAATTTTGTAACTTTCTGGCGCCCCATATCTAAAAAAGGAGGTTTCAAAGATATATGAATTTATAGGGACTCGTTATCGTTAACAGAAATATATTTTAGGGGGTAAAAATATCAAAATTATTTTGGAGGGCTGAAGGAGTCGAAATCCACAACATTTCCCCCATAGGAGGCCATGAACCTATATGATGGCTTAAATAACAATAAATTTAATAAATTTTCAATGATACCATTTTATTAGGAGCAAAACGTAGCGCGAAACCTAACCTACTCACACAGACATACACGCACAGTATGACAACCACAGCAGAAAACAAAACCAACACGGCGCGTCGTCTTCCTCAGTCCTACAGTTTTGTTCTCAAGTGAGCGGTGAGTACACAAATCCCAGTCCAATTATCGTGTACACATACAGAGTCGAAATTCACATTCACTGAAAAAAATAGGTGAACGAAAAACAGTAGACCGTTGCGAGTTACGTAAATAAGTCTACAAAATGGCATCTCAGAAGAGACTTCTCCAGGGATACTATGACAAGCTTCTGCCCTGTCATTATAAGCTTTTATTCTACTCACTACTACGATTTTAAAATATACCTTTGACTATATACATACTGGACTGCTAATACTGATAAAAAGCTGTGTTGAAAACAAACAGGCGTATCCCTGTTCAAAATGTTAGTTCATTATCAAATTTATTAATACTTATTGTCTTTTCCTTTGACTAGGTCTCTTCTTACCACAATTATTGCTTTTAATTACGAATTAAATCAATAAAGTTGTAGTTTTATAAAATTCAGAAGTTCAAAAATTTCAGTTAAATCAATTTAAAATTTGGTTTAATGATGCATAAAAATAATCTTTTTTGTTGCTGTATGACGAATGTTTTTATCTACTTACGAAATATTCTTACAAATATATCTAATTCTAATTTTTACATAGAAATTTGTAATTAATTCGATTAAATGCGGATCAGGTAGCTCTAGCTCTGTTTGATAGGATTACACTAACTTACACCAACCTACACCGGTAGGGATATTCTACAAATATTCAAGTAAAACATGGCGCAAAGTCGCATAACATTCTTGCATTTGTGGAATCGCTCTCCTGGTGTAGGTTGGTGTAAGTTGGTGTAGTCCTATCAAATAGAGCTTCTATGTTTTTAAACAGCAAACCAGTAAACTAACATTTTGAACGGGGATACGGGTGTCTGACTCAACTTCACTGGTTGTTCATTAGACTCTGTGTTATTCTTATCAGTATTAGCAGTCCAGTATGTATATAGTCAAAGAAATATACCAATACTGCTGCCAACCTTCCCAACCAAATAATATTTATTTCGTATGAAGCTAAAGCTAAAAAAATAATAAAAACAATAGCTTATCTTTTAAAAACGCATTTTTAACGTAAACTTATATTGTTATAATCTTTTATTCTATTCACTACTGCCATTTATAAAATATACCAGTACTACTGCCAATCTTCTGCACCGAAATTATGTTTATTTCGCATGAAGCTAAAGCCAAATAAATAAAATAAAAGCTTATCTTTTGAAAACTCGTTTTTAAACTAAATTTATTTATTTTATCGATACGGGTGGCGTTTCGACGCCATTGACGGCCTCCTGGTTTCCACAGATCCGCCCCAGCGGCACGATAAACAGAATTTTCACGAACTTTGTAGCTTATGGTGCTTTGACTCCAAGCTTTGACTATACTATAGAACTGGACAAGTGAGGAACGAAGATTTCCGGTTAGACGTGTCGACGCTAAGTAAGCAACCGTTGCGTACCTTTCGACGGACTTAGCACCACGTTTATGTACGCTATGCTCGTGAATTTAAGGGATGTCTTAATCAAATGTATTCTAAACTGATGAACTTAAGCAAAAAGTCGAAGGTACGCATAAGCACACTTGGCTTGACCGCTTTTACGCTGGCATGTCTCGATATCAAAAAGTACGTCGGTCTTTTCGAGTTTTACTGGTCCAGTGCTAAATAGTCAGTCTCCATGGTGATTCAATTATTTTCGCATCGCTACAAAATTTTCCAACTTTCGTTCATAACAAGAAGTATAATCAGATTCCGATAAGAAGAAAACACAAAAGTACACTCGGTACTTCAATTTTTCATCAACGACAGCCAAACGACAGACAGTTACCTACTCTTCATTTTCGTCGCTCTGGTCCCTGATTTCGCATAACTGAAGAGAATTATACGTCAAATACCGGCCGTTTTGACTCGTGTCATCAAAACGCACGACACAAATTCCAGGACGGTCGCTGTTATTTTTCACACATTATTCACGCTGACTAATTATTATTATTTCGGTTCTCGACCGAACGCAGCAGTGTATGAGGGATCGTTATTATCACGATACGACATATTTTGGCGATAAAACTGGTTTTCGAGGTAATTCAACCGCCGCCGCCGTCGTTATGGCTCTCTACAGCGTCACAAGGTCGACTGACTTGTTCTGCCATAAGCAACATTCAAAGCCATTACCCTATCCGTATCCAACCAATTAAAACGTACATATGTAAATTTGCATCATGGGGTCGCGACATACGAAGGCAGTCAATTGCACTCGGCAGAAACATCAACTGGTGAATGATGATTTTGGTACGAAACACAGCACCTTGTTTTCATTGTTTTTTCGCATCTTAGGCAGCAAATAAGATAGGTATCTGTACAGCGCGAGAAATGGGCGTAAATGGCCGTCGAAGTAAAGCAGCGTGCACCATATAAAATTATTACCTCAAGTGAAGCATGTGCTTTCACGAACAAGAAAAAAAAAAAAAAAAAAAAAAAAGAGTGGAAAAAAGTAAATAGAATTTATTCGATGATAATGGTTAGACGAAGCATTCGAAGGGGCGATAATAGTCTGATACTGTTCACAAAAATCTCCTCTCGTCTGCACTCGCCATAAAACATACAGGACTCGCGGGCGTAATCGAAACGATACAGATCTCTTCAAATTTTCATCTTGAAGAGAGACAAAAATTGATTGGAAAACTAATTGAGAGAAAAAAAAAAAAAAAAGAGCAGTTTCGAAATGTAAACAGCAACGATTATCACAGCACATAAACGTTCAGATGTCGAACTTCGGCGAGGAAACTGTACAGATGCCCTTCGCAGGAAAGAAAAAAATTTTCTTCGTTATTTTTACAATAAACTCAACGTAAGCTGTCGACTAAATTGTAATTACATCGCATCCATGCAGCACGTAACATACAGACAAAAAAGTTGTGAAAAATTCGTGTATTTGCCAAGTACCAAGATCAAACACGAACAAAAAAATGCCGATAGCATGCTGGTAGGTAGAGTAGATTTCACCTAGAATAGGCGGGATTTCAAATTACGTGTATTGTGGGTTGCGTTCATTAACAGTTTCAAGAATTTTGAACCATAATAAAACCTTCAAAAAGCTGTAATTCGAAAACTAATGAGCCAATTTCGCCCACCTTTGAACTACACCGAGATATACACCCGTCGTATGCACAAGCCAAATTTTGCCCCGATCCGTAAAGAATTACGCCCTGCCTCCACTATCTTCAGATTTCAAATTTAAGTGGCCGCCATTTTAAAAGTAAGGAGCAAATTCGGCCAATCTTCAAACTTGACCGATATATGAATTCCAAAGCATCCAGAAGCTAAATTTTACCCCAAAGCGTAGAAAAAATACGCTCTCCAGTTAGTTGACAAATTTTGTTGTATTCCTTCTTTTTTTTTTTTTGCTTCCCCTTACCTTTCTGGTTTCTTAGTTGCAGCTCCTATTAGCATGTAATCATCTTCTTTTGGAGAAAGATCTAACTTTTATTTTTTTTTTCGATTATTAATCTATCGTTCTTTTTGTTTCTTTATACAACAAGATCGTGTTAAGTCTAAATATTGAGGAACTCGTTCATATGAAAAGATTTATAGAAGATGAAAACCTTTTGATCCTATTAAGTTAAATGTTTTGAAATTCGATTACCTATCTATGGGGAAAAAATTAAAAGTTGTGTTACTTTTCTCTGGAGATAAAAAATAAAAAAATAATGAAAAGAATTTCGGAAATTTATAAAACTTCCTCTTTCTTTTTCGCTCTGCGTTACTAATAAAGACTAAAAATAATACTTTTTATTGTCTTAGATATCTATGAATTTTTATTTATTTTTTTTTGAAGATCATCTCTAAAGAAGGATTGTTTTTTCAGCTTACTTTAATTACTATTATATTCTTCATATCGTATTTTATTTTTTTAACTTTTTATATATAATAAGGATTTTCATAATTTTTTTGTTAATAAAGTTGTTTGTTTTGCTTAACATGAGGATGGAATCACCACTTCTCTTTTATCGATAAGTGATTATCAAATTCAACAATAGCTCCTAATTCCAAGGTCCTGAATCTTTTTTTTAGATAGAATAATTCAGAAACTTCTGAGGGGTCAATTATGTGAAATCCAATCCCATATATTATTAATTCACCCTATCAATTTAAAGTATTAAAATAAAAATTTGTCATACGATTTCACAAGATCCCTTGAGTTCCATGAGTATAGGTAAACATCAATTCCTCTAAACAATTCTCATTATTCCTACACTTGATTATAATGTTAAAATTAAGTTATAAAGATTATGTACAACAGAAATAGACCGAGAAAATGGAACTCAATGAAGACAATTGAAGAATTATTCGGCGTGGCTAATATGAACGATCAGAAAAATAATAACTTGGTAGTGTGATGAGAATCATTCACACCTACCATGTCTAGTCTGTTCTTAACACTAGTCAACTAAGAAATACGTTTTTCTTTCCACATTTACCATAGTGAAAATATAAGTCAAATATAAAAAGTTTTATAATTATTAGAGTTTGCTTTTTATTTAAACCTTTTAATACAATATAAATAATTTACGATATGGACACAAAAAAAAGATCAACCTAAGAATAAAAGAACTTCAATATCATCATCACCATACATAACAAGTACCACAATTAATCGATTAATGGCAATAAACAAAATGTTTATTGGCTTTAGCCATTGGCCTGAACATTGGTAACTATTATGTATAAGATGAAGGAGGAGTAGAAGGCCGTACATTTCTCATACTTGAAATAGATTTGGGCAGGAGAGCTGGAAAGAGACCATATTTAGCGCATATGTACTTCAAGGCTTTATGAATTATTTGCTACCATTCAGTTAAATGTTTATTCAAAAATAACTATGTAATAAAAAAAATAAAAAAAAATTATAATTCTGGCCACCTTACCAGTGATGAGTAAGATGACACATAATGCCAGCTAAGATGGCTAATGGAAATTTCATTTTGGTTTTCGAAAATAGAAAAAAATCAGTGTGAACTGTTTTTTAAAGAAATTCTTTAGCCCCTCAAATCACAATATGTTTTTCCAACGTATCTCCCTAAAATTTGACTAGAAATAAAAAGGAAATTATGTAAGATGGCACCTATTTCAATTATTCATTAAATTGAATCGATTAAATATCTTTCTGCATTGAGTAATTTAAATATTGGTGCGGCATCTTAGTTGCTATGAATGCTGACCACATTAGTCAATTTGATTTTTTATTATTTTACATTTTTTAAATTAAATAATGGCAGTCAAAAATCAGTGGAATTAAATGCTACCGCAATCTAAAAAATTTGCTTAATATTTCATAAATTATAGGAGGAAATAAATTAACTCCCATAACCAGGAGCATCAAAATTCAAGTTAATTATTTTCAAGTTTATCATCAAACACAAAATTCACTTTAAAATAAAATTCAAATAGGGACTAAGGGTTATTGTCACAAATACTTGAACACAATGTCTGTTGACTACTCTGAACATACCAGTAATGCCATTTTTCCTTCAACAATGCTACCAAAATAACTTTTTGAAAGTACGGCATCTTTGTCACCTTTACCCGAATTATATTTATCATCTCAATTGTGAAGAAGATCGTTTTATCTGAAATATAGGGCTTTCACAATCTAGTTATGGGGAGTTGTACAAGATACCATGATGAAAGACCTCATGGTTCCAAATAGTATGTAGGAAAGCTCATTTTACATCGTTTTCCCTTCCAATCTAAAACATTGATATTTTTAACCAACTTCCAAAAAGGAAAGTACAAATTAATTCGATCTGTATATATGCTCTTTTTTTTTAATGTTTGTTCCAGCATAATTTCTCAAACTGGGCTCTGATTTTGATGAACTTTTTTTTGAATGATAGACGATGATCCCATGATAGTCCCATTAAATTTTTTTCAGAACTGATGCGGTAGTTTTCGAGATATTTTTAAATAAACATACTGCTATTTTGAAAGTAATATCGCTGCTAATGCTAGAAACAAAAAATCGCTGAAAAAATTGTTTTCAAAAAATAGAACCAACTTTTAAAAAATCAATAAAAAATGCATTAAAAAGTGAAAAATAATTTTTTTTAAATTTCTCAGCAAGATCTAGGTCTTGAAATTGGCGCTCTTTTCCTTTATCACATGCAAGCTTTGTACTCGCGTCAATTCCTTACAATTTTAAGACAAAACTTAATTAGCGCCAACTGCAATAATTCCCGTCTCTAGACCTAGATTTTGCTGGAGAAATTTTAAAATAATTATTTTGTGCATTTTTTATTGCTTTTTTTCTAAACCGGTTCTATTTTTTGAAGAAAACAAATTTCACCCGCAAAACACCAGCGCAAACATTGCCTTTCTGATCATGTATTATATAAAAATGTTTAACAACATAAAAAGAAAAAGAAAAAGAGAAAGGCAATAGTAGTGGGGTCTTTAGCACTTTGTGGAAAAACCCTAGAAATCAAAATACCCGTATACAAGAAAACTCGGTACAAAAAACAACCAAACTCCTTTACATCATGTTTATGCTAAAATGCAAAAAGCAAATATAGTAATCTGATTAAAATGATGAATGATTCAGAAAGAGCAACGAGGTTCATTAGCGTTCATCCGATTTAGACGCGTATTTAAGAAAAAATACAACTTTAAAAAGGCATACAATGAGAACGAAAAAATATAGCAGATTGTGAGGCAAATGTTATGAATAATAATTCAAATCTACGAATCACTGAAACTTATGAACTTTCTAATTTCCGCTACAGAAAGACAGGGGCATGCGTCGTCACTGGATGAAAATAAAAATAAACAAAAGAGAAATTGACAAAGGCTTCGAATTCAAAGAAAACGTATTTCATTTCGCTTCATTTCAAGTTGTCAATCGAATAAAAAGTATCTGGGCAATGAAAGGGTTGTAGGTAGCTTTTACTTTTGGTGTACCTGACGAAGAAAAAAAAAAAGTGAAACAAAATCAAAGATGCAAAGGTGACGTAGACAACAAAAAACCCTTGAAAAAAATTAGAAAGTCAACAGCGTGGTGGTCTTATAATATATTTATTGGAAACGTTTGGGTCACGAAGATAAATAAATTCAAGTTTTTGGTCCGAAGAAGAGAGAGGAATCCGTAGTGGTGAGATAAAGAAAATGAAAAATTTTACGATATGTAAAAATTCTGTTAACGTACATTATTTCTTGTACAAAAAAAAAAAAAAAAACAAAAAAAAACAGGGCTTTACTATTAAATTAAAATACAAATCAATAATTCTAGATGAGATACCACAGCCAAAAAAACTTTCATGGTGCCATACATTAAATTGTAGGCCTGAAGTTTGAAAAACGCATATTTCAAATGATTTCGTATGCTACTGCGCAACACAGAAAAATTGCAAATACAAACTTAACCGAGATGATGATGAACCAGTTCTAAAGCAGACGAATTTTCAATAGTCTACAATGAAAAGAAGAACAAGAAGATAACAAGCTAATTGAAATCTCTTTCCTCATTATTATGCTCGAGAATTCACTTGACCTCTCAAAGATCTTTGGACATCCCACAGACTCGGATATGAAACCATCATCCAATGATCCAACACAGTAAACAGACAGAAGCCACAACAAAACGCATACGTAGGTAATTCCCCAAAATAGATCCGGCTGAATTCCAAACCCAAACATAATAGCTCAACAAACTTGGGCATAACAACTGAATTGGAATTTTTAGAAAAAAAATATCGCAAGCCGCCACTCGCCAGGATTCATATCGATGGCGCAAAATTTTTGAAATTCGCCGTTACCTCACTGTTAAGAGTGACAAAATGCAAGGTTTTTCAATCAAAATTATGAAACGTATAAATTTTTCTGATGAACAGATTTTTTCTCATTTTACTTTGGGATGCATCATTTACAAGCTTCATTTTTTTTTTTTCTATACATTGGATATGAGGTAAGAAAACTATGAAGGATAATAAACAAACTCTTGAAAATCAGCGTCAAAATATATTTCAGTTTATCTATTTATTAAGATGCCTATTTACCTACAATAAGTATTTTTCAATTGAGGTTTATCTCTGTTCAAAATTCAAAATCAAAAATAAAACCATGCTTTAAATGTAGAATGCACAAATTATTGGAAATTAATGTAGTCCAGTCAAATAAGAATAAAATAAATTTTATTTAAAAAAAAAACAAAAAACGACTGCATTACTCTGAATGAGTAGCTCTTATTGGCGGATATGCCCAAACTTGTGACAATAACTTTTTCAATCTTTAAATTCTCATTTTCTTAAATTACATCCTTCTAATATTTTAATTTTCAAATATGAATATCTTAAGACATTCTCCAGATGGTCACGAAAATTTTAAACCCACTTTCGATAAAGTCTATAAAGTCAGACACTTGTTCTGAACAAACAAAAAGATGCGACATACCAAACATACATAACCTCCTCCGTACGCAGTCGGTAAAAAACTAAAACATTTCTTCTTAGTTGACACTCTGCATACAGAAACAGTAATAAACAATAATCAAAATCAATGTCTGAAATTAAAATTCCAAGAAAATATAAAAATATTTATCCTTACAGACGGCAACAGCACAGAATAAAAGAAATCATTTTTAGGCTTCCAGTATAACAGTTCAAAAATTCGATATCATTTGGGTTTCGGCACTGAAATTCTCAAGTCAATCAAAACGCCAAAAATGAAAATCGTACCTACACTACTTCTATTTTATTGATCTTCTATGTTTTCATCCAAATTCCGACGAAAAATCAGTCTCCACTTCAACATATTTTCATTAGACGACTCGTTGGTTAAGAATACCAGGACAGAAGTATTAAATTTAAATTAGTCATTAACTGGAGTAACATCAAGTGCAAGTGCAAGTGCTAGAGCTGAATGCAGTTATTTCAGATCTCTTAATAATTTCAACAATTTCAAACAGTTATGTTGACATCGAATGGGTATAAAATCCAAAAGGAATGGAAATGAACTTCTACAAAGTTCTCAACCATTCCACTGAGTGAATAAACTGACCCGTCATAATTATGAGATGCACTCGAGCCAAACACAGCCAAATTAGAAAACTCCTACAAAAATTGGTGATTTCTTACCAAAAATCAGCAAATTTTAGCCGACATTACTGAAGTTGATAAGCTTGTAAATAATCAAAGGAACCAACCTTTCTGTTTCGATACAATTATATCTCAAATTAACGTGGAGAGTACCGCATATCTTTATATTATTCATATCATCAAGCTGGCTTAATAGTAGTACAGCAACTGACATATAATAATGGATACATCAACAGCCAACAACCACAGCTTTAACGGGCTTTTGTCAATTCTTCTTCTAAACACTATACATATTCATCACAATCCTAAAATATTTAAAAATAACGAATTATGAATCACTGCTATAATCTTTTATCCAACGAACTAGACTACACCGGGGTAGAAAAAAAAATTTACTAAGTAACTCTCTCCAGCCAGCAAAAAATAAAAATATCAACTGTTACATCGACTGCCCACTCTTATTCATTCAAATTCAGTTTTGTTTCCAAAAGTGTCCCCAAATCACCAATAATATCCGACTCTATTGAGCATGAAAATTATGTCTTTCACAAAGCTCCGGTACAATGGTCGGCTGAAAATTAATGCATAGTCCGTCGTAACTTTCAGACAGTCGAATGAAACAAAAAAGTCATGAAAGCCTACTTTATCGACTACAAGACCATATAGTCGTTTAGGAATATCGTCACCATTTACAGCTCTACATTTTTTCCAACAGTTTTATCATCCAGTCAATGAAAAACACCAGATTAATTAGGCGCCCAACGATTTTTATTTTCTTCCCTAATTTAAAGAGAAGCATTAAGCGCATTCTGAGGTTATGAATGAAGGAAAAATACTGCAAGAATTCTTCGCTAGTGGGACGAGAAAACTGGTTCATTGTTGGGCTGAATTAACAGCAGAAAATGGAGTCTATATTCAAAAGTAGAAGCTAATAACATTGTACTTTCATGCATTTCTGGTTCTGTTTGAATAAAATTTGCTATTTCAAATTTAGATAAAGTGGGCGTCGCTATGAATGAGAAGCTAAAAACAAAAACCATTCCACACCCAGCATGCTCAGTCATTAAAATAAAAACATCTTTACAGGTCAGCCAAGTTAGACATAAACAAAAATACAACCAGCAAGACTAATGACGTCGCCGGTTCCATTGTCTCTGTCTCATTCTCCATTGGTTGTCGATTCCACCAATTTAAGTTCGACAACATTTAGACAAATTCTATTTTCGGAGATGGGCAAATAGTTAATGTGTCGATAAAATTGGAACCGATGACGTCACACAACACAAAAACGATTCGCGCCTGGCAACTTGGCCAACCTTATGATTTTAAAGACTTCGCAGCATGCTTCCCAGATTTGGGGCCCTCTGATTGCAAAGAGGGATCATCAAAGCATTCACTGCACTAAGGCTGATGAAGTGAAGGGCGCAGTGAGATTATGGATGAGGGAAAGACTGCTGCAACTACGAGATGAGAAAACTGATTCATTGTTGCGCTAACACTATAGCTGAAAATAGAATCAAAAAGTAAATTCCCTTTTTTTGCGGCTAATAAAGTGCACTTTTAGGCATATTTTGTTTCATTATTGTAACTGTTCTAAAACTCACGAGTTATGACCAATTATGCATTACTTACCGTCAACCTTGGTACCTGTTTCAAAATAAAAAGCAGTATCTCAAACGGCCATAACGGTCGTAAGCTATGATTACGCTGGCGAAATCACGAATCGCATCCGTAAATATTCCTAAAAAAAAACAATACTTTTCAGTAAAAAAAGTGTTAACAGTTGTGTCATGAAAAAACTAAAAAATTAAATTCATCTTACGAAATAAAGACCTCCAGTTCTGAGCAGCTTCACTGGTACCATAGTCAAGTGTAACAGGTACAAAAATCAAAATATCGATGACTGAATTCCACCATCAAATTACAAAATAAGATCCGAATTTGTAGTTATCACTGAAAGAATTCGAGTTGAAGAAAGAAAACGAAAATCTGATCAAATTAACAAATCCCGGGAAAAACACCATCTTCATTTTTGGAAGATAATGAGGCAAAAATTTCCACGAAATGTTTACCAACAGTCACGATAATTTCGTCTCATAAATATCATTACCACTCGACTATGCAAAACAAACTGTAATTAGGTTAATACCAATTCCTTACATTTCTTTGAATTAGTTCTATAAGTACGAAAGGTGAATACATTTAGCCTGGGCCAAGGTAGCACATATTATTATAACTACTTGATCAGTGGATATTATACTACGACAAAAAGAAAATTTTTACACGTTTTAGGAGAATGTGCTCCAGGCATAAAGGCCTATACTTATTATATCTCTGAGTGAACAGGTGCACTTTATTTCAAAATAATTGAACAGTTCGACATAAATTATTTTGGGATTGGAAATTTTAAAATTTTAATTCGTTTTATGAAGATATTCAGCTTGGAAATGTCAAGTTTTTGTATAATATCAAAAATTAATACCAAATACCGCTGAGTTTCATTCGCACTTCGTATGCAGGTGCCTACTCATTATTCATCATCACCGAATAGCAACCACGAAATTTAGCAAAACTACCAAGAAAATTGTTTCATTTCGAAGAAGGTAGTCCGAGGAAATCAATACTGAACGGAAAAAACACAAAGTGAAACAACAGAATAATCCAAACAATGAACGATAATCGCACCAATAGAACTAAGATCCGAATTCATTCGAAGCAATATTTCTTTCAGAAAAAATTCCGGTGCCAACCAGAAAAGAGTTTTGACAGTGTCGAGGATTAACTTGAATCAAATGAAAATCTCGGTCAACGACCAAATAAATTAAAGGATGATACACAAAACAGTTTTGCGGTTTTTCTTTTAGGGTATATAAAATTCGCAAAATTCCATACCATAGAAAATCGAAAGCAAAGCATTAAAATTGCCATCACAGTCACATAGGCCCCACCCCTTCTCTCAGCCCCCACCCATATTGACCAGTTACCCCGCACCTCCAATCAAACGACTCGAGTATATATAACCAAGCATTTGTTACGTACCTCGCAAACTGACGTATTTTCCGTACGCGTGGAAACCAAACTGAGAAGGAAAAATTTTGCGGCAACTGTGTGCAGAACTGAACAAAATTCTGGACCAAAAGTCGAAAAAAAGAACCAAAAAAAAAAAAAAAGGACAAAAACAAGAGAATTTTCGCGGAATACCAAAAACAAGCAAGTTCGTTTGGCTTTTTTCGTGAAGCGTGACTGAATTCTTTCTTAAAAAGTAAATATGCGAGAAAATTAAGAAAAAAAAAATAGACAGACAGACAGACAGACAGACAGACAGAGACAGAGAAAGAGGAAAAAAAAGAAAGGAACAAATGGGAAGTCAGACAATGACAAAGAATAAAAGAGGGAGAAAGAGAAAAAAGAACTTAGGGGAAAAACAAGAGAGAAAAAAAAGAGAGAAGTAGAGAAAAAAAAGGAGGCAACAAAATAAACTAAAAACAAAAAATAAAAAAAAAAAAAACTTAATTCGAAGAAAAGTAACCGCTTAGGAGTTGGGATACAGGTCCTGACTCCGTAACCATGGAGACAAATATCCCATGTTCTTGTATTCTTCGTACATACAGGTTCTTTTCGATATTGGTAAAGAGGAGTGGTCTCTCTCGCTCTTTCACTTTGGAACATGCTAGATATCGAAGTTAAAAAAAAAAAAAAAAAAAAAGTCAACGAGGAAAGAAAAACTCGTAAATTTGAGCCAAAAACGTGTTTTATACAGCTCCTCTTTCCCTTCCGCTCAATTTTTTTCTCTTATCTCCGCCTCAACATGAAAATACGTTAATATATTCCCTGTAATCGAATACAAGATTCATCGGAAAGACCGAAACATTTGTTACTCGAGGTTTTTTTTTTCCTTTTTCTTCCTCCCTCATACGTGAAACGAGTAAGAGTTCATCAATTTCGATTCACCTAAAGATGCAGAAGAAGAACGACTAAATATGAAACGCGTAGAAAAAGGAGACGGAAATAGAAGGAAAAATAAGATACGTTAAAAACGAGTTTTCAAAAAATACGCTTTTATAATTTGAAGAAGAAAATAACGGCGAAAGAGAAAATAAAATTTCTCACTTTTTTCTTCCCAGACAAAAACAAACAAAAATTGAAAAAACAACTGATAAAAACTGATATAAATGTAGGTACGTGTGCGCGTGTCGCAACACGTGAAAGCAGCGCTGAAGTTGGTCATTCGGTGTACTTCAACAAATTGAGTGAGTAGAATAAGAGCGTATAAAAAAATAGGTACAGACTCAAAAAAGTCAGAACCATCTCTCATTCCTTCTAGTATACCAAAATAGGCTGACGTAACAAATTAGGACCAAGCAAGCGGAGCACGAGGAGGTCCAAAAATCTTTACATACCCAAGAGGACATGGCGTCTGGTGAGAGGTCGGCGAACAAAGAAACCAAAAAAAATTGTTTTTACGCGCTACGACCATAAAACGAATTAACTGCCGCCGCGATAATTTGATATCCATCTTTCTTGTTTTTATTCCTCTTGTCGACGAATTAGTTTTAATTATACGCGGGCACGAGAACCCGATTTATCAAGAATTTTGTTAATATTTATGGCCATTCACAAGGTACTAAAATTTCGATTGCCAACCGCGGATGCAGTTGGAGGAAGAACAAGGTGAGAAGAGTGAAAACCTGAAAAATTGTCAGCACAATTTATTATACTTGTTCGATGAAATGAGTATTTTCATCATTTCTCGAGTAATTGTGACATCCGACTTTCCGCAAAACACCAGTCTTAAAGAAGTTCTCTGATCAAATTTTTGGTTACACGTCCAAGTGAAACCTTGAGAGAACCTCTGGCAAACACAAAATTTGGCAAACATAATACCGGATGCATCGGGAAACTTTCAATCGATGGGGCGATGGCACTGCAGACTGAAGGTACAGTACTTACGAGACAAAATGGTTGCATACTGATCTGGTCAGGCGTACAGATAACACGAAAAAAAGTTCATTCACGATATTCCGTTTCTGTTCTTTTCAACAGTTCTCCATTCTTCAAAAAGTGTCCTTAGTTTTTAGACGCTAAAACCCTCGGAACGATTTTCATCGTCCAGTTTTTTATTTTTAGGTCAATCGTTGATTAGTTTTGAATAATAAAATAAGGAGAACCACCACCCAACCACTTGGCACAGAATTTAATTTCATCATTCGGCGAAAAACCGATCTCTGCCGCGCATCGACCCCGTTAAGTGCGTATTTTCCAAAAGTGTCAAATGTTGTAATGGCTGCCACTCGAAAACCAGTTGACCGATTTCGCTCAAATTCAATACCAAACCAGTCCTTAATACTCTCCAATTGCCATACAAATTTCAAGTCAAAATCTTTTAATTTACGAGACTTATCGTGATGACAACATGGTGGGTTTGTAACACTTTGAAAGCCCCTTCCTCCGAAACTAACGGATGAATTTGAAAAATTTTAACACGAATATGTAGCCCATAAATGCTTCCAACAGGTCAAACAGCGGAGGCTCCACGGACTCCCAAAAAGTGCCAAAATAAGCAAAAAATCGAAATATATATATGTATTGTATACAGAAGAATTTGAGAGACCTATATATTCGTGATCTACGACTCACGATCGGCGATTTTCCACAAGTCACGTCATTGCACTGGATGCAACAGTTGTATTTTCCAAAAAGAACAGAGAGAACTGATGCGGAACTATTTTCATGAACAATTCAATTGCGATATCAGTTCTTTAAAAATTGACAGAGTGACAGCGCACGAATCTACCGCACCATTCGCTGAAATTTTATCGTCCATTCCCGAGTCTTGAAAAAACTGATCAAGGATTGAGTGAGATCACGATCCAGATAAAAAATTAATGATCCATATCCACGATTCGAATCAAATTTACATCTTTATTTATGATCCATGATTCGATTCTTTTTTTAAATGGTTCAATACGTATTCGGATTATTGCCGATTAATTTTGATTTAAACAAAACCATACGAACAAGTGATCCGTAGGAAGTTTGAGTGATACGATTAGAATCACTTTTCAAGTGGAGATCCGTGATCCGCGATTCGAATCAGATTTTAATCTTAGGCCGTCATCCATGACTTTTGTGATTTTTCCCATCTCTCATCTCCACACGACCGCTATGAAATGAGCATGAAATTACCAATATTTAATTTTAGAAATACACAAAAGTCACAAAACTTAAAACAGAGAAAGTATAACTTTTACGAGTGGAGTTGGAAATACTCAAGTTTTACGCAACTAATTCTCAAATTCCTGAAAAGGAAACAAAAATGGAAACCAGAAATTTTCGGTGATCTGAAAATACCTATCATTCGTTGATAATTATTAGTCACGCTGAAGTGTTCAAGTTGTTGACCCAGGACATAGGCGGGTAATTAATACGCAAAAAATGGTTGGAGAAAATGGCTAATTAATACTCAAAAAGACGGTCGCAGAAAGCACTGCAAGATGAGAAACCTAAGATTTAAGCGAAAACTGACCACCAGGATTCCTAACTTGCATTATCAAAAATTTCCTGACAGAATGTTATAATCCACAACTCAGAGGCAGAGTACGTCGTTCACTTAAATTTTTGCAAGCATATCACCGCCTTCCCCCCACCCATCTTCAAGTGGAAAAAATTCTTTACAAGATAAACCAACACGAAGGTACTTCTTTATTCTTAAAATTGCCGACTTTTTTAAGCAATTCAAATTGAAAATTAAGAGGGTCGCATTCAGAACAGCGAAAATTTTTCTGGAACATAATCTGATCAACTAACTTACATCTCACTTCCAAAAAGTTTAGATAAAATTCTTTGAAATACTATCCTCCTTGCAACTTTCTGATTCGGAATTCAAAAAACTCAGGATAATGCACACGAAAAAAGAAGGCTAATTACAAAAACAACGATGTGGTTCTCGGAACCAGGCATTACAGTAGTGGAAAAATAGGCGGGGGGGCTATAAGGTTTCTTCCCCCGAAATTTTTCTATTATTTTACCTTCTCTCAAGAAATAATCGTTGATTAGGCTGTCGCTTTAAAACTTTTCCTCAACCCCCCTTCCTCCAAAATTTCCTCTAGCTACGCCACTGAGGCATTATGGGGCAATGATTCAAAATTATGTTTCTAGGAATCGAATGCGCATTTGATGCAATCATTCGTATAAAACTGCGTTTACACCAAACAAACAAGAACGTTTATTTTTTTTTTTCCTTATTTTGTGTAAAAGACCATCAAACAAACCAATAAGAACGAACGAAATTCGCTATCGAAGCAAACAGCAACGAACATCTTGTAACCTTCGGCATGCAGGAGAAGATCTAACGATCAGCAAATGTTCGTTTGGTGTAAACCCAGCTTTTTACAGACTCATTCTGTATCGGTAAAAGATAGGCGTAGACGGACATCATGTCATGAACTCACATTAGGCGTAACAGACGTCTTCGCTAATTCCCCCCAAAAAAATCTTTCTCAACAGGATCAGATGCAAACTTAAAGGGGGCATAGGGATCGAAGCCTCCCTCAGAAAAAAAGTAAAAATTTGCACTGTTGAGAAAAACAATACAATTTTCAGACTTATTGTTCAATGAAAAAAAAATTGTGATTCTCCCTCCCAAAAGTATTCCCTCGTCTTCTCCACTGCAAAAAACTTTCCAAAATTCGAATTAAGGGAAAATGGTTTCAAGTTCTTAACCTCAGAGTGAGTCCAAATGATAAAATGGAGAAACAAAAATTAACATTACCCACAGTACGACCCAATTGATTCGTAATTTTAATTAATTTTATAGTAAAACTGGCTTTGTGTTGGCGCCAAAAACCATTATTACTTGGATGTAAAATTGCCTATTGTATAAAAGGCCTGGTTCCGAGAACCATTATAGCAACGACAGCGAAAGTTGTCAATGAGATTTCAAGAAAGCTGCCAACTTGAAAATTAAAGGAAGTGCAGGAACGGAGAAAATCGCAGGTCACGAACCCGTAACAAAAAAAATACAATTTTGGTAGGATGTGTTTTGGAACAAACACTCGTATATAAAATCCGCTGTTTTAAAAAAAATAAAAACAAAATGTAAATGGCAGCTTAACGCCATATCATGAACGGCAAAATTCAAGAATTTTTTTCAAATAACGAATACAGACACGCCGTTACTCACAAACCAAATGTATTCATCTACCTCAATTTCATCCCACACGAGAATTTGTCCAAATTTTCAACACACCACCAGCACAGAGGACAGCTGATGATTAAGTGGTACTTGGAAGATATAATCGTGAACAGCATTGTTTCTATCGCCGAAACAATATTCAATGACTTCATAAAGTCGCAATGAAGACCCATTGTATTTTATTGCGATGAAATAAATACCGTGTAGAAGTCGACAATCAAATGAACGGTTAAAGGAAGAATACCGGACTGGAACTGGCACATTGTGGTCATCAGCCCACGTTTAACCAATAAGATGTAGGTACTACTTCGCAACGCCATCCCCAAGTAGGTACAATCATTTGACAAGAGTATTAAAATTTTTCACTCATTACCATTTTTTTTTTTTTCCAAGTGTAAATTTAAAAAACTCTTGCGCAGCAAGATTCACAAGGAAAAGTGGATATTCTTAGTTTCAAAAAATCACCTCCATCACGAACATTATTCTATTATAATATATATATTTATATTTTTTGCAAAAAATTACCATTATCACACAAATACGATACCTGCAATAAAATATACTGATTCAGTAACATTTTTTCATAATATTTTAATAAATAATTTTCAATTTTTGTATCAAAAATCATTATTTTTTTGTTAAATGAAAATTTATTCCAAGTTCAAACTAGAACGATTTCAAATACCACACTTTCAAACTTACTAAATAAAACCCAAATGGTTGGGATGGTTCTAACAAAATCAAAGTTTATAGGAAAATTTTAAAATATTGGGCAGAGTTTGGTCAATGGTTTCGACCGCAAAATTTATCTTAAACGAAATATAATCATCACATTAGCAAATAATATTGTAATTCTCCAGGCTGATGGAGGAGTCCCCTCCAAACAGCCCCAGGAAATGAACCATAATACTAAAAGAACCGAATTTGGAAGCATGTTAGATATATTTCAAATTAATACCTGTACCAAATGTGACCATAGCTTTATTAAAATTACTCCTTTTAGAGCCCTTAATCTAACAAAAATGCTATAAAATCGCCCTTGCCAGACGTCAAGTAAGGCCTATCCTCACCAAAATTGGTAGGTACTGTCCTTGACGTAAAGCACATACGCCATTAAAAATTGCGACCTGTACGCTGTTCGATAAGAAATGCGTATAAACTGACCAACCAAACGGACCATACGTCCGATCCGGACCAAAAACAACAGAGTTCTTCCTTAGGCGGTTCAGAATGTTTTAAATTTCGAAACCATCCGATCAAGATTACGTCTGGAAATTGACTCAAAAGGGGGTACATATAAAAAAGATTAATTATCAAAATAATAATGTCAAAATGCTCAGGTAATGAAACGAAAAACGTATCCTCTCCTACCCCTGGGTCCGAATAGTCACACAATTTTAATAAGTAGATTTTGTTCGGAAAATCTACTTAAAAAAATGAATCTTAACCGAACACGAAACAGGACCTAAAGTATGAGAGAACATAATATAAAAAAAAAACACACTGATAATTCATGTAACTTACACTACTAACTTTATGAATTCCCTGTTGTCTTGACGGTTGATAAGACCCTCTCTTACGAATAATTTATATCATTACATTTTATTATATTTTTCTCTGACCGCATGTTTTTTCGGTCTGTCCGTCCAACTGACTAATTCTTCCGCACTTCTTCCCTACCTCGCGCAGCATACTGTCTACTTTTTTCTTCACTTCACTCCTCTCTCCCTCCCCCATTATTCTTTATTCTCGACTCCATATGTAATGTCGAAGAGGATGTTTCATCGTACATTCAGCGAAGAACTGGACGAAAGAAATAGCTACTATAAACTATTGTGAAACTCCTATCGTGTCTCCAGAAATATGGACACACATGTAATACAACCTGTAGGAAAACCAGATATATGAAAGAAAGAAGATACGTATAGGTGGTAAATATACAAAAAATTTATATCTATGTATATAATGGCTGGTGGGTGAGACAAACAACAACATTTACGTTATTCTAAAGTTATTCTCGTCCAAAGCCGGCCATAATAAATAAACCGATTTTTTTTTTCACTTAATCCAACAGAATATCGCAAAGAGGCTGTTTTATTAATACACAAACGAGCCGAACAAAATGCCGGATTGAAGCAGTTGGGGACCAATTTTTCTGGTTATACGCAGACAAAGAAAAGAGATACTACATAATTATCAGTTCATCTCGAATTTCTACAATTAATTCGACTGACACATTCAATATTTAGTTTAGTCACCAACGAACAGATGCGGAGGCAAACGTCAAGAACCCATGAAGTAGTGAAATAAAATTATACGAAAACTAGCATTGCACTGTACTTACCAAACCGATAGCCCAAAAATGATGATGAACACAACAATGGCGGAGGTGGACTCCAAAAAATAACACTAACAGCTTATTATGAACAAAAAAACGAAACAACCAAAACACACGCTTTACGCATCGTAAGATCTGATTTAGAAATATTGAAAAGACGAGGGACGAATTTTGAAAATTTAAAATTGAAGTAAAAGAATTTGGGCAAGGGACAAATCTAAGCACACGCAATTCGAGATTTCGAGGCGACGACACTAAAGTGAAAGACTTGGACGTAGGGATTGGCTGCTCCGGAGCTGTTTGGCCGCTGAAATAACCCCTAAGCAGAAGCGACACATCGACTGTTCGAAAAGTCAACTAAAACTACTAACGCAACAAATAAATGAAAAATATCATGAAGAAAACGAGAAATTTCAAAAACTCAAAATGTTAATCGCTATTTTGTTTTAGCTGAATATCTGGGGGAAAAAACGCACATCGATTAACAATCGCAGCCGATCACACGACTCGCTGATTGGCTGATTCCAAGCGAGGCATTTGACGCGAGTAGGTAATTTGTTTTGTTCATTCTAAAATCACTTATCACTTCATATCTTCAAAAAGGATGGACCAATTTACTTTCTTTTTTTTTCATCCATTTCAACAGGTCATGACGAAGTTTCTGGTTGTAACCCCATCACGCTAGGTTCACTGGGAGCTCCGGGACAAGACGCACTGTAAATACATACACTATATGGTAATATCGGAGTATTCATTATCGTGGGTGGAAACACCCACAATCTCCTGTGCGCCTGGCGGGCGTAAAGGAATTCGCCTACTGAAGAAATGTAGGTAGGCGGGTGACTGGGCTGAGGAGGTCGCCGTAGTTGTTACGGATCTAGTGAGCGAGATAGGTGTGTGACGACGTATATTTTCATGTCCCTTGGACGTTAAACCACACATTAATATTAAGTGCCTACAACTGTAGTGTCTCTGCCACTACATGGTAGCGAGAGCATCGGGGTTTTCTCGGAGAAACAGATACTTTTTCAAGCATCTGCTTCACATAAAGAAACTCTGAAGTCAAAAATATAGGTATTTTCGATTTCGTTTCGATGTAAAATGAAAACTGAATCTAAATAGAATCAGTTCTCACTGCTACAAAACGCTTCCACTGGCAACTTAAGTCAATATCTGTAATAGAAATTGATTTAACGGCATTTAGCATTTGAAGTTAATCTTAGCCTCAAATGCCTAATTAATTTGCACTCGAAACTGATGGTGGCTTCGAGCACAAAAAAGCATATAATTATGTACTCGAAACTGACGATGGCTTCGAGCGCATGAGTGTAATCACTAATTATGTGCAAAAATAATTTCTCACTGCGTTTGAAACTTTAATTAGCCTCAAACACATACCTACATTATCCAGAAAAATCCTTTTATAGACAACATGTCTCTGTTGATATTCAAAAGCTAAAAATTAACATTTGATTATCCACAAGTACACGATCTTCATTTGTATATAGGATTTTGTGCAAGTTACATAGGAATGCGAAACATAATCATGCATCATATTCTCGTAACAAATAAATGGATTTGAATTTACGGCTAAATTTGAATACAACAAAGTTGAATTTGAGACTATACCCGGCCTCAAATACACGTCAATAAACTCAGGCCTATGTATTTTTTCATTCTCGAATAAAGAAATAAAAAACCTGTAGAGAATAAAATCTCGGCCGACAAAGCCTAGGGAAAACACTCCCCGGCAACAAACATATATGTGAATCTATGATAAGCCTCACATATAATAAACAAAAGAGTATATGAATCAAATGGATTCGATTCCATTCGACTCTCACTCTCCAAAAAAAATATATTTTTTTTATTATATTTTTTTTCTCAAATATTCTTGCTTATTCATCGAAAGATTTCGACGTAATTACTATATCGAAAACTAACATAATCCTTGAATAAACAAAAGTATTAAAGAATACGGCAAGTTCCCTGCAACATGTCGCGTTCCCTTTATAACATCAAGGCTAAAAATTATTCTCACAAAAAATTTTTAGCCGCCCCCAGCAAAAAATTCATCGAAATCTTTATGAAGAATTCGATACAAAACCAAGGTCATCACATCTGGATAGGCCATCTTGCATATCATCTACTCTACGCCAACAACCATTATTACATATTCTTCGAAAAAAGAACATTAAAAAATGGTTGACGTAAGGCTGTATGCAATTAAGGCTGTCGATCCCTAAAACAGAGATCGACACCCCATCGAGACGAAGCGATACCAATACGCTTGGCCTCAATAAACTTCAAAAATGTCGACAAAAAATTATTACGTATTTTGTCAACACCCGAGTCTAGAAAGATGAGCAAAAAATCTAAATAGGCAACGGCTCACGTAACCTTTTTTTTGTCTTACACACATTTGGATGTAAGACAATCATTATTTTAATAGTTGGAACCCATTTTTGAAAAAATTTGTTGCAAATACGAAGCCAAATGCATTCTCCCAATTCCACATGCTGACTACAAACAAAATTAATCAAAGAAACTCGTAAAGAGACCCCAAAAACATCGATGTCTTTGGAGCCTAGCATCACGCAACTTTACATAAGGCAAACTCAAAAATCTTCGACGCCATTTCGAGTGAATTAATTTTAATTTGTACCAATGCCCAATTTTTCAAAATCCATTATGGACTTTGAAAATTTTCATATTTTTAATTATTATGTTTTTCAAATGCAATTTTTGGATTTGAAAAAGATGTGCGTGACCCGCGATGAATACCCTTCATTGCACCCACGGGTCACGCCCAATTTTTCAAAATCCGTTTTGGACTTTGAAAATATTTTGTCTATTATCGGCCTCTCGGTTCTTATAGAATTTGAAATGGATCTGATCCAGGAAGCCGATTCACCTGCTTCCCCTCCTCCACTGCCAACCATAACCCCGCAGGCAGCAGTGTTCGGACTCGATGGCCAGCCGATCCTCGGACTGTCCCATCAACGTTACTTCCCCGTTGGACAACCAATCCCACTAGTCATAGCCAATGCGCCATTGGCTAGGGAAATCGCTCAACACGGCTGCGGTTTTCTACATCAAACTATAGAACGCCAAATGGAAGAACAGGCGAGAGATTCACAACCGATGAATCTCTCACCACAGGACTGATCCGAGAGATCCTCCATTGCAGGATTGCGATACAGCTTGTTATCAATGGGAGCTGATGACGAATACGAGCCGAACATCGAACTCTACTACGACGCCATCGAGTCCGCGGGTTACTACATTGTCGAGCTTAGTAACCTCATCAGTACACCCAGCCTTATCCTAGTTCAGGGGAGAAAGGAGCTGCCGGTGATTGCCACAGTCATAGAAACGCTGAATCAGCCGCTTCCTGGAGTAGCAAAACATAAAATTGTTCTCGCACGCTCCACCATACTGCGCCTCCACTCCAGCCAGCGAGAAATTGAGGCAATGTTCCCATTGGAACCTGTGCCAATGGTAACAACTGAGCCTCAACTACTCCCCACTCCATCTCCCTCTTTGCAAGGGAGAGAGGAGGAGACTGCAGCGCAGAGAGGCGCAGGACGTGGAGCAGGACATGGCCGAGGACGTTCCCCTCAGCAGGAAGCGGAACACCGAGAGGAGCTCTACCTCTGCCAGCAGCTGGAGGATCAGGAATGCAAGCGGATGGAGGAGCTGCGTGGTCTCGCACAACAAGCTGCGCGAGATCAACTCAAGCTGGAACACGCGGAATTAGTCATCGACAGAATCCGCCGGAATCATTCCGACCTGATCCAGCATGTCCAAGCAGTCTACGGGATGGGCAAGGACCAATTCTGTGATGAATTTGTTCGCCCTGCCATTCAACATGGTAATGGTCAATCTTTACATACCGATTCAACCGATTCCCATAAGCAAAGTCGATTGAATACCGATCAGAGTGGGTCAGTGGAACCAACACAAAAACGTGTGTGCGTTGGTTCCCCCTACCCGACCTCTGAAAGCTCTGTTCAAACTGACTCGAATGATTTAGAATCAAACGCCCCTGTTGGACATTCGTATCTAGAAAAACCATTCGACTCAGTAACCAAATTGGTTCCCCATCCTGTTAATAGTAACATGGCCAACCTACCAAATCATGCAAGAGAAGTGGACCCAATTCCCCGTTGTTGGGAATTGGACCCCGAAATGTGGGCAGAAAAACCAGCTCTGAATCTGAAACCTCCTAAGTACTTCCTAGACAAATGGGACAGCACGATTCTGAACTACCCAGGTTTTATTCGAGGCTTTAATATGTATATGCATTTGCGAACAGATATTGCGATTCCTCAGAAAATAAAATTATTACAACAAGCAATGCTGAAAGACATTGTAGAAAAATGTTCGCACTTTGCACCTGACGATGTAAGTTATAAACAACATCTTCAATTCTTGCATGATAGGTACGGAGACCCAAGCAAGGTCAGAGCAGAAATATGGTATAAGATAACCGACTTCTCTCATACTAACAACACACTACAGTCCATTCAAGACACTATGGATGGATTGGCAGTCCTTGTAGATCGTTATCGGCTGGTATCACCTGTTGTAAACGAGGAACAACTGTTCAACGTTACAGTGAAAAAATTTCCACCTAGGTCTTATAGGAATCATCTAAAAAGTAATGAACGACACGTTTCACATTTGTTCTCGGCCATTAGGGAATTTATAAAGATTGAAGAGATGTTCGATAAGCAACGTCCCTCCAACAAAGACCCTAATAGAAACACAGGTTCATTCAAAAAGAAAAAGCCTAAAGGCAATTCAGAATTTTTGGCCGCAACCTTCCAGAAAGGTAACGATCAACGAAAGGGAAAGGATAAATCCAATCCCAAAAAATCGAATAGGCAGAACCATAGCGATTTGGGAAACTCATCTAAGTCTCCCAAACCCTCTTCTGTTTCAGAATGCCAAGAACAAGAAACGTTGAACCAAGCGGCTCAAGACACTTCGAAGAGCATCTTGAACCTGGCTCACTCAGCACAGAAGGCATGTCTTTTCTGCACCAACCAACACCCCTCTTTCCTCTGCCACCACTCACGTTACAACACGTTGGAACAATGGCAGAGGGAATTCAATGTCCGTAAGTTGTGCACCCTGTGTGCAACTTACCATGTGACGCAGGAGTGCCAGCAGAAAATTGCCCTCTGCTGCCGGTGGTTTAATTGCCATGCCACCACCCACAACAGCTGCCTGTGTCCGAACGCCCCGTACCCCATTCAACAAGAGCATGGGGACAACTGGTTCACAACACTGAGGCAGCGGAAAGAGGTACACAGTAAGCACCGAGTTGATTTTACTAAAGTTTCAAAACCAGATGTTGATTTTGATACTATAAAATCACGTGTTCCACAGGGCAACTGCGAAACTAAAATTGCGTGGGCCATTGGAACGGTGCAACTCAGTGCGGCCCAGAAGGAGTGCTTACCAATGAGTAGTGAGTACTTTTCATCATTTATTCGCACCAAGAAGAGTTCTACTTTTCTTGTTTTTCAAGCGTATACTCAATCACCACACTTGCAGAGGGCAGTCAAATTACGAGGGTTTTTTGATTGTGGCAGTGTAGACACCTTCATTACTAAGTCTTATGCTTTCATATCCTTAAAACTAAAAAGGTATGAAACAGAAATTATAAGACTTAGAGGTGTACAAAATCAGACGTCCAACGTCTTTAAATCATGTCTAGTAGACTTCGAAATTCTGACACCGAGTGGGTTAAGGGTTCCGATTACTGCGAAAACTATTAATAGTATCACGCAAAATCTGAAACAACCCGATTTGTCAGAATTTCATAAAAGTTTCCCGGAATACTCTGGAATTGAGTTCTCCAAAATAGACGATGAGCATACGATTGACATATTGTTAGGCAATGATTACATGTGGTCGTTCGTGACAAATGTACAACATATCTCTCCGACTTTAACTTTGATAGAGACAGAGTTTGGATATATGTTGGGAGGTATCACCCAAAATCAAAAACAAGTGGATGATATCTTCACACCTATCTTCTTAACCATCCCACAAGAGGTTGAGAATTTATGGAGGTTGGACGCCATTGGTATCGAATCTCACAATTTGGTAGAAGCTCAAGCGGAAGCTGACGTTCTTCAACTATTTTATAAGAATGTCGAATTGGTAAACAATCATTACCAAATCAGATGGTTGTATAAAAACTATTCACCACCGTTGGCGGATAATTTCAACCTGTCATTCAAAAGACTTGAGCATCAGCTCCCCAAGTTACGAAAGTTACCTGAGTTCTACCAACGTTACGACGAATATTTCAACTTACTAATAGAGTTGGAAATAATAGAGAAAGTAGATCCAAAATCCAAGCCAGATATTGTACATTATCTGCCGCATAAAGGGATCTTGGACCTAACAAAAAGCACACCGCTCAGGGTAGTATTTGACGGGTCAGCAAAGACAAAACAATCAAAGCATTCAATCAATGACTGCATGTTCAAAGGGGCAAATCTCCTGCCAGATTTGCTCCAGATACTTTTGTCTTTCCGTAAAGATAAATATGCCATAATAGCCGACATCAAAAAAGCTTTCCATCAAATAGGGTTACACCCCCTTGATCGGGATGTAACAAGATTTCTGTGGGTCCTCAATCCACAGAAACAGTTAACTAGGGAAAACTTAGTAATTTTCTGATTCCAACGTGTTCCTTTTGGAATTGTGACAGCGCCATTTTTGTTGGCGGCTGTTCTGTCACATCACTTCCAACAGGCGAATCCGGAATTTCATATATGTGGACAACTTAGTAACGTCGTTGCCCACATATAACGAAGCTAAGGATTTGCACGATCAGGCTAACAAGTTGATCGGGGACATATCAATGGAGTTGTCACAATGGGGCACAAATTGCACCACATTACGCGATGACTTTGCCCCCGACCACGCATTGACAAAGCCAAACGTTAAGGTTCTTGGACTTTCTTAGGACATGGACAAAGATATACTTTAAGTCCGATCAAATTTAAAGACCAAGAACCCGTCTGGTCAAAGAGACTGTTTCTTAGAGCAATCTCGCAATTTTTTGACCCCCACGGTTGGTTCACTCCAGCTTTCATTCCTTCACGAGCTTTTATTAAAAGGCTTTGGAATGAAAATCTACAAGTGGGATGAATCCTTACCTCTGTCACTGCAGCCAATAGCGACAGAGCTAGTACAGGATTTTTCCCAGTGCACAACTTATTGCCTTCCTCGCAAAATACACCCGGGTACATATAACCCGAATGGGGCGCAACTGCTCGTGTTTGTGGATGCATCCCAGGTAGCCTTTGCTATGGTAGCATACTTACGCTTCCACAACACAGAAAGCAACAAAACAATAAGCAGATTCGTCATAGGGAAATCAAGAATAGCACCAATGAAAACAGTAACAATCCCCAAGTTGGAGTTGTTAGCGGCATTGATTGGAGCTAGAGGAATAAAAAACATTAGGAAACCATTAAAATTAGAAAATTGTCCGACCTACTTATGGTCAGATAGTAAATGCGTTCTAACATGGTTGTTAGAACGCAGAGTGTTAACGCAATTTGTTTTGAATAGGGTTACTGAAATAAAAAGCGTTCCTAACTTGCAATTTCGCTATGTTCCGACAACCGAAAATCCAGCAGATGTCGGATCACGAGGGGCAATGGTGAACAATTTATTCAGTACCACATGGTGGTCAGGACCAGCCTGGTTATCTGATCACCCAGACTCATGGCCACAGACTGACTTACATGTAATTCAGTCTCTACCAGACCTATCAGAGGATGAGAACACCATATCTGTATTCTCAACCTTAAGGGAGTCTCTCAAAATTTCTGACAAACTGTCCAAAATTATAGCAACTTCAACTGACCCTATATTTGACAATCACAAGACTGCCAAATTAAACAGACAGTTGAAATCTCGTAAGATAACTATACCAAAGTTTGTTATGAACTCCGTAAACCATGTTTGTGAAGTCAAACTGTTTGCCACACAAGCTGACCAATAGGCTGTAGACCAGAATCAATCTGACTCTGATCTACCAAAACCTCACAAACAAGCGAGCTCACAACAACCGCTGGATCTATCCCACAAATGTCGAATAGACCCACTGGCAAACTCACCTTATGAGAGCTTTATACACGAACCGTTGAATACACCATTCAGCATCGATTTAGACAAATTTAACACTCTCATCAGTCTTAAGAGAATCTTTTACAATTGCCTAACAGCTCTTCGAAGATTGTCGAGAAAGCGACTCACACGTTGTAGGTCGGTTTCTCCTTGGTCAATACTGCCTAACAATTATCAGTTTGCATTACTTTGCTTCATCTATGCAGACCAGAAAAAATATTTTTCTGGCCTACGTAATAGACTTCTGTCTCATAATCCACCGGAATATGTGGCATACGAGAAGTTTCATATCACCCTTGATGAATCAGGACTCCTGAGGCTGAGAAATTATTTGCCTGTAACACCGTTTACCAAAGACATTCTGTCTCCGGTGCTGTTACATCCAAAATCTCACCTCACAAAGTTAATACTGTTGAATGTTCATACACTCAATAGTCATACAGGCATTAAGTTTACACTGGTGGCCTTCCGTAGGACATACTTCGTACCAAAAGCAATGAGGATACTTCCTAAAGTATTAAAATCCTCTTGCTTAGTGTGTAAAAAGCTCAATAAGCAGCCTTTTACGCAGCCAACCCGTTCTGATATCCCTGATTTCAGATTGGTACCATTCACACATCCTTTCACCTATACAGGTGTTGATGTATTTGGTCCATATTCAGTCTTCAATGAATATTTACCAAAAAAGAAAAAGGCTTTGGCAACTCCGACATCACCTCCATATAAAACATGGATTCTGATATTCACCTGTCTATCTACAAGAGCAGTGTACTTTCTCTCTATCTCGTCTCTAACCACACAAGAAGTGTGGATGGCATTCCAGACATTCTTTGCAGATCGTGGAATGCCCAAGGCAATCTTGTCTGACAATGCCACCCAGTTTAGGTTAGTTGCAACAAACTTACCCCAGTTCTGGGAAGCAATCACGTCAGACAGTTCCATAAGTGACAAGCTTATGCAAAAAGGCATAACTTGGCACTTCACTCCACCTAAGGCTCCTTGGTATGGTGCGTCATACGAGAGACTCATTGGAATCTTTAAACAGGCTTTTGAAAAGGTCATGGGCCCCCACTCTCACCATCGCTTCAATTTTCAAGCAGCGCTTAAAAATATACAAGTGATGATGAATGAGAGACCACTCTGTCCTGCAGTCGATGAATGTGAGCAAGCTATTTTGACTCCTGCACACTTCCTGCATGCAAAGTTCAGAAACTTCACCCTTGACCTAGACAAGCCACTTGACAAAACCACCATAACATCCAGAAACCTTCAGGGCCTCTGGAACACTGACAAGGACAACCTTAGTAAGCTCTGGGCTGTGTGAAAGGGACTCTATCTCACGTACTTGCGAGATAGAATCCCTAAAGGGGTAAGCAACGCTTACCAAACAGTTAGCATCAAACCGAAAGTTGGAGACATTGTCCACGTGTTGGACATAATGACAAAACCAGGAGTCTACAAGTTAGCCACTGTAGTCAACCTGATGACATCTTGCGATGGCCTAGTACGTCATGCAGATGTTAGACTACCCTCACATAAAATAGTGAGTAGGCCTATTAAGTTCTTAGCTCCACTGGAGATAAGTACTGACCGTAAAGACTCTAATCCATCGTTGGATTAGAATCTATCTGATTAAGATCTGTAAAAGCAGGCATACATGCACGCACTACCTACAACCCCGTGGCCAGTGGCACCACTGGAGTTGTGCTATCTTTGAAGTCATGACAAGTCAACCTTGCCAAATACTTACTCTACCATCCAGCTACCTATTCAGATCAGCGGGTAGAGGTGATAGCGGATCGTGATCCACAAACACTGAACTTGTGATAACCATGTCAGTGTCACAAATTCATTTAAAAAATTGCTAATTCTTACTTTTCTTCATCACAGAGTCACTCCTTTATAGCGCTGAAACCTGACTGCCCTTCCAATGAATTGTCCGGCAATTTTGTTGAACCACAAGTCAGAAGATGGGACCCACTTGTGGATCTCAACTTCAGAGGAAATAAACTTCGTTTTATTATACTTATTTTAGATTTGTGGCCCAGATTATAATCGGTAGTAACTTGTACCATATATGTATATATTTCTTGTAAATAAATATCATTTGTGTACTTGTGTGTTTATGCCAATTAATCTCTTTTTTACAGATCTTGTAGGGACGAGTGAATCCCCGAGGATTCATGATGGACATTGCCCCCAGTATCGCGGGTGGGAACACCCACGATCTCCTGCACGCCTGGTGGGCGTAAAGGGAACTCGCCTACTGAAGAAATGTAGGTAGGCGAGTGACTGGGCTGAGGAGGTTGCCGTAGTCGTTACAGATCTAGTGAGCGAGATAGGTGTGTGACGACGTATATTTTCATGTCCCTTGGACGTTAAACCACACATTAATATTAAGTGCCTACAACTGTAGTGTCTCTGCCACTACATTCATGATCATAAAAAACGGTTTCAACGTGTGTAAGCTCCTACACCCGTATACGTATGTGTATATGTGTGTGTGTGAGTAGGTGTATGAGTGTTCGTGCGCAATTGTAACATTGTATCTCAACTGGGTACAAAAGTCCTGCGACGTTTCTTAAATAGTACAAAAAAACGATTTCAGCAATTATAATTTTTTTAATGTGTCAACATTCTTGCTCTCTAGTCCGCTTCTTCCTAGGTGTAAAAAAATATTAGATACGAAAAAGTTGAGATTGCATAAAAAAACTGCATGGTGTACTATCCAGTTTCAAATTCTGTTTGTCACATAACACACACACGCACACGCATACACTCACAAGCAGACATCCGTGGTGAGCTGGCAACACTCAGCTGAATGTTTACACATTAAATATGTGAAATGAACTTTTATATAATACCTACATGAACAGAAAGGCAATGTTTAGGATGGTATTTTACGAGTGAAAAGTAGCTCCTATCCTTGATGTATGTAACCTTGATGTAAATGAATGCGCCTCAATGTAAAAACCTAAAACATCTTTTTACATGAAAGCACATTCACTTTTCATCGAGGTAGAAGTAAGGCTCTTTAATAGCAGGTATGCACATGAGGGTGATAAGAGATGAACGGCCATTTTGTATTATTGTATTTATATATATAGTAATAATAAACAATGTAAAATTCATGAAAAACTGAATAACACAAGATGGCTGCTCATCTCTTATCACCCTCATACGCTTACTGGCTAGTAAAAAACCTTAGTAGAAGTTACATGTTCTGAATAAAACCTTAAATATGCCACAATGAGGAGATTCATATTTTGTTCCATTTTTTATAATTCTTGTGAAAAACTCATCATTATGATAGAATTTTAACATTTCATTGCTTTCTGATCATTAATTATATAAAAATCTTCCTCAACAATATTCATAAAAATTTACATGACTTGGGAATTGCTCACTTGATACGCTGATTTTACAAACTTCCCTCAAATGTAAATGCTCACTGTTGTGGCTACCACACATTGTCGGCTTAGCAATGTTTCTCCCTCATTCACCATCATCCGGCACTGTGGCTGAGTGAACACAGTGCTGCATTTTAGGTGGCAATAATGTGGGCAGTTTTAGGTATTCAGCTGGTACCATTGTTCAAATTTCCATGCTACCTAAATACCTAAAGTGGTGACCTCAACGTGATTGCTGGAGATGGCTGACAACGCCATTCCTTGGACACGCATGCAGCCAGGGGGTAGTTTGTCACACCATCACTGCTGAAACGTAATGGCACTGTAGGGTGTGTGCCACAGGGTAGTGATGAGCGAGGGCATCACTACACACCGGCGTACATACCTACCCATAAGGTGCCTCTGCATCAGTAGTTGTATTACGCTCTACTATACTGGCGGGGAGTGGTGTGGCAGCTACCAAACATTGTCAACTTAGCAATGCTTCTCACTTGTTTACTGTCACCCTGCACTGTGGCTGAGTGAACATGGTGCTGCATTTTAAAAGGCAGTAACGAGGGCAGTTTTAGGTATTCAGCCAGTATGGTTGTTCAAATCCCTGTGCCACCTGAATACTTAAATTCACTTTTGAACGTTGGTGTGTAATATACTATTTTTATATACCATAGTAACATGCAGAAGGAGCATTATGTCAACACTAGTTCTGCGCCATTTGACCAATTTTTTCTTTTGCCAATGCCCGTGCAAGAAATACCAATAAATAAAAGTTCTTCCAGTCTGACAGGAGTCTGGCAAATTGGAGTTTCCTAGAAAAATACAAACCAAAATATTCCTAGAAAAATGGTTTTTAGCAATAAAACATTATCAGATCAATTCATGTTCTTTTTGTGTTTCTTTTTGAAATTATGTATGAAAATAGCAAACTGAGTTTTCTGGCAAAGTATTGCTGCAATTTTTTATTTTTACGTGCTATACCTACTAAAAAACTTGAAAAAAGGCCTAAATTTCAGTGATGGGTCTTTACCTAGTTAGAAAAAATTTGTACCCAAAATACCTAATTTCTACCTAGTATTTTCCCTGTAAATTGGGTATTTTAAGTAAAGAATGCTCAAAATTGATAAATATGATGAAAATGAGAGGTGGTACAACTGTCACGTGTTAATTTTTATTGGAACAATTAAAACCAACAATGAAAGATTAATGGAATCATGTGCATTGTGCAGTGCAGTACAATCATAGTTAAGGTTGCATGTTTTCTTGATCTTTTATTTCTTTCAAAAAATTTGAATCTTCATATTTCATTAATAGGTAGTTCATTGAAATGATGAAAATCAAATTGATCAACTTTAAAGATTCAAAAGAAATAAATTCTGAGAAAAATGGAAACAAAAATCATTAATGGAAAGAATAATTTTGAATATAATTTTGGGAGGGAAATTAAATTAAATTTTTGAAAAAATTAAACAGTCAGAGAAAATAAAATTACTTTCAAATTCATGCTGCTCATTTTCTAGACCATCACCAGTAAAATTATTTCCATTGGAAGTTGTACCATCATCACTTTTGGATATATTAGCTTCAGGAATGCGAGTTTTATTACTTTTCAGCAAGTTTCTATTCAGCAATTTCCAATTATGAGCAATAAATGTTATTAAGGACTGTGTCAGAAAGAGGTATTGTGTTTGACCTGTTTCCTGCCAATCTAACAAAATTTTGTGCTATTCATTGTAAAAATACAAATGATGGTTCAAAAAATTGGTATTTTTATGGTAAGTAACACTGGCCAAAGAAATTATAAAAATTCCCCAATGATAACCCAAAAATTAGATTGAAAATTTGGGAATTGTTTTTATCAAAAAAGTAAGATGACCAATCACAAGACAAGATTCGAAATAAAACGGAACAACGCATCCTGATTGAATCACCCAAAAGTGTCTAGGATAGGGTATTTCTTGTGGTTATATAAATATTTCAGATAACACCATTCTCTCAGTATTATATTGGCCTTCCTTAGTTATGCACATATGAACATTCACCAGCAAAATTTTCAGTTTTTCCATTTTACTATTTTATATATCATCGAATATATTTTTTATGGTGCTGAGTCCAAATTTGGTGTTCACTACTCCATTTGACTGATTCTTCAATCCTCAGTGAGTCCCAAAAGGAGGTCAATTTTGAGTTTAAACATTTCATTGTGTAATATATCACCAAATATGTTTTATGAGATACTGAGTCTGAATTTGGTATTCATTTTTAGATTTGAATCATTCTTCATACCACAGTGGGTCCCAAAAGAAGGTTAATGATGAGTTTTCACATTTTATTATATGATACACCATAGCATACATTTTTTGATATGCCTTTTTGTTAAATCATTATTACCATTACTATTAAATATAGTCCAATATAGTAGATCTAAGAGTATTTAAAATCAATTTTAAACTTTGAATTTGTTTTCCTTGCGTCTGATAGGAATTTGGTTGTTAACCAATAAATAAATTTGAATTGCAGTAATTGAGAAAAAAAAATAGGCTGAAAATCAAATTCATTTTTGTCCAAATATTACAATATCAACAATTATCTGTCACTACCAGAGTAAATTATTCTTATTATGAAAAACTGCTGGAGACTTTCATTTTTCACTTCATCAAAAATTATTCAAATAATTATATTTTTGAAAAAAAATGAAACTGCATGTAGGGACATAAAACATAATATAACTAAAATGTTGAAAACATGTTTACCAGGTTTTATAATAGTAATTATTTTACAAAGTGGAATTACAACAAACGCAGTCGCTGGCAGAAATACTTTCCAAGTTACATGTTATAAATATATATAATGCAAAATTTTTGAATGAAGCAATGTAAATTCCTTTATATTAAATATTTCCCTGATGCAATGCTTTAGGACCTGTAATAATTAGTTAATACACAGTCTTTGGTGAGAGGTTTGCCAGACTTGAAATTTAGATATAACCAGGTACCACTAAGAAGAAATTCCCTTAACATGTTTCTCTATTTTTAAAACTGATGGATTTATTAAATAATAAATTGGAAGGCTACCTGTCATGCATGAATATATGGAAAGTTGACTAATCGTGAATATTTAGGTGTGAACAAATTTTTTTTGAGTTTTGTTATGATAATGCCTAATTGTACATAAAAATTTTCAAACTTGCAAACCCAATAACTCCCTCAGATTTAAAAATAAAAATTAAACTAATATATACTTTTTTCTTAATTGGGTCAGAATATACTTATATCTAAAGTTTTAAAGCTCTCCTCCTAATTTTTTAAAAATTTATTTATCACTACATTACAAATTTTCAAATTTACTTAACTTGTAATACAGTTGAGAGAAACTTGTAAGAGGAATTTAACTACACATGGATTTCCCTTTAAATAAGCGGCAAAACAATTTTGAAAAGAGTAAGGACTGATGAAAACAAGGTGACACCGAAATCAAAAGGACCAAAAATTCCATAATTGATTACTTTCACAAATCCTTTCAAAAAACCTGAGTGAAAGGATCCATATCTTTGTTTAATTTATCGATCACCTGAATCTTAATTGGATGAGGTGTGGATGTAATGCAATTTATATCAGAATTGGACTCGCAAAGCTCCTACAGCTTGTAATAATGTGGGATTTTATGTAAGGGAGAGTGTACACAAGGGAGAGTGGTACACAATGGGCCATGGTACATAGTGGAACTTTTTAAATAACTAGAGCAATCTTCTTTTCCAAAACAACACTGAATGGTTAAATACATCAACACCTATGACCAGGCTAAAAAAAATTGGATAAAGCGCATTATTTCTTCATAATCAGTGATTTATCTTTTTTGTATATGAAGTTACATTTTTGCTCATTTTTTGGTTTGTTTAGAGCTCAAGAAAAAGGTTTAAAAAAAAAATTTATTATGTAATCATCTTCAGTAGCTATTTGTTTGTGTACATGCCTAATTTCAGCCAAAATAATTATACTTATAAATTTTCTGAGAAATTATTTTATGGAAGTGCCTCGGGTGGCACACAGTGGAATGGCTAAGTATGGTACACAATTACTACTGTTATTATTTCAGCTTCTACTTCTCATATTCCTTCCTTCTTGATCTATTCAAGAAAAAATTATAAAGATCATATGATTTTTGGTAGGCCACTAGGCAAACTTGGTTTAGCCAGTTCATCAGGCTGGATGATGGCAGCATTTTTTTGGAAAAGTTATGGAACACTGTTCAGTATTCTGATTCTTCAAAGGATGAACCAATACTCATAATTTGCAACAACCACAAAAGTCACTTGTCACTAAATTTTATAATATTAGCGAAGAAGAATGATGTTCATATTTTGACATTAGCTCTGTTTGATAGCACTACACCAACTTACACTAACGTATATCACAAGGGCAATTTCACAAATGTATGAATGTTATATGACTTTGGGCCAAGTTTTATTTGAATATTTGTGGAATATCCCTACCGGTGTAGTTTGGTGTGAGTTAGTGTAATCCTATCAAACAGAGCTATTACCACCCCACTGTAGTCATAAAATGTAGACCATCCATCTTTCTGTTTATAGACTTCTCAAAATGTTTTAAAACTTAGCAATTGACAGCTGGATGTTAAGGAATCCAGGCCACATGATAACATTTATCAAATAGCTCTTTGTTTTGGACAAACTCACACCTGCCAGTCATAAAAGGGTTTAAATCACCTGGTATATTTCCATTTAATGAAAATAAATTTGAAGACAGTGATTACTTGGCATCAAGTGTTACATATCACCCACTTCATAAAAAAAACCTTTCCTGCAAAAGTAATAATTATGAATTAGTAATTTATTTAAGTCCATAATAAGATTAATTATGAAATTATGTTAAGCTTTCAATTTTATTTTAAAAACAAAATTTGTGAAGAAGAAAGTAATGAAAATGAAATACAGCAAGAAGTTTCTATTATGTAACAAGCTGAGCCTGTTCCAACAACTAGTGGAGAGAGAAAATTTATTTATTAACAATGAAAGACCAATTTTTGAATTTGGAGCAACAATCTACATTATACCTTGATCTTTCATTTTTCATTTTGCAGAAGAAATTTGGGAAGAAGTAAACTTTTAAAGTAATAGACATGAGTAAGAAGTTCTTTTGAGTCTTTTCGTATTTCATCTACTAAGGGTAAAATAAAATTTGTTTTACAACTTAGACGGGCACATTTTTTGCCTCAGAGAGGCTTTAACTTTTTTTTCAAACCATGGGAAAGAGAATTTTGCTCATTTTTTAAAAATAGGCTAAATAAGAATAAAATTCTTATTTATTAATCATCCTAAAAAAAAGTTCTTAGCTTATTTGTTTCAATTTCAATTTGTTCATTGAACTCTTTCAGGAAAAAAGTTAATTTCTCCTTAAAAGTTTAGAGAATATCCCAAAGCTGCGCCAAAAATAGAAAAAGGACTAAGAGGATGAGAAAAGGGAAAAAGTAGTCTTGACAGAGACAATAATTGAAAAACAAATGCTTGAAGAAAAATCTGAAGTCAAAAGAAAATAATTTTAAGTCTCGGAAAGTTCCAAGTAAAAAAATTTCAAAAACGGTATTAAGAAAAACGTCACAGAAAGTTTTTTTCAGCTCCTACTCTGAATTTGCTGAATTAGTTACCTATGTTCCTGCTCCATTATGTGCGGCAAGTGATGATAGTAACTAATCATTTCCCTCTTTTAAGTTGGATGGGGATCCAGTTGCGGGCAATTTTGTATTGGTTCACTTCCTATGCGATATATTTTATGATGGAGAAATAATGTTAGAAAAAGATGATCATAATGAGTTTGAGATCACTTATTACAAACAAGAAAATAGTCTGAACATATTTTCTAAACCTGGTGAAATAACAGTCACAGTATCCAATATTGCTTTTATCCTCAAGCCATTGGGCAGGTAACAGTTCCACACAAGTAGTCAAAACAAGCCTTATCTCATACAGCAATACCGCACATTTTAATGTATCTGTTTCACGTGGTATACAATCTTCAAAATTAAGACAAAAATTATTATTTCAGGATGATTATCGGGAAAAAAAGATAAAATCACACTAAATATCCAATAACATGGGAACCAACGTTTGGTCAAAACAGCCATAATGCAAGGGTGATTCTGACAGAATCTCAGCCCTGCAAATGTCTCCTTGTAGTAGATACAAGTTGTAATTTTTTTTTTAAATAATTTATTAAGGATTGGTATGTTGCGTACCATTTTTTCTCATTTGAGAATACATTTCCACCTACCAAACCGGGTAACTTTGCACACTTTTTCATGAGTTTTCAACTTTAGCGCTTTCTTATGTTATTTCTCAGAACTATCATATAGGTGTTTTATATATCAAAATTTTTGTCTTCTCTAGGACTATCGATTTATGCTCTCAGAATTACATTTAAAAAATATTATGTGTCTGACAACACTGAGAAGAAAAAGTGCAAAGATGTCCACCAATTGGACTACTTTGCAAAATGGAGTGCAACTTTGCCCATTGATAATAGTAACCTGATAACTGAAGAAACATTTATTCAAGTTAATGAAATTTCAGATTAAAATTTAAATCTACAAAATATTATATGGAAAAGTATGTTTTCCTCGATGAATAACAGGTTTTGGCAGGACAGAAAGAATAGAATCATCATGAACATCTTCTATTTGAGTCACATCTGGGAAACAAAATTTGTCAGGTCTGTTTTGGTATTGCTTCATAAAGTTGACAGAGAACTTTTTATTTCGGAGAATTCTTTCTACCCGACCAACATATTTGACTGATGCAGATGACCTGCTTGAAATATATTCCACCAAAATGAAGTCTTCTTCGAGAACCTTTGAAAAAGGAAAAAAATATTTTTGCAAAAAAGAACCAAAAATATTAAGAAAATAAAAGAAAAATAAATCGTACTGGTGTCTCTGTAACTGGTACTAGTTTTTGTTTTTTTGTTACCACTACTTCTGCCTTTTGTTTTGGGCAACCTCTTTTGTGGCCTGTGCTGGTACCACTATTGGTGCTAAGACAACTGGGGCCTGGAGTGGGAGAACCAATTAATAGAGGTTCTGCTATTATCGGATGCAACATAGGTTCTACTAATAGTACGTCATTATCATTGTCTGACAAGTTTATGTTGCCTTCATCTGACAAATTCTCTTCATCATCGGACCATATATTCCAACCTGTACATTCAAAAAATAAAAGTCAAGTTAAAAATATTGACATATGAAAGTACCTAGGTATATATCGACAGGAATTTACAAAATAAAATATAATGACGTCTGCCTAATTACATTTGAAAAGGTAATTTTCCAATTTTTTTTCCTCATACAAAGTTTACATCTACGATACATCCAGACAACTGTCTACACATTTTGAAATAATCATTCATAATTTACTGATCACTGTTTAAATTAGCTTAAATGGAAATTAATAAATAAATAGGTAAGTACAAACCAGCAACTTTATTTGTTTGTGTCCTCCTACGAACAGGTATCTCTACGATTTCTTTTCTTGCACCATTGACAAACTTCTGAAATGCTTCTCCTACAGCAGCAACATCAATGCCTTCTTGTTTTGGGAGATGTTTTAAAATAGGTTTGGCAGATACAGGAGTGATTCCACAGGCCTCAAATCCACTGCGCAGGTTTTGACTTCCATTTTTACTCAGAGCAACGCATAGTTGACCTAACAAACGAGGGAATTCCGTTTTAGGTAAAGTAGGACAACATATTCTTTGTGGAGAGGCTTTCCAATTACTTAATATTTCACGCCATAATCGCTTCATAGGTGCAAAAAATGCCACATCTAAGGGTTAAGTCAAATGTGTCGAATTGCAAGGTCAGAACACAAACTTGATATTATGTTTCCTACATTTTTGGATCACCTTTTCATTTACATGGCTAGCCAAATTGTCACAAATTACAACTTTCGGCCCATTTCTACGTTTGGTATGAGGAAGCAAAATTCTGAAGAACCAATTTTCAAAAGTACACGAATCAAACCATCCACTGTTTGTACAATCATACTTTGCTCCTATTGGTCCACCTTCTTCCTGCGTTGTCCACACCCTTGTTGACTTGTATATGACATATGGTGGTAATAATTCACCATTTGCTGTACCACAAAACATCAAACTTGTAACTAACCTTTGACTGGTTGCGAATAAGCTCTGGATATTTACACCCACGTTTAACAATAACCCTTTTTTGTCCAGGATCATCAGTAAGGTTTGATTCGTCAAAATTATAAATATTTTCATGTGGTACTCCTTCTAAGGTGGAAGCAAGATTAGTAATATAATTATTCACAATTTCTTCACTAATAGCAGCTTTGACAATCTTAATATTTGTTGCCACATGATACGAGAGTTCAGGATGTCGATTCAAAAAACTATACAACCAATCTTTTCCAGGTACATTGTCTTTAAATACTGGAACAGTGCGGCCAGTTTCTTCTAGATAATACTTGACACATGCCCTTATATCACAAACTGCATTTGGCAAGTTGAAATCAGCTAGAAGTAGGAGATGAGCTGCGAAAGATTCTTCCACCTCTTTTGTAAACACTGTCGGGTGACCATAATTTTCTGTATGTTTCCCTTGTAACTTTTAAGTAAATTGTTCGTCGTGATATACCAAACTGCTGTGCTGCCTCAGAAATAGTTAGTTCCCTTCGCTGAACAAGATTCAAACATTCTGCCAACGAATTGTCACTATAATCTCGATACGTCCTACTTCCAGGAGTTTGTCTGAATCTTTTCATGTCTGAAAAATTTTGACTTTCAATTACCTTTTCGCATTTATCTCATCACCTATTGATTCGATTTTACTTGTAAACATATCATTTTAAAGAGGATAAAATTCTCTACAAGATGATATGTAGTATGAAAATTATACTTACTTCCAACTAAATGATCTAGGAGCAATTATTTCACATATGTTTTTCAACTTGGTATTCAATAATTCAGAAATCTTTTAATAAAATCATCAAAAATCCTTATTTTTTCTGATTTTTTTTTTTTTGTTTACAATTGCCAATGTTTAGTGAATACAACCAGTAAACTCTGGCAGCCATAACTCATCATGACATGTCACTGTGTGCTCACATGAGCACAAAAACATGAGGTGTGCAAAGTTGTCTGTCAAGTGCAAAGTTGCCCAGTTTGACGGTACCCAACAATTAAAAAATTTGTTCAAACACCCAAACATTCCATTGCCTTGCCTATCCCACATTTCATTTTCCAATGCTTAAATACCAGTAAAATATAGATGAACATATTTCAGTTGAAATAAAATATGAGAAATTTATATCACAACACTACAGAAAAATTTGGCATTATTAATATTAACACCAAGTGCACTTACTGGTAATCCAGAGGGCCTGAAGTTCTGTCCTACAATTTTCTTTCCATCACCATGGTCAATTTTCATTTGCACGTCTGGCATCACTGATTTACTAATATATATCAATTTGGTACTAAATAGCTTCATTTTTATGATACTAATGTCATGAACAGGTAAAATATGGAACAAATATCTACTTAGTTGTCTCAAAACTATGGATCTACAAAAATGTTTTTATTTACAAGATTTACATTCCTTGACCATAAGTTATAAGTTCTTATTAGTAAATTGAGGAATTATTCTGAAAAACAAAATTTTGGTAAGTAGTACAATTAATTTCTTAATATTAGAAATTACTTTAAAATATTTTTGGTAGCCATATTGTTTCATGGACTTTTTTTCCAACAATGTGGCTATCATAGTTTTTATTTCACCGTAGCGTATTATAATTTCATGGGAATGCCGAAAGAACTGATATTCCATGGCTTAGAACTTTCACTTGTTATCACACATAATTTACCTTATACATGGTATCATTTTTATTTATTTAATCAAAGTACTTTATTTTTTGAAATTTTTCTTATTTAGCCAGTGCAACGAGCAATGGCCACTGATACTGACAAAGGGTAGCCTTTGATACTGCCGTGATTATAAAATTGGTAAGTATTGATAAAATATAGAAATTTAGGTACTACTTCAAAATTATTCAAATTTTCAAATTTTTTTTTCCTTTCTACTAAATCAGCTTTTTAGATTAGCTCTGTTTGATAGGACACCAACTTACACCAACCTACATAGGGAGGGTAATTCCAAAATGTAGGAATATTATATGACATTGTGCTAGGTTTTACTTGAATATTTGTAGAATAGCCCTACTAGTGTAGGTTGGTGTAAGTTAGTGTAATCCTATCAAACAGAACTATTGATATATGTGGTAGCTACCCGCACATTATCTATTCTCTTCTTCACCATCACAACTTACTTGTAAAGACAAATTCTAAATTTTATTCACTCTTGTTCTGACAATACCCGATACTAGGTTTGTTTTTACAAGTAGTCCTTCTTGTGTAGGTGGATAATAGCAGGTCCAAGTCTCAAGTCGTATGTTAAAGTCCTCGCATAGGCAATTAATAAGTGTAGCATCTGCGGATGTAGAAATACTTCAGATTGATCTACCTTTGAAGACAAACTAGGATGGTAGTTCAAATTCAGGATAGGTTAGGTTGAAGACAAAAGACAAATTAGGAATGTTCTTTCATCATGAAGAATCAGTAGTGAAAACACATAAGTCATTTCTAATATTGTCAGTTTCATATCGCACTTCAAGGTGATCTTTTATAAACACCTACGAGGTGATATTTCAGTCGACAATACAATCAGATGGAGTTCCTGGCATCTGTTAGGAAGGAAATTTGGTATCTTGCCGACAAACCTAAGACAAGCTTTGTTCAAGATGACTGCATTGCTCTGTCAATTAAAGGCCGTGTAGAGCCTTCTTTAGCGCATAGTGGATTTGACTTCATCTATGTTAGTAATTTTCTCACCTCACTTTCATACACCAAAAGCTCCAAAGCCTAAAGTTTCATGTTAGGAGTCTTTTACATCACACAACAACCATCACTTAAGAAGACAAAAAATTAGATGAAGACAAAAGAACTTTCTGATGGTTTCCCCTACTTGTTGTCTGCAATAGCTTTATTTTTTATTATTTTATTTTTTCTGCTTTACACTTTGCTTTGTCCGCTTTGTCGACACTGTGATTCTTTTGTAATTATAGTCTTTGACAAAATAATTCTGCTGTTTGTTTTTGTAAATTTCGATACTCTTATAGATCAAAAACTTTGTTAGGCTCTTCTGTCAACACTCCCAGCTTATTCCTGATTTGTCATATTAATTTGCTGAGATATGGAGACAATGTAAGCTGTGTTACATTGTGTCCGAAGAAATTTAATTCAAGTCAAGAAGAATTCAGCCATAGGATATCGACAAAGTTAAAAAATAAAATGTCTTGAAGTCATACTATCAAGACACCTCGAATCAGTGTTTTGGCTACATGATGTCCTAGTTTTAAGACATTGTGACGTCATTAACATTTAAACACCATCATACATTAGGGGTTGACTTTATGAGCCGATTCAATTTTGGACGCCTCACTACACATATTTTATTTTTGTTTGTTCTGGAGACAAATGACTAACAATTATTATTGTATAAACTGAACTATATCAAATCAGAAGCCAGTTCTGAAGGTTTAAACATTAGGTTAAATATTAGTTGTGAATCATCAAAGATTATTTGAAGAGTTCACTAGACCAGTATTTGCTTTTTATTTGTCCATTGTCCTTACACATTATTTATTAGAACTGTTTTTGGTTTGAGATGAAACACTTACTTGAATCAGTCAGTATTTATTTATGGCCTACGTATTATTATCACTGCTACTATTAGAAGTGCCATATATATATCTGAACTGAGTCTAAAAACAGATAAAAGAACAAACAAAATTAATAATTTTCTTCAAGGTGATCCAGTTTTTAATGTAAAGTTACAATTTACTACGTAAATAATATAAATATTACTAGATAAAACAAACTCTAATGCAATAAATTTAATTTCATGTTATCTGACATTAAAAAATCTACCTATTCCTTTTTTACATGGTCTCTTTATTTGAGCTGAATGGAAAATCTAGCTTAGTTTGGAATATGGTTCTCAATTAAATTCTCGTGATTGATGATTTGTAAATGATTAACTGCTCAAGAATAATATTTTTATTAAATATTTCTGGGAATTTAGGGAGTTTAAAATTTTCAGTCTTAGGAATTACATTAATTTGAAAACCCATTTTGTCTTATTTTTATTAATCTCTGATTTCTAGGAAAGGAGATTTCAAAGGCTGAACGACTGCACAAAGAAAGAGGCAGAGAAGAAATGGTGCAAAAAAGTACAGAAGAATAACTACTTGCTGACTTGAGCAAAATGAATCTTAAACTAGGTATATGTTCAAAATAAAAAGGAAAACAAGAATTAATATTGAAAAGAATTTAAAAGAATAAGGGATACTAGGCAAGGAAAATAGCTATTAGTGGAACTGTTGAGAGCATTTTGGATCTTTGATATAAAAGAAATAAGATGCACTATCACTATGATGTTTTATTATCCCATTGTGCAAAATAGTGGTCTGTGTGGCAGTTTTTATTGCTACAAAGTGTCGATTATGCCAAAATCTTTCACATTATGAATAAATTGGGGTAACTTGGATAGAAAAGAATTGGAAATTTTCCATTTTTTTGCTAAGTATATGCTAAAATGTGTAATAGCTTCAGTTTTTTTTTTGTTTTTTTTATCTCAAAGAGGATTCAAATATCTACAAAATAAGCCCTAGATGAGACCTGTAGGTTTCCCTGTTCTAGCACATAAAAATCATAAAAGCCCACACTTCAAAATTTAAAAATCAGGGTAACTTTGAAAGTGCTATTTTTCGCCTGGCATAATTTGATCCAGTTTTTTGGGTTAAAATTGATAGAATAGTGTTTAGTAAGTTTTGGTTTGAAAAACCAACATTTTCTAGCATGGCTTGCTGTGCTAGAATTTTTTGAATTGTAGATGTAAATTGGCCAATTCTAAATTGGGTTTTCTAGAAAGGTATTGATGAAAGAGAAATTTTTGCTGTCAATTTTGTTTTTTTACATTAAAAAAGATGCTGGTTTATACCTGTATATGGGTGTCACCAATGAGATATATTTATTTTATTTTATATGTCATATATTTTTTGCTTTTGAGTACAGGGAAAAGTCAAGGTAAAGTGATCAGACATATTATATAGCTGTGTTTGATATTGCAAGAAAGTGTTTAATAAGATTCAATAAGTTTTAGTTTAGGACCAGTCTATTGAAAGTTATTTATCAGTTTTACTTTGAAGTTTTAATTCAATATCAATTGTACCTTAGTAAGATTATGTTTTAAAATTTAATTAGAAGTAACAAAAGGTTTTACAACTGGAATGTGAAGGGGCTAGACTCTTGAATAAGGGTTAAAAATGTATGACCCATAGGCACTGTGCTTCTCTTTGAGGAGCTAGAATATGATTTTAATTTCCTTTTTCATTGTTTGTTTGGTTATTGTTTTTAAATAAATATTTAATTACCAGTAAGTACTGTAGAAAAGGATAATGTTTTAATCGGATTTTATTCAGAGAATTGGTGGAATACTTTTACTTATTTGTGAAAATAATTTTGATCCCTTTGGACATTTTTATTATTATATAGTTACAGTTATATAATGAGCAGATAGAGTTGGCAGATGCAGCATGTTTGAGAATAAATTTATTAGAAAGTATATTGTAAATTGAAAAAAAAAAGAAAATGTGTTCCATTATTGTTGAGGTGGTAAAATTGTTATAAATTTTAGTTTTTTGCATTGTGTTCTGTAAAACTGTCATAGTAACAACAAAAATTGTTCTTACATAAAATATTCTCCATGCAGTTTTCTACCAAAAAGCCGCCAATTAAATTTTTGTTAGTGTAATAGTTTTGGTGCTATAGATATCAAAATTGAAATTTGTTCCTAATTTTAAAACCTTTATTTGATCAGCTTGCATCAAGCTACTAGATTTCTAGTTCATTGATGAGAAAATGAAGAATATGTTTTACCTGGATAACTTTTTTCAAGAACAGTATTTTATGAGTCAGGAAATTCTATAAAATTTTTTTGAAATTTATGGCTGAATATGAACAATTATTCCACAAAGAAAATGTTTAACAAATGGTTCACCTTTCTAAAATAATTTTGTTTCTATGAGAAAATTATTGTAAACATATTAGATTGTTTTTCTTCATCTTTTTTCTCCTGATTTAAATTAGCTCAATGAATTACCTACTGTCTGTCTTTTATGAGATTTTCAATAAAACAGTCAAAATAACATAATAGGCGAATAATTAACCCGAATTGTTTTGCAACAAAAAACAAATCTAGCTTCAAGAATGTTTGATTTTTTTTTTTCATGTTCATATTCCTGGAGAAATAATCAGAACTGAACTTCATCTTTCTGCACTAAATTTTCAACTTATTTAGAAGGAAAAAATTATACGAGGTCAGTAACTTTTATTCAATACTAGGTCTTTTTTCTTGTTTTATTTTTTTATTTTTTGTGGGTCATGTGACAAGCTCCAAATAGCAAACCCAAAGTAATCCTGAATTCTTATGTGTTACCATGTTCTTTAACATTTTTTTTATTTCTTATTAAATTTATCTAATCACCCTCTTATTCATTTTTTTATTAAGTGTTCTACAAAAAATTTTATGCTCACAATGTAATTAAACCTTAACAAAGTTTTTGAATTTATTATATTTTGAAAAAGTGTTCTCTCACTCTTTGTCTCTCGTTTTACTCTCACAAATTTCTAAATACTAACGCTCAAATTTTTTATTGACAGCCTTTTTTCTTGTTCTGAAATTAAAGTTAATAAAAATTTCAGGTCTTCATAAAAAATATTTTCAACAGTCTTTAGTTATTCTATGTTTAATATTCAAGAAATAAGTAACAATTTATTAATAAATCACACTTTGAAAAAAAAAAAAAAAGAAAGATGAGTGAAATTCAATTTGAATTTTATTTTATTTTTATATAGCTAAGTCATTTAATCGATATATAGTTGAACTGTGTAAATAATTAATTTAGGTGATCATTTAGTATTAGTAGTTAAGAACTATTTGTTTCTTTGTTAAGTTTCTTGTTTGAATATTGGTTTTTTTCTTTGCTACTGATTTTTCTATATCATGTTATTTGGTAATTCTGGATAGTTCTATGTTTTTCAAAAATGTTTTAGCTACAAACAAATCTTTGGTGTTTATTGATGAATTTCCTTGGAAATTATTCTACAGTTATACTTTACAAGTTTAAAAACTATAAATATCTTAGCAGTGATATAAATTTATTTAAGAGAGAAATTGGAAAAAAAAGTCCACACCCTCAATAATGAAGTTTCTTATGTAATACTTGGAAGTTGATGAACATACAAACATTTTCTCAAGATTTTTGTCCAGTCAACTTTTTTTCTTTGACCTTCACAAATAATATACCTCATAAATGTATTCATTTACTATTCCCTTTTACTATCTATTGAAATTTTACAAAAAAAGAATAACAGATTTTCTAAACATTAAGTAAATAATCAATATATCAATTAATACCATTATTATTTTACAGTTGACATTATGTCTAGTGGAGGTAGTGATCCTAATGAGCCTCCTTTACTTAAAAAACAGCGTTGTATAGTCCTTAAAGAAGATGGAAAAAACTATTCACAATCATGGTTGCTAATGAGAAAAAGAGTCAAACTCCTTGTTGAAGCTCCAATGCTGTGTATATTTATTTCATCCTGCTTCCAGAAGCAATCTCCTATTTATCCGATATTTACTAATTGGATCTTTTTTGTGTATTGTTTAATTAGAGGGATGAGCAGTTTACAATACATAATGAAATTGTCTGTAAACTTGAGGAAGATCGATGTAGGGCTGTACAAAATTTACCTTCTATTAAGATTTATTTTAACTTATATGCTTTTAGAAAAATATTCAGTTGGAAAGATATCAGTCCTTAATTGAAAGAATTTGACAATAAGAACAATGACATGACTAATTCAGTAAGAGATGAAACCAGTAAACTCCTCCTCAATAAAAATTGAGAAACAGTGGATAGTGCAGAATGTTTTAATGCACTCTTACATCATCGGATGAGGTCTACAAAGCAGATGTTAAGTTGCTGAAAGAAACACAGTGAGTATGTTTAACACACTGCGTTGTTCAATACCTGAATATTTTATTAATTTTGTTTATTTGTCACAGCCCCCACATAAAAGTGTACCTCAACATGAACATGAACCTACGCAGCTAACATTGCGCCTTAATATAAATCCAGAGCGGACAGAAGTTAATCTTATCTACGCAAATACCACTATAATCACTGATGAACAACATCAAAAACTTGCCAAAGATTTGGGGTTATTGTATGCAGAGTACCATACTCAAGAAGTATCAAAATAAGAATAAATTATAATGATCAAATGACGTTTTTAATAATTTTAAATTGAAGAGGAGCTGAGAAAATTCTTATTTTTCAAATAAAAAATATATAAATAAAAAAAATAATTTAATAAATCCATTTAAATTGAATGTCATCATATTTGGCGGATGTACCGTATCACGCCACCTTTTTGGACGGCCATCTTTTGATTGAAACAAAGAAAACGAAAGTAATGTCATATGTTCATTTTGAAGACATGGTCATTCCTAAACCTACAGTCGAGTAGAGATGTTAGGGTCCATACTCGCTGCTATGGACATTAGGTATCACTAATATTAAGAAATAGAAATAAGTAATATTTAAAAGTGTTTATAATAAAAGTGAAATTTTAATAAAAGATAAATATTTGTATCTTATCTTATTTGTTGAGGTAATTTAAAGTATTGAATTACTCTCACAACATTGAATTAACTTATAGGTGAATATTAAATAGAACTAACAACATTGATGCCAAATTTAATTCTTCATGACTTGATAGTGAAGTAGACTCTAACCGAGGTAAATTTTATTTTGTTCTAGTTTAGTTTTGTTATCAAGTAATTTTGTTTATAATCTGTAACACCTCACAGTCAGAATAGAAATGTTTATACTATACTATATATAAACACATACATCATTTTACTCAGACAAAACATGAAGCAAACTGCCATCATCTTTTAATTGGGCATAAGCACCATATAAATACATGGGCGGAAATAGGATTTTCAGGCCAAATTGTATTTATTTTGGTTTTAGGTATATTATGTATTACAAATAGACATAATGAACTAGATTTATACAAAAAAAAATTTTTTTCTCCAAAATTAAAAATGTGATATTATTAATTTATTACATCTATTTTTAATATAATTATTTATAATATTACTTAAAACTAGAATAAATGTAATTTACACCATATGAAATTGAATTTGACTTGAAAATTCTATTCCACCCAATATGGTACTAATGTCTATAATTTAAAGATGGCAGAGATTGGCTTCATCTTTCTCATTAAATTTAGTCCCTAGTTATAATATAAACATCCCTGAGTCAGACCGATAATTTTTATTTGCCTGTTATGAATTTTGTTATTTTTTGGATGATGATTGTACATAGGTTGGTAATTAAATCATTGCATCTGTTCTTAAGTTTACGTAACACTGTAGTCATACCTGAAAACCCATTAATATGATTAATATTTTTCAGTATCTTAAAAGTTGTTCTTTAATCTGGATTTCTTCTATATATATCTATATATTGTTCTATAATTTTGCAATAATCTGAAGTATGGAAATAATTTTCATGTTATTTTTTATTTATTAATTTGAATATTTCCTACCTACTGTTAATGATTTATTTCTTACTATACAATAGAATTAAATTAAACAACAGAAATATTAAATTATTTTAATTCAACATACATCCTATTATAACAAAAAAAATTATTTTCTATTATTTTGTTTTGACTTCTGTTATTCCTAGTTAAACTAAAACAGTTAATAAATGTTGAAATTTTTCAAATACCGTAATTTCATTTGCGATTTAGATTTTTAATATAATTTCCCATTATTTTATTTTTTATATAATTTTTTACAATTTATGCATATATGTACTATCTTATTCCAATTCTACAGATTTTTTATTTGGAACTGAACCTTTTTACACTGCATTTTCTGGGTTATGCAAAAATAAATATTTTATATTTATTTCACATATTCTGGATTTTTTCAATTTTGTTTTACCAAAAAAATTTTTATTCAGTATTTATTTACCTTTGTCCCATTTTTACAGGAGGGAACCATCTTAATTGCTTTGTTATTCCCCAAATTTTTGAGTATTTTACTTTTCATTTCTCTAAACTGGTAAAATATTAATGTCTCACACTCCATTTTTTATGGCTTCACCAATTCTCAGGTTTTGCTTTAGGTGTGGTAGTAGGTGGCCTAGGAGAAAATGGGGTTATGTGGTGTTCAATATTGTGTCCTTCCTGGGACTCCTAAACCTGAGTTTCACAGTACTCGAATCTATCCAATTTCACTTTATGAAGCTTATTTTCAAGCCCACAGCTAATGAAACTAGACCTACAGATATTAATAAAAATTAAATATTTCATATAAAATGACAAATAATGGAAATTCCACATGATTCCAACATATTTTGTTTTCAATGAATTACACCAACAAAAATTAATTGGGTTTTTGTAATTATTTAAATATTATGAAAATATTTTTACAAAACCTTGATAATATGATCCATTTTAGTATATGTAATTAATAATTATACTAACAAAGTATGTGGGCATCAAAGGTGGGTTTTCAATGTTTGTCATTCTATGTCTAAAATACTGTCACAATGTAACAAAAATGTAGCATGGAAAAGAGTATTACAAATGCCACAAATAAATAAAAATTATCATTGTTTTGTGAAAAAATACTGCCACAATATGGTAAAAATTATATGTATAAAGTGGCATTAAATATATCAAAAATAAACCCAAAATATTGTCACTTTAAGGGGTAAATATTGCTACAATATGTAAACTTAAACATAAAAAATGATACAAAGAAAAGAAATTATTATTTTGATTTCAAAATATTGCCACAATATGGTGAAAATAATGTAGAAAATATGACATCAAAAGTACCACAAAGAGGTAAAAATTTCTGCCATATTTGTGACAGAAATTCTGTTATTTAATGTACTATACTTTTGCCACATTGTGACAAAAGAACACGATGTATCAATTCTGTTTTGAAAACAAAATTATTGTGCAAGCAGCTTGTGGTATGCCAAATCAGTTTCACCTGTTACATAAAACTTGGTTTTTATTAGCTCCTGCAAGTTTTCAATCAATCACTTACCTGAATTGATTCACAAAGTACGTAATGAGATACCATACACATGATATCTAAAGATGAAAACATTGAAGACAGAGATGTTTTACCGATGATAGAATGATGGTGAAATTGAAGTGTTGTCGAAATAAAATGATTAAAATAGAAAACAAGCAGAAATTTTGAGTACCAAATTAATAGTAACCTATAGTGAGAAATTCCAAAATTCACTGTGGGGGAGAAAAACCAGAAGGGAAAGACCCAGGGTTTGTTCTCACCAAACTCGTGTAATATTACATTTAAAAAAAGGTTTACTGAAGATTGAAAGATTTAACCAAAATCATTTTAAATTTTACCCCTCTTTCTCTAATTTCCCCCTAGAAAATTCACCCATTGTGTTTTAAACCATTTCTCCATATCACTTGACCTCGTTAGCCGGACATTATTAAGAAAATAATTAACAAGTTGAAAACAAAATACCAATTATATTGAAGAGAAAATACATACCAAATCTTCAATATATAATCATGTTTGCCGTAAAATGAAAATATTATTTAAGAATAAAAACAAAACATTTTGCAAAAAACACAAGGTGTAATTGTTAACAAGTTTATACATCGATCAAAAATTTTCTAAGTTCAAATAAAGTAAAAAAAAAATATGTTAAGACATTAAAAAATTTGTTAGACTTGTACAGGCAAGAGTTCCAAATGGACTAATTTCTTCTAATCTCAGAAGGCTAGAGCTAACCAGCAAATTTGTGAGAGAAGGAGAAATCATTTTATCTAGTTTCATTTCTGATAGTAGCTGAACAAAAGAACAAGCTACGAGCAAAAACAAAATTAGATATGGGGAAAGAATGTTAGATAAGACCTTCTATTCATCAAAAGAAGAATATAACAAGTTATCTCATTTGAGAATTCTATGGATAACTCAAGCTCAGATTAGGCATCATAAAGCGAGGCAATATTTATCAGCTCATTGAAAGTGAAATGTGTTGTTCCACTAGACCTGTCCAAGAGGCTTATTTGTTACAAACTTGTACTGAAAATAATGACTTATTGAAATTTTTTGTAGTTAATAAAAATTTCAAGTTACCACATCATATAAATTTGATGTTTTTTCCAAATGCTCATTTTTATTTTTATAGATCGACCAAATAATGTTACATTTTGAAATTTTTTCCAAGCTCTGAATAATTAATTTTAAGTCACCACTTTCTTACTTATGAAAATGGTGTAAATGTGATGTTTTTTGTAACTTTCAATTTCATTTTCATTACCTTAAATTAATAATAATAAATAATGTTACATTTTGAGACTTTTTTACAAGTTCTAATTAATTAATTTTAAGTAAGATTATTTACGTTAACACCCAATTATTACTCGTATTATAGTATAAGACAAGATAAGATAAGATAGGACATAGGCTTCGATATAGAAATAGAATATAAATTATACTTACATATTCCTATAAAAAATGTGCAGGTCGCAATTTTTATCGGATAGTTTTGAAATTTAATTAATTAATTAGGTACCCGATCTAGACGCAAATGAACTTAATTGTTTTTTAATCCAGAATTCCAGATCAACCGGATGATGCGTCTTGTACATCCTATTATGTTCAATTTTTGGAGCTTAAATAGTTCCAAAATGCGTAATTTTTAAATAGTCGCCAAATTTAGTACAGACATTGAATGTACATATTATATTATAACATTTTGTAAATTTAATTTCAATCCAGAGGTCGATCCAGAAGGGCGAAATTAGCTAAACGACAAAAATTAAGGGAAAAAAATGAAAATACGACCACAGAATTCAGATAATAATTAAAAACATTAACCAAAGAACAAAAAACAAAAGCTAACTCCTTAAAAAATTTATAATTTCCTATCCCAAAAAAATGACGTTCTGAACCAGCTCTTGTTTCAATCGGATTAACGGTTCACACGTAAGAACGAATTAAAGAAATCATAAATTACTGCTGCGAAAAGATGATAGGTAAATTCCAGATGAGCCAAAGAAGCTGTCTCGAAAGCACGCCCCTGCTGTTATTTTATTTTCCAAGGAATCATTTCATAACTTGCGCATTATCTTATAACTTCGTAATACAATATTGGTAAAGAATTTCCTCCACACTTTTTTAAAGGTAATTTTTACACACCATTCTGGCAAATACTTTTAAAATTTTTATTTCCTTATTGTATTGTTTATTGGTTTAGATTTTTTCGGTCAATAGTGCTTACATTTTCTAGCGTGGCTAAATGCGCTACATTTTTCGAAATCTTTAGGTACGAACAGAATTTTTGATACGTTCTGGGGGATTTAAAAATAAAAAATTTCAATTCAGGAAAAAAATTGAAACTAAAATTGCACTTAGTAATAAATTATGTAGAAATATTTTACCTGCCTCTTATGAGGTTTGAACTCACGACCTCTGATTTAAGAGACCAGTGCTCTGCCACTGAGCTAAAGAGGCAATCGAAATAAATGTTTTTTTCAGATTAATATACCTCAAAATAACCAGAGCACTAACGTCTATTCTACGACATTGCGTTTACATTAATTTTCAAATTTAACGCCATCTCTCAGAAATTAAGTGTACTAATTTCCAATACGAGTTCAACCGCTAAACGTCTCTGATTATTTTTATTACCGCTGGTTCGAATTCCAATAGCAGCCATTTCCCATTATCCACAATTTATTTTTGCCGACAGCGTCAGAAAGAGGTGTTGTATTTAACCCATTTCATGGAAATTTAATGAAATTTTGTGGCAGCATTCAATATTAATCATAAAAATACGAATGATAGTTCAAAAAATTGGTATTTTTACAGTCAGTAACACTAGCCAAAGAAATCCAAAAAATTCCCCATAAATAACCCAAAAATTAAATGGAAAATTTGGGAATTTTTTTCATCAAAAAAGTAAGATGGCCAATCACAAGTCACGATTCCAAATAAAACGCAATAACGCATCCTGATTGGATCACCCAAAAGTGTCTAGGATAGGGTATTTCTTGTGGTTATATAAATATTTCAGATAACACCATTCTCTCAGTATTATATTAGCCTTCCTTAGTTATGCACATATAAACATTCCGCCAGCAAAATTTCCAGTTTGACATTTTACTGTTTGATACATCACCAAAAATGTTTTTTTAGGTGCTGAGACCGAATTTGATGTTCATTTATCTGCTTGACCCATTCTTCATACTCCAATGGGTCCCAAAAGGTGGTTAATGTTGAGTTTTCACATTTTAATGTATGATACGTCATCCGTTTTTTGAGGTGCTGAGTCCAAATTTTGTGTTCATTTTTGCATTCAACCCATTCTTCAACTGCCCGTGGCCCCTAAAAAGGGCTCAATTTTGAGTTTCCACATTTTATTGTGTGATACATCATAGAATACGTTTTTTGATATACCTTTTTGTTAAATCATTATTAGTCTACTATTACTATTAATATAGTCCTATATAGTAGACTTAAAAGTATTTAGAACCAATTTTAACTTATGAGTTTGTTTTCCTTGCGTCTGATTGGAATTTGGTTCTTGACCAACAAATAAATTTGAATTGCAGTAATTGAGAAAAAAAATAGGCTGAAAATCAAATTCATTTTTGTCCAATTATATGTCACTTCTAGAGTAAATTCTTCTTATTGTAAAAAACTGCTAGAGACTTTCATTCTTCACTTCATAAAAAATTATTCAAATAATTAAATTTTTGGGAAAAAAAAATGAAACCCACTGCGTGTAGGGACATGAAACATAATAGAACTAAAATGTTGAAAACAAGTTTTTCAGGTTTTATAATAGTAATTTTTTTACAAAGTGGAATTAGAACTAATGCAGTGGTTGGCAGAAATACTTTTTGATATTAATATGAAAATCAATACTCTTTGATTCTCACTAATTAAACTGTGCAATAAATGATATTTAAATGAAAGTTGATTTCATAAGTACCTATCATTAAGCCTAATATGAAATTGATTGAAATAAAACGGAAAGTGGAGAGTTTTCAACAGCACATCTAAGAAATTTAAACATTCTTAACAAATAAAACCCCCTAATATTTTGAATAGATGTAATAATGATATGTAATTCAAGGTTATCAAATCCATGTTAAATTTACCATAAATAGCATCAGGGAAATATTTCGTACGAAGGGATCTAAATTGCTTCAATCAAAAATCTTGCAATATATATTATAACATATGACTTGGAAGGCATTTTGGCCAGCAACTGCTTTAGCAGTAATTCCACTTTAAAAAAAAAAATACTATTATAAAACCCAGAAAACTTGTTTTCAACATTTTAGTTCTATTATGTTTTATGTACATAAGCACAATACGTTTCATTTTTTCTCAAAAATTTAATTACCTACTTTTTTAATTTCTTTCGAAATTGTTACTGTAACCTGAATAACAAATTTAGAAGACAATGAACCAATTTCTCATAGCGTAGTAGAAGATACTGCTTCCAATATTTCGTCGTAGATCACTTCGATAAATCATTCGTTAACGATAGGCTAATTATAATTCAATGTACATTTATTTCGAAGAAATTTTAAACTATGAGGTTAATGACAGTAAAACAGGGACCATAAAATCAGTTATTTTTAGCGAATTACTTGAAAAATTAAATTCGTTGTTTGGGTGTATTATTCAGTTGAAATGTTTTATATTGAGATGAATAAATGGGACAATATATTGGGCTGTAATATTTTTTTTGGATGTATTTTATTAATGTCTTTAAATTGTTTAATACAAAAGAAACAGAACGATGATTCATGAGTAATATTCGTAATTGATACAGATATCGTCGAATTTATAGACGATTATTTCCAAAAACATTTCAATCTATGAATAAAAAAAAGTCCTGCAGACTATTTTTGACCAAACCATTTACAATACCTAGGCACCTAAATCAAATGCATTGTAGCCATTTTCACCAATTACCACCATACTTGCCTTCAAAATTAATTCAAATTCAAAAACTAGCAAAAAAATTTGAGGTTAAAATTTGTCATTTGAGATGTTTATCGATGCAGCCCCAGCGAAAGCCTGTTTATCACTTTTTACACATACCTGAGTAGAATACCACAGAATTGTATAAATAAACAAGTACCTACTCGTATCCCGTACAGCCATCAATACTCCATTTTAATTATATCTTAAATTCACAAGTACGTAGCTACCGTACAATAAATTATGAATATTGGTTCCCAAACAAAATGGTGGTGCACAATGGCAGAGAAAATTGTTATTCGAAGGCACTCTCTCCCACACACTCTGTCACTCTATCAACTGTTTTCCTTTCTCTAGTTGGTATTCTACAACAAAAATCTACTCATTAAATTTCGATCTCAGGGAATGATCTGCGAGTGAGGGTGGGTACGTTTCTTGTTTCATAACGGATAACCTGTAAGGAACATTTTGGCATCAAAGATATATAAACCCAGTAAATACGTAGGATTTCTTTGTTACCACGGTAAAGGTCATAATTTTTATTCCATAGTTGCGAAATTTGGTATGAACATTTGTACTAAGCCAAGGACATAAGCTGTAAAATTTGATGTGGATTGGAAAGCCAGTGCTTCTAGTAGATACCATTATTTTTGTTCATATACTCAATTTTGGACCAATAATCAACAAAATACAGAATAAATATTAACTGTAATCTATTGCAAGAGGTTACCAATTATGGAGAGAATCAGTCAGATGGGACATACGCAACGTCTATTTATATCTATCAGTTTGGTTTCCGTAAGCAACAAATTTTTGTCCGACACGTTGATACAAAGCAAAGGAACCCACTAATTTTGGAATGGATTGGTCCGAAGGTATTTCCATAAAATCCATTTTTGTATAAATTTTTAAACGGATAATGTTTTTCAACTGAGTAATTTTCGTTCAACAGCTATAAAATTTAATGCAGTCATAAATCATGATCCAATACTGACTCATTCATTTCAGCTATTTCACAAGTAGTTTATTTAATTTCCTAGTTTTTTAATACCTATTTTTTCTAACTGTAGCTGCTGCTGGGTCAGAGTTCTTTTGTACTTTCGTTTATTTGTAATCTCATTAGTTTTCCATCATATAGGTCCGAAGGCAAGAACCATACCGAAGTATCAACAGTGACTTAAAAATTACTTATCTTTAGACAATTCTATGTAAAAATTACTGAAGTATCGTTTTTGCATTCGCCCTCTAAATATAGAAAATACCTACTTACAGGAACAGGTAATATATATTTGATAATATTGTGGCTAAAATTGGAGCATTCGATTTTTTTTGAAAAGGAGCTGGCCATTTAATTTAAAGAAAAGCAGTTTGTCATAGGTTAGCCTTCCTTTTTGGTTACACACCCAATTCACGGATTTTTAAATTAATATAACAAATGTTCTATCCAGTATATTTTTAGAGATTGAAAAAATAAAAAAATTTTTGGAGACTAGGTAGTAAAAATTACTAAACAAGTTCTAACGACCAATTGGCTGCTCAACTATAATAATTTCAAACAATTTTACAGCACAACCTAAATGATAAACAACTCAAAAACTAGGATATCGTCTTTAATATAGTGTACACATAAAAATTGTATCCACGTACATTTTTTTGCTACATTTTTTGTTTGTCTCCGCCTTTTTTTGTTTCACATCTCTTTTTGGCTGTTCAGTCTTTTTCCTCTTTTATTTCTTTCATACGACCAAAAATTTGCTAGTTTAAAGAAAATTAAAATTTTCGTCGTATCAAATTTTATTTTATCTTCTTCGAAATTGGAAAAAAGCATTTGGATAAATTTCCAACATTCTCGTCGTCATCGGCGACGTCGCCACCGCTATTACAGTTGTCATTTTCTGTATATAAAGGATTTTTTTCCCTCTATTTTCTCTTTATTTTTTGGTTTTGTTTCATTTCAACAGAATTGAAACACTATTTTGGCAAACGATTACAAGAGCATTGGCATTTCTGGGATAAAATGTTAGTGTTATGGTGAATAAGAAGGTTTTCAACGAAATTTTTATTCGACTTTCTCAACTTTTGCACATATATTCATCCTTATAGAGAGAAAAAATGTTCAGCATTATTGCACAGTTGTTTGAACTAAAAGCTAATTGAGGAATTGGTTTCCATTTCTATCACAATAATGAATATAAAGTCTGTAATATTCTCATGAATGATTATTAGGAAAAAAGATGAGAGCAGGAAAAATTTTTGTTTACATTTCCCTAAGTTGGCGCTTCTGTGTCTCATTTATGCAGATCAGAAAAAATTTTTGTCTGAACTCTTTAAAATTTTGATATCAGATAAAGCTCCACAATATGTGACAAATGATAAATTTAACGTAGTTTTAGATGAGTCTGGCATGCTCAGACTCGAAATCTATTTGCCTATGTCACCATTTGCTGATCTCCATTACTGTAGCACCCTAAGTCGTATTAGACATAAGTCATTATGCTTGATGTGCAATGCTTGTTTGAAATACACAGAGGCAGCTTTCGCTGTCACTGTTTTGCCCCATAGTCCTAAAAATATTAGAAGTGTCATATTTATTGTGTAGAAAGTCTAGTAGTAAACTGTTTTTTTAACTGATACATTCGACTTTACCTGACATTTGCCTCTTAACATTTACCTTCACTTAAACTGGAGCGGATATATTTGGACCTTTTGCAGTATTTAATGAATATTTACCAAAGAAAAAGTTAAGTTGGCAACCACCACAATACCAATTTATAAAAACTGAGGGTGGATTTTTACCTGCCTTTTCACCAAGGCAATATACTTAATTTAAGTTTCATCATAGATAACTAAAATTTAGACTGCGTTTCTCCCTTTCTTCTCATATTACAGTGAACCAAAAGTGATTCTAACAGATAACACAGCTCAATTTACTCTTCTTTTTTCAAACTTACCTGCATTTTGGGTTAACCTATTATAATGAGGATAGTACAGTTGAGGAGCAGCTGAACAAAAAAGACACAAAATACCATTTTACTCAAGCAAAAGCACCAAGGTATTGAAATGTATACAAAAGAATAATTAACTTGATCAAGTAAGCTTATTATAGAACCTTTTTACACCTTCTGTCCATCAACACCTTTTCTAAGCATCACTGAAAAATATTAAAGTGATGGTTAACATAATACCACTGTGCCCAGATTCTGATGAGGCCAATCAATTCACATTGATTTAAACTCATTTTTTGAAGACTACTTTTAAACCATTCTCTCTTGATGTAAAAGAACCTCAGGAGTTACATTCACACTTGCGACTAAATCATATAATTGTGAAGGGGTGAGCCTGAAGGAAAGTGGATGGACAGCGGACTAGCTTTGGAATTTTCTTTTTAATTGTAAATATAATGAAAAATCCAAAAAACAAGAAAAGACCTAAACCAGTATTCCAATACACAAAAATACCAGCGGACTGAAAAAATTAAAAAAAAAGTTTATCAGACTCTAGATTAGAAACTATGGCTCCAGCATGCTAAGCTCCTATTTAACTACTGAGCTACAGCAGCAGTTAGCGAAAATGGTTTGTCATAGATATATAATCACTTCTCGTTTATGTTTTTTCAAATATCCAGCTCGCCCCTTCACAATTATACAATTTAATCACAAGTCTACACCTACAACCAAGGTACTTGAAAATCTAAAGATGGAAAATATCGAAAAGATTAAATAATGATATTTTAAAATATCGATATACAAAAACTGTCGATACTATCAATAGTTTCAATAGCATCCCATTTTCTTTACTTTTATTCAAACACACCATGAGTGTAATTAGGGTTCTTGTTCACTACTGAAAAGAAATTTCACCCCCTGCGATCCACATTACTGATTTTCATTAGTACTTGATCAATCATTATTTTTTGTCAATACATTTATTGTGTTAGTGAAGAATGTATAGGTTTGTAAACATGCATACTAACTCATCATATAAATTATTTTATTTCTGAATAAATAATAATGTGGGAAATGCTTTGACTATATACATAGTACTGGACCAGTAAAGCTCCATAAAACCTATGTAACTTTTAACGTCAAGACATGGCAGCATAAAAGTAAGCAACCCTAATGTACCTTCGGCTTACTATCAACTTTTTGTTTAAGTTCATCAATTTAGAATACATTTGATTAAGTTATCCCACAAATGCACAAAGATAGCGTACAAAAACAAAGTTTGAAGGACATTAAGTGGTTCACTATGGTTGCCTATTTAGCACCAGTATATCAAACCAGAAATCATCATTCTTTACTAGTTCTTCTGATTAAGCTAGAGGTGACACATTTTTTAATGTGTAAACATTCTTGCTCTCTAGTCTGCTTCCTCCCGGGTGTAAAAAAATATTAGATACAAAAAAGTTGAGATTGCATAAAAAAACTGCATGGCGCACTGTCCAGTTTCCAATTATGTTTGTCACATAACACACACACACACACACACACACACACACACACACTTACAAGCAGACATCCGTGGCAAGCTGGCAACGCAATACATGCACGCACACATACACAAGATACATATTTATCGTGTTTCAGCTGAATGTTTACACATTAAATATGTGAGGGGGGACCCTCGCACACCTGTTTTTTATTAGTCCCTTGAACTCTAAACCACTAATCTTAAGTAGCAGGCACTATGCCTGCTATAATACTTAGGAAGTTTAGTCAGAATGGACATTTCATATTCTCATGGGGACCAAATACAACATTTATTCATTCAGAATAGATACTGTGAATCGGATTTAGATTTTAAGGTGCTATTCTATGAATCTGATTCACAGAATTCCTTCTAAACGAACATAGCTATAGTTACTAATAAGTGATGAGCAAAAAAAAAAAAGAGGTAGAACGGTAAGTTGAAAGCCAGAGGAGGCTAAGTCCTCTTCTATCCCTCCATGGGGCCTGGACTACAGGCCCAGTTATAGACAGATTACAGTTATTTGAATAACACAAAATTTTTTGAAGTGGAACTAACATTTCAGAGACAGTACTTCAAGTTGATATAATTCTGGCATCAAAAAACATCGACCTTGATATGCACTAGCCCATTTTAAAAACTCCAAATAATAACTAGAATTTGAGAAAAGAAAACGATGGATTATCAATAGTTCATACCCCAAATATCAATAGAAAGATTTTATACTTATGCGAACTTGGCTATGTGAATAATACTATTTCCACTGATTTTGTTCAAGAGAAATAGGTATAAAAAAATGTCAGCGTTCACAAATCAAAAATAAATTGTCAACGTCATTTGCAAATCAATATCATTCGCTCAAAATTACCGGCAGCCATTTTTTGCTCACTATAGATACCGTATCATAAATAATATAGCTATACGTAAGCATCAATATCGTCACATCTAAGTAAGTAGGTATCTGTACAATTTATCAACATTCTTGACATCTAATATGAACGATAATGTTCCCGCTATTAATTTATGGAAAATGCTTTGAAAGTAATAGAATAGGTATTGGATTTTTCTCTACAACCCCTACTTCTTCAACAATGACATTGCGTCGTACAGCAAATTGAAACTTGACATTTTCTTATCATATTTCTTTTACTTTTACCTTGAAAATTAAATGAAAACTTTCAGGTTCATTTTTTCGATTTTTAACGCACATTGTCAATGTCCTTATACTTATCCAATGTATTTGATCGTTTAAATGATTTAACAGGAAACCAATATGAAGTCCAGTAGTTGATAATATGACTACCCAGTCGATAGTCACGTTTTGTAAAGGTTGGTGTAAAACAGCCAACGGGGTTGACAATGTAATGTAAAAGATACCTATACGGTTTGCTATATTCACAGATTTTTATACAGAAAATCAAAATATCTATGCCATTGTTTTTATGTCATTTTGAAAGCGTAAACGTGAAATTCAAACTAATGATCAAATAATGAAAAATTATTCTTACCCAAAATAATAACCTAATAACCTTATTATCCCTAACAGAGAGATCATGTGATTAATGAGTAGATGGCCTGCAAAAAACAAGAGTACTTACTTGAGAAACAAAAATCAAAAATTATAATGAAACTTTTTCTTTTTTATCGACGCCGACTACCTCATAACTATCTATTTTAGTTAAAAATACTCAAGGAGTCATGTAGAAATTATTGAAAATTTAATTTTTTCTTCACGTTGAACTTTCAAACTGAGGGTGGCAAAGGTAAATTAATAGTATAAATAAGGAGAAGGCATCCACTTAGCTTTGGCGCCAAAAATAGGCTACACAATTAAGAGGTCAGTTTTTTATAAAATATCCTCTGATAAAATTAGGATTATTAATTCTACTCACTACTGCGATTTTAAAATATACCATACTGCAGCCAACCTCCCGCAACGAAATAATATTTATTTCGCATGAAGCTAAAGCCAAAAAAAATAAAATAAAATAAAATAAAAGCTTATCTATTAAAAACGCGTTGTTAACGTAGACTTATTTTCAATAGGATCAACAAAATAAAATTTCTAAAATGCAACTCCAAATCAAGATAATTGGTAGTTGCAGTTCTGACCTAAAAAAATTAATTTTCAATATTCAGTATAAAAAAAGAAGTAGAAAATAAAAAATTTCAGTAAATGTTTTGGAAATTGTTGTTATAATTGCTTGTTTTGTTAGGTATAGATACCTACTATTCCGAGTTCTAAGGCTGTCGCCGAAAAATCCTGGAACTCTCAAATTTGTGCCTAATATTCGGAAAGTTTACAAAAAATTTACCCTTGACACACACGCACACACACACGCGCGCGCGCACAAATTTTTTTTCAAAGTAAATACCTTGCCCCATACTCTCTAAAACTGTAAACCCCGGAGCCATCACTGATCACTAACATACTTACGAGAGGGGTTTCACAGGCTTCTTTAAAAATATAAAAAATTACATCAGTCCTATTTCAATTTTACGTAGAATGAAAACCACCCCAAGTTTGATGATCTATTAGGAAATTTTGTAGTTTCAACAAAAATTTAATAATGAGAGAAACATCAAACAAAAAAGTTTTCTTATCATGGCTGGTTTTTAATGAATATACTTACAGAACCGATTATGCCTTTTATCAGAAAAAAAAAAAAAGAAAAAAAAGGAATGAAATAGATATTAATAGTCAAGTTCAAATTTTTGATTGGTGGAATATTTTTTATTTTTCCTCTAATCTCACAGTACCTATTTGAACGATTTCATTATGTTAAATTTTCAACTTCTAATTCTACAATTTTTACAGCTGGAATGGTAAAATTTTTTTTTACAATTAAAATAGCATTAGAGGCTAGCTGCTTGTGACATGTCGTGAGCAACTTTCGATAAATTACAAAAATTTTCAGACTATTCTAAAATTATTGATTAATTATGGTTGATTTCCAATACCTATTCTACACTATCATCCGTTAAACCACTGGTTTCCACAACATTCTATTGAACCATAATAGAGCCACGCACAAAATTTTCAATTCAACAGACCGTGAAATTTTAACTGATGTTCGTTAAGGTACCGACCGCAAATCGTCAGATATAGCTAAAAATAAGTAGTTACACAAATAACTGAGAAAAAAGAATCATGTAATTGATTGTATTTAACCGTTGGCCTATTTGGATTGTTAAAAACGACAAATGTGTTAGCGATGAGAGTGAACAAAATTCGTTGAGTTTTAGTCTAATTACACGATCTGCTGATAGGCGAATATAGATAAAAACATTTGAATAAACTGGTTTTCAATTCCTCGAGCTTAATTACTCCCAATCGACCCATTAATTACAAAATGATACTTGTACCTACATAGTTTGCCTACATTTACATAGCATACAGACGAATTCGTATACTCGTTGTATCGAATACATGGGAAGATTAAGAAAATTTATACCATGTTTTCTCGTGTGAAAATAAATGTCTTATCATCAGTTTCAGAGAACACGATCAGAAACACGAACTAATCAAGGGCGGCATAGGGACAAATTGGCCCCACGAAATAAAAGGTGAAATTCGATCATTTAAAGTAAATAAAATTTTGATTAACCACACAGAACAAAGAATATGAACTAAAGGACGAAGACAGAAAAAACAAAAAAACATTAATGATGAAAGCGTAAAATGATACGGTCATTATAGTTGTGTATTCCACGCCTCTAGAGTCTAGCTTAAAGAAAAAAAACCATAAGAACTGATAATTTATCACGCCATTGACATGAAATATGATAAGACCTTTACAAAGTTTAGAGCCAACCATTGTAAATTCACTCATCAATCATTTTTTATGAACGAAAAATGACAATCTCCATAGCCAAGTTTATTTTCATTTTTCTTCAACGGGAATATAGTAAAAAAAAAAAAAAAAGAGAGAGAGAATGTTAAAGTAGTACTCAGAAGCACTATTTTCAACATTTTATTCGTTCCTTTTTGAACCGAACTACAAATCCGTTTCATTTGCAAAATGTATTCACATATTTTCACTAAAATAAGTAGATACTGGTTGAGGAAAGGAAAGGGTCCTTTGCTGAATCATGATATCAGGACTGCCTGTTTTGTTAATCACCCATTTTTTTTTTAATTTTATCATGTCTACCGATAGTCTCTTTTTTTTTCTTTTTTGTGCTGCATACAAACCCATTAAAAAATTAATATCAAGTATGCACGTAATTTTTTTCTAGTTAAATTACGACTATAAAAAATTAAAAAGTTTGTCACGTTTAAAGGTATGAATTACAGTAGGAGTTACAAAACGCATAAATACATATAGGCCTTAGCATCTCCAAAATAAATTCGTACGGTCAGCTTTAGGATGGAATTTCTCAAAACTGAGGTCATCACATTTCAGCTCACTTTTTTTAACCTTTTATTAATGCGTAAGAATAAATTTGCAACGATATTTTAGTAATAATTTTTACTCATTGAACAGATACATCAAAGCTATGATAAAAATTCACAGTTTGGTACGTATGATTACGAATTAATGGGTTGAAAATATATTATGATCCCTCGATTTTAAAATGTAGGTCCGAACTGATTTTTAATTTAACTGAGCTTTTGATATGATTCTTAAACTAAATATTATATGATCGATGCGCAATTTACAATACGAATGGGCAATAGGTAAGTTTATATGCATTTCATATTGAACAGCCAACAAACAGGTCGCAATTCTCAATCGATAGGAGGGAAATTTGTTATACATATCATGTATTTTAGGTTAAGGACATTACCTACTAATTTTGGTGCGGACTGGCTTTACAGTACGTCTGATAGGATCGATTTTGTTGAATTTTTGGTAGATTAATGGCTTTAAAAGGAGTAATTTTCAAGCTATAGTCACAAAATTTGGTACAGGTATTGATTTGAAGTATATCTAACATGATTCCAACTTTGGTTCCTATTGGTATCCTATTGGTATTAAAGTTCATTCCGTGGGGCTATTAGAGGTGCTAATTTTTCATGTTACTGTAACATTTATTTTCGTCTATTTTCTGAATATGACGAACATATTCGTTGACACCATCATAGTACCAGTATTCCAGGTACTCCGCCCTGTAAATAAAGTACTATTACTATTCCTCTAAAACAATTTAAAATACCCGCATCGAATAGTATGATAATATGTGAATATTGTCATAATATTCAATGACCTAAATACGCTGGTCCCTTGATTATATCGCGAGTCAGCATATCCCTATAACAAGTCCCTACTTCACTTAGTCTATTTACCATGTATATTTAGGTACCTACTCTGAATGGGTATATAAACTCTGTTTATTAAGTGAACAGAACACAGTTTTTAACAGTTCAATTTTGAGACAGTCTTAGTACAGTCTAAAATTGTTCTTACTTATAGAGGTTTATCCCAATGTTCAACCTGTTATCAGTGTTTGAAATATTATTTATGTACTTGGGTCTTACAAATTATTATTTTATTAAAAGTGTTTAAATTAATCTTTGTGTTTGAAATATTTTATAAATTCTCTTGAGAAGTTAAGGTCAATAATAGTCAGTGGATAATAAACTAATCATTTGAATATTACAGAGATTTTGGTATTAATATTTCATATACGGTGTAACACGTAAAGTAGTCTTATCTGGAACAAATAGATCTCTTTTATGCCGTTACAGTTATCTCAAGGCAAGTTGCAATTCTCTTTCAAAAATTTGGTACAAACAGTACCTTCCATACAAGGATCAGACCTACCATTTTTGGTTTTGATTGGTCAATTTGTTCCCAACTTATCAGTTATTCAGTATGATTTTCCCTCTTTTACCCTTCTGATAATGGTGCTGAAAAATTACTTTTCTAGCCTTCATCGAGAAATCCACCCGTTTTAACCTAAAACCAACACAATCTCAAAAAATGTCAATTTTCATCCATGCCCCAACCACTATGGTACACTAGATTTGAATATGGACGCTAAAATCTCCACTATTTTCGTAACTAGAAAGTAGACAACTGCACTATATTTCGTTTTGCAATGAAGGATATTTTTATCTCATATACTTTTTTTTTTTTTATATATAATCCATAATTTTCATCACTGCAGGAAAAAAAATCATCCACTTATTTCCTAAAATTGTACTTATTAGAACATTGAATAATTTTTCATTTCACAAAAAAATAATAATTTTTGACACGTTCATAAAATATTTTGAAAACATGATACTTAATCAGTATATTTTATCGCATGCATCGTATTCTTGGGATATTGGTAATTTTTTGCAAAATATATAAATATTTTGTATATTACTTTATCGGAAGAACGTTGGTGATACAGGTGATTTTTATACAAAGAAAATCTACTTTTTCTTGCAAAGCTTGTTGCACAGGAGTTTTTTTTATATTTAATACTCTGTGGATAAAACCAGGCCGGAGGCGGCAACTTGGATTTTTCTGGCGTGTCGCAAACTCAAAATCTCAGACTGGCAGGCAAAAAGAGAAGTGGGTTAAGAAAAAAAAAATTATTTATATTTTATAAGAAACAAACACCAAAGATGCAATGCAAAATAATTTCAATTTATATTTCAATGAGGGTGTCGCAATTGTCACAGCAAAAAATTCTGGCATGTCGCCGTGCAACACCAGCGACATGGAAGTTGCCGCCCCTGAACCAGGCGACTGTAGGGTGCAATCCAGTTATCATTATGTAGTCTAAATTTTGTTCCCAAAGTTAAATAAAAACGTTTAATAATAAAAACGAAGAAACTACGCGTTTCAAAATCCTTCTTGAGACTAGGCACTTGAAGAGAAAGAAACAAATAAAAGTTAGTTGACTGAGCTATAAAAACACTTGGTAGTAGAATACATTGCAGGTATTAGATGCGATACAGTATGAATTTTAGCAGTAATTTTCTTACTCAAACTACCTTTAGGTTGACAGACTACATAATATTGTGAAACTATTTACCCAGTATACCGAAGCAATTATCAAGAATTATTGAACCGTTTTAAAAAAGGTAGTGAAATGGGTGAAGAAAAGAAGAGAAAAACAGCAATAACTGTATTCAAGTCCTTGAGCATTACCTATAATAGTCCGTAGCTACTTAATACTTTTTACACGTGCACTTTGTATTGTAATTCATCGACTCGTAGATTAGCGATTGAAACTTTTCAACGTGCCGTAGTAATTTTTACGTATATTAGATGAAACCAGAACTATAGAATGTATGACGAAAATTAAAATATGATCTGATTTGAGGAAAACTTTACAGACACTTTGAGGGAATTATTAACGAATTTGGTACATCATTTATTCCACTGATAAGCACCCACCAGGTAGCAATCAAGCAGGCACTATAAATACAAAGTTAAAACAATTGTCCACTCACGAGATTAATTTTTATTGGCTGTAGTCGTCTCTTTTTCAGATTAATGCCTCCCCTCTCTACCGCTGATTTAGTATTTCTAAAAGAAACTGTTTATCAGGAAATAATAATGACCCCCAACTTCGTAAATTATACTCAAGTAAAACAATTTTGAATTGGGAATTATATGCCTTCTACCTGTCTAACTGTCGAACTTTCTCTACGTTGAAGAGTAAATAACCTCTACTGTTGAAAATAATTTTCCTTCAAAAAAACTTGACAGCTTTCTTGTTTTTCAATAAGGTGTACGAAAAAATAATTAATTCGTTGAGAAAGGTAAGAATGAAATTGAGACTGAGTAAATGGAAATGTTCCCAACTTCCAATTCCCTCGGTAAGAATGGCTGTCAACTTTTCTAAAAAATTTTCAGCTGGTGCACAAACTTTGAAGATTTATTTTCGAATTTTCTTCCTTCTAGATTTTTCTTGAGCTGTGGGAAACTGGAAAAAGGTTGAAATTAGAAAGGGCAAGGGTGAAGAAAGTCTTGTGGAAAAGGTAAAACATCTCATTTTAAGGATTTAAGGAGCCATTGTGTGATGCGAGAATTTCGCGGTTGGTCTACGTTCTGCAGAAAGAAACTTCATATTTGGCGTGGAGAGGAAAGGGAGTTTCATATTCCAGCCAATGAAACACAGCACACAATAATGTTATGTAAAAAAATATATATTCTGAATTTTTATCACCGGGCTGCTGTACATTGAGATCGCACGCTTCTACTCAAGTGATACCCGATTCATGCGAAAAAAATAGAGAAAGTTACTCCCTGAACGCCCCTCGTGTTATATATATATATATGAATTAATGAAGGGAAATATGCTCTACTCTGAAAGATTTAAGATATATTAGCAGGCATCATTCAAATAATAAAGCATCACAATCACAATCACCCATTTAGTGCTCCTTCTACTTCTACATTAAAATATTTGTCACACTTGTAGAATGCACAAGAAAAATTTCTCGAGTATTTTCATATGTGCCCGAATACCTGTAAATTTCACGAAAATGAATTACTTCTTGAGAAAAATGAACCTGAAATAACCTTACAACCTTCGATAATGAGAACATATACCTATATTAATTACCGATGTTGGACTCCAGGAAATCATACAACCGATGCGAAATAAAACTGCGCACAGGTTCGCTCAGAATGGCTACAAAAATGATTTATATGCCGGGGGAAAATAAAAAATTTTCCGACACAAATATTCTCACCCTTCAAGAAACATTAGGTATAGCCTTTAATGATTGAAACGACTTGATAATGTATGAAGGTACTTGAAAGTAATAATGCAGGAGAAGCGGAGAAGGAATAACTTAGATGCTCGTAAAGTGACATTCATGTTCAGAATTCTATAACACCCTCCCTGGTGGGTAAAAATGAAGGGAAGAAATATGGTTTAGATAAGAAAATACTAGTACGTAGTAAATAGTAATAGAAAAACAAAAATGTATACATATTGTATGAAAAAAAGAAAGAAAGGAAAGAGAAAAAAAAGTTGATACAGGAAAAACTTCAGAAATAGCAATTTTTTTTTTTTGGACTATCGACGTACGACCATCACAATCTATGTTATGATAATACAGGCAGTAGTATTCTTTTTTCTTTTCCAAGTCTTATCACTTTTTTAAGACGTTTTTCTCATTTTTCGTCTAATTTAAAAATTTTAGGATGGAAAAAACTTGAAATACTATATACGATTACGAAGCTTCTCTTTTTTCATGTTCCATTTTTCAGATAATTTTCGCAAAATTGAATGACGTTCCCATTTCACAGTCAATTTTTAAAACTAGTGTGACAATGAGGGCAAAGAAAGCAGAAATTATCGTGACTCACGCCGGAAATATGTAACAATAATTTCTTCAATAGTTGGATAGTAATGCCACATGGAAAGAATTTTTTACTAAGAAACAATAATGTGAATAAAAGGAAAATTTTTTTTTTAGCTATTCTTCACTTGAAAAATACCAGTGCAAACACTGCCTTTCTGATCTTGTATTACACACCCTGAAACGCCACAGAGTGGGGCTTTGATTTGTACTGGCCTGGCAACACTGATCAATTCGTTGTTAGGATAGACACAATGAAAAATTTGTTTTTGTCGCATGCGCTCTGAATTTTGTCTGAATAATTTTTGTTGAGTTTTGTCTAAATAATATTAGTTTAATTTTGTCTAAAAAAAATCGGGTTGTACATTTATTATATATAATATATTATATAAAAATATTTTAATCAAAATTAGAAAGCAATCGTTTCAGATTTCATTCCAATATGACACTGGAAAGTAGCATAGTCAATCACCTGGAGATGTGGTTCGCTGACAAAATGTTGCAAAAATAAAAACTTTAAAATAATGGAACTATCAACTGAGAATGGTCCAAGAAAGGATGAGATTAATGTTTCAATCGCAAACAAAATGAGCAAAAATTTTATAAAAATTATCAATGATTAAGACAAAGAAAAATGTCTGAAAAACATAAAACAGAGAAAAATAATCAGAACATATATGTGTACGAATATTGAAAACGAATCAAAATTATACGCGGAAAACGCAATATATGAACAATACATTCAATAAAGTTCCTCAAGTGGGCCCAGGTTTGAATACATGATATACCCTATTAGACAATAGATCTCACCGATGTGGAGGGGCATCGTACTCTCAACTAAGATTTTTATTGTCATTATTTTCATTCAACTGCAGGGACAATATACGATATTCAGAATTAAAGAGGAAAATACCCAAAAGTAATGAACTGTCTTACTTATGTTTCCACATCTTGGTTTTGTTTCAGTTTCAGGTTTTTAATTTTCAGAACGTGTTTTTGGGCAAAGTTTTTCCATATTAACAGCGCTCAATCTGCTTTCATTCCAGGAAGAAAATAAAACAACAAAAAACTCAACTGTTGCAGGCTTTCTGAGAGAACGAAGTTTTCTTATTCATTATCTCCTCATAAATCGAACAGCATCTTCAAAGTTTTAGTGCCCCACTTCTTTCTGCACCGAAAAAATCGAAAGTCAGCGCCGTAACCAGGAGAGAAAATGGGGGCATTGCCCCATGGTCATTACATTTGCTCCCTACATATTTTCAACAAAAAAAATTTTTTTTATAGATATAAGAGAAAATTGCGTATTTTGCAAGCGAAGCGATCAAAATATTTTTTAGGTAAATATCTGTATTTAGGCTTGCCCTACCAAGAAATTTTTTCGCCCCTCCTGAAATAATAAATTGGCTACGGCCTGCCAAAACAGCAAATTTATTTGGGAAAATGTCAAAAAACCATATAGGTTCTTTTATCGATGTGTAAAGATAGCATGTACAATAACTTATTTTCTGGAAAATTGCCACAGTTTCTTTTTTTCACAGATCATTAGGGATGAGCATCCCAAATAATATACTTAAAGTCTCAATCTTGTTTCAGTGGGAATGAGGGGAAATGTGCTCCCCAAAGCAGTGTTGTGCAGTTTTATCGAGAAATATCAAGTGTAATGGGAAAACAGCTGAGTCACAAAATGTTGAACATTATATTTACGATAAAGAAGCTTTTTATCATTTTTTGTAATCAGTAAAGCTCACATAGCAGAAAACGTGAATTTTATCAGTAAAAATTTAGTACCTCAAAAACTATTGCTCCTACCAACCTGGGGTTGGTTTCACTCAATTTAACGATAAAAAACACGAAGGATTTGATATGTTAAGTTGTTCCAGCTAATAATTTTCATATAAGTTGGGAATTTCGAAAAATAGCAAAAAAGTAGATATTTATGCACATTTTTCCTTCGATCCCTCCTTCTATAAACTGTAACGTCGTTTTAACTAACTAAAATTTGGAAGATCCTCCATTTGCCTTTCAAGGCCTCGCGAGGAGCGCCAATGTCTGCGGACAAAAATAAAGAAGAGAAAATGTACCGACTAAAAATCTACTTTTTACCTATTTTCTCAAAGTTTCTAACCTACATGAACATTTTCAGCAGGAACAACCCAATCTATCAAATCCCACGTATTTTTTAGTGCTGAATCTAACGAGACAAGCCGCAAGTTGTAAAAATTAATAATTTTTGTGCTATTATCGATTTTGTTTCAAGTTTTTACTGATAAAATTCACATTTTCTGTTATGTTAGCTTAACCAAATAGAGGAAGTGACAATTTTCAGGTTCAAATTTTTAGAGGCGGGGGCATCATATACGAAAAAAAATAAGAAACTTTTTTATTGTAAATATAATACAATGTTCACCCTTTTTTTGACCCTAATATTTTCCCGCTCTGGTTGATATTATCCGAGAAAATTGAAAAACACTGATTTGGGAGGCATATCTTCCCTAATCCCACTGAAGCAAGCGGGGTAGAAGTTGAAACTCGTAATATGTTATACACGACTACGATCCATAACGGTCAGAGAAAGAAAAAGTGGCAATTTTCCAGAATAAAATTTATTTTTTTACTGGACCTATAAATATAGTTTTCACCTACTTTATGAAAACTACAAAATAAATAATCAAAAAATTTTAACCAGACATTCTCCTGTATGGAAACTTATCTCCCATCGAAATTTCAGCCCTATTCTTACGGTATTTTTTTCAGAATCCTAGAAAACATAATTTTCCAAGAATTTTTTGTTTTAAATTCTTATCGGAAATTACTCAACCAATAGGCATCGAACTCCTTTCAGAACTGCCTCTATATCAGGACTATCTCTTGTGAAAACGTCAGCTCTCTTCATTTCTCAGTTTTTTCAAAATCATTAACAAAAAATTTGGTCAATACATGTTATAACTTATTTCATTCAAAAAAATTTTTCAAAATTGGGTCAACCGTTTTGTTTATTCATAAGAGGGATAATTTTCATTACCCTCACTACTATAATTAACTATAATCTTCATTTAAATTTTTCAATGGGCTTTGGCTGTGAAGTTAGTTTACTCAGCGTGGAGGAAGGTGTGATATATTTAGATGTGGAAAGGTGAGGATATGGTCGAGATCTGGTGGTCAATGGTCAACCGAGCGTGAATTTTACAATCACACGCGGGAGCCAAACCTGTTACGTCACCATTTTGGAATGAGAATGGGACCGGCGGCTGATCTCGAACTTACAACATTTTAATCGCAGAGCCGAGTACCTAACAACCACGCCATGTAGACCCCAGACTAGCGTCATTAGGCTTAATTTTTGAACATTAAAAACATAGCCTTTACTGTCAACTAGCCTTTTCACAAAGACAATATTCAAAATGAAATATATAGTTTGTTTTTTTTAAACTCACTGTTTGATCATTTATGATAGCCAACTGCAATAGTAATAGCAATAATATATAAGTACTTATTATACGTATGTATGCGTACGTGTACCAATAATCAGCTAAATTAAAACAAAATTTCGAGAAGAAACAAATTTTCTTTCATCTAAGGGTGAATTATTCCCTTTCTTTAGAATTTTTTGTTAGCAAACCCTTTTCATTTTTTATTATTCCAAGCACATTGCCTAATTAATTCAAACCCGTGAATCGTGATCTCTGCTAAACCTGATCATGGATGAGAATAAAGCAATAATGACCAGAAAAGAGAAAAAAAGGGGATAAAAAAACATGTGAAATTATCAAAAATTACAATAAATTCAGTTATTTAAAACGACCGCCAATTATATCGGAAAAAAACGACTGGCGTTCCGGCGAAGGACCAACACTGACTTGAGAAAATGAAAGGGTTGATAAAGACCTAAAAAAGGGGAAAAAATATAAAAATCTATCAACTTTGCAATCGTAAAAGAATCGTTGAAGGACAAATGAACTCCAAAAAGAATGGGAAATGAAGCACAAAAAGGTTGAGAGTTGTAAAACATCGAAAATGGAGGAACAAAATGAGGAGGAAAAAAGAAGTAAAAAACGAGGTATGTTTGAAAAGGAAACAAATAAAATGATGTGATAAACAATTAGTCTCCTCCACAAAAATCGCAAAAAGTGTGACGGTTTGTTCGTTCAATAATGTTGACGTCAATTCAAAATGTTTCCATCCCCAAAAGGGTGCACCATGTGACTAGACAGGTCAGTGTTTCCTTGAAGTGTTTTATTCTTTCACATTAAAAAGATGGGTTCAGATAATCCAGAGAATGGCATTATGAAAAGAAGGTAAACGCACCGGAACCGTTTTGAAGGGGAGACAAAATGACGATGAATTTACACAAAATTTCATGAATGGAAGATGGAACTATGTACTAACATTTTTCTACACCATTCATTCCAAGTAGCAGTACTTATTCAAATAGCATGATGATATGCATGTTATTTAAATATAGAATCAGAGGCAAAGCTAGAGAGGGATTACATTTTCGACAAGCCAGTGGTGAAACTCAATAAGAAGAATTCGAAAATCAAGCTATAATTACAAAAATAAAACGAGTTTTTCTCATTTTTATTTATGAAAAAAACAAATGACTGGACCTTCAGCCCCCTCCCCGGAAGTTTCATTCAAGCTTCTTGTCTGGGGATTCCGCCTCCGCGTAGCAATTTGATTTGAGATTTATAATCTTCCTCAGAGAAAACCTAGATAAAAATGAGAGGACGTACGCTTTGTAATAGGCAAAAGTAGAGTCGCTCCAATGAAACCAATGACAATCATAAGATTGGAATTACTAGGGGCACTCATTGGAGCTAGAGCAATAAAAAATATAAGAAAACCTTTAGACTTGTCCTACATACATATGGTCCAACAGTAAATGCATCCTAACTTGGTTATTAGAGCGCTGGGTTCTTACTCAATTTATTCTCAACAGAGTAACTGAAATTAAGAAAGTTCCAAATGTTCAATTTGGATATATACCTACAGCTGACAATCCCACGGACGTTGGTTCTAGAAGTGCCATTGTTAAAGATCTATTTAAAATAACTTGGTGGACAGGCCCAGATTGGTTAAATGATAATCCAAATACTTGGCCACCAACAGATCTTCATATCTTTCGATCATTACAAGAAAAGGATGATAACAAAACATCAACACCTGTGTTCTGTACACTAAGAGAATGTTTCTTAGTTTCAGAAACATTAACAAAATTGATCCCTCAAAATCATGATGATACATTTGACTGTCATAAACCTGCTAAATTAAAAAGAAAATTGAAATCAAAATTATTAAAGATACCTAAACTTGTTATGAACAAATTAATCTTCACTTGTCAAATTGAAACATTTGCAATACAAACTCATAATTTTCAAAATGTTGATTTTCCACTAGATGAAATATTGGACCTATTCAACAAATTACTACCAAAGGTTAAAGAAACCCCATTTGAAAATTTTGTTCATGAACCACAAAACACCCCTTTCAATATTGAAATTGAAAAATGTAATTGTTTAGTAAAACTAAAACGTACTTTCTATAGTTGCCTGAAAGTACTTAGAAAATTTTCCAAAAAGAGAATCCAACATTCTAGATGCACAAAACCTTATGCAATTTTACCAAATAATTTTCAATTTGCCCTTCTGTTTTATTTATGCAGATCAATTAAAATATTTTCTCGATCTGTTTAAAACTCTTTTATCAAACAAACCACCGGAATATGTGCTTTATGATAAATTTCATATTGAATTTAATGAATCAGGAATACTTAAGTTGAAAAACTACCTATCTGAAACACCATTTATAGAAGATGTATTGTCCTCTATTTTACTTCATCCAAAGTCACATTAAACAAAATTAATTTTGTTAAACATACATACAACAAACAGCTATGTGGGAATAAAATTTACTATGTCTGCTTTTCACAGAAATTATTTTTTACCCTGATCAATGCAAACCTTACCTAAAGTATTAAGAACTGCTTGTGTTGTATGTAAATAACACGATAAACGTCCATTTGCATAACCAAGGCATTCAACTATGCCAGATTTTAGATTGATGCCCTTTTCTTATCTATTTACCTACACAGGTGTGGATGTGTTTAAACCTTTTGCAGTCTTTGATAAATTCTTACCAAAAAAGAAAAAAGACCTGGCAACACCTACAACTCCAATCTATAAAAAATGGATATTGATTTTCACTTGTCTCTCAACCAGAGCTGTGTATTTCATATCTCTCTATTGTTTAACAACATCTGAGACTTGGACGGCGTTTTAAACATTTTTTGTAGATTGCGGAACACCAAAAGTAATCTTGCCAGATAATGCTGCACAATTTTTAGTTATTGCAACCCATTTACCAAAATTTTGGGATACTGTTATTAATGACATTATAGTTAGTGATCAACTAAAACAAAAAGGAATTACGTGGTACTTTACACCACCAAAAGCTCCATGGTACAGTGCCCTATACAAACAACTCATAGGAATCTTCAAACAAGCCTTCATCATCAAAATAACTTTCAAGCTGCATTAAAAAACATCCAAGTTATGATGAAGGAACATCCATTATGTCTTACAGTAGATGAGGCTGACCAACTAACATTGACCCCGGCTCATTTTATACATGCCAATTTCAAAAATTTTACATTAATTCTTGATAAACTATTAGATACCTATTACTCCAATGACAAAAACACTTCAAAATTTGTAGAAAATAGATCAAGATAATCTAATAAAATTGTGGCTAGCACAAAAAAATTTTTATCTCTCATACTTAAAAGATAAAATTAAAAAATTTGTTGACAATACTTATCAAACAGTAAATTTTGAACCAAAAGTTGGTGATATAGTTCATGTATTGGACTATATGACCAAACCAGGAGTATATAAAATTGCCAAAATTTTATACCAGACACCATCTCAGAACAATAAAATTAAACACGATGAGATTTTACCACCAAGTTAAAAAATGGTAACTAGACCATTAAAATTTCTAGCCCAATTAGAATTTGATGGTAATGATAGAGTTGCAACAAAATTAATTGATGGAAATTATTACCATCTAACAATTCTCTAACTATCGACTTAAGAGTTATTCTTCTAATAACTCATTATTGTTTCCTAGCCCCCTATAAAGGTGTATGTGGACGATAAGTGTCAATGGATCGATCCACTCTTTATTATACCCAATATATCTGGTGAAATCAAATCGATGCTCACTTACTGGTTTTAAAGCAATAATGTTGGCACCGACTTTTGTGTTTACCTGGGTATCCAGTACTAAATAATCCAAAGAAGATCTCTGTCATTATTTTCATTCTATATGAATAAAATCTGCTGTTTTTGGATTCGATTCAATTCAAGTGTAGTATTGAAGAAAGTATGCGTGTTTTTGTCAGTAATATAAAAAGTATCTGCTGAATCTATTGATAAGTATCGATACACATCCATGCGTAAAAGTAATTGATACCTACCTTGTCAAAATGATTACAAAGATTGCTTCGAAAGATAAAAATTAAAAAAAATATTTTAATCTACTAAGGCACTAATCAGGAGCGTATTCTTCGAAGAAGCGGGGTATGCGCCACATACCCAAATAGTTTTTAATGAGAAAATTTAAAATTCTAATGATCAATGACCTAAATAAAATAAATTTAAAACTAAAAAAAGAAATAATATCGATCAGCCGAATACCTAAATGAATAAAATAGCCAATTTGTTTTTCGAAGAACTTTTATGAAAAAATATTGATTTAAATTTCGCGTAGGCAGGTATATTCAGGAAATACGAGTGAATTTGATATAGGATATGCGATTGTCTGAGTGCATACCTCTCAATGCAAAAATACACAACTTCTTGACACTGTATATCATTCAGCGCATACCACAACTCAGTGAGCACGGTACGCCACTGACACTAACACCTTTGCATTAGTGCTCAAATGTTCTCTTTCGCAAGGCATCGAGGCCCATTTGTGCTTTTTATAAGCTTTTATTCTACTCACTATTGCGATTTTAAAATATACCAATACTGCAGCCAACCTTCCGCAACAAAATAATATTTAATATTTCGCATGAAGCTAAAGCCACAAAAAATAAATAAACGCTTATTTTTTAAAAATTCGTTTTTAACCGAAACTCATTTAGTAATTTCTTCAACTTCTACTGCATTAAAATCGATGTAGGTCTAAGTAGTCAAAATCCAAATATGAGTGAATTGGGACGAAGATTTTTTTGAGAGATTCATGCATCAAGTCCGAAATAAGAATACATTGGCCACACAGATAAGGGTAAATATCTGAAACAATGTTTTAGTCTGACATTTCTAGAAACATTTTTAGATCTACTATTTTCATTACCAGTGCAGATTGACAAATGGGAGACTTGCTTGAATATCAAATCTTACGTCGAACCTCAAAGTTTATTCCTTCCAGATTTATGGGTAAGCCCTCCTTGTGCAGATACACTATGTACAACAAATGGACCAGCATCATACCACAGACAACTGAAAGACCACTCACAACAGCTATCCGGCTCTGATATTTTCTCACTTAAAGAACTGGCACACTTGTACCAAATTGCTGGTCCAATTTGGTTCGTAATAAATTGTATGATTTGGCGCAAATTTAGCGCAGGAAACATCAGTTAGCTGTAGCCTTTTCATACATAGATTGTAAAAAAGCGAAATTGTTGAAAAAAAAAGTGAACGTCTTACATATTATTTAAAAAACGAAATTTCGTTTCAGTTTCTAATTTTTCGATTGTTATACCAGAGTACAGGTCACCATTTTTGAAGGAAATTAGTTTTAACCTCAGGATCAGATATAATGATTTTTGTTCGGGTTGGCCAGACGGTACTTCTGACATTGCCATTTTTGTTTTTATTTTGGCTATAAAATGCTTCATTTCTGACCAGTGGCTGCGAAATTTCAAACAAACATCGAATATAATCTATTTTAACATATTAACAAATCTTGATGCGGATCGACCAGTCCGTATATGTTCTACTTCCGGTACTGCCAATTTATCCTTATTTTGGCTCTAAAATGCTCAATTTTCAACCAATAGCTAATAAATTCGAAACAAATACTCATTATAAGTTATTCTAACATATTACCAATTTTGATACAGATAGGTCGGATGGTACTTCCGATATATCTGATCTAAATATGATTTTAGGCTATAAAATGTTATTTTCAAACAATAGGCTAGCCATCTACAAAATTTAACTCAGTCATTATTTTACGATCTATATGACTATATAGAGACTAAATTTTTCCCGATTTTAAGTGTAAATCAAGTTAATTTTTTAATTTTTTTTTTTTTTGAAAACCTGTATTTTCTTGGTGAGCCGAGTTTTTTCAACTTTAGTTTACTAGTCTGGAAAATGTAAAAACGCAAAAATACGTTATTTTTGTCGCTTTTGGAACGCAGGTTTGCGGTCCAATTTGCGTCGATTAGCTCAGTTCAACGCAGGAAACCAGTTTTCAATCCCCTGCGCTGTGTTTAATTTGCGCTTTGCCTTATACGCAGTTTCTACAAAAGTTGGCTTGTAGCTCACACAAAAGCGTGGCGAAAACCTCACAAATGAACGAACTAAATTGAAATTCAAAGAAAAGTTTTTCCGGCTTCGCGGTCGGGAGGGGACTGAACAACCATATCCCCCCTTCTCTACTGCACTGACTGAGAGTTAACCGGCAACGGTGGTTTCAAGTAATGGCATAAATTAATCAAAAGGAATACTGTGGCGAAAATTCGGAAGTTCAAAGATCCACTAATGAATGGTGAGAACTTGACACAGAATGTCGAAGTTATTTCAGTTTCGTAGAAAGACAATGCACTACGAATTAGCGGTTGTGTAATCTACAGTCTAGACGTTGAATGGAAAGAAAAACGGATGGAAAGACTGAATTTTTTTTTCAAATTAAGAACATTAGTTATGAAAAGAATTCGCAGAATTTTCGAAGTTTTTGTGACACGTAAGGTATTTTTTAATATATATATACATATATACATAATTTTTTTTTTTCAGACAATAGTTCAATGAAAATCAGATATTTTACGTTAAGCCAAATTTTTAGTTTGAGAACTGACGAAGTGAAAGTTAGGGCTGTGAATGTGATCGTCAATAAACCTACCTTTGAAGAAAAAAAAAAAAAATTAAAAAACTCAGTAACAAATGCATCACCTTGAGGTTTTGAAATATCTAAAATTGTGAGGCATTTAGATAGCTGGCATTAAAGCAAAATAGACTCTTGGCACATTATGATATGAAATATCAAGACCTGAATCACCTGGTTTGACTGATAGCTTTCATTGGCTTGGAGTTAGGAGCGTAACGATAACCCTTGGAGTGTGGAGATGCGCACCTCCTGAAAGAGCACATGCATCGAGATACGGCAATGCCCTATCCCCTTCGTATTATACAAATATTACAGCTGGTCCACTCCCCAGGGGAATTAATCTATACAGGATATGTAATTATATCGCTATTAGTGCTCTCTATTGAAGACCTGACGAAACGGGGAAGGGAGAGATTCTCCTCGGCCCAAGTTTTTTAGGAGTTTGACATTCTCAAAAAAAAAAAAAGAGAAAAAAGCAGATTTTCGCGGAAAATTTACTGAAAAACCCTTGAAAAATTTTTTTCGCTCGCAGAATAAACTTTCTAGTTTTATAAAACACCTTCCAAATATAAATTCTTAAAACTACCATTTCACATAAATGCAATTTCTTAGGAGGCTCATAAAGTTTTTCTCCCTCGGGACGCAAATTTCCTCCCTACAGTCCTGCTCCATTGAGTGGAAGATCCTCCATGATCATCCTTTTAAAGATGCAACAGCGCAGCTTACTCAAACAACAAGTATGGTGATTGTACACATTAATTTTCACTATTAGATATCATCGGAATAATATCATTCAACCATATCAAATCAACAAATTTTCTTAGGCAGGCTAGACAGTTGAATGAAATTTATGAATTTTAAACTTAAACCCACGCTCTAACTGCGGCCCTGTACGTATGAATTGAGTTTGCAATTTTTTCAAATGTATTTTACAATCAATTTTTCTCGATGTGGGGTGCATTTTTCTGATGAATGACGTTTAAAGTTCATTTTTATTTGACCCAACCAAATTCATAATTCATGCCTACACACGCTTGCTAAACATAAGTCGCTACTTAATAATCTAAAAACTGGAATCTGCTGTAGGAAAAAGTCAAGTTTTCATCGTTAACTTATTACAACACCGAAAAATAGTAGTTTCGATATTCATTGAAGTAATTTTTGCCATAAATTGTGCGACAGCATTTTCTTAGAGGGTCGATTTAAGCGAATACTTTCTCAAAAACCGCAATAAATGAACGTATATTCTCCCAGTTCCAATTAAATTGGAATAGCGTTTGTATTATTCATTTCTTTTCTGGCGTCAATAAACGCGTTTGCTTGCAAAATAAAAATTCCCATAATTTAAGACATTAAACCCGAATAAAGTAGACATTAGTTGGATTAAACTTGTCAATATAAAATTTACTTAGTAACCAGTACCATTCTACAATAACAATTTTTTCACAATTTTTTTTCCAATGTCTCCTTTCTTTTTCGAACGAAAATCTCGTTATTTTAGAAACTGTTTGTCACAGGATACGCAATAAATTATAGTAATACGAAAATTTTTTTCAAAACTATAGTTATGTTCAAAAATCGAAACCGGTTTCGATCATTCACTGGCGTCATCAAACCGAAATTAAAATGACGAAACTGTTGGAATCTTTTCTATTTTTTTTTGTGAGTATTCCTCTGTCAAATTTGTAACTTTTTTCCCCAATAAACTCAAACCGATTAAACAATAAAAACACTGAAAATATGTAATTTCTTTTTTTATTTTTATTTTTTCAGACATATATCATGTTTTTTTTTCTTCTTTATAGGCAGAGATATATTTAAAATCTTTTTACTTTTTCTTAACAACGTCAAATTAGCAGCTTTTATACTAAAAACTAGGCGACTACAAATATTTACAAAAAAACTGTACAAAAATTTATTTCATTTATCAATCTATTTTTTGAAAACAGAAAACGCATATAGGACAGAAAATGGTCGTCTTCATAATGCCTCGAGATAGTAAAGAACTATACTTGACATTCGATAGTAAAAAACGTTAACTAAAACTTGAACAATAATGAATTCAAGAAGAAAATACAACGTCGGTAGCAAAAAAAAAAAAGAAAAAAAAGAAAGAAACAAAAAGAAACAAAAAAGGAAACAAAGAACATGTAAAACGATTTTGCACAGCTAAATATTGGTAAGATACGCATGTTTTGCTATCAAAAATTATTTAAAAAAAAAAAAATGTAGGTATATAGGATGCATTCTTTGATATGTACAATTTAGGTACAATAAATACAAAATGAAAAAAAAGAAATAATATTGTACAAATAAACGTAAACAAAAATGAAATTAAACAAGAAATCAAACAATAATAGTGTAAATGACGAAGAGGAGGTAACGGAGAGAAAAAAATAATAAAATCAACATTTCGTAGGGGAATGCAAAATAAGATTTGAACAAAAAAAAAATAGTAGTAGCAATAATGAAGGATAACAAGAAATTAAAGAAAAGTACCAACCGTTGCATTTTTGTGAATATTAAAAAAATATTTTCATGTTTTCAATAATTAACAACAATGTTTCCAATATTCGGATATCAAATGAAAATGTTCGTTGGACTACTGTAAGAAAATTCTATAAGCAAGCATTTTTACCAGCAAAACCGGATTTATCAAAGTTACAAATTAATTAAACATTTAATAGAAAAAGAGATAAAAGGGCAAAAATTAATACTACAAAAATTACGTATCTCATGTTCAAATTTTTTTTGTATTTTTTTTTTTTTAAATTTTTCTTGTTCAATATTCTTAAAACACAAAAAACAAAGTACGTATTTATGGTTCACGTGAGTAAAAACGTGAATGTTTGTTTTTTGATCGAAACAAAATTCCGACATGTTCTTCAATAATATTTGTCTTTGTTACGATCATTGAAGAAGAGAAAATAATCGATCGAAAATGTGGCACTCGGTGGTTCTATCAGCGCAGTAGTCAGTTGTTGAAAAAAGTTGTTCAGAAATTTGCATGAAAAATTGCATACGTATCATACGCAGGCGTTCGTCGATGTTTTAAACAGGTTTTACACAATTTAATTTTTTGTACTAGATTTTGAAATGTTGTGGAAGCCCGTCTGAATTTATTCACTTATCGATTACCACAGACATTATTCTTGAACTGAAAAAATTGAAGCCGAACAGCAGTAGAGCAGACTGGAGGATCAATAAAAGCCAAAAACATTCTTAGACAAAAAAAATAAAATAAAAAACAAACGGGCACTGAATCGTTTTAAGCCATTTACACAATAATAACGTTGAAAATGAATTTAAAAAAAATGCTTTTACGAGGGTAAAACGTTGGATGAAATGAAACCCAACGCACTCCAGAATAAAGTTAAATAAAAGTAGGTAGCCTAAGTTCGCATAGGTTTTGTAGAAATAAAAAATTTGACGGAAGTTTTCATAAAAAGCAAGTCAGCTGATGTAGGAAGATTCAAAGAATATTTTTACTGATCTCGAAAATACTTCCATGTAAAAATTTGGCGGGATGAAAAAAACATTACACAGAGGTCATTATGCAAATTTGCAATATCTCAATTTTTACAATGTGAAAAAATAATTTTACAAATGGGTTTACGCAGCTCACTTGTGTAAGTAAAAATATATTATGCATCATAAATGCATTTAGATAATACGTTAGCGAATATATATACCTATATTACAGGTATTTTTATGAAATATAAAAAGACTGAATAATAAACACAACTGAATTATTACCGAAGCCAAACAAAACTGTGTAATTCCACGTAATGGTAATGATTTGTTTCAAAGGAGGGGAAACCTCGGGGAAATATTTCGGCTAATGAAAATAGGTAGAAATTAATTTCGTCCTCAATGACCTGTGTTGAATATGTCAATCAAAAATAGATGTTACAATGTTATTTTCGAGTGACAAGATACAACATTTCGAGCACAGTATAATTTTTTTTTTGGGAACGAACGTCGCTGCATAACATGACAACATTTTTTTTAAAAACCGAAAATGCAGAAAAAAAGAACTGGTCGCGTTTATTAACAGTCCCCACCTGCAGCATTCAAAATTTCAAATACAAAACAGAGAATTACTGGAAAATTACAAAATTCCACACTTTTAACCAACACTTTCGATCGTAAATAAATTCGTTATCACCACAGACGAATGCTTAAAATATGTTCACTACTGTTTTAAAAATACAAAAAAGACGAAAAAAAAAAACCATATTTTGGACGACACAATTTTTACGTATAAACGTTATAAAGGGAAGCCGATGGTGGCAGACAGTTGGGGAAGAACAACAAAAAGTTGTTAATTACACAAAGTAACGTCGAAATGCTACGATAAAGCCGACTCTCGAAATGCTTAAATTTTATCTACGAAGAAAAAAAATTAATTATCAACTACAAATGCACAATAATACTCACATAAAATTTTATCATATTATATGAATATAAAAAAAGCGATCGATATATGTAGATATTGTTAAAACTTTTCCTCAGTTTTTCACGTTACAAAATGAGGGAAAAAAACATAAGACAAAGGGAATAAGTATATCTAATAAGGAGAAAAAAAAGAAAAAAAAACAGTCTACACCAAAATCAACAAAATTTTCTGTACATGAAAATAAAATTATATAAAATAATTGAACAATATGTTACATTTTTGAAGACGAAAGAATAAAAAAAAAAAAATAATAATAATAATAATAATAATAATAATAATAACAATTGCACTCGTATACCCGTCTCTCATCAGCCCTTCCCTTATAGAAAAAAAGCCATAAATCTTTTTAATGTACAAAAATAATTCAATCGAATAAATTTTCCAAGAATAACAGTCTAAGTGGGCTACCTACGTGTTTTGCAGTTAATTCTTATGTCCATTAAAAAAGAAAACTTATCACGGCCAAGACGAACAAAAAAACTTGGAGAAAAACGTTTACTCATCCAAGAATTGGGAAGCATAATTTTCAGCCGCAGTAAAAATTTATTAACAACACATTAGATACCTAATAATGACAATTCATTTTTAAACTATTTTTGGCCATAGATTCGAAAGTTTGGGGGACAAGTTAGAACATCTCTTTTGACCATAATTACAAAGGTCATTAATCCTATTTGTCGAAAAACTGACAAATGCTCAGATTTTAATTTTTTGTTTTTTTTTTGTCAAATAAAATTTTAGACATGGTCGATGAATTGCTGACGTAATAATAAAAGTTTATAGGAAATCGAATTTTTAAATGATCCTTAGAAATTTCGGGTTTGTCTTGGCCATTTTCATCTCCTACTAGACTACTGGCATTCAACTGCAAAACAACGTGAACACGAAAAAGTTTTTAAAAGGTCGCTTATTTTCTGGTGCGTACAGAGGTAAAACGTTCTTTTAGCTGAGAGCTGATGATTATAATATGGCACGTAAAAAAATATATGGTTAATTTTTGAACCGTATTTCGTATTATTCTTTTACATAGTACTTATCCAACCAATAATCAATAATCACGAAACAATTCTACATCATACGCGCCCAAATGAGAAACAAACAAAAAATAATAATTAAAATGAAAAAACAAAAAACAGCGAGCTAACAAAACAAAATAAAAATTAAGGAAATATAAAAACCTACTGAAAAATTATGGTGAAAAAAAAAGACAAAAAACAAAAAAAAAAAAAGAGAGTTTTTGAATAAGCCAATACATTTTTATTCATTGTTATTTTTGTTTACGTTTCGTCATGGATGACATCGACGATATACAGTGGATATTTAAAATGCTGAAAACATCCCTCACAATTTTGTTCTCATTTTGTGAAGGGGCTCTAACGGGGGGGGGGGGTGCTACATGTTGAGACTAAAATAAATAAAAAGTCGATCGAATTTGCTTTTGGTAATAAACTCAACTGAAGGGGCAACGAAATAAATTAAACTATACGTCATTATTTGAACCAAAGAACTCAAATGATAATCGTACAACGAAGTCATTTATATGGATAATCGTCGAAAAAGACAGAATTATGGCTTCAATCGTGGTTGTTTAAAAAAACAAAAAAAAAAAACACTATGGTGGGACACACGACTCCGTTAACATGTATATAACGATCTAATTTAATCGATGCGTTTTTTCTTCCCTTTCCCGACTTTTCATACATAAACAATAAAACAGGATACGTTCACATACCAACATGTAAATATAATCATTTTTATCAACGGTTTACTTAGTGGTACATAAAAATATACTATAAGAAGGTTTCAAATTAAGAGAATATCGAGAAAAAAAAATCAAATAATGGTCGTTTAAAAATCGATTAAGTTTTCGTTTCCATACGTAAATACGTGGTGATCAAGTGCTTTTATGTGGTCATAAATAGGTTAATGGGATACGATTAAGCTGCAAATTTAGGTGTTCTGATGCAAATGGAGACGTAAAGATTCGATCCGAACTTGTTCGAATTAGCGTCTCTATGTACGTTGTTCAACTTGGTGCACAACGTAAACATTAAAAATTAGGTAAGCACAAACCATCAAGTGTCAAATAAGTAAGTCACTGAAAAATTCTGGCTACAAAAATACTGGAAATCGAAAAAGCAACTGAATCGAAGATTCAAAGTTTTCTAGCGTATTGAGTTCCACAATTTCCTCAAATGAATGCAACGATTTTCAGTCCATATTTTGACTAAGGAGAGTTTATTGAAAAATCAAACGAAAGAGGAAAATTAAATTTCGAACACTCACTAGGAAAGTTGGAGAATTTGAAAATGTATTATTGCCTAAATATTTTTCATTGATTTACTCGAGTTTGGAATTTCTGACCAGACAAATAAATGAAACTTCATCGCCAATAATCACTTACGAAGAATGAAAACGTCACTCGTTCAATAAAAGTAGCTCTCAAAGAAGAGGGAAAAAGTATCAGTCTTTTTATTTCGAATACAAAATTAGCCCACCTCTTAGGTTAAAATTTACACTGAGAAAGTTTGAGTGATTTTACAAAGCTTTCAGATCATTTACGAATTTCACCTAAAAATGAAGATTTAACGACATTTCGATTGTTACTTATTCCAACCCTCCAGCAAGCGTGCTATCAGTTCAAAAATCATCATTCGGTAAGTCTAAACTTTTCCAAAGACTTTCATTATGCTTTTTGGTAGCTTATATCACATCCAGTGAAATCAATTATTTTTTCAAGACATCAGCTGGTAATCACCAACAGTATAATTAAACGATTATTTTACATTCAATCGAAAATTTAATGTACAATATGGCTTAAGTTTCAAGTGAGAAAATTTTGGACTTTTTTTTTCCTGGAGGAAATTTTTTGGTTCAAACTACAGACGACAAATAAAAAACATTTTACTTATTTTATTTCAAAACCCCGATTTCAAAATCTAAGACAGGGACGGAAAACACCTTGAAAATTTCGTGTTAAAAACATTTTGTTTGTTGGGTTCAAAAACGACTTGAATGTTGAACAAAAACAAAACAAGAAATTTCGCCGTTTTGCGCAACTAACGATTTTCAACATTAATTCAGGATTCTATTTTTCTGCTCCACCCATCGATCTTAGTAAACGTCTACATTGTCTTTTTTTGAATTTCTCGTTCTCAATGCCACTCAAAATTATTACGAATGCCAAAATCCTTAATTTTTATTTCCGTAGACGATGCAAAAAAAGTGTTTTCTTTAATCCATAAACAGCAAGAGAAACTTATTAGAATAGATGAAAGTTTGACAAACCATAAAACTTTCCAAGAAAAATCAACAAATTTTAGCATTTTAGAGCACAACATTACTCAAGTTTCGTTTTTTATTTTTAAATGAAACCAATGAAAAAAAGTCTTAAAAAATAACCCTCCAATTAAGAAAAATGTTCGAAAATATATGTACCTAAGCACTAATAAAAAGTTTTGTTTCGAATTTTTTTTTTTTTTTGTTTTTTAAAATACATCGCTATTGAAAAGTTATGAACCAAACAATTCAAATCTATGTAGAAAACTTTCCAAGAGCGGACGTAAGTCAAAAATCCATTTTCCCCTTCCCAGAGATTAAATAAAACGTGAAATCTACAGGTCTGCATTTCCGGACGTTCTATATTATTGCTTTACCGAACAACTTTGTAAATTTCTTCTCCTGAAGATACAATTAATTATATTTTCAACGGTTACTATATCTGCGACCCTATCATCGATGTCAACCAAAACCCAACCACCCCCCTTCCTTTTGCCCATAAAAAAAAATTAACGAAACCAATTCAAATTACAAATTCACATATTTTTTTAAAAAAAAGAAAGGGAGAGGAAAACGTGAAAAAGAAAACATGAAATTTTTTTTTTCCTTTTCTATTTTTCCAAATTCTTAAACACAAAAAAAAAAACAAAAAAAAAACAAACAAACAAACAAACAGAAAAATTCATATACGTTTCATAACTTATTTATGTATACTATATATTATGTTTTATTATAGCATATATAGTCTATGTATAAAATGTAATTAGGAGAGAGGATGATAAAACTTATGACTGGACTTTTCCTACGGAAGCTTTTAAGAGATCTGCACCGTTGGTTTTCTCCAAACCGATCATTTTATTGTGATCGTGGATGGTCTGGTGGTGGTGATGGTGCTGCTGCGTGGACTGCTGGTCCACCATTTTGGGTTTATTTTCTTGTTTGGCTTGCTCCATTTCGCGATCGCGTCTCGCCTGCTCGTTTATCTCCTTAACGGCGCGTAACTCTTTTTTCAGCTTCATTCGTCTATTTTGGAACCATATTTTTATTTGTCTTTCGGTGAGGCATAACGCGTGCGCAATTTCTATCCGCCGGCGTCTGGTTAAGTAATGGTTGAAGTGGAATTCCTTTTCCAGCTCGAGCGTCTGGAAACGAGTGTACGTTTGTCGGCCGCGACGTCTGGGACAACCGTTCGGACCTAAAATTAGAAGAAGGGGAGGAAAAAAAAAAAGACAAAAAACGATTAGCCAGTGCGCTCGATGACGATGGATTCATTAAAAATATTGGTGATCGACTTTTTTGCGTCGAAGCGATGGGGTTGCACACGATAACAGAAATACGAGATCTTGGTCTGTCGCTTTCAACGAGTGGGCGGAAAGACGTGTAAAATTCAGCTCTCATTGCTCACTGGAGGGAAATCACACGACAAGCAGTAGTGGAGACACCCTTCGGCATTCATTCACTCCAAGCGAACAAACGTCAAATTGTCGTGAATATGATCGAAGATACCAGCATGAATATGCGCAACGCCTCGACTCGAAAATGGTTTACAAATGAGAGAACGTGCAGCGGAGAGTTCCACTTCGCAGGTTTCTGCGAGGGCTCCAGCCAATCACAAATGGCTACAACTACACAGGTAGCCTAATTCTAATTTTCTGCTTCCGTAATCGTCTATTGGCATTGGCAAGAGACCGCAGGGAGCGCAGTAAATCGCTCTGAAACATAGATCTATGGGCCTCTTAATCTGGTTTTTGTTCTTACATGCCAATTCCTATTTAGTGTTTCAAAACTTGAATAGATACATATGAAATGTTTCGAATATGAATTCTTAATTTTGGTTACATTTTACAAGTAAGGTGTATTATGAACACAAACGTACTCTTCAGTAACAAAAATAATAATTTTATCACCAGAAATCTGTCAGGTAAATGCATTCTTTCAACAAGAATATCACTCTGTGGGATACGATTCGCACACAACCTCACAATATAACTTTATGTACTCACAACATTACCTAAACTGTAAGAGAATATTTAATACAATTTTATGCGTCGCCACATGGCAACACTGATTCCCAGTTGGGGAATAATCCGTTAAATCAAACTTCTAGTCTTCTGTTAACTTTTGTACCTTATCAATATACCATTTGCATTGCAAGAACAATGTCATTCAACACAAACTGGTCATTTTAGCTCAAATTAAACCCAAAAATACTCGTTTTACAACTTAAGATTCAAAATTGACTTCAATTCAGCTGTTTATTCCTCACTAAACTACTATATTTTCAGAATCATTTTTTGTTATACTCTTAAAAATAATCACAAAAAAACTGAATAAAAATAAGGTATTATTGGCAAAAAGTTGAACTTTCTTGTTTCAATGCTATATTTCATCAACTTTGTTCTCCTCCAGTAGTCCATTATATTGAGTTTTGTCAGATGAATTTGCCAAATAAAACTGAAATAATTTTTTGTTATACTCCTAAAAATAATCACAAAAAAACTGATGAAAAATAAGGTATTATTGGCAAGAAGTTGAACTTTCTTGTTTCAATGCTATATTTCATCAACTTTCTTCTTCTCCAGTAGTCCATTATATTGAGTTTTGTCAGATGAATTTGCCAAATAAAACTGAAATAAAATAAATTTTTTTTTTTGATTGATTCAAAATTGAGTCATCTGAACTAAGCCATCTACCTAGTACTCCAGAAAGCATGAATACTGCAGGAGACAGAACTACTATGCCATCCCCTCAAGCAAGTGCCAGTTCAGGAAGTACACATCCACAGTTCATCTTTGTTTTTTGCATTTTTAATTATTAGGCCTATGATCACTGTGTTTCGCTTAAAATTACACACGATTTGGTTGGATTTTCACATTAAGGAAACCGATGAAAAAATTTGCTCGTGAAATGTGACGGTCTCTTTCCTCAACTACATTACCCTCTTGCAATTATTCAGATATCAGCAAATTCGCTTCATCGCATGTCTGTTTCCAAACCGGGCCATTTAAATATTTTCTGGTTGTCTGTTGAGTAACCTTTGCTCTCCACAAATTCTCGATAAGCTCAAAAATAAAGTACGCTACACCAACTCTGCAGGGTATACGATGTTTGAATCGCTCTGTAACATTCGCTATCGAGTACTACGAACTGCAAGGCCCGTCTTTCACACTAGCCGGTCAGCCTCACACGTATCTATCCAAAGAGAGATCTTCAATTTCAAAATCCCCACATAACTATAACCAATTTTCCATACATAGTAACATGAGCATATTTTGATTAAAATACATCGACTTATTTCGTTATGCATAAAATGTGCTTCGAGACGAGTAAGAAGAATATACAATAAAATACTAAAAATATTCGATGCAGGTTACATGAACAAGCCTCACCACAGAGGCTAGTACTGCTAGCACGGGTGATATTCGCAGTTTCCCAACCAATACAACTGTCAACTCACATCTTCACCCAGTCAATGTTAACGGCACTTGGGAGCTCGCCAGTCGTAAGCCAATCTAAGTCACCAACCTAAAGCCAACTTTACTTTCTTTAATCGAATCAATCTCACCTATTCTTCTCAAATCTGTCAAAGTGTACCTTTTCCGGATAAAAACCACCATCATCTCTATTATTTTCAACTCAGCATTCACACAATTCAGGACGAAAAATCGCAGCAAGCCTTTACCGAACACCCTGGTGCTTACGAGGCCACAAATTTCTCCACAAAATCAGTCAGTTGGCATAATATATGCAGACGCGGTACTCAATTCAACATACACGTATGCGGTTGAAGTTTACTTATACAATATTCAAGGTAACAATATTTCAACCATTGTTACAAAAAAAAGAGAGACCGTTTTCTCTTCCTTTTTTTTTTTTTTTTTGTTTATTGAACCCTTTGTCACTGACACGATAAGCTATACCGCTCAAATTTAAAAATCACCTTCATTGTAAGTATTCGAAAAATAAAAAAATCTACATTTTACAAAATATATTCCTCAGAGAAAGTGTTGTTTTCACTTTTTGCCGGGTGAAAAAATCGACAAAGGTATAATAAAAAAAAGTCAACGGCGTATCTTTTTCACACCAGTCGAAGAAAAAAAAAAGAGGCTTGAATTCGACATTAAAAAAACGTCGATAAATCAATGAAACGAGAAAAAACGAAATAAAAAATAGTTTAACAACCTTTTTTTACTCACCCGAAAAGGAGATTTTTACGACATTTTCTATACGGTTGTTTTCTTTTCTAAGCACTCTTTTTCTTTAAGAAAAAAAAAAAAAAAAAAAAAAACCACCCAAATCACGTTACAAGATACTTATTTTTGTATTAAAATGAAAAAATAATATGCAAAAAAGAGAAAAAAAACACTACTTTTTTCACGATTAAAGAAATCATGTCTACTCTTATGCTTTAAAATAGGTTAATTTTTCAATAAATGCCAAATCAATACAGGATGTGTAATCGCCATTAATTAATAAAGTAGGTAGTCGATAAAGTTGTTTTTTTTTAATCATATATATATATATATATATATATATATATATATGATTTTACAACGGAATGGCGAAGGTTATATTAAGCGATTTGCAGTTATTTTTGATTATTAACGAGCCAGTCCAGAAGGCATTGCAACATAAGTGCTATTAGTCGATTGAATAAAGTGTATCGTTAATGATTTTTTTTTTTTTTACTTCAATAATAAAATTAAATACACATTACACCTCATTGGAGATACGATGATGACTGCTAATTAAGTCATATATATTTTTTGTATGATAAGTTCGAGAATGGGAGAAATAAAAAGCATAAATAAAAGTTAGTGACCAGGCGATTTTATCAATTTATTGTGAAAGCTGCATGTAGCAGACGTAGCAGTGGTATACATACGGCCATCCTCTGAGGGTGGCGAAACGTAATGGGTACATGCAGATGCAAAAAATTTAATTTTCAATTTCTTAAATAATTCTTACCAAAATGTCATAAAAAATACTGCGGCAATCATTGGTGGGACTCGATTGCGTAAGTAAGATCAATAACCAAACGTAAGACTTGTGAATAAATTCGAACAAATAGCTGTAAAATGATGACAATCTTGCCACGTAAATAATTTGCGGTAAATCGGTGCTTGATACTTTTCAAACTCCCTGTTAGGACTGTACTGGAGTTTGTGGTAAGTCAATATTCTTTTATCATTTTGAAAGGATATGAATGGCAAGTTTAATTTGATTACCAATAATGGCAAACATTTTGTCAGCCAGACCGAGATTAAGACCAGACTCGACTAGGCAAGATTGCGCGCGACCAACATTAAGGCAGCCATATAGTCTTGGTCAAGGTCTTCCTTTTGCTTATCACTAATGTCTCCATATCAGTGAGGTCTGTAACCAATTAAAAGGCGTAGCAGAGAGGAGAAACAAGGGGCGAAGTCCTATTAGGCTAGCGAAGTCCGCTTAGTACAAAACTGAAAACATGTAGGTACTATAAAGAAAAATAATAATGTTCTAATAAAGATAATAATAATTCTACGAGGTATTTATATTCCTTCTAAAGAAAAATGACAACAGGACTTTCGAGGTCCCCCACAAGATTTATCCAATCAATACAACAAAAAATGTAACTACTAAAAAAAAATTCTTCAAATCGTGTGAACTCTTCGACCATCCATTACAATGAAAATTATATGTCGATCGAGTATTTATCTGAAGATACAGGGGTTTTACAACATTCGTGAAAGTTTCATATAATTAAGAAAATTAAAAAACGTATCCGTTCAAGGGTGGTATAAGCATCAAAATGGCTATTCTCCACTTATAACAATAAACCGAACAAGCTCGAGAAAATGTTCGAAGATTTTGTCACTATTATATCCATTTGTGTTCGAATTTAATCGAACCTTTATTCGCAGCAAATTATTCGGTAAAAAGCTCAGTGTATACATGTATACAACGCATATATATATATATATGTACTTATATTGCATTTTTCGAAAAAATTTTTGTTTCATTGTTATATAAAGAAATAAAAACTTTGGGATACTTTTTTCCTTCACGTTGATTGTTTCAGTGAAGACATATCGTGCGCATTGATAAACTTTACTCGTTTTTGACCATCGTCGTAGAGATGGTTAAATGTGAAAATCGCTTTCAACCAAATTACTTTCTTCACCAGACTTGGAAGAATAACACTTTTTTAAAAGCAAATTATACCAGCAAAGCATTCGACTACTAAAAAATATACAGATATGAGAAAAAAAAAAATTAAATTAAAAAGGAAGGAAAAAAAAAGAAGAAAAATGTCAACGTTTTAATGATCGATTTCGTTCTTAAAACACATCATAGTATACAATCTTAAAACAACGATATTATTCGTTGAAAAGTAATAAAAAATTCATTTGTTATATACGAGCAAAGCTGTTACCACTGCGAATATACCATAGTTTTTTTTTTCCTCGTCGATTTTATGACTCTATAAAAACTCGAAGGAGAACCGTTCGATATTTATACGTGCGCCGAAGAATCTACAACCGAAAAAAAAAAAAGGAGAGAAAGGAGAAAAAAGGACGAAATGCCTCAAAAATTTTAGACACGTGCATTTTGCGAACAGCAATAGGCTGCTTACTTCACACTGGAACTTTTTATTTTTTCTACTGATGGAGTACTTCTACTTTTTAAGATAGATTTAGTACTACCGAATAGGTACCTAGTACCATGCAATAATGACTGCGTACATTGGTACGTTCAAATTGAAATATGGAACTTGTGCCTCTAACAAATGAGCAGTAAGTTCGAGCACTATTTCCGAAACCGACGATCAGAGCTCTTCACCATAATAAGGAGCATTTTTGCAGAAAAGCGCTCACACTTCAACGCGGAAATAGTTTGAAGAAAAACGCATGAATATTAATTCAGGCCTTAAGCGTCGATTTTATGATTTAAATGCATTTTTAAGGTCACAATTTTAAATTTTCAATAATACCTAACTGAAAAATGGGAAAAAGAGGAGCTAAATGCCGAAAATTGCATAAAAAAAAAGACATACCTACTAGGTAACCGATATTGATTGATTAATTTTTAGATTTCTCTCAAAAGAGATAAGGGTGATAAGACACTTAGCTCAAGCTCAGCCAGCGGTGCACTGACTGATGCGAAAAACTCGAATTAAGTACTCGGCAACTAAATCCTTTGGTCCCTAATGACAAGCTAATAAACCAAAAGCTTATATGAATATAGTCAAATATGCGCGTATATGTTTCAACATACTAACAGTAGACTATGAACACATCGTGAATTCTTATACCCATCAGGCAAGGAAATAAACCCACTCGATAAAAAATTAATCGTTCATTTGAGATGCATGCAATACACAATGTGACCCCCTTCCCCGGAGTGCCAACTACTCAGATACTCAGACGGATAGTTGGAGGAAATAAATGAGCAACGACAAGACGACAATTTAGTATTAACAAATTCTGGATACTGAGTTACAGCAAGCCTCAAAATTATCTGAACTAGGTACAGGTACTTAGGAAGAGAGAATCATCGTAGTCATAAGGAAAAGTTTGCATCAGCGTTGAACTTTCGCCACTCATGAATCACGAGTAAATAAAAATTAATTTATTTTTCCTTTCTTCTTTCTTTTTTTTTTTTTTTTTTTCAACAAGAAGCATCAAAAACATGACTTCAAACTGAGCAATACATTGAACTTCTGTATTTAAACGTTGGTAGCAGGTAATATATACTTTCCATTATCCAATTTTTCTTCAATTTATGATGATAATAACTCTAACGTGCCTAATTTCACCATAAATGTATCTTCATTTAAGCCTACATTCACAAGTCTAAGAAAAATCCGTTGGGGAGAATTTTTCTCATTTTTACTATGTTAATCAACCTGTAAATAGGATGGGGGATAAAAATTAAATTTATTATCAGTTTGAGAGTAAAATCATATTCACTTAGACCATCGCATTGGTTAATAATCCAGAAAAGAAAATTACACATATATAACTTGAAAAAAATACAGAAAAATCCCGCTCCATAATTTGTTTACTGTTGTTATTTACTCCGTATAAGTAATGATTAACAAGTGTAACTCATTTCTGGTGACTTATGACGAATGATTATTTTTCAGCGATATGGGTAAAAAATTGATCATTATTCGTGAAAAATTAGGTACTCCTAATTAATATTGGAGTAAACCTAAATTTTATTCGAGTGACGTCCAATTCAGCTTTGAACTTTCCTTTCCTTTCTTTAGAGGGGGGAAAAACTCAAAGAAAAGGGAAATTACTGATTTTCATTCTTAAAAAAGCCATGTTTTTCCTTTAGACAGTTCATTAGTCAAACTTTCATAAATCCTTCAACGAAATCCGAGCAAGGCAATGTAAAGCCAACAATTTTCTAATTACAGACCCGACACCAGAATTTACGGTTTTAGGCTATCACCTAATATTTTTTTCATAATCTAATGATCGAATTCATAACAAAAAAGAAGACATTTTCAAGTTCAAAGTGTTATATTTAAAAGACCATTCAAAAGATTCCCTCCTCCTCTTACACAACCCTAACCCTTGAGACATTATTGAAATTACAAGTTACTAATGTCGATGTGGTTCGAAGCTGCTAAACCTCCTTCTCTCTATTTCTCTCTACCTCAATCACCACCGATGAGGAAAAAACCCCTCCTCGAAACCACGTTCAACATTAGCATTCCAAAATACGCACAAAAGCGAGAGTGCATTTTACGAGGGTAATTTGTTTCCTAAATTCCACCGATACAACACAAATGATATAAGGGAGGATTAGGGGGCATATGTAAGCTTTCTTGTCAAACAAAAGCCGACCGTTTATTTCGACGCTATTTACATTGCAGATAAATTACGGCCGCCAAAATCAATCGGTTCTTTTGACGGGGAGGATGAATGAGGGTAACCAAAAAAATAGAAAAAAGGGAGCAAAGATGAAAAACAACCTCTTGAAAAATCGATTCTCAAGTATCGTTATGTTATACATATATGTTACATTCAACAAACCATACACCACTGTGCATTCGTTACCATATTCAGACACGAGGACCACAATACGCACACCGGGGCTATATATTATAATCCGAAAAAAATTTTATTTCGATCTGTTGAAAAATTAATTCCCCTCTCCCTTCCTTCTACGACAATCATCTACCAGGGATCAACTTTTTATTTTGATTTGGTTAGCCGTTAAGACGAAAAATCGGCAACAATTCAAAGAACGAAGAACATGGCGCCGATTAATTGCAGCCGAATGCATTTTGGAGAAGCAGTTCCGCTGCAATGTGGCCAGCCGAGGGGGCAGCAGTTGTCGCATTTTTCATTTTCATTTTGACCTTTTTATTTTTCCATTTCTTGTTTCGTTTCTAATTTACAAGCTTTTTTCAATTTCGTACTCAACGTGGAACTAATTCGATGGTGGAAAAACGTTAAGCCTATAGGCTCACCATTAGCCTACACACAGTGTCGACTGATCTAATATTATTTTTTTGAGCGAAACGAATTGGAACCGGTATTTGATAGATTCGCGACTATATTTTTAAAGAAAACGTTTTTTTTTCCTCCCCTTTCATTTTCTGTTGTACATATTATAAAAAGGAGGGTAGGAAGATGGTGGCCGACGAGAATTGGAACTGTAGAACGAAAGGTAGAAAGGTAACAAAATCCAGAGAAAAAAACAACGCTGAAAACTTCAAATGGGGATGGCTGAACGAAAACAAAACCTGTACCAAAGATTTACGTGACACTTTCGAAGTGGCGGCAAATAAGTAAGGGCGGTATAGCAGCTGCACAATTCACACGCAGTGGTCAGTTTTTTTTGCAGTTACATATGAGGTATACTACTATTGGAGCACCCTATATTCTGTAAATTAGAAAAAAAAAAAGTAGAAGTGACGCATTCTTCATTTTGTATCTAAAATGCGTAGGTAAACCGTTTGATACATCTACGAACTGCCTGCATGTCTAAATACAATACCCAAATGCATACAAAATTTATTTAAAAAAAAAAGGAAGATTCAAATTGCATAAGTGTTGTTAGTAATGTTTTCTGCTTCACGCTTGCACTGTATCACAATACACATATAATACGCTGGGGAATTTAAACGTTGACCAAAGAAGGCCTTTATGGGCTATCACTTCTCAAAGATTTGAAGCGTTCCCAGCAAAAATAATTTTGCGAACAGGCCACCGTACTTTATAATTAAACTGGGAATGAATAACAAACGTAGGTACATTGATTAAAACAAAAACAAAAAAAAAATCAAGTACAAAGTCGATATTGCTTGAATTTAAATGAACCAGGCCAAAGAACGATTCGAAAATACGGCGGTTTTCCGAAGAAAGTGCAACAGAAAAATCGTAATCATAATAGGGGAGACTGGGGCTGGTAATCTCAACCAATATATCTCAAAAATGAACTGTTTCACGACCCGCGGTGAAGTGAGATAGTAACCAGCATGATACTCACGTATTTCATACATAGCATACTTAAGAGAATCATTTCGAGACTTTAATGGTTAAAGTTTTCTGATACAAAAACAAACATTTTTGAAGATTACGGATCTTGTAATTACTTCAAAGTGTGATTGATAGAGAACAAACTAAATAATCTGAGGTGAGTCACTATCCTTAAACTTTGTTATTATACTGAAAGAAATTCATTCGACTAATTCCATTGTCACACATCATCAGTAGCTGGAACTGAATTTTTATTCATTTATTCTACAGAATGGTTCGGAATTGGGTAAGAACTACTGAAAGAGGACAGAGCAGTGGAGAATGAAAAATTTTTATACAACACAGTATTTTGAACTAATTAAAATTAATTACATCAACTTATAAAAGAAAGTTATGACTATTTTTGAGCCATATTTGATTGCTTTGCTGATCTTAATTCTTGAGATATGAATGAAAATTTAAAAATTGAGACAAATAGCCCCTGTCTCCCTTACTTTCTCATGGATATCAGCAAATAATACTTTGTTCACGGTAATCATAACTTTTTCAAGATTTTCAACAAAAAATGTTTGATAAGAGTTTCAAAAAACAGTCAAAAAAATAAATAGAAATAAAGTACAACTGAGGAAACCATCTTTCAGATTATCTATATCCTCCTAAACACAACAGTATTATGGGTAAACATGTATTAACATTTTCTCAAACATATGTCCTTAAGGATGCCGACTTGGTAAAAGTATTAGGGGAGTTGAAGACAAAACGTGAAAATTTTTTGGATCACATTCAATCTATTTAAGGTTATTAAAATTTCCAACTAAAATTTACAAAAATAATGGGGAAGCCGCCCTCCCAAAAAAAAATCATGTCAGCACCAACGTTTATCTTGCATTACTCGCTGCTTAACCAACATGAAACATTTTATTCACGTAGACTATTTTTGCAGACGAAATTCATATAACTAGACATTGTGGGAACTAATTGGAAATTTATTGAAATTCTAAAATACCTACCAAACTTCATATTTATGATGAATTTTGTTTTTTTGATAATATCAACAAATGGTAAAGAACAATTAGACAATGTCGATTTACGAACACAACTTCATATAGCTATGATGATTTAATAGTTTTTCAAGAAAAGATGCAATGTTTTGTCCGTAGTATTAATATAAAAATGAAAACTAAACGAAAAGTTTTCCTAATGGCATTCTAACCAATATATTTTCAAATTTAAAAAAGTTCAAAATTCTAGAACCATACCGACATATTTACGAATAATTAATCTAGTCACATATGTTCGAGGCTCCCTTGGCTGAAGCACAGGGTATTGTGGACTGTAGTAGAGCATAAAAAACATTACTATCATCATATTCTCCGAGTAAAAACAAGTACAAAAGATTCATTAATTTCCAACCTTGTTTTTGAATCTCGACGACCACTGATCAGTTCGCCAACAGAGAAGAATAGTAAATTTTATCTGAAACCAAGCGATTCTACAACAATCGGCTGATTAGATTCGTTTTATTTTAAATGAACTTGTTACATGCAAGTTCTAAAAACTGTACAAGTATTCGAGTGAAAATTGAAGGGAAAAAGAAGAAATTTCGACACATCTTTCCTAAAGTCCCATAAACGAAAAATAAAACTCAACGAATGAAAACCACGCGAAATTTAAATATTGTTCTACGTTCGTCGATCTTCTGCAGGCAGTAATTAGTAGATTTCCAAAACGCTTGTTTACGATTGCATTTCAAGAATGAGTACAAGGATCGAAGTAACATTTAAGAAGTTATGCTCGGGCGATGAAACCAACATGGCCACGTTCACCCTTCGTCATTCTGTCGAGAAATGTTCCGGTAATTAATGGATACCCGTTACCCAACCGAACTGTCTCAACCAATAGAATTTTGCACTTGCTGTACCACCCAGTAATAGCATTGCAAATCGCAATCGTCAGCAGTCACGCCACATCATATACGTTTATATGCTTATCACATCAGCATAAACTCATCCAAAACTAACGACAGAAACGGTCGCTTCGTCGTACGTCATTTGCTATACCCTCTTAGCATAGCCACCACATTAACGGCTCCATATCTGGCGAATTTTCCCATTAGCATCCACAAGCCCCCCAAAAAAGTCTCCTCGACACGTGCTGCCATCGCTCGACAACGCATTTGAAAACGATTTTTTACCCTTCGTCTTCAGGGTCCATTCATTTTATTTTATTTTTCATATTTTGGTAAAATGGAAAACGATGGTTAACTGATTACCGAGCAAGAAGCGCACACCTCCCTTTTTGATGCACCTAATTTTTCTCGTGTATATTTTTCAGCACCCAAATCGCCTCCCCCGTCAAAAAAAGTCAGCCTATATTCTCGTGCTCTTCTATCGTTCAACCTGAAATCGTCTTTAAAAACAATAAGTTGGCGCTGAATGAGTATAGTACGTAGCAGGTTGAGATGAAATGCTGGAAGAAAGACGCAATGAAAGTAGCACAGAAATCTCAGGCGCCTCAGAAGAAAGTCCGTTAGTCAGTCACGTGCACACACGGATATATAATTTTGCTAAGGCTAGCAAAAAAAGGGAAAAAAAAAAAAAACACCGCACCAGCAGCACACCAAAAGGATACAAAAAACAAAAACAATGGGCTGGAGAGGGACGACGTGAAAATGAAAAAAAAGAAAATAATTCGATAGCGGAGACCGTAAGTTCCACCGAACGTCTCCGTATCCCTCTCTGACAACTCCTCGCACCCGCAGAATCGAAGGAAAAAACAGTATTCCCCCACGACGTTCGTCGTCGTGATACTACTCCTATACATATACATACACCTCTAATACGTGTAGCCTATATAGTATACTGTATAATATAGTAATCTACTGTATATCTGTAGGATTGTCGAAATTGCGCCTGCTGCTTTTTAGCACTGTTTTCGGCAATTAAATTCGCCCTTCTTCGTTTATCTTTATTGTACACGAAATTGCGAACGCTTTCGAGCCCCTACCCACTCATCTCCTCACTTTACGCACCCTTTACTCGTCGTCTTTCATCCCCGAAAACGCCCCACCACCATCCGCCGCCGGTTCCACGGCGCACACGAGTTTTAAATTACACCAAGCAGCTAATTACGAACTCCTCGGTTCGTTTTTCGACAAGGCTGCCACCCCCAACCACATCCATCCCCCCACTCCGATCCGCTATTCGGAACCCCATCTTAAAGCGTCAGCGTGTTCATTTAGCATTGCCTCGACCGTATACACAAGGTGGGGTGATATCGCAAAACTTTTCCTTCTCGATGGAAAAATCGTTTTTTCGGATGGCTGCGGGGATACCAGAAGAGAAAGAGAAATTGAGAGAGCGAAACGGAGACAGAATAAAGTAGAAAATGAGACGAAAGCTCGTCGTCGATTTAGATAATGGCCGCCTCCAGCGTCGTGCGCGGAAAAAGGACCCCTCTTTAGAGAGTTGCGACATTTTCACCGTCGCTGGACTACGTTTAAAAACGCAGTACAAAAAGGCATTACTGTTTACTGGAGAATATTTAATTACGGTCGCCCATAGCTCGTTCATAATTTATTCTTCCGGAAAAATGTAGCCTACGTAGGCTACCTGCCGGTCGAAGGAGTAAGTGCTTTTTTAAAGCGAAAACCGGCACAGTTTCTGTACTTTTACACGAAGAAGAAGGCTGTAGACAGAAAATAAAAAGTAGAAGACGTATAATACTCGACTACATTTTATACTGGGGTGTCATAAGAAATTATTTCCTATTCCTCAGTTTCTTCGCTCGTTAATCTGAGTCTGTACATTTGATTTTCTACGTTTCACTTTATTTTTTTGTCAGTCGACTCTTTTCGGCAATCGGGAACCTATTCACAGCATCCAGACTAATCAGTTAAGATTGTTTTCTTGTTTCATAGCCTGTCAAATAATCTAACTGACATATGGGCGAAGGCAGGATTTTATTTAGGAGGCGGACTCATATAAATATTCTTCAGAACAACCCCCCTGCCGGAAAAAAAAATTGACAGAGGTGGTCTTGAAGTTTTCTATGAAAATTATTTTAATTTGTTTAGGTAAATTTAGGGCGACTCGGGCCCCCCTGCCACCCTGGCTACACCCATAAATCGACGGATTATTCATTAATCAACCGATTTTTGTATTTCAATTTTTTCTTGCATTAACTAAATTTATTTTCCTTTGATATTTTATTTTTCTGCTGGAGGAGAATCAAAAATGGAAAATCATTGATTTTCTCGAATTTCGAGATTCATTCAACTTCTTACTCAAAATTGAAAGAAAAAAAAAGATAGAACGTCAATTTTGAAATAAAAATTCAAGGCATACCTACTTTTGTCATAATGAAAATAATCTAAATAATAAGTTTAGGTTAAAAACGAGTCTCTAGAAGATGAGCTTTTATTTTATTTTTTGGCTTTAGCTTCATGCGAAATAAGTATATTTCGCTGCGGAAGGTTGGCGGTAGTATTGGTATATTTTATGAATCGCAGTAGTGGGTAGAATAAAACTTAAAATTATAATAAAGGAACATTTTTTTTTTTCATCTGAAATATAAGAATTTAGTGCGAAATTTTTTTCTTAAAGAGACACGTTTTTTCAACTGCAGTTTACTGGCTTAATTCAATAACCAAGAATGCAAAAATATGTTTAAAAAGTATGAAAAAAACTCTTCTCAAGAAGAAAAAAACCTTTAAATATTTCTAAAAAAATATTCCAAAAAACTTCAATTTTGTTCGAACCCTCTTCGTGATAATAGATTTTGGTGACAAATATACTCATACCGAATAGCACATGAGCTCATTTTCAAATCCTTAAGTAATCCTTCAATACCTGTCCATGTAATTATCAACCGTAACGACCCAGAGCTAATTCAACAACCCAAAGAAACATATTTCACTTAAGTAACAAAAACCATTAACCAACATACTTTTTTCATTTTCAAAGATAAATGCAGGAAAAAACTATACAATAACTGTTGGTAAAATATTGATAAGTATCTGAAGGTGAAAATTTTTTTTTCAATTTCATTATTTTTAAATGCGAACGAGGAGTAAAAAGAAAAAAAAATGGAGCCAAAAAATAGGTAGTGAAAATATTTTTATCACAACAGTTAGAACATTGTAAATGAACGAATATAAATTATTTATGAAAACTGCAAAAAACTGATAATATTGAAACCTTCAGTGATAAAGAAATTTTCTAGGTTCTTCATATAATTTATATTTTCTTTTTCTCTCTATTATTTTAACTGCCGACTTAATGGAAAAAACAACGTATGCATGTAACCCACTTCTTTTATTTCATTTCACGACTTTTTTATAATTTTTTTTTTGCACATTATCTGCATACTGAGCAGTAATTTTCGAAATTAAGTTAGGCCACGGACAATTTACATACACGAAATTTGAAATTAAATAATCAGAAGTGCATTTTTAAAGACGTTATCACTGCGTTATGAGCATTTTATTGGCATATTTACTGAGGAAGCGTGTCCCAAATGTTCGTTAACGAAAAATTACGCACAAAACAACGTTTACAGAAAGCCAGAAGTTTAGTAGTTGTTAAAAGCAAGTGACTAAACGAAATTTATTTATTTATTTTTTTTTTTTTGGTAAGAAGGAACCAATTTTCTTGGCATAACAGCGGTAATTTGATAAAAATCAATACAACAAGTACCTATTCTACCAGAAATTGATAAAAAATTCAATAAATATTGACCATAAATAATTATTTTACAGTTTTAAAAAAGAAATAATATCTCTACATCTTTATCTCTACATATTATAAAATACTAAGGTAAAAAAACAGTTAGAAACACTATCACTCCAGAATCGCTTGACGGATTTGCATGATATTTTCCATAAAAAACTGTGTTATTCCAAGGAAAGTTAATAGTCATAGTGTAACGTAGTCTCCCTGAAGGAAAAGTTATCAATTTTTACCATATGTGTTAACAGAAAACGGAAAAAAGATTTCTTGAAACGAATGAAAATGAGTAAAAGATACCTAACTGAAAAAAACCTCTCTTTTTTTATTACCGACTGCGTACAGAAGAGGGTTATATGTTTGGTACGTCTATCTCCGACGTTAACGGAATTTCGTTCGCTTAGAACAAGTGTCTTATTAAACTGATTTTAATGAAAGTAGGCTCAAAATGTTTCTGTCAATTAGGAGAATGTTCTATAGGCTGTTTATATTTGAAAATTAAAAAATTTGAGGGGTGTAACTGAAGAAAATGAGAATTTAAACACTGAAAAATCTATTTTCATAAATTTGGGCATATCCACCAATAAGAGTTACTCATTTAGATTAACGAAGTCGGTTTTTTTGTTTTTATTTTAAACAAAATTTATTTCATCCACTGGTTACTGAGGCGAATATTATTTTCTCTCTTTGATTCGTTTTTCTCCGTCACGTTTCATATGGGTCTAAAAAAAAAACGGGGTTAATACGATAATTCTTCCCCATATTATCGAGTAATACATCTCACCAAAATTTTTTGGAACGCTGAATTCAAATTTTCGCCCATTTCTAGATTATATCAATGAATTACTGGACACTTTCGAAACACCAGAAGGAAGAGGAGGTAATTTTTTTATAAATATATTACTGAGTGATAAATCAGACGGTTTATTTTTCAATCTGGTCTAATTTTTGTTTGAAACAATTGTTGAAACATTTGGGGCTACGGAAAAGTTATTAAAATGAGGAGAGAAGGCAAACGTAGATATATAGACATAGGTACGTAAGTGAAGCTGCGAGTAACAGCTCGTTTACAATATAATTTTTTCTTTTATCAAGTCACAGAATTTGTCGCATTATGTGTTGGAGAATGAATTAATTGCAGTAAATCCACAATAATATTCAATATATCCAAGAATACATAGTTATAATTACTCGCATTTTATGTTGTCAACCCTACGGAAGCTAGGAACCAGTCAAAATCAGGGCTAATGGGTTCTTATTCAGAAACATAGAAAAATTATTTCGTTACTTGATCGGGTACTTTTTTTGTAACTTTCTGACGATGGAACACCTAACAGAGAAAACATGATAAAAATTAGCCCTAAAAGAGAGAGCAACTAACTGTGACAGACTTCTTAAGGAAAGTTTCAAGTACTGCACACCAGAAGTGTAATGAAAAAGTTTACTCAGTACTTGAAATGAGATTTAAACAACCTTACATCATATTGTGTAATACAGGGTGATGTTTAAATAAAGTTGAAAATTTGGTGAGAATTTAATTAATAAATCAACTCACACACCTTACAAAAGAAAAAGTTCTAATCGTTGGAGATGTATATTGATCCCCACCCCCATCCATCGCTCATTAATTCTCAACATACTCCAGGGTCTCTAAGAGACAGATTTGTTTTTTAATTTTCTTGAATAACCTATTTATAATTTACAAAAAAATTTGTTCCTCCTAAGTTTTGAAAAATTTGTGCAACGAATACATCAGGAAAGCAATAATACGGATATGAAGGTTCTCGGTACCGTATCAGAATGCCATTAAAGTAAATTAGATCAGGTATTATTAGTTTTTCTTGCAGGATTTCCAATAAAAAATTGAAAAAAATTAGTTTACCACGATTCATCGACATTAATTAGGTAATATTTGTAAAAATCTCTTGCGCAACAACCGCAGTATACGTGTATTTTTCAAAAGGGTAAATTTTGCGATCGCTATTATTCGAAAACCATATGATTTATTTTGCTCAAATTCAATACCAAATCATTCCTTCATAATCTCAAACTACCATAAAAATTTCAAGCCAAAATCTTTTGATTTACGGGCGTTATCGTGATGACAACATGGTAGGTTTGCAACACTTTGAGAATACGAGTAGCTCATGAAAGCCTCTAACATTATGCCAACTTTCATTACTATAGATCAAATAGCGGAGGTTCTACAGACTCCAAAAAAATGCCAAAATGAACAATCAGCATAAATGTAATTATACTTATAATATATTGTATACTGAAAAATTGTAATGTGTATATATTCATGATCTACGACTCAGGATCGGCTCTTTTTCACGGGTCGCCACTGCACCGAATGCAATAGTTTTGAAAAATACACTAATTGGTTCAATTTCAATTTTTCTTCCCAAAATTTCTTAGTTTTATCGTTTTTCCAAACAAAAAACAAATATTCAAGAGGAAATTTTAATAACAAAACCGCTGAATTTAAATACCCAAGATTAAAGGAAAAAAGAAATTATCTGGACAAGAATAATTGGCAGCAGTTAAAATTATAATTATTATCATACAGAACGGCCAAAAAATAAACATAAGTAAATTACTATATCTGCATCTATTACACGTACGTTAATTTGTCTTTAACATAACATCAAGTTTTGAAATTATATGCGACTTATTCATGAGGCATTATTGTAAAGATAACTTTGTACATATTGCACAATTTAACATTTGGAAAATTTTAAATTTTCATGTCCTCTTGGAGAATATTCAAATCAAACAGTTTTAACACACAAGATTTGATAATTCTTCATACGTTCAGAAATTTTTCAAGCAAAAAATTGTAATTTTTTCCTTTCTAATACTCCATGCAAAAGAAAATAATTCAAAATGCACGACGCCTGCTCCATAAACGAGGACTACCGGCTTCAAAAAAAAAAAAATTAAAAAAAAAACTCGACCATACCAAAAGTTGAATTTGGCTGAAATAGAAGTGAATAGAAGAGGAAGAAGAAAAAAAATTGATCTTTATCACGAAATACTTCATCGAATAAAGGGGAAGAAAAAAATTGAATAATAATTTAAACGATCGTTTAAAAAAATTATAAAATCCGAAGAATAACATTTGTCTGATTTCAATCAGGAAAGATGAAACTATTTTTTTGCCTTTTTAACTTGGCAAAGTGGCCTTCAATCTATCGTCAGAATGGATGAATTGTATGTTTTCGAACGAAGGAAAATTTTCCCAAATTTGACGGCGATGAGAAATTTTAGGGGTCAGTTACGTGAAGAATGGAAACGATTTTGGGTGGATGGTCTATATTTTCTTTGATTAGGACATTGTGCGGTATGTACCTCATAGCTATCAATATGAGACATTCAAATATGATGTATTATTCACCAGCAACATTGAATTTTTCAAAAGGTAGGGAGAAATTTGGTGAGAGTGATACTGATATACGATTGGGACGTCTGGGAAGCAGTTGCGGTCAAATCAAAGTTCACACGTCATATTCTTAAAATTTGACAAAGAGGGAAATTTGAGTAAAATATGAACCACCGTCTTTCTCGTGGGAGAAGCAAGACTTTATGGTAAAAAAATACGCTTAAAAAGGGAACTTATAGTCCAAGACGTCTGTCAAATAATGAAAAGATTCAGAAAAATTAGCCGAAAATGTGAAAAATTAAAAATTAATCACTCGATCGGTGCATTCGAACAAGAAATATGCTCATAATCCTTATCCATTTTGGCTGAATATTTTTCTCTTCATAAGGCTGCATTCGCATTCGTGTTTAACATTTACCATGGGGAAAAGGGGAAAAAATCAGAGTATCCAGTCATGGAAAAGCATTTCAACGAGTTCCGTAAAAATTGATGCAAATTACGGGTACTTCCAGCACATTTCCACGAAATGATCTCGAACACAACATATCGGCTGTACGTGAGCCACCAACGACAAAGTCCCTCCACAGAAGAAGGTAAAGAAAAAAGTACATCGAAAGGATGTCAATAGCCACCTCAGCGGTGTATACAAATTCCACCAGCACACAGTCAACGTTACACTCGTTTCGCAAGGAAAAATTATAGCCCGGACGTTGGGTAGAATATGTGAAAATCGTGCGAACATCGAATTTGCAGAGATTACATTGATGTTCATGTTCATATACGGTATTCATGTACATATTTTTACACCTCTCTTTCTCTCATTTCTTCATTTCATATCATACAGTGCCCATGTAACACCCATCATTGACGTGGAACATCACCGTGACAAGATTTTGGCGAAGTGTGGCAAGAAAAAAGTCATGAATTATTGACAAGCCTGCAGATAGAGAAAGGCGGAGACATTCAGTTATATTTCTCACGACGGGCACCATTCGAATAGGTTTCACTTGAGCGGATAAAAATTTTTAAGGGTGACCGGCAAGTGTGAGAGACAAGTGAATACAGAAACAGAATTACTCATATACAGGAAACTGTGTGCAAGTAATTAGGCAGAAACGAATCAAAAAAAGAATTACAGACAGTCTTCGCCGGCGAGAATTTTTCGTTCATTCATAAAAATTACGGTATTCATTACATCCGATGAGCAAGGGAAAAAAAACAAAAAAAAAAAAACGAAAAAATCAAAACAGAAACAGGGCGGAAAAAAAGTCACACTAAAAAAATTCACAAGAGGGAATGAAAATGAAAAACGAAACCTTAACTTCATGGAAAGTAAAAATTCGAAAGAATAGAATCGACGGAAAATGTTCCAGGCCGTATAGCGAGGCTGGATACTTGAAATAAATATTATTTTTTTACCTAGCGAATCGCACGCAAGTTGAACAAGTTGTCTTTCCAGATAGTCGTAGGCAGTGTGAATAGAAAATTTGGAAATTTCTCATAAGTTTCAATAAAATTGTAAGGCAAATTATTTTATATAGTACATGATCAGAAAGACAATGACTAGGCTGGTATTTTTCGAGTGAAAAGTAGAGTTCATATCATTGATGAATATAATCTCGATATAAAGTGAACGGGACCTCCGTGTAAAAACGGGAATCATCTTTTTACACGGAAGTATATTCAGTTTGCATCAGGTAGATGTTACATATTTTTCTAAATGACACTTCAAATCTGCCATAATGAGGAGGTTGATATTTTATTCAGTTTTTTATAATTTTTAAGAAAGACTCATCATTAGGGAGAGGATTTTCAAAAAATTCCATATTTTTCTGTAATTGTTATATATTATATGAGTGAGAGTCAGCTAGTTTTTTGTTTCACATCATTCTGATTAAAATGAGACCAACTTGTTATCAAATATTTTGCATATTTTAGGTATAAACACATACTTTCAACGTATTCAATAAAAAAGCATACATATTTCAACATTTTTCAACAAAAAAAAGGAGTTTTGACTGAATAACAATTTTCAAGACTTCGAGCGGTTATTGTTGTAACTAAATTTTGTTAGAAAATGTTGATATATCTGCTCTAAGTAGAAGCGCTTTACTCGTATTTTAAGGTTTTGTTATCATGTCCATTATCAACATCGATCATCGATGCTCTAGGCGGATGTTGAAATAGTTGAAAACCAGTTTCGAGGAAGAGAGAAAGATTTGAAAGATTGAAGTAATTTTAACATTAGAAACAGATAGATTTACAATGCCAAAAATAAAAACTGGTGTTGTGGTGAAACTGAACAGACTTGGAAAAGATTTTCAGCAGGAAATAGTTGTGATGGATAATGGCAATCTGTTTTGTTCTGCGTGTGGAATAATGTTGGGTATGACTCGTTTTCAAATTAAACAGCATTTAAGCCCATATTCATAAACGTTACTTTAACCTTCTTTCACTTAAACTTCACTGAAAAATAACTTTTGGCACAATTTTGTATTTAAGAAAGTGGTAACATTTTACTTTTACATTGGAACTCTCATAAGAGATACAATGTTCCCACATATTTAAGTACGAAATTGTACAAAAAACTGTTTTAAAGTGAAATTTAAGTGAAGGGAGGTTAAAGTGACATTTGTGAACATGGGTTGTAGAAACTAAAAAACATATTTCAAATTGTGTTTTAAAATCAAAACAAGCAACTCTTCCGTCAGTAATCAAGAAAGATGAATTTCCAATGGAGCTTTGAATAGTACTTTTTAGTTGAATATTCTTCTATCTATCCTATCGTCATCAAATAAATAGCAATTCAATCAGGATTGTAAAATTTTCAAAATTATGAGACGATAACTAATTGAATAATATTACCTAATTTTAGTTTTTTAAAGGTTTATGACATGTAAACTGAGTGAGAACTGTGAAGAGCTGAATTTTTAAATTTGACAGGTAATAAGGTGCTGATAATGAATATCTTACCTATTAATTTGTGATTTTGTTGTTTTGATTGTTAATTTTTCCCTGCATATATCATATCGCATCTATAATTTAACCAAATAAAATTGTTTTTCTTTCTTTCGAAAATGTATCTCAAATTATTTATAGGTACGGAATTGAAGATTAAGTTGAGCTCAATCAGTAAAGTAAAACAATACATATATTGATAGTATACCTATTACAAAAACAAGTATGTATATTCAAATTTTTAGCACATTATACGTACATATTTTCAAATCCGTTCCCTACTTATCATTATGATAGAATTTTAAAATTTTAATATTTCTTTGCTTTCTGATCATTAATTATATAAAATATCTTCCTCAACAAAATTCAAAAGTGAGTTTAAATTACTAGGAAATTGCTCACTCGTTGCGTTTGTTTCGCAAATTCCCTCACATGTAATCGCTCACTTTCAAACCTTGATGGGTAATATACTATTTTTAGCGAGCAAAAAATGAAATTGTAACTTGATTCTCCTACAACCTCTTTAATTATAGCTTTAAAATCAAGCTGAAGTTTGTTTTATAGATAATGGGGATGAGAAAAAAATTTTATTTTGCCAAAAATTAATAACTGCCGAAAATTTTCCAACATCGCCTTCAAGAAAATTCGTAGAATTGGGGAAACAACTGAAAATTGAAATTTTTAGGAGCTTTTTTCATTGTTCATGTGAGAAAAAAACTCAAATTGCCGGGAGCTAATTGATTCTAGGTGTCATCCTGTTAATGAAAGACAAATAATCTTCCAGTCTGTTCAAAAGTGTTTCCCAGTGGTTAAATTTCCTTTCTGTTGAGAAGATAGAGCGATCTAAAATGCAGAAAACTGAGCAAAATTTGAAGCAAAAATTGAATTTTCAGGAAAAGCTTGGTAACTTTAGAAATAATGGATGTAGAGAGTTCTGACAACGAGCTCATCGAATTTCTCCTCAAAACATGCATAAAAAAATTTAAGTTTGAAGTGTTTTGGTACTATTTTCATTGTCTAAAGCTTTCATTTTTGTTTTTGCCAAGTAATGGCAAAAATACAGATTTCATTTCCAAATTTCAATTTTAATAATAATAATGAAAAATTCGCACTTTAAAAGCTTCAGCACACTGAAGCGATAATACTGAAGCAGTAAAATAAAATTCACACATGTAAATGGAAAGTGGCACATTGATGCATTATATAGAATTTAGAATGCAATATTCCACATTTGATTGGGAATAATTTTTGAGCAGGTTTCAATGAAAATCTACTAATTAATTTTAATCCGATATTAACCTTTAGAGACAAGGTGGTATTTTTTTTATTTTATGACTTAAAAAAATTTGGTAATATTCACTGAAATTCATATATAGGCATTAATATTCAATTATATCTATTACATTTTTTTATTACCACTGTATTGGTCCGTATTTTGTCAAATAGTCATAATGTTTGATACGAACAATAGTACTAAACCTTACCAGACCGACAGATTTTGGTGTGACCTGACTGGTATTTTAATTTTTACTTTGGCTATAAAATGATTAATTTTGAACCAATAGCTATGAAATTTGAAACAAATATTCACTGCATGAGTTTTTTTTGACAAGAGGGGAGGGTAGGAATAATGGTCAGAATATTGATAAAGTTAATTAGTATTAAACATGAAAAAATTTAAGGAGAAATTTTTTTCACACAATAAATATTTCATTTCAGTTCAATATTAAATACAAGTAAAAAGTTTCACAGTGAAAAAACATTATTAAACAAGTTTGGTCCCATTGATATTAAATTTGAATTGTGTTTAATGACTTAAGTTGCTGAAAAAAAACTTTAAAATAAATTCTTATAACATTTTTTCAGATTTCAAAAGACACAATACATATAAGAAGTACCTACCAATGACTTTTTTTCGAGCCCAAACTTATTAAATTAGAATTACCCAAGCAACATTTTTTGCAAGGGCCATAAAAATTCATTGATGACAATTTCTGGAAAAATTTCAATTTCCCTATGAACTGACATTAATGATAGTTCATTCAATCGCAACTTAGTTGTTGAGTTAGGTTACTTTTCACACTTTTTGCAGTAGAAAACTACTTCTATACTGGCAACTGGCCAAGTGGCTGAAATTTTCAAATAATTATACCCGCTCAGACAAAAACTTTCTTCACAATGTGCCAGAGAATCTGAAAATGTTGAAAAATACGGGCTGGGTCGAGGAGAGGGGTTACACCATGCAAACAAGCAACTTTTTTTATACTTGTACTGCTAGCGAATATTGGGTTCTTGAATAAATAAAATAATTATACTTCTGTAACTTTTATCATGGACTAAATTTCAGGCTGATTAAAGTCGTCAAAAATTTTTTTGGGGTTTTGGACCCAAATCCCTCTTACATTTCTACGCCACCGAGTTGAACTAAATTTTACAACTGCTACCAAATACTGTCAACAAAACAAGAAAATCGTTATCAACCAAGTAGGTACCTATAATATATATTACAAACTTGGTTCTACGAGTAAACTTTAGTAGCTTCACTAATGAAAACTCGAATTATAAGATCGTTTGCTAATCTTTCAGCTAATCCTTACGGACGCCTTTTGCTATTATTTAGTTCACAAAAAAAATAAAAAACTCGGAAAAGCGCAGTCATCATATAATAAATCACCGAACTACTCTCACAAAAACGAGCTATAACAATAGACTGATGTATGTAGTAACCCATTGATTCCACCCAATAACTCAAAACAATTATACTTCAGTTTCACAGTCGAAAAATTTATCGAATCACAACCAATAGTAATTCACAATTACGAAATTCAAAGCTCTTTAAACGACATCGATGAAAGAGAGAAAACGGACAGAACCAAGAATACACAACCACTTCTTCAACACCGAAGAGTAATAACAAGACAGAGACAGACAATGACAACGTACATCAGTAAAAAGAAGAACATCTATATCATCTTTCTTTTTACACCCTTCAGACATACATGACGCCATAATTCTGTGTAAATAGAAACTTTTTTCCCGATACCAATAATTTTCCATGACTCCATACTCATACGTATTTATATCCAACCTTCTCAAAACGTAGGTAATTTACTTTACGCAAGAGAATGCTGAGGATGTTTTGTAGTCGTAGAAATATTTTTATGTCTAGTCTTCGTTATGATAACAGAAAATTTTGAATGTCTGCTAATTTTATTACTGTTATAAAAAAATACGAACTGACAGAAAACCCTTTTGTTTGTTTCTCTTTATCTGGTGGCCTGTTTTTCTCACTCAAATTTGTTGCTATTTTCAGGTTCAAACAACGAAGAAATTGATGGTTTTTAAATTTAACAATAAGTATGTCTATCGAATCACTGGAAAGTACCTTGGAAAAAACAACTGTAAAAAAGAAAACCAACTTGGAAAAAGATACTTTTTGTAAGCTATATTTTTTTAATGTCATCAGCTAACTCACTTCACACAAAGTATTTTATTCATCAAGATGTGGGGAAAATTTTCAACCAATTTTTTAGATGTTCATAAGTTTGCCTCTTAGTTCTATCGGTCACCTCGGATAAAAAATATAACCATACAGACACGATTTCCGAGGAAACAAGGTTCTTTATAATTGAAATTTTTCTAATTCGATAAAATACGATGGTGTGAATGTGCAAAAAACAAAAACGTAGATAAAAGAATCCTGGCAATCCGGACCCTTTTCGACGAAGAAAAGGCTCGACATCCACGTTTCTGGACACAGGCCTGACAAAAGGAGGAAGGATTTTTAGAAGCTCGGCATTCTTAAAAAAATAAAATAAAAATAAAAATAAATACTGAAAAACCCTTAAAAAGTTTTTTTCGCTCAGTCCGCCTGCGAAACAGGCTTTTCCAGTATTATAGAACCCCTTCCGCTGATACAGTTTTCAATTTTTCAAGAAACAAATAAATTTTTTCTCCCTTAGGCCTGAATTTCCTCTCTACAGCTCTGTATGAAACCCCTCCTAAGATGGACCTTCGATTCTTTTAACTGACTGAACACTAACTAACCGAAAACTAAATTACAACCCATAAAAAAAATTTAATATTTCTTACTAAATTGTTCACAGAGTTATCGGAAGCTAACCATCGATTTGATAAGAAAACAAATGAAACCAATTTTTGCAGAATACTACAAACACTTTTGGTTTCAAGAATTTTTTAATAAGATCGATACGTTGGAAAAATTTCGAAAGAAACAAGTGTTATTTTTGGGGTCCTTTTTGACCGACCACAGTACAGCTTATAGCGTAAAATAATCACGAATACCACTCTGGGGTTAAAAAAGAGGTTGAAACAAAATTGAAAAAAAAAAGTTGCGTATAATTCATAAAAATTATAAAATAGGTCAACCTAACATTCAGCATTTGATTAAGTATTGAAGTAATATTTTCTTGTTCAGAAATTTTAAATCAATTATAAGACTTCTGAATAATATCAACAGTTAAAAAAAAAAAAAAACTTTTTTCCGAAATAAAAGAAATACATCAATATATTAAATTTTTCAAATGTTTACAATTTATACCACCGAAACCCCATAGGAATAATATGTAGTGTACTAATACATTCCAGTGTTCATTCTATAATTAAACAGCAGACATAAAAATACATTTTTTTCTGCGAAGAAATCTCTGGTCTCTCGTTTCGCCGCCGCGACGCCAAGACATAAGGCACTTCTACATAATCGAAGAAAAATTCAAATTATTTCTCTAATAATGAGGTAAACGTACAGCAGGAAGAAGAGGTAAAGCGATAATTTCTATTCATTTTATAGCGATTATTACCCAATTATCCAATTATAGGCGCTATATTTCATTCAAGCGAACATATTTGTATACACACAAGCAGAAGGAGAAGAAAAAATTATTTCCTAACGGTGATAAATCGAATTAAGAGATCGTTAAACGCAGGTGAAATCGATCGACCTTCGATTAGTATGGCCTACTGTACATATACACTTCCATATATAGGCCGAATTGGATGAAGATCCACCGATATAGAAGTGGTTATATTTTCAATAAATTCACGTTAAAACAGTGAGTACAAGTAATATGATTGAAATTTATTTGAAAGATGTCAAAAATAAAAAATAAAGAACTTAGAACTTTTCCTCGCTATTTGCGTTGTCGATCGCAAATCAATACCAGTAGAGGTAAGAAATTCCTAGAATGTTAAGGCGTAAGTCATTAGGTCAGGTGATTCAAGGGGGATGGGGCAAGGGAAAAATAAAGAGGTTATAAAGAATAATTATAAAGCAGGAGAAGAATTTCTATGTAATTTTGATTTATCGGTAAACAATTCTGAAGAATTGAAGTTTTTTTTTTTTTTTGTTTTGCCACATTTAAGTTATTTCTTTGATTGGTTCTGCGAATACAAAAAAAATTAATAGATAAGCGGCTTACCAAGTAAAGATTTTTGGCCGCATTTAACGGATTACCAGCGATAATCAGTCACAATAACTACGTTCGATTTTTTCTGCTAGTAAGAAAATTATGAATTTGAGGGTTACTCAAAGACAAAACGGATAGATTGTATTTTTTACTTCAACATCAAAATCAGAAAATAAGGCGATAACGTACTTTAGCGATGAAAGATGTCATTTCCGCATTATCAAAAAATAATTATACATTACGCAGGTTCAAATCGCTAAAAATCTGCTACAGATTTCTGAACATTGAATTTTTTCTTTTTCAAGGATGAATTTGAAACGGATTTGTTCCAATACCAATCTAAAAAGCTATAATAATAACGCCATCTTTTAAATGTGGTCATCGATTCGAGGAAATTTATGAATCTTGCCAAAAGTTCACAGTTCCAAATTCACTCTTTACAGTCAATCCGTATAAGTATATAAACAATATTTAGAGCCCCGGCCTACGTAAAAAATCACAATTTTGAAACGACGCCCTTTTTCAAAGCCAACGGATCTTCAAATTTTATTATTTCAGGTTACTTTTGGCTGGAATAAAATAAAAATATGCATAGGTAAGCAAAGTCAAATTAAAAATTATACGCTAGAGTTTACTGGGCCTGCTACAGATTAAACAATAGTTTAAAAGCGTTAAGGATTTTTTTCAGTAAATTTTGAAAGAAAAAAGTTACCATAAATCCATGCAACTTAATATGATTCAAAACAAGTTTTAAAACTTGACTTGGCTATAGTATTTTTTTTTTTGAGGGGGAAGAAGGCGGTATGAGAAAGAAACTTCAGCCCCCCCACCCAGGAGAAAGGGAAACTCGAAAACTGCATTTTTTGTTAAAATGTTGAAGAATAAATTTCTCATCCCGGAAAAGCGATTTTCATGAATTAGTTCGCTTCAGATAATTCTTCTTTGCTACCATGAATAATAATTGGAAAGCATTTGATCTTTCTGAAAGTTACTTCTTCTTCTCAAGCATGAATTAGTTAAAATAATCTGAACTGTAGGAATAATAAGAAGGAAAAATTTCTTATTGAATAATTTTCTAATCACGATGGAATTAAATAATTATCGTTTTGATTAGATTATAACTAATATATTCGGAGCTGAAAGATATTAAAAACAGAAGAAGGTGGGTATGTGAAATGAAAGTCACATCGTTTCAAAACTAAAAATTTAAATAAAATAAAATATGCAGAAGCCAGTAAATTTCAGAGTTTAAAAAGGTCTCATTTGGTTCAACAACTCAGCTCTTCAAGGAAAAAAGAGCTCAAAGTTTTTGGTTCTTTTAGTTAAACGTGAAACTAGTGTACTTAAGAGTTGTTCTACATCGATAAGTTAGGATCGAACCGAGTTCCCGATCTATACAAAACTTTTTGAGAACATAAAGCTTGGTTCCACACTAATTCGTTCTAAGGAAAAGAGCTAAAGCAAAAAGCGACCTAGTATTAGAGATAGCGCTCCGTCTCGAAAAAATTTTTTTCCATTAGAAGTGAACAAAAAAGGATCGAAGGATAAGACAAGAGTGAATAATATTTATGACACGGAGACATTAAAAGCCAATAACCAAGTTTTTCCTTCGTTTCATTGTTCGTTCAAACAATTTAAAATGAAATTAAAAATGATCACTGACTAAGTGATACTCAAAGGAGAGCACTGAGAAGAAAATAGCCTTGTTTAACATGAGGAAAAATAGAACATGACAGTTCCACTTCACAAACAAAACAATTAACCGATAATACTCTTCAAAACTTGCGGAATATTATTTAACTTAGAGTAACCATAAAAAAGAAGAAAACATTAAATTTTCGGACAACAAGAGTCGTCTTTGCAAAAGGAATTTGCCTAAAATAAAAACAATCGTCACAAAACTCGGGGCAAATTTTCATTTTAACGGTGAAAAACGAAGAACAAGGAGGTCTGGTAGGACATGTCGAAGAAAGTAATTTCGAGTCTATTTTTTCTTGAACTGCACCAAAACAAAGCTGGAACTTGATGATACAATGGGGTTGCCAGACTAGTGATACGAGTAAGAAAGATATTCCGAAAAAGATAGAAAAGCGTACTAATCACTAAGTAACAATTAATAAGAGATTTTTCCCTTAGTTTTAATAGCTTTATCAGTGAAGGTAGAAAATTCAAGCTCTCTACTAGGTAAATATACGAACCACGACGAAATCGATAATGATGTTTATAAACAATTAACCATTTTTTCACAGGGAAAAATCCCTAATATTTTTAATTGTCTGTGTCTAGCAAAACATTTAGTTGGTAATAATTCACAATAATCTGTCACCACCATCAAACCATCAGTTACCTCGAATTACCGTTTCATCACTTATCGTATTTCTACCAGTAAAAGTCAAAAACTTCTCAAGGATAGTGCGGAACTACTTGGTGCTCATACAAAATTAATTTAAAAATACAAAATTCTCTAAAAACCAAATAGGATATTTAACTAACCTATAAATCACAAACCGGTAAATATTTTCAAATTTTTATATGAGACTTAATAAAATTTTAAAAAACCTTAAAAGGAATTGATTCGAGTTGAAAAATAGGAATTGCGTAAAATATTATAGATCCTTCATTCGCTATAAGTTCATAAATTTTACTGTTCACACTCGAGGTAGAAATATTTTAGGAACGAATTCTGGCCATTATTTGCAAAAACTTCATAAACTGCTGCGTACTGGTAATAGGATTTCAATTGAAATGGCCAAATGAAAGAGAACCAATCAAAATCAAAATTTTTTGGATTCAGGAAATTTTATAATAAAAATTTGTGTATTTCTCATAAATTCTGAAGTAACTAGAATTTTTCTTGAATGCCAATTCTAGGTATAGTGTGAAACATCTCTCTCATTCAGATAACGGGTAATAAGAAATCAGTAATACGAATCTTTTATCCATTTCATATTTTCAAAACGCACTTCTCATTCTAGTGAACAATTCACTTATTTTTTTATCTGGTAATAGGAATTTTGATATTATTGTAGATAACACTTAGGCATCATAAAGCAATAAGTCGTATTTAAATTCCTATTAATATTATTAACATTTTTTTATATTCTTCAATTCTTACTTTCTTTGAAGGTTTATCAACAATATCACTTCAGAATTTCTGAAATTACTTTACTTGTGTGTTCAGTAACATATATAATTATAATCTTATAACTCGAATAAATTCATAACAGGGTTTTTAGAAATTTGACAATACTTCATTGTCCTATTAGGTTTTTTTCATCTGATTTTTCAATCTCGGAATGCTTTCAATTTAAATATCATAAAAAAAAATCATCATTGCACCTCGACAGAGTGGTCAGCAAGAAGAAAAACATATCCACGTTAAAACGGTTAATGCAAGAATATTCAAAACTTTAAAAATAATAAAATGCTATAGATTGACTGCATCAAGTTCGAAAGCTTATAGTCATAATAAAATTCAATAAAGAAGTCGAAACATCGAGTATTGACTACATCCAAAAAAGAGCTGCGCTGTGACTATTTTTCAGAAACTTTCGATAATACTCAGTCTGCAGCCCTGCAGGTGACCTTTCGGTAATTAACATCGAGACAACTAGTTGTGAACATTGAACACCTATACTTCAAACGTTAACAAATAATTTAGGTGAAACACGACGTGTGTAAGTCCCACTGTGCACATAATGATAATTCGGTTAGTAAAAAGAGAACCACACTTTAGTTACCATATGAAAAGTGGTTTTACACTACAAAGTGATCATCAATCCTTGTGTTCATAAAATGTTTTCGTATTCGTGTAAATTGTAAACCTTGTATGTTCAATGAGACTTTTATGGCTTGCTATCGACAGATAATTGAAATTATTTACCATCAGTGTGAGTTGTGTAATGTGTGTGCTGTGTAATTTACAACTGAACACTGCATAAAAGTCACAGCATGGGTTAATATGAGTGCAGTGGCCATAAAAACAGTGACACGATTGTAGTTGCCGCTGCCCATTATGGAAAATTGTTCAACATTTTGAAGAGTTGAACATAAAAACTATTTGGGCAGTGGTCAAATTAAAAATGATTTTCACAATAAAGCATCCAAATATTTTGTCTCATTACGAGTAAACAAACGTAAATAATTTTTGGAGTTTGAACACTCTTTGGGATCCACGAAAAATAGATCAATTTTAAATGGATCAATCATTTGATTTCCAAAATAAAATTACTGAATTGTTATTTCTTAGAAGAAATATACGAAAAAAAGAAGCGTACATTTTTTAAGAATTTTACGTAATTTTCTGCAATGAATTCTCTTTCACTGATTTTCACGAGGAAATTAATGCTAAATAAATATCAGAATTATAATTTTTACCGGAAAAAATACAAAAATTATAGATTCTGTTTCTGCCCAATTTTTCTGAAATTTTACCAAAAATTTACCAGAAACAGTTGCAGCTTCTTTCTTCCAGAATAAAAGTCTGACTTCAAACGCGATCGATTAACTTTAATAGCCGATTAGTAAATGAATAAATACTACATAATAAATTTGAGATAAAACTACGACTGTTCGAATAATAAGTAGCTTCAAGCTTATGTTGGGTTTTTCATCAGAACAACTGATTGCATAACTCTGACATTATATGTAAAAAAAAAAGAAAGAATATCATTCCCCCGGGAAAAAAGAAAACATTTCACATCTACATGCGGTTTATTGTTCAAACTTGTGAAGCTTATAGTATTTCAAACATCAGAAACTCCTAATCTTACTAAACATACCTATTTGGTTTGTTGGGTGAAGTTTATTAATCGAAGTTGAAACTTTATCAAAGAAAGGTTGTAATGGAATTTGTGAATTTCAGCGTCATTAAATTTCAAATTTCCAAGACGTAGCGACGGAGAAACCTTTGGTCGATTGTAAAAATTATGTCAGCTATTTATTAGTTGGTAAAGTAGTACTAATTTAAGTATTATACACTGTTGGTGTTGTTTTATGTTTAAAAAATTATGACAGTTTTACAAGTTTCAGTTGGAAATTTTCAATTCTTCCTCCTCCTCCTCTAATTACTTAAAAGAAGTATTCATTATATCCCTGTCAAACATCAATTACTTACTTCTTCAATACCTACTGCATCAAAAAATGGTTGAAAATTGGAGAATTATCAAATTATTGATTCTTTAGGGGGTTTAAGTTTCTTGAAAACGATATTATGTTGCTGGTAGGTCGATACGAGTTTTTGAAACGATCTCCCATTCATGCGGTAGAACTTAAAGATTACTTCAAAAATACAGTTTTGTACTGGAGTCACATAGATGTAGATCAGGGTATTTTTCACGTTAAGTCGTTATTGGTCGTATTTAAGAGCATCAAATTTTTGTTTAATGACAACCTTCGACGAGTGAGATTAATGAAAATTTCGCTCGTTTCATGCAAATGGTACAAGTTGGAAAACGTTTTTCTTAAATACCATTTCTTCATAATAAGTTAAAATGAGCAAATATAACAACAAAAAAAAAATTCATAGTTGATAATCAAATATACTCCGAGCAAGTCACACGCCTGATCGTAAACCTTCAAATATTTTAAATTTAAAAAACGTATATAAATGAAGTTTCACTCCCACTTGCCATAATACTGCTGTGCACTACAACCAAAATATTAAAAAAAGAACAAAAAAAAAAAAACAGCAATATTCAACAGCACCCTCAAATTTCACAACCATCCGCATCACTTCTCTCGCAAAATGATAATAACAAAAAAAAAAAAAAAATTAAAGCAACGTTGGTAAAATAATTTTTGCAAAATTTATACTGTTGACTACGCGTTGCGATGAAAAAGAAGGAGGAAAAAGGAGGAAGAAGGCTGCGAAGCTCAGATCTGGACACAATTTGAATTAATGGCTTTAATTTTTTTTTCTAGCATTTTTTCTTCTTTTTACCCTACACACCCTCAAACGCTCAACGATTTGCGACTTTCACTGTATCAGCGAACACTTTGCCTTTTTTTTTTTTTTTTTTTGTAATACAATTACCGGTTACGAGCGAACATAAAATACGATATAATGGTAGAGAGTGCATATTAGAATGCGAATATACTATATGGATGGTGGCGTATATTTCAGTATAGTAGCCTACGTAATGTATATTATACAAGGGGTAAATTTCGAACATTCTACTAAAATATAACACTTTTTTTTTAGTTTTTCTTTCTATCTTCATCTGACTCTTTCTTTCAAAACGGTGAAAGAGGTGGATGGTGAAGGTTTTGTTACTATGACGACCAGTCCCTCGCCATGATTTCAACAACGACGCCATTATCATAGTATCGAAGGATAATATGCATCCTGTATAGATCACCTGCGGCTAACATTGGGGTAGCATTTCCTTGGTGGTGTTCTCTATCTTCTTACGCTTTTCTTTTTTTCCCTTTCTCAAACCACTAAAATATACAAATGTACGGTTTATCGTCAAGATGTAAAACGACTTTAAGATAGGAGATAGAAGAAAAAAAAGAAAAAGAAAAAAAAGGGCATAGGAATAAAAATAATTTTGATTTAAATTTTGCCCTTCGTTCAACCCTTTTTATTCTACTATTTTACCAGAGTTGGTTGACATTTTTGTAACTTCGACGGCTGGCGCAGAAACGATATCTCTTTTGGATGTGAGATATGTGCAGAACCTTTGCACTAAGACTATAAAGTATAAAGTGAGCATATTATACAAAACGTGAGAACGTTTTTTGAGACGGAGGTAGAAATGAGAAGGAAAAAAACAATACATGGATGTAGCAGATTAAATAAACCAAGAATATATTTTCTTTTTCTTCTTCTTCTTCACATTGAATTTCAGGAAGAAAAATAAAAATTTATAAATTCCAGGAAAAGGTGAAAAATTAAAAAAAGGTTAGATTTTCCACATTTTGGTAGAAAAATAATCTGAACTTTTCATTATTTTGAACATGTTTCTTCCGATTTTCAGTTTTTTTCGAATGGTATTCATAATTTTGGAGAAGACTTTTCGAATGTTCCTTAGCCTTTTACCTCGAAAAAATAATGTCGTCATAACATGAAAAGACTGGCAAGCAGACAAACAGATAAAGACAGCGAAACTTTCAGGTTTCTTGAATACCGATTTTTCTGAAATTTTTATTTTCCAGTTTTTTTAAAAACTACTGAACTAATACACACCAAACTTCTATCCGACTTGCACCAACATACGGATAATCTATCGTTTGATGTTTGTTTTCCAATTTTCTTGGAAACTACAAAACGGATGAGCACTAAACTTCTTTCAAACCTGCCCCTTTATGAGAAACCCAGATGTATTTGTTTTAGCAAAGTGAAACATAAAAATGTTGTTTTTGGTTTCTCAAGAATTATAGCTATGGTATTCCTAAATGAAATTCTGCTTGTAACCATGAGACTGAAAGATGTTTTGGACACCTCGACTCTTTATTTTACCACTTCAGTGGACCTCCATCAGCTTCAAGACTGAAAATGAAACGAAATTTCATACGATTTTATGTGACCGGGCGCAGCATAGAGAGCACCAACGTCGAAGTTAAATTACCTATTCATTCGAATTCAAAAATACATTAATTTTAGACCTACAGCAACTTTATTATTTTTGGGATGAAATAAAAACATTCGAATTATTTTGACAGCATCTCACCAAAGTGATTCCTATCGGTATTCGATGATCATTAAAACAAAAAAAAAAAAATTATAGCCGATTTTTCGATGAAACTCTGCCACAAGGTTTAGCCAATACGTTTAGTAGGCGCATTTTAAATGGGTTATAGCAGGAATATTTCACTTTCTCCTTTAATAACATGCGAAAAGAAAGAAAAAAAGAGTAAATAAATAACCATAAAGCTGTAACTACTCGTTAAATCTGCGACGAAGGCCTAAACGTATGATCGGGTCAAAGGAAAATTAACGCTCACGCAAACATAATGTAATAAAACAAAAGTCATATATCAGAAGCTGCGGCAGAAAATCTAGCTATTTAGTCGGCTCATTAAGCTGCAGTAACGCACTCGTCGATCGAATTAATTGGCTTCGTTTAAATACGTCTGATTGTACTTTAGCGGAAACAAAATGTAATGACCGTTGTAACATAGCCATAGGCCGATACATTAGCGCGAATTATGAAGAAACAAAATTACGTTAAATTTGGCAATAACAAGCTTCATCGAATTCATACTACGTGTAATGACGAAAATCAACTAGTCAATTTTTATGTTAATTTTTTAGTACAAATAACCAGTTTTACGTTGGAAAGCAGGCACGCGAATTATAAAAAAAAATTTGAGGGTCAGCGGAAATTTGCTAATTAATCGAAAATGTGTGTCTTGTATGGCTAGAGTCAAATATATTGTAAACACTCCGAACAAAGTTAATGAATCCAATTTAAAAAAAAAAAAAAAAAAAAAAAAAACATTTAGACGAATATGTATTTTAATAATTAAGGTCTGCAATTTTTATTTATTTTTTATATTGCTTTCATTTTCCATACGTATAATATTGATTGGGTGTACGAAATGTTATGCCGGTTTTGAAAATTACCTACCTATTTCAAAAACGAGATAAAATGTGGAAGAAAAACATGAAGAAAGACTTACAAATGAAGTTTTAATTCGCGCACCAAAAATATGTTGGTAATTAAATAAAATGGGCGAGGTAATAAAATTAAATTATTTGGCTTTTTTTTTTTCCGCGTAGAATGAGTGATATTTATTTTTAATTTACTAACTGTCTTTAATTTTTTTGGCCTCTTTTATTCTTATTTTTTCTTTCGCTCATTTGAAAGTGAATTTTAACGACGAACGGATTTTGAGAGAATTTGTTTTTTCCTCCGTTTCATATTCGCAAAATTCGCCCAAGTATCGTGTCATTAGTCAATTACAGTATTTTTGTGCGAGCTATAAGTACAGCAATTAGCGTCATCAAAAGTGTATTTTAATGGGAATATAAATACAAATGATAAGAGAGAAAATATTAAAAAATAGAGATTTTAAAAAGAATTTGGTTCACGTCCGAGTGAGAGGTAGCCCATATACGTAACATTACGTTGGTTAACAGAACATTTTTTTACCAAGTGTGTGAATTGCTTACAGGCGTACATGGGTTATATAGTACAAGTCAGCGGAAAAAAAAACAATATTAAAAACGTAGACATTTAATAGGACACAAAGTTGCATATAATTTACAAAATAAAATATTTATTTCGATGAAGTATATCGAAGACTGTTTTACCGGATAACGGATATTTAATCTCAAGCTGAGCTCACAACAAGGAACATGCAGCCTAGACTACCATAAGTTAGCAAATTATGTTTCGGCACTAACTCACTACTCTTAATAGTTTCGCATGTCCGATTTCGGTTTATTATACGCATAAATGTTAAATCGATTAAATTATACCAAATACCGTATTGGATTAGGAAGTACACCTTGTTTCGTGGTACGGTGGCATATATCATTTAAATATTCGTGTTTCTCGTACCATTTTCGACACCAACCAGGTTAGCCAGAAAGTTGAACAAGTAGTGAAGCTGATAACGTTTTTCAAATCAGTTCATATCACGATACTGACCTTCCAACATATTAGTAACAAAGAAAAAGTAACGTTTTCGCATATTCTCTTTCCCTTAACGTTGTTTGTCATCCAGTTTTTGGTCTAAACCACTCCAGTTTCTCCATTTTTTTTTTTATTAGAGAAAAATCAAGGGCTTCTTTTCAAATTTGTCAACATTTTTCATTAACTAAATAGCGTTTTCAACAATATTTCCGAATTAGACAATTGATATATATACATAGTCAATAATTTGAAGGAAAAAAGGGTGCTAAAGGTACCGCCTTCGGACTTACTGAGAGGGCCCGAAAAGGCCAAAATTTTGAAATAAATAGCAGTATTCAGAACTGTTAAACGAGGGCGTCCGAGCTGATCCATGGGAAATTTGGGAGAAGACATCCAAAAAATTTTTTTTTTCTCCCTGGGCAGGCGAAATTGTTTTCTCAGTTTATAGCCCCTTTACAGAACAGAGGTAAATTTTGCAGCTAGCACTAAGACGGCCTTTTAGTTTATTCCCCCAAGGTAAAAACTTCTCTCCGAGGCCCTGTCTATTTCCACTCGACTGAATCCCGGTCTGCTTTAATTGTTTCTTGTATATTTCATTGGTAATTTAATCTTCTTTTTTTTTCAAGCTATTATAATATTCTACCAAATTTGGTTCCAATCTACTAATTTGAAATAATTTCAAATTATTGCAAAGAAGAGAAGATAAATTCCAGACAAACTAATGAAAGAATTGGAAAGCATGCTTCCAAGCAATCGTTCAATAACTTCCGTTCGTTTTTTACACCTTGACAATATAATTCATTATAAATCTCCCTGACACTTCATTTTAAACGTTCCTAATTTTTATTCTCATAATTTAATTTTATTGTATTTATTTATTCATTTATTCATTTATTTATTATAAGCTTTTCTTTTACTAACTACTGCGATTTTAAAATATAACAATACTGTATCCAACCTTCCGCAACGAAATAATGTTTATTTCGCATGAAGCTAAAGCCAAAAAATAAAAAATAAAAGCATATCTTTCGAAAATTCGTTTTTAACCTAAACTTATTATTATTTATTTATTTAGGTGTTTCTGTTCACGAAAATCCACGTTTTCCAGCGTGGCTTTCTGTGACCAAGTATTTTTTCTTTCTTTTTTCTTGATAGTAGGCTAATGGAAATAATATAATGAGGTCACGACTGCTGAGAAAAGTTATGGTTTTGGTTTCAAAGATGTGATTTTCTTTGAGCCGAGTATATCGCTTAAAATTGGAAACTTTCATAAGTTTTACCCTGTGAAAGGCGCTTCTTTTACTTCCCACAGTTTTAAAACTATTATCGCCCGCCACCACCAACCCCACCGGAGTATAAAATCCAGTCGAGAGTACAGATGACAGGCTAGGTGTAAGATAAACGAATCAACTCATTACGATTGTTGTTTTCAATTCAAAAGTATGTTCATTGAAAGGATATAAATATCCAACGAAAATACGTAGGTATCGAGTAATCCATACATACACAAATAAACACGCACCACGCACGTCACCATTTTCAGAAGGAATATCAGTGGCGAACTTTTCCAGCGACAAAGGAGTAAATCGCGCCTCGAACACAATAGAAAAGATCACTAAACACATTCCCTTCCAGCGAGTGCAAAAATCGAAATAGCGGATGACAACGCCTACCTTTATAGGTTGATTTTTTTTTCCAGTTCTTTTTTGCAAAAGTAATATTACCCGTTTATCCCCCTCTTTCGCTACCTGATACACTTCTCGCCTACACCTGCATCGAAAAACGCATCTTTATATCGGAGAGATCTCCACATTCGCCATTTCAGTTTTTGCAACAACCAACAACTGCACATCAAACACTATAAAGACAGCCCACCACTAGTATCTAGAGTAAATCCAAAACGACATGACATTGGATGGTTTTTTTTGTTGTTAAGTTTCTTCCATTTTTTTTTTTTTTTATTGTTAACTTACTACATGTAGGAATCTAGCAGCGGGTACAATGTAACTGGTGAACGGTGGGCCAAGAAAGAAGTCTCGACTTGTTTTAGTATAAAGATAATAATAACTCCATAATGCGGGTGTATTAATTTCGAAGTTTACATATTTAACGTAAGGCTAGAAGTATGACTTGCTAGCGACATGTGCCCAAACATCTGCACTTTTCGCCTATACTACTTCGTATAATACAAGTGTGTACAAAAGTTTTATATGGCGACATCTGGTTTTTGTTCTCCGCATAGTCCTGGGTGGCTTGGTCTACAGAGTAGGTACATAGTCCTCGCACACATGCAATATACACATACTTAGGAACATCATATAATATTCAAATAGCCTCCATAGTGAAGAAAACCGGTACTGAATCCGTTACCAATATAAAATACACATACAAAAAACAACGCAGGTAAATAGGTACATAATTACACTAATGAAGAAGAAACAAAAAAATTTCATTCGATTTGCATGCGTTCCATTGACTACCAAAAATCGAATTAACTTCATTTTCACGATGACTAGATCCACTAGAGACGACAAATATATTGAAAACCTTAAATATCGACATTCTAAAACTGGTATCGATATTTTCGATTGTGTCCCATCTTCATCACTTTCGCTCAAACAAATAAAAAATAAATAACAACACAAAATAAAAACTAAAAAAAAAGGATATGTTATCGGGCAAAAAAGAGGAACAAAAAGGTCAACAGTTGGTAAATTCTATTGAATTATCGTGTAAACTATTTAAAAAAAATTCGATATCGATAGTATCGATAGTTTTCGATAGTCTGATCTGATGGCGCAGGTTGTGCGATATTAAGGCTAATTTATAAATTTCAAAAAAAAAAACAAAACACTAAAATTACCTAACTTGCGTGATCAGTCAATGGACTTTTTACTCAACAATCCGACAGCCATAAACAGGTTCCAAGGTTATGGGGGTAAATGCAGCATAGGCTGAACTGCTTTTGTGTAGGCAAACAGTTTCGTGAGTAGAAAATTTAGAATGCAACACAGTCAAACTCATATCGTAGTCTGACGCCATAAACTTGGATTCATTTTGATATGTTGATGTTTTTGTACGCCGCCATCGACTGGTTAATGAAGATGATGAAGATAATTTTTTCTGTTCAATTACAAGGTTGAAGTGTGACGATGAGAGGCACCCGAGAGGCCAGCGGTAAAGAGTAGGCATTAAAATATATTACAAATGGATGAAAGCGGCTGCAAAAAATCAGAAAGATTTTGGCTACTTAGAGAGAATTTATTCAGTTTAGCCTGTACAGGGAATAAAAAATGTCGAGGTTTCCAATCGGATGTTACTATGCATTTGCAGGTGTTGAAAATGATAAATACTACATCCCAGTTCAACATAAAGCATATGCATTGGTACCTACCTACAGCAAAACCTACTAATCGACAGAAGGTGGTCTGTTTGTTCAGAAATTCATTTTGCTACCCTCTACGGCGACTAAAGCAAAAAAAATCATCGAGGTTCATGTTTCATGGATAAGCTAAGAAGTTAGAAAGGAGAAAAGTTACCTCAGTTATTCCTCAACCTTTTGAAATTTTTCACGGATGCAACGAAGTACATTGTCCATACCCACAGTGCGAGTCGTCGATGGCTATTTACTACGATTAACTATATCTACTCCACAAACTAAGAGAAACTTGAAAAATCATTTCAAAATAACCATAGGACTAGAGTATTTTTTATTTTTCTGGCTTCTTTCCATTTACTGCAGAAATATTATAAATTTTTTGTACGAGAACGCAACATTCGGGCAAAACTATCAACTCCATAGGTATATCTATAGCATTGGAGAGAATAAAAATCGAGTTTTTAACTAGTTACCATCCAGACCAGTTTTAAGGAGGGATTCAAGATATAATCCCCCCAGTACCAAAAAAAAGAAGGTCAATTTAAAACACAATTATTCGATTTTTCAAATTTTACGTCTATGATGTGGCTAAAAATTGTTAACCACTCCCAGAAAAATTCATGAATGTTATAAAATGTGATTCAATCCCCCTCGAAGAAGAAATCAGGTACGGCCCCCGAATTCATGTTCCCCATCATCAACGCTATAATTCATGATAACACGTGTAGGCCTCTTCTTTGCATAAAACTAAAAAAACGTGAACAAATAAATCATAATAAAAAAAAAAAAGACACAACCGAAATTACAAACTTAAATTATGAATATTCGTTCATTGTTTCGTATTTACATAATTTACGCAAATAAAGACCACCAATTTTTGTTTACTTCACAGCAGGAACTCTTTCGCATGGACCACGAAAACTGAACAATATTATGAGCACCTAACAGTAAAAAGTTGGCCAACTTTTCCTATTGACTTACGCGAGAGGTGCATAAATTCATGCCTCCTACTTTTACGTCGTTACCAAAACAGGCTGACAAGGCGAAACTTTTAGTGATTCAATTACGTCGATTTTGACAATTTACAATGGAAATCAACCGTAGTATTCATCACAGTATCTCGCAGTAAATACGCAAGTATGCAGGATGATTCATCGTGGAATTCCAAGGCTCATAAAAATAAACTTCGTTCGATATGAAAAAAAAAGAGAAGAACTTTTGGTACTTTTTGATATTGTGATTGTTCAATTTTTAGAAAAGGCCAGAATTCGTTTTTTAACGAGGCTGTTTGATTGTCATGGGTATAACTCGAGACGGTAAATAGTTTCTGATGAAAAATTATCTTCTGAAGACATGGGCATGTTTGTATCACAAAGGTTATTTCAATTTCTTTATCAAGAGATAACGATTTTCGGTCACCTTTAAGAACTCACCGAAGAATTAAAATTTGATGGTTTGACTGAGAAATTATAACTATCAATTGAAGATGTCAAAAAACTAGAACTCAAGTGCAGCACTTTTTCTTCTGAACTAGTACAGCTATAGCGTCAAGATTTATTGGGGCTCAAAATTGAAAAAATAACATTTGGCACTCCAAAAAAAAACATTTTTTAAAATTATGTAAAATTTATCTGATCTAACTTTCCAACAACAACTATTCACTAACCTATCATAATTTTAATATCCCATCAATCACTACAATATTTGCATTGGTACCTATATGAGAAAGTTTTTCAAATTTCTAATTTCATCATTCACGACTGAAGAAACGGAATAAAAAGTGTCACAATTTCGTACACATTTCCCAATTTTTTCTGTTTTACATGTTCTTCACGTTCTCTTTCATTTGCACAAGCACACGGATTACCACGTTGACATTCCATTATTAAACGTACTCATTAAAAATAAATAAAAGAAAAGAAAAACTAAAATTATACGTAGATTTGCTGTATACAAGGACGAGACAGAAAAAAAAATTAATTTCTTCTTCTTTTAACTTTTTCAACGTCATTTTTTTAGCAAAGCATTCCATCATGATCATCTGATAAAACATCACACACTGCTTATCGTTTTCGCATCGACCGAAATCTTAACAACTTACTTCAGAAACCGAATATTATAGAAAATCTTACAAAGATATTTATCTGGTACTAAGATTAATTAAATTTATTTTGAGTGGGATTTTTTCACTTTTTTTATTTTTTTCCAAGTCTCCATATTATTTTCGTTTCAGCAAATATGCAATTCAATAAGAAGTCAACAAAGTAGAATACAGAATATACCAAAGTAGTGAAGAAATTTATGCAAATGTTCATCTTACCTTGTATTTTTTCTATGCTACTGATGCAGACGAACTTTCAATTCTCAAATGAAAACGTTACTTCGTGTAGCCACACTAAATCGGTCACGAATTAAGTTTGTACTGAAGAAATTCGAGAAACGAAAACATTTTTTTGAGAATGCTGTTCCGAATTTTAGGAGAAGGGAAGGAAGAAAAAAATACGACCAAATTTAGGCATCAATAAAACCAAAAGTAAACGGTACGAACGAAATGAATGCAACCATCACTTTACATATTATACACAAACACTCACCATAATACGTAGAAAGCCAAAAAAGAAGAAGAAAAGGGTTGAGATCGTTTAAAATAACAATACAAAAGTCAGGTATTGAAGAGAAAGTACATGGAAATGAATAGAAGAGTTTTATTACAATATTGATGTTTAAACATGAGGAACAAGGAGGAGAAAAAAAAAAAGACTACACAACGAACAAAAAATAGTAAACATCGAAAGGGATACAGGTTCAAAAGTTTATTGTTTCCTGGTCTAGTTACCGAATGGTCAATGATTTTGAAAAGATTTTTTTTTCTGCCTCATTTTTTTTTTTTTACTATCTCCTAAGGAGAATTGTGGTTTCGAAAACGAACGTGCAGGTGAACGAGCATAACTTTCTAGCCAACTGTGAAAACCGAAAAAAGCATTTAGGTAATTTTTGCATTATCAACGTTTGTACTGACCGAGTGGTGATAAAAAATGTTGGCAGAAAAAAAAAAAAGATTGGCATTGGTTTGATTTATGCACTGAAATAGGCGGATTTGAATACAAAAAACTTACCCGATGTTTTTTTTGTTTTTTTTTTCCTCACTTTTGCTTCTCATGCTATAATAGTTTTGGACTGGGATTTCAGTCCGAGTCACCATACAATATAACGGATGACGGTAAGAAAGAAAATTTCATTCGTAACGAAGAACGTTCAAGGCTACAGGCCTGTGAGAAGGCTATGAAACTGTCAAATGCGATTACAGATAAATAAGAAATCCTTCTAGTTTTTAACAATTTTGGCACAATATCTTCGGTTCAGGCGTTGTTCGTTCTGAGCCTACGCCTAGCTGTTTATATTACACCACACGGTCCCATACGAACAATTAGTAGACGGAGTAATTTTCAAGTTGAAAACAAAATGAACTGATCATAGGATTATTTAAATTCAAAAATTGGAAACGTTCAATTCTTTTTTGAAAGAGTTTTCTTGCAAAATTTCTATGCAAGTGAATACAACACTGCTGACTACACAGGCTTTAGTCCATCGTCATAATCGAGCTCCAAGTTTCAAACAAAGAGGGAGGAAGTTACAAAATTTTTGGGAAAAATATTTGGTAAGGAAAACTGAATTTTATAACCATTCCTGAAACAAAATTTGTACATGTACAGTAATTTGACCAATACGACAAGGATAAAAATACTTTTGAATGAAAAAAGGGTTGCCCTAACTCTAAAGCTTTCCGGTAAGTACATCAGAAAGAGAAATTAATAACTATAATTTCTTAGGAAGCAAAATACGACAATAAACTTGAAAAGAATCTGTGGCAACGGGTGATCGTAGACGAACGAGTGTATTACACACTCGTCGATCACCTAGTGGGCCAGTGGACTAAACTCCACAAACTACCTCTTTGCACTCACGGCTATGTATTTTTTCTACATAGCTAAACTTGAATACTGAGCTAGGCTCACACATACTAGTCAATCCAGAAGAACACGCTCCGGCTCCTTGGTATTTGTGTGGTGTTGTGTACTACTAGACACACACCCACAGAATCAATTTTTTTTTGCAACTAACATATTGAGTAAGAATTTTCTTTGAAAGATTACGTTACGATGTGAATTGTAGAAATTAAAAAAGAAAATACAGTTATTACATGAAAAATTTATACTTGTACCAAAGATACTAAACTCAAAAATATACTTTTAGATTTCTGCTCTTTTGCAGCCCTTACTATTTTTATTATACTCTATCAAGTCACAGCAGGTTTTTTGCTCAACTCCATGTAGCAGTGTGGGTAATAGCACTAGTAAATGGTTGATCTCCATTCTGTAAAACATTAGCAACATTTTATTGTACGTACATTCAGTTTTCAAGTGATAACTTTCCGAAGACGCAGAAAACTAATTAGCTTATATGGGACCATGTCACTACACTTCTTATTTTGTAGGATTTCATTCACGAATATAACAAATGTTAATAGAATAGCAGCTTTTTTTTGCTTTTTTTTTTTGAAAACCTGCTAAAAACGTGACTAATGGTGACGTTAGTCATTGAGATTTCCCACCAACAACTTATATAACATAATCTATGGTGTACCTACACCATTCAAGAAAAACTGATCTCACAAAACGTGAGAAATTATCAAAACATGCATAATCAAACACTTCCACCGTTTAATTAATTAAGTTACAATTTTTTGTGTTTCAGATCGACCAACAAAAATCAAGAAACAAGTTAACCGTCATCCTGTCGATTTTTGTATAGGAACCAGTTTTAGGGGGCGCGAAATAAGCTGCTGTAGATAAACACAATGAAGTGAAAGAAGTAAAATAAAACAACAAAATCTTAAAAACATTAACGAATTTGTCTATACGATCACAAACAGCAACAACGTTTTCTGTTTAAGAAATAAAGACGACTGACCCCCTGTAAGGAAGCAGCAAAATATACGTAATGGGTTAGCAATTATCTATGCGCCAAGCTAATGTATAATAATTAAGAGATTTTTAACTCGTCGAATATATCCTGTGCTCTTCTTCCTCTTCTGGCTCTCTCACACGATCTCTCTTTTCTTCAATATCTTTATATACTTATTTATTCATATGTTTAAAATATCTTTTCAATACCGGCTACAACTTCCTAGTTTCATTAGCTGTTAAACTAATCGGTGATAATAGCAGCCCATATACAGGGTGGTGTTCAGGGAGTACTCAATGAAATTTTGCCGTTCGACAGAATTAAAATACTAATCAAAAATCACAGAATCTTCACTATTTCAATGCGTGATACACTTTCGGATATGTTCATTGACGCGTTCACTTCCAACATGTGTGATCTGGATCAAGTACAATTTTTGGGAGAAAAGAGGCGTCATTCTGGGTGACCCACTTCGCTTCAGCAGTGGTTCTGAGGTTCGCTTGCGATCTGCGAATCCTACCTAATATGTTCGATAATAAGCCAGTCAACTTAGAAATATTAGCTCTTCTTCGATTTCCATTTGATGTTTTTCCTTTTTCAGCTCCTTCAATTTTAATAGTAGACTACGAATGAAAACACCGATTTCAAAGCCTACCATACGAAACTTACACTACCTACTTACTTATTTTCACTGTCGAACAGTAGCGGCCCGAGCTAATTGTGCGCCAGTGGCTCCACAATATTTTTGCGCCACTCATACATTGAGACTTCCGCTTAAAATTTTGTTGAACCATCTCAGAAAAAATATATAATATAATGAATCTAAACTTTTTAATCCGGAAGTATCGGGTTCGAACCCCATCAGCGCTTGAATTTTTTCATTGTAAAAGCGTATTTAAAAAATTCATGTTTAACGTTAATTATTTGCGCTGTTTTAGCGCCCCTTTTTCAAATTAGAGTGGCTCTAGTCACAGAAAACTTGAATTGAAAACTACGAACTGAAATACCGACAGAAATTCGTAATTTTTGTAACTGGATACAACTAATGTTTCGTGAATTTTTAAAACAGATCACGTATGTGCGACAAAACTTTTATTGTACATTATTATACACCGAACTACTTATTTCTGGCTTCGTAAAAACGAATTTAAATGAAAATTCATCCACTCGAAATGCCCACTAAATATCCTGATATTCGAATGTCTTAGAGGAGCATTGTTCTTTTAAGCTTGATTATAAGAATAAGCAACGTAATTATTTACCTAACATCGTACTGAATATTATGTACCTAATTCGAATTTCACACAGCTATCACAAACGACAACTACACCTTGTATGCCGATTAGCAGACGCGAATGAGTGTTCACTGTTTCCAGTTTTCGATAGAAAAAAAAAAAAAATTAAATAAAATAAAAAAATACGGTGCAAGTGTCTTCTCCGGAGAACAGGTGAGACATCGTCAACCGCCAGTCTAAATAACCGTAGATTTGATAAAAAGAAAGAGGAAGAAAAAAAATATAAAAAAAAACAACAAAAACTGGCTCTTTCAAAAAAGTTTATCGTTTCAAACTGGTCTAAGTAAGTGTGACACTATAACCCAGTTAACCAAAATTTAATCCTTGACATTCGTCGTTCGCATCGCAATTTCCTGAACTATGGAAACTGTTCCTCGTCTCCATCCATCTCTTTCTCTATCAATCTTTCCACTTACCTTCGATTCTCTCACTCCGTTCTCTCTACGTATAGATAGGCGAAACAGATGATCTATAGAGAAATAAAAAATTAAATTTAAAATAACAAATTACAACCAAGCAAAACCACTACGATGATTCATTGGTGACAACCATGATCCTATCGACGTTTCCACGCGCCAAAAGCAGCGACAGTGGCAGCGGCAAAGTAATTTAAAATGAAACTAGGTTAATTATAATTTTAATTACATTGTTCCTCCATCTTGGAAACGATGAAATACGATTAAATTTTCGCATTCGATGCCAAAAATTTTGACTAAATGCGATTTCTATAACGGCTCGTCGTCCTACGAATATATGCGACTAAGTACCAGTAACAGCACGAAAAATGCTGCAAAAACATTCAAATTTATTCAAATTAGATGGCCGCTTACTGTTTTAACAATCGTAAAAATTGGGTCGAAAACCTCGTTAGTCTAAATTTTGTTTACCGAGCATAAAATTTTGTCTTCTAATGCGTACGCTGCTGAGAGGATGCTGGATAAAATTCGATTTTTATGACGTTTGCAAAACTCATGGTAGTGGCTTCTTATTTTAATTTTTTGCTCTCTATATCATACCTACTTGGTTTGGGTGAAATTATTCGTTCAAAAGACGTTTAAATACTTGCATTAGTGTAAATTGTAGTTTTAGTTTAGAGAAAATATTTCTCTAATTTATGTAGGCAATTTTACAAGATGAGCTTTTATTGAAAAAATGAATGTTACCTGCATTTTAGAAATAGTAATAATTTTTTTTATTTGGGATAAATGTTATCCGCAGGCTGAACATAAATTTTAGCTGAATTTTATTATTTGATTTATATACTCGTATAAAAAGATGACTGATAACATTATATTGTTTTTCATAGAGCAAAACCGTGAAAAATATACATATATAATAAAAAGGAAGAAGATTAAAATTCACATTTCTTTTTTTGATGCGAGGCTATTTTTGAAATTGAAAAATTTTATTTAGGCTACCGTTCTGTAGTGTCAAACAACGTTGAATATTGGACATTTTTTTACAAATGCCTCCCAGATACACCATGACTAGTCTAACATTCACAGCTATTAGTAAGGAAGGGGTTTTCATGTACTCCATTTAAAAACAGAATTCAGACTTTGTTCTTGATTCATACAGAAATGAACCCGTAAATAGTTACCGGGTTTACCGCTATAGAGCATTACCACAGCGCTAGGATCGTAACTGCGGGTTAGGTTACGGGTCTGGGTGAGCGGAATGGAGTTCGCTAGGTTTCACTTTACACGATTTTTATAAAAAAATATTATTTTAAATTCATTTTTAACATATTATTATTATTCACTGTACATCTTCGATGTTTATAAAACATTGCAGTAAACTTAAAAATCAGTGCTCTTTTTAAACTTGTATAATTTTCTTAGCGCTGGTTTTTCAATCCCCAATTAAAAAATTTAACCGTTGGATAACGCTAAACTCCTATTCAACCCTTAGCGCTATCTGCCAGTTAAAATAAGATCTTAACTGAGGATCGAAAAACCGAGCCTTACTCAATCAAAAAAATAAATAACAATTCGCACGGTTAGAACAGATCATAACAGACTTTACTGCTTCCACTATATCCACAAAAAGTTTAAAAATTTCCTTAACTGTACCATATTATAATGATGAACCCCTTAGAATACCTTGGAACACGTGTTTTTCGAATTTAAAGAATTAAAAAAGAAAAATGAACTTCTATATTATTTAAAAATGCTGAATCATATCCACCCTCTTCTCGGAGGACTCATTTTTGGTTGAAAAAAATTTCATTTCTCTACTGTCATCAAACTTTTCCAAAGTGTGAGACATCAATCTGACCACCTCCATTTTCTGATCCTTTTTCCCAAGTTGAGCACGACTTATGAACAACATTTTATCATATCCGTAACTACAGGTGAATGGCTGCAATCGTGGAAATAATTTAAATAGTGAAAGAAAAAATTAAATTTAAAAAAAAATAAAAGAATGATAAAAATAAAAATTTTGAAATTTGAACGCAAATGAAAACCACTTAATTCTCTCGAAGATCCAACAATGATTCAGATAGGCAACAATTAACAATAAACGTGTCCATGTTTTTTATTGTGCTTCCATAATTTTCTTCTCAGAAATATTAGACACTGTATTTTCTAAAGGTTTAACCTTCGTCTTGAAATGTTCAACTAATTAACAAGGTACGAAGAGCGTAGATAGGACATCGTAAGGGGAGAGTTCCACACATTCTTAGTAGTCTCCTCTGACCACTCTCACCCCATACAGAAAATCACCAGAACCGACAAAAAAAAACAATTTTTAGAGATCGAGCGTTTTTTTCTTCTTTGCTGAAGGGCTGTCCAGGTCCGACAAAACCACCCTTACACACGCCCCTGATCGGTACAAACCAAGTTTTTATTTACAACATAGTTGCAGAGGTAAGAATACCCAAAGTCATAATAAGATATTTTATTTTTCACATCCCACAATGTTGATATACCTTTAATTAGCAGCAGGATTCTGTCTTTCGATTTTTCACAAGTTAAACATCTTTACACATGCTATTCTATATGTGCATTTGTTAATATTTTAAAGAAAAAATTACTAATGCGAACATACTATAAATTTCTGAACCATGAAGTTTGAAGAATGGGACATTTATATTCGAATTAATTCCAGAGATAATGTTCCATAGTTCACTTGCGACTTCACAGGGTACTAATTATATGTGGGAACTGCAAAATGGAACGTTTCTTCATCATTTACGAAGTTGATAAGAGCTTAGTAGCTTGATAATGCCGAGGTGAAGTGGCACAAAACGAGAATGATTCTCAACATAATGTAGGTAATTTCCATTTTTTTAATAATTGAGACGATCAATAAACACCGTAACGAAATTACTAAATACATTATAAGAAAGTGAATAACATTCAAAATTCACTAAAAAATGATATCCTATGAGAATTCAGACTTTGTTTTTGTATTTTCCAAATCCATTCATTACTTAAGTAATATAAAAACGATACATACCAATGGCGTTGCACGTAAAACATATTGTAGTGATTTACTGCATTATACTTTACTGTCATTGCATACATTATATTACGTTACAAACAGGGTGGAGGGGGAAGCTATGAAATTTTTCAAAGGCCTCTACGTCAAGAAATTGCTAAATAGCAAAATCACAAAAATTTTACATCAATTCGCTATATTTTAATACAATTTTTCTTGGTACCTACATCCTTTTTTGTGAAAAAAACCACACCTGCATTAGAATGATTTTCCAAGGGAAGAAAAAACCAATAATGGCAATATTAACGAATAAATAAGAGACATGCAAAAGGTGTATAAAAGCAAGCCCTGGGTATTTTCAATATTTCTAACTATAATCTGATTTTCCAGTTATGAAGATTTATGAGACCATATTCTTGTATTTCATAGTTACCAGAATAGCGAGTTTTTTTTTTTTCTTTTTGGTATTTTAATTAGGCTTTTGGATTTCTCAGCTAAGTAAAAAGAAACGGTGCATAGGTACATATACAGATTGAAATGCTGCATTACTTCGGAGGAATTAAAAAATATTGTAGATTTCGGCGATAAAGTTCAGGTGTTAGAAGCGTGTATAAGAATAACCAGAAGCGAATCGGCATGACTTCTGGTGAGCCAGTTTTTTATTTTTCACTCCCGAATGTATATATTACTTTTTCGAATGTTTCATTTTATTAAGAGATCAAACCGCGTTGATTACGATATTATTTATGCGGGTAGTCTGCTGCATAACATAAAAAATAATACGTAGTGTTCCGTAATATTTTTGCTAAACTTTGATCGAAAAGTACCTACATGAAAATTTTGCTCAGCCATCTATGGCATCGCGTCAACGTACACGAAGATGCCTACACGATTGTGTGAGCTTTTATAAATGTGTAATTTCTGCAGTAACTTGACTGTTATAGTAGACTAATGATACTTTGTGAGTTGAAATCATCAATTCAACAGAATTTCACTCGCGGGCTTAAATATACAGACCGGCTTGAATATCTGCTTGAAAAATGCTTGTGCGGTCTTTCAGTGTGTCGCGAGAACAAAATTCATAGTGAAAAATTGCAACGGTTATGCTGCAGCAATTATTTTTTCGACTTCAATCTTTCTATGATGAGGTAAATTAGACATGGTTTTAAATTTTTTGCCACACCTCAACCAAGACGAAAACCAAAATTTGGGAAAAAATATGAACAAATTGTAGAATTATTTAGCGTTTCATGTTTTAACTTCATATTTTGGAAGAATATAAAAAACAAATTAAATTTACACAACAATAGTAAGAACAATTTTCAACAAAAATAATGCGAAGACTAGACTGCGCAAGGCTCAGACCTAAACACCATGCTATTCTTTCTTTCTTCTCAGATTAGCAATCGATAAAATTCATGAAAATCATTTTCAACAAACAATTATTGGGAGAAGATGATTTTTCAGCGAGTCTGGTTAAAAGGCTGGAAAAGGCACTATGGGATTTTTCAAGAGTAATTTCAAAAAAAAAACTTGTTTGAAGAAAAGCTACTCCTTCCATTATCCGACCTATTGAGTGTTCTGATTATCGTCCCAGTCCCATAGGAGTCTGATAATTGAGGTTCTACTGCATTTGATCAATAGAAACGTGAAATTAGAGGGAGCCCAACACTTTTGGATCCTACATATTATCTTTGATAGAAATGTATGGTCGATAATTTGTGACAGAAGTTAACAATTATCACGAAAATAAGGGATGGAAAAGAGAAATTTCAGCCAAAGGACGCGGTGGGTATTTCACAAAGTAAGGGGGAAAAATATCGATAATTGGCAGAGCCTGGGCGAAAAATTAGGCACTAAATATAGTTGATATTTTGTAAAATAAAAAAAATAAAAAAATTTCTGTCGTCTGTGTTAGACTACTCAATGAGATGAAGACACAGAAGATCCATTTGATCATGTGATCTAAATTTCAACAAAAAACGATCAATGTCTGAGAAAAAAATTTCCGCGATATGTCCTCAGCAACCCGGTACCAAAAAATTGAAAATTTAGTTCAACAACCAACTTTTACTCCGCGTACGAGACTCTGTTTTTCTGGAAGATACATTAAACCACAAAACAACCTCATGAGAATTTTTAATAGCTCATTAAATCACACAACGCACCGCGTCGGCAAATGAATCAGCCATATGAATCGACCATTAAAAGTTTCAGTTTTATTTATACGTAACGACAAACTAGTTTTTCACAACGTAACACGTTAAACCCTCATAAATCTGCAAACACAAATAACCACCCTCTATCTTATATAATGGTTCTGACAGGCACACACATTAGTTATTGCGGTTGATGTCGGATCCAAAAAAATCTTTTTTTCATCCCCATTTTCCCAAAATTTGGCACAATTTCGATACATACAGACACACCCAAAATGGCGTTCTTTTTTTTTTTTTTTTTTTTTTTTTTTTTTTTTAATTAAAAATCTTTACTAGAGACCGAAAGTACAGCCGTTAGTGTAGGGTCCAAATAGAACGAAAGGAAAGGGCGGAAAGGAAGAGGAAAAAGGTGGAATAAAAACCAATTAAGTCCGATGTGGTGTGGAATGACCGAATATATACGGACTAGGAGGTGAAAATAAATTATACATTAGCGATGGAGAAGACAAAATGAACGAAAAACTCATTGCTAAAAAGCTAAAACTAAAAAGAAGAGCCGGAGAGTGTGAAACAGAGCAATACAGAAAAAGGGAAAAAAGGTCATCACACCATCAATAACGACAGGGTATATGAGGATGAAACGGATAGGAATTCCATAGGAACGAATCGTAAGAACAATAAATTTAGAAGAGAGAATGGGCCGAAAAAAGAAGAAAAAAGAAACAAACCCTTACAAGACAAGATAAAATAAAATGACTTTCCTCCCTGGCTCGTCAATTTTCGTTATCCTTCCAAAAGAACACCTTCATTTCTTTCATAATATAACAGTCATCCCTTTTTCCGAATTATTCCTCCCTCCAAAAATAGAGCAAGGCATAGGGATCCGATCTCCGATAGGTAATTCATTATACGAACCCTTCTTTCTTTTTTTGCCTCTCTCGCAAGAAATTATAAATCCTTACACGACTTTCGCATTATAAATGGTCTTCTGCTAAATACAAACGTTCATAATTCTCATTCGAAATAATGGTATTTTTTATTTCTTCAAAATGTATTTATTACGTTTTTGTAATAAGTTTTAGTTATAACTATTTGAAAACTGTAATGAGGATAAAATTAATGCTGAAATAAGCATAAAAGAGGAGAGCCCTTCCTATTTCAAAACAGCAAGTTAACATATTGGAATTTTTCTATTATCATTCCAGATACGATACTAGTTGTCTACTGCCTACTATTTATCTTTCTTAATTGTGCTGAATCTTTCTAACTTACATTTCCAGTACAGGTTAAATTTTAAGAAGAGAAACAAAAACTTGAAATCACGAGACTCCTCAGTTTTCATTATTTTTTCTGACAAGTACCACAGCAACAAAACTGAATCATATTTTTCTGCGAACATTTTCTGAACGACGAATGTGAAATTGTGGACGATCCTTGAAAAACACCTGGAATGGTCACCTATCTATAAAGATTTTTATCGATACATTTCAGCCCAGAAGGAGCAATCCGAGACCTAAATTATTGAAATACAAAATCAACTTTTCAATCTCTTTAATTATGAGACGGAAATAACTCAAGCATCCTTATCATTGAGAAATCGAGAAAAGGTTCAGTGATAATTTCTATAGAAAACTGACCATTTCGGAAGCACAATCTCAGAATTATTACGATATGGTAAGTTCATAAATACGCAGGTATGAAGTATCGGCCTAAGTTTTTGGGAAATAGCAAGAAGTTGAGGCACTGAACTATAGCAAAAATCCTTTATAAAACGAATGATTATAGCAAAAATCCAATATTCAATCAAAATTTAAAATAGCTTCTACACAAAAATTTGGACTAAAAGTTTCTATGCGTGAAATACGAACCTCGTTACAACAATGTCTGCTAATTATTAAAGATTCAAATCAACCGTTTTCATTGATCCAAGCCGAATCACTTCCTCTAAAAATCGAAGTTTTTCACTCAAGATAGCCAGAGATTTTTTGATGATTAGCAAAGGGTGCTAAAAACTGTTCAGAAAAATAATTTAAATCAAATTAATCAATAGCCTTCAACACGAACTTTTCAAATTTTCAATCGTTAACGCCTCACCCTAAATTCTAATTTGATTACAGGCCATCACTCACACAACAGTTTTCTGGGTGGTAAGTATAATTCATCAATATGCGACAGATTTATCACACGATGAGAGAAATACATGATTTTATTCCAACGATGAATTTTCGCTAAATCCATTTTGTAAACGCACTGGCCTAGCTGGATTAGACCAATGGAGTGAAGTGGATTGTTGAAAAATATTATCACGACACAAAAATCGATATTTTCATGTTATCTAATTTTTAGAAACCTTTAGCGAGGCGAAACTCCACAAGCCATAATAAAGCTCAACCAGAAAAAAATCGAAACAAAAAAAAAATTTTTTCATTACCTATAGGAAAAAATAACGAGATTCTGAGGCTACCTGGAAGTGTTTTTTAAAGTTGCAAATATTGGAATTCTAATCCCTAGTACATCTCCCCTCCACTTCGACAGTATGTAAATTTTCACGGTTCTACGTTTCCATTAGTCACAATACTTCTATTTTTTTTTTTTTTACCGCCTGCAAACGGAGGAGGTTATATGTTTGGTATGTCTAACTCCAGAACTAACGTAATTTCGTGCTCAGAACGAGTGTCTTACTTTATAGATTTTAATGAAAGTAGGCTTAAAATATTTCTGACCATCCGGAGAACGTCCTAGGCTATTTACATTAAAAATTGAAAAAATTAGAAGGATATAATTGAAGAAAATGAAAGTTTAAAGATTGAAAAAATTACCGTCATAAATTTGGGCATGTCCACCAATAGCAATAAGTTAGCATACTTAAATCATAAATACTCATTCGGATTAACGCAGTCCGATTTTTTTTTTTTTTTTAAATAAAATTTATTATTTGCTAGAAAACGTATAATGTACATCAACTTTGCACACACTGTAGCTACAACGTTAAATGTATTTGTAGAAACCAAAGAACTTGATACGCCGAAGAAGAAAAATAGTAAAAATGTGGGCAAAAGAGGAGAAAAAAAAAAAAAAAAAAACCGAGTAAAAAAATCGAAAAACCATTTTCGTAAACGATGGTTCGTCGTAAATGTCGAAGATATAATCGGGAGAAAATAAATAGTCGATTATATCGGGTAAACAAACCAATGTTGAGGAGGTACAGAATGAGTGGAGAGGAAAAAAAAAAAAAAAAAAAAAAAAACTCCCAAGACAGAGAGAGACTTGAGATGTCTAATTAAAGTTGTTGTTTTTAACTTTTTTTTTTTCTTTTTTTTTTAATTTCTTTCAACGTTTCGTTAGGTGGTGAGCGGTTATAAAAATCGGGGAATCGATTAAACGGCAATTATCGTGTAAATTAAAGTTGAAATACGAGGCGACAACTACACGCGAGCGAGTATTAGGTATACGAAAAACGTACGTATAAACTGTTTGTATTTCGAACGTGGAAACGAGCATTCTTGACAGCTTTATTGGGGCTATTGCTGGGTGTGACCTACTGGTTAGCCGATGATCAATTCTATATGTTTAGAGTGGATCATCACCGTGTCTAATTAAAGGCTGAATTTTATTCGCTGAACGTACAACATAATCGTTATTCAGACGCGCATAAAGTTGACGAGAAAGAGTTACGATAAGTGATGAACCTATTTTCTTCTTCTTCTTCTTCTTTTTTTTTTTTTTTTTTTTTTTTTTTTTTGGCGCAGAAAACGATTACAATTACAACGAAACTGCGCGCAGAAGTTTCGATAACAATGTATTTTCTTGGAGGAAAAAATAAAATTTATACAACTATATCGGAAGCCACGAGTAAATTGTACGTTATCGTACCGCTACAATTTGGCTATTAGCCTATTATCCGTAGGTAACCATTCGAAACGTTGAAATGATCGTGTAGCGTTGCTTCGTTTCGAAGGGCCCACAAAAATTAACATAATTTCAACGAAATACCTAAGAAGACACGAACGTACGAAAACTAATCCCGAACAAAACCGATTTCTATGCAGTTCGTTAGTTTTTCACTCGGATTTCGGAATGATACGCATTAATTCGTGTTCAAGTATTGATTTACGTCAACCAAAAACCTACCAATAAGGAATTACGATGAAAAGTTAGCCGTTCTAGTCAAGAAATAATACGAAGAAGTGTACCCAAATAAATAATAATAAATAAGACCGAGTGATAAATATTGTCTACTGTCACGATTGCAACGATAAATACTGCGTTTGCAACGATAATTACTTCCTCTTGTGGCCAATAATCACAGTTCTTTCTCGACCGCAATCCAATTTTCATCAAAAGTAAATACAGATATTATTTTCTTTTCCTAGCGGCAAAAAAATCCTTCGTGATTTCGTGAAACTAGTGCCGACTCCAAGAGTTGATTTTGTGGGTAATTTTTTAGAATTTTTTGGAATTTTTTGTATTGACTCGAATGTAAGGCCTGAAAAGTAGGCTATTCTACTTTGAACAAAACTCTGGCGCAGCAATAACTTCGGTAGAAAATTCAGTTTGTAAATTCTCTTTCATAATTAAAAAAAAAAAAAAAAAAAAAAACTCGGCGCTTCGCGCCTCGGGAGGGGGCTCCGCCCCCTCCACCCCCCGGGATGTTATTACTTTGAGCCTGACGGCTAAAATGTAAAATACCTGACCCTTCAGGTTTTAGCCCCCTCTCTCTCTTCCTCTTTCTCACTCTCACTGTAATATTATAAGATACCACTTCTTAAAGAAGTGATCAAGATGAACTCTTTGGATGTTGCAAATTCCTTTATACAATCAGCGTCTTTATTATAATGTGTGGTCTTATATACGCGCTACTTTTGGGTCGCTCTTTCCTGTCGTTTTTTGGCTGGGGACCCATCGCTAAAACCTGAAGGGTCAGGTTAAAAAAATTCAAAATTATTTGAAAAAATTGTAAAATATTATCGATAGTAATCGATATTTCATTGTTGGTTTCAGGTAAAAAAATTACGAAAAACTATCGATCTTTATCGATATCTTGAAGAAAAATATAGAGGTTGAGGACCGGAGTTGTAACAGAAAAGAAAGATTTGAGTGAAGTTACGTCCAAGAAGCGAATGTTTATTTCATGAGTTACATAATTTAAGCAAAGTATATTTTCAGAGTAATAAACGAACGGTAACGGAAACGAACGAGTGAGCGGCGGAAGTGGTATATCAGTGTAGCCGCGAATAGATATAAATAAATGTATTTGATATATGTTCGTGTGTTCGTAGGAGTGAGAGGGGAGAAGGATTGGTGGTCTCAACACCCCCCTACAATCTTTTGAACCGATCACGACTGCGGATATTACAAAAGTGTTTAAAAGTTCATTACATTTAATTACAAATTATAAAAATATAAATTTTTAAAAATTGAAAAAGTGTATATATAAAATGGTAACTGATTTGGACGCTTATGGTAAGTATAGTGATTAATAAATATGAATAAAATATGGTAACATGCAAAATAATTTATATTAGGTAACAGGATAAATAACATGCAAATAGAGATAAAATATAATAAATTATGTTTTTGTGATGTTTCAGACAAAATTTTGGTAATGGAGTTGACTTTTTAGGGATCACAATTTGGGGATTCTAGGATTTTATTAGTAAGTAAGATATGCTGCTTACTAGATAAGGCTTTTGTGAGTAAGTCAGCTAGTTGATCTTCAGTAGCTATTTGTTTGAATATGAAAATTTTGTCATTATAGGCCTGAGCAAGTCCATAACATTTGATCATGAGAGCTCGAAGACGTTTTTGTCCTCCTCCTGAGATGACATGAATAACAGAGATATTGTCTTCGTAGACTATTACTGGAGTGTCAATTGAGAAAAATTCACGATTGAGGAGCCAAGCAAGTTCTATATCCTCAAAAGAATCGTGAAGAGCAATTAATTCAGCTGCTGTTGATGAAGAAGCATGAATATTTTGGCGATGAACGCCCCAATTTATCAGGTCGCCATACATAGTAATAAGGTAACCAGTTATTGATTTTCCTTTTTCTAATTCAGACATGTTTATAGGTTGATCATCAATGTCTGGGGCATAGGATGCATCGACATAAGCTGATATGCCTTCGGAGTTAGATCTGTAGACAATTGCAAGATCGATCGTGGATTTCAAGTACCGGATGATGCGCCGTACATAATTCTTTTTTGTGTCATCGGAACAGTTTTGGAATCTTGACAAGTAATTGACTGAGAAAGATATGTCTGGCCTTGTGCCTCTAGATACATATAATAGTGCACCAATCATAGACCTATATTCTTTATTGTCTGTGCCTTCAGATTTGCTTAACTTGAGGCCTGTCTCCATAGGCGTTTTGGAAGGATTTGAATCACACAATTTGAATTTCTGGAGAATCTTTTGGATCTGCTGTTTTTGGGTAAGTTTAATTATTTGTGATTCACGATTTCTTTCAATTTCGAAACCTACAAAATGGGTTGGGTTGTTTACAACTTTCATAGTGAAACGAGTTTCAAAGTGAGTGGTTATTTCATTAACCCATTCGGGACGATTAGTTGCAAGGAGGATGTCGTCTACGTAAATTATCATGAAGGCAATACCATCTGATTCATCTTTACGTGTATATACGCATCTGTCGATTTTTGACTTTGTAAAATTGGAAGTTTGAAGATGAGAATCCAGTAACTCAATCCAATTTTTACTAGATGTTTTCAGGCCGTAGATGGATTTTTCAAGTTTAAGTAATTTTGATTTTTCGACGTTGCAACCTTGGGGAATATTAAGAAAGATGTCATTTTTGATTTTAGAGTTCAAATAGGCTGTTTTGACATCATATTGAACGAGTTGTAGATTTAATAGGTTAGTTACGGATAAGATCCACCTGATTAGCCAGAGTTGCACAACAGGTGCATAGGTCTCTGTCATGGTATACTCGGATCTGTCCATAAAGCCTTTGGCAACGAGTCTAGCTTTTGGGCACATTACTCCTCTTTCATTGGCTTTGGCCGTGAATATCCATCGTGTGTCAATAGGTTTGATATTGTGTGGACGGTCTACAATTTTCCACACGTTAAGGTCTGACATGGATTGCAGTTCATCATTGATTGCCTTAAGCCACTCTTTCTTAAAAGGATTCTGGAAAATATCACTAAAACTTACTGGCATGCAATCTTCTATAAACAATGAGTCTTCAGATGAGGCTTGTTTTAGCACATTGACCCTATAGATTGCCTCAATTTCCTCTTCTAAGGGTTTAACTTGGAGTTCCTCTGGTTTATTTGTGAAGTCGGCTAATGTTTTCGTCTCATCAAATTTAACATCGCAGGATTTGTAGGATTTCATTTTGATTGGATCTAGTATCTGATAACCTACATTCGAAAAGCCGATCAGAATAGTTTTAAGGGCTCGGGGTAAGAATTTTGGGTCGAGATGCTCCTCTTCGTTCTTCTTGGCTTTGACTGCTGATTGCTGTCTTTGTTCAATAGGAACGTGTTTATATGCAATAGCACCAAAGACTCGAAGATGGGAAATATCGGGTTTAGCTCCCGTATAATTTTTCATAAGGGGTCATGTTTCCTAAATTGACGCGGGTCGGACTTCTATTAATTATATGGGCGGCGGCTAATACAATTGTTGACCATAATTTAAAATCAATTTTTGCGTCATATAATATAGCTCTAACTCTTTCGAGCAGGGTTCTGTTTTGCCTTTCGGCTATTGCGTTTAATTCGGGGGTGTATGCCACGCCATCATCTAATGTGATTCCTTTTTCGGAGCAAAATTGTGTCATTTTGGAGTCGGAGTATTCTTTAGCTTGATCAGTTCTTAATACTGAGATAGGATCATTGGGGAATTTTGTGTTAAAAGATAAATAGTACTCTTTAAATTTATCAAATGCCTGGGATTTTCTTAATATTGGAAAGGCGAGAGTATATTTCGAGTAATGATCAATAAAAGTTATTATGAATTTTTCTCCGTTATATGCCTCTTGAAAGGGTCCCATGATGTCTGATGAGATTACTTCCATTCTTCTCGTTGGTCGAGTCCTCACGCCATGGTGACCAAGTCGGGTGGATTTTGCTTTTATACATATTTCGCAAGTGGCAAAGTCATCGTCCTTAAATACCAAATTTTGGGGCATACCTACAACTACTTTTGATAGTGCTTTTAGGCTTTTGCCACTTAGATGACCTAATCTTCTATGCCAAAGAGTTTTAGTTTTGTTTATATTTTTCTTGTGCTTTCTATTTATTCCGACACTCTCTCCATTTAATTCGTCCTCAGATTCGGAATAAATCTCCTGAGTGACCGTATCCACTTCGGTATCTTGAAAATTTTGGGGATGGTCAATGTTTTCCTGCTCTCTTTGTGGATTGCTTGTTTCGGCCTCATTCAGTTCTTCAAAATTTTGTTGAGGATCATCTAAATGATCTTCCTGTTCTGCTGACGTACTAGGTACAGGCATACACACAAGCTCCTGATAGACCTTATTTTCCTCTTCTTCATCAACTATTTCGTAATCAATATAATACATAGAACCTCTCTTTGGAGCGGTTATAGTGATTTCACCAGTATTTTTATTTATGATGTCTGCATGATCCGTGTCCGTTATGATTTTAAAGATGCCAGACTCCATGATTTTAGCACCTGACCAAATATCAAGGCTTAAATCAGGATCATAATATACCTCTTTTAGGTGAATAGTGGAAAATTCTGCGTTGGAATTGCAGACGTTAACGTACATTGATCCTACATGTGTGGGGTTTACGAATACACCTTTTTTGGCACAAAGTGCTCTACGAGAATTGTCAACTTTACGTACGTTTCTTAATTTTGAAATATCATTGACCATATGGTCATCTGCTCCATTGTCTAGTAACATCGTATGGAGTTGATTTTTTGGGGGGGCGGACTTTGATACTGTAGGGGGTTTAGGCCATTGGAATTCATCTTCAATGTCATCAAAACTTAAGTGATTAAGATTTGAATGTAACATCATAGAGTATTTTACACGAAAGTTGGATTTATCTTCTGATTTTTTTTGGGAGTTCGTGTTATTTGAAGTTTGGGGTTTTGAGCTACTGTTCTGATTCTGGGTTTTTGGAGTATTACTTGCATTGGATGTCTCATTAGGGCATGTCCTAGACATGTGTCCTTTTTTATTACATCTAAAGCATGTAATATCCATTTGGGACACATTATCTTTAGGAGAATAACTATTCTGTTTGTTTTGATTGTTTTTGTGATCGTTTAAATAACTCGTTGTATTATAATTTGATTTAGAGGGATTTGAGTTATTATTATTATTACGAAAATTTCTAAAGTTTCTTCTATTATTATTATTCATCGGTTGATAGGATGATTTGGGCTGATCAAACCCGGGAAAAGTTTTGTTAGAATATTCAATTCGATCACATTTTTCTAATATCATTTTTGTAAGTCTGACAGTAGTTCGTTTTTCTATTTCTAATTGGCGAAATTCTGAGAAAACAGTATCAAATTTTTCGGGCAATGACATCATTAATTGATCAATTTCATCGGCTTCCGATAGGGGGTAATTAGCATCACGTAGTTCTTCCACAATGGATGAAAAATATTCCAAGAATCTACGGATGGTACCTCTCCTTGGATCGAAGCGAAGGGACTGAAATTTTGCCTTTAATACCATGATGTTAGTAGCAGTTTGGTTTCTGTATCGAGCATCTAGGATTTCGAAAATTTGAGAAACTACATCGCAAGTTTTGACATGATGAAGGATTCTTTTGTCAAGTCTTTCGAATATGTGGGCTTTGGCCCGTTCCTGAGTTTGGAAGAATTTAAGCCATTTGGATGTTAGGCGTTCTTCGGATGATGTATAAATGTAACTTGTTTCACGAGCAGTAGGAAAAATTGTGGAATGGCAGCCTTTACCTATAAGGGTGCTGATGACAGTTGCACGCCATCCCTCATAGCCATTTCCACGGAAAACATTTGAGATCCTTTCATTATTTTCAGTGTTCATAATTAATGAATTGACTGAACTTAAAAAAAAATAAAAAAAATAAAAAAAAATAAAACAAACGGATGTCAATCCCCAGCAAATGCCGCAAGACTAGGATTGCCGTACCTGTGTTAACCAAACAATTTGAAGATATAACGATAGTATTTAAGTTGTCCTTGTGTGTGTCTCGAGTAGGTCCACTGCGGGCAAGAGATCACACACGTTAAAGATGAGACTGGACGCTTCCCAATAAAAAAAATAAAAATAAAATAACAAGACTTTTTAACCCAAAATAATTCGTATTAGAATTCAAAATTCGATAAGATGATTAATTAAAATCAAAAAAAATGAAAGTGTGAGGTGAATATGAATTAGCTACCTTCAGATCGAGGGAATTAGAAAGGAATAAAAATTGAAAACAGGGGAAATTTTGTTTGAAATTATATACCCACAAAATAATTCGAAATAAAGTTGTAGAAAAATTAAAAAGAAAATGCAGGTGATTTAAGAAGAAAAAAAAATTTCACCAAGTATTACGCAAAATTAATTCTACTGGTAACTCGTAAGAATAAAAAAAATTCACAGTAGAAGAAAAAAAAATTTTGAAATATGTATAATATTTTCGAATAATAATTAAAGTTGCTCGAGAGAAAAAAGAGCAAAAAAAATTTAATTTGATTTAAGTGTTCGTATAAGAAAAGAGAAAAAAAAATCAAAAAAAATCGTTAAATATTTTCGACAAAATTGTGCAACGGCAAAAATTTTCAAGTTGCAACAAAATGGTGGTTTGAAATTGAAAAACCGCGCCAACGTATTTAATGAATGGGCGAAGATAAGCGTTCGTAGGTTCGTTGCACTTAACAAAAGGTTAATGTACAAGTTCGAACGAATGAACGAAACGAGCCGTGCATACGTCACGAGTTGTACACTCCAAGACAAAAGTGGCTGCAAAAATTTGCACACGACTTGCCAAAATTTGTACTTAGAAAAATTTTGAAAAGGCCAAAATTATTTGAAATTAACGGTATATTCAAATATACAGGGTTAAATTTTGAATCGAAAGAGTTAAGTTACACGAAAAACACGAAATTGAACACGAAAAATATACGAAAAATACGAAAAAATTTACAAAAATATGTTTTTTATTACCTTTTTTCAGCAGAAAATTTTCAAGTTATACCTTTTCAATCGTTGATTTTTTGTTTTCAGGTTCGTTTTCTGGAATTGATGAAGGTGGTGCTCTGGAACTGCTGTTTGAATTGCGCTTCGGTTGTTTTGAACGTACTTCGATGAAATATGAGTTAAGTTTTTGAGTTTTAAAGATGATACCAAAATGAAGTTGAATTGTGACGATGAATACCAATTTGATGTAGTTGAATTGAAGCTTTTACGTTGGTTTCAGATCAATTTGTGACGGCTCAAGGCGATTTATTTCCGGTTGATGACTTCGACGAATTAGTTCATACACAAGCAGGGCAGATACTAATGAATTTACTAGTTTTCGGCAACACAAGCAGGGTTCCCAAACAACTTAGCAATCGACGAGTCCTGGAATTTTCGATACACTTGGCTGGATTATACACAAACGGGGCAAATCCTTTTCAGCAAACGACGAAACTCATTGAACGTTTACAGCATTCAAGGTGGAATTAAATTTTTCGAGAACAAAATTTTATGACTCGAGAAAAAAATGGTAGGTTGGAACTAAGTTACCCAACACAAAATAAAATTACGAAAATATTAAAAACACAATTATTCACGAAAAATTTTTTAAAAGTTTGACTTAAACACAAAAGAAAATTCACAATATTAAAAATTTTAAATTATTATTTTTTTAAAATCTGTTACAGGTACAAGGATTGTTACCGAGCGATGCTACCATATAGAGGTTGAGGACCGGAGTTGTAACAGAAAGAAAGATTTGAGTGAAGTTACGTCCAAGAAGCGAATGTTTATTTCATGAGTTACATAATTTAAGCAAAGTATATTTTCAGAGTAATAAACGAACGGTAACGGAAATGAACGAGTGAGCGGCGGAAGTGGTATATCAGTGTAGCCGCGAATAGATATAAATAAATGTATTCGATATATGTTCGTGTGTTCGTAGGAGTGAGAGGGGAGAAGGATTGGTGGTCTCAACACACCCTACAATCTTTTGAACCGATCACGACTGCGGATATTACAAAAGTGTTTAAAAGTTCATTACATTTAATTACAAATTATAAAAATATAAATTTTAAAAATTGAAAAAGTGTATATATAAAATGGTAACTGATTTGGACGCTTATGGTAAGTATAGTGATTAATAAATATGAATAAATATAATATGGTAACATGCAAAATAATTTATATTAGGTAACAGGATAAATAACATGCAAATAGAGATAAAATATAATAAATTATGTTTTTGTGATGTTTCAGACAAAATTTTGGTAATGGAGTTGACTTTTTAGGGATCACAATTTGGGGATTCTAGGATTTTATTAGTAAGTAAGATATGCTGCTTACTAGATAAGGCTTTTGTGAGTAAGTCAGCTAGTTGATCTTCAGTAGCTATTTGTTTGAATATGAAAATTTTGTCATTATAGGCCTGAGCAAGTCCATAACATTTGATCATGAGAGCTCGAAGACGTTTTTGTCCTCCTCCTGAGATGACATGAATAACAGAGATATTGTCTTCGTAGACTATTACTGGAGTGTCAATTGAGAAAAATTCACGATTGAGGAGCCAAGCAAGTTCTATATCCTCAAAAGAATCGTGAAGAGCAATTAATTCAGCTGCTGTTGATGAAGAAGCATGAATATTTTGGCGATGAACGCCCCAATTTATCAGGTCGCCATACATAGTAATAAGGTAACCAGTTATTGATTTTCCTTTTTCTAATTCAGACATGTTTATAGGTTGATCATCAATGTCGGGGGCATAGATGCATCGACATAAGCTGATATGCCTTCGGAGTTGGATCTGTAGACAATTGCAAGATCGATCGTGGATTTCAAGTACCGGATGATGCGCCGTACATAATTCTTTTTTGTGTCATCGGAACAGTTTTGGAATCTTGACAAGTAATTGACTGAGAAAGATATGTCTGGCCTTGTGCCTCTAGATACATATAATAGTGCACCAATCATAGATCTGTATTCTTTATTGTCTGTGCCTTCAGATTTGCTTAACTTGAGGCCTGTCTCCATAGGCGTTTTGGAAGGATTTGAATCACACATTTGAATTTCTGGAGAATCTTTTGGATCTGCTGTTTTTGGGTAAGTTTAATTATTTGTGATTCACGATTTCTTTCAATTTCGAAACCTACAAAATGGGTTGGGTTGTTTACAACTTTCATAGTGAAACGAGTTTCAAAATGAGTGGTTATTTCATTAACCCATTCGGGACGATTAGTTGCAAGGAGGATGTCGTCTACGTAAATTATCATGAAGGCAATACCATCTGATTCATCTTTACGTGTATATACGCATCTGTCGATTTTTGACTTTGTAAAATTGGAAGTTTGAAGATGAGAATCCAGTAACTCAATCCAATTTTTACTAGATGTTTTAAGGCCGTAGATGGATTTTTCAAGTTTAAGTAATTTTGATTTTTCGACGTTGCAACCTTGGGGAATATTAAGAAAGATGTCATTTTTAATTTTAGAGTTCAAATAGGCTGTTTTGACATCATATTGAACAAGTTGTAGATTCAATAGGTTAGTTACGGATAAGATCCACCTAATTAGCCAGAGTTGCACAACAGGTGCATAGGTCTCTGTCATGGTATACTCGGATCTGTCCATAAAGCCTTTGGCAACGAGTCTAGCTTTTGGGCACATTACTCCTCTTTCATTGGCTTTGGCCGTGAATATCCATCGTGTGTCAATAGGTTTGATATTGTGTGGACGGTCTACAATTTTCCACACGTTAAGGTCTGACATGGATTGCAGTTCATCATTGATTGCCTTAAGCCACTCTTTCTTAAAAGGATTCTGGAAAATATCACTAAAACTTACTGGCATGCAATCTTCTATAAACAATAAGTCTTCAGATGAGGCTTGTTTTAGCACATTGACCCTATAGATTGCCTCAATTTCCTCTTCTAAGGGTTTTACTTGGAGTTCCTCTGGTTTATTTGTGAAGTCGGCTAATGTTTTCGTCTCATCAAATTTAACATCGCAGGATTTGTAGGATTTCATTTTGATTGGATCTAGTATCTGATAACCTACATTCGAAAAGCCGATCAGAATAGTTTTAAGGGCTCGGGGTAAGAATTTTGGGTCGAGATGCTCCTCTTCGTTCTTCTTGGCTTTGACTGCTGATTGCTGTCTTTGTTCAATAGGAACGTGTTTATATGCAATAGCACCAAAGACTCGAAGATGGGAAATATCGGGTTTAGTCCCGTATAATTTTTCATAAGGGGTCATGTTTCCTAAATTGACGCGGGTCGGACTTCTATTAATTATATGGGCGGCGGCTAATACAATTGTTGACCATAATTTAAAATCAATTTTTGCGTCATATAATATGGCTCTAACTCTTTCGAGCAGGGTTCTGTTTTGCCTTTCGGCTATTGCGTTTAATTCGGGGGTGTATGCCACGCCATCATCTAATGTGATTCCTTTTTCGGAGCAAAATTGTGTCATTTTAGAATCGGAGTATTCTTTAGCTTGATCAGTTCTTAATACTGAGATAGGATCATTGGGGAATTTTGTGTTAAAAGATAAATAGTACTCTTTAAATTTATCAAATGCTTGGGATTTTCTTAATATTGGAAAGGCGAGAGTATATTTCGAGTAATGATCAATAAAAGTTATTATGAATTTTTCTCCGTTATATGCCTCTTGAAAGGGTCCCATGATGTCTGATGAGATTACTTCCATTCTTCTCGTTGGTCGAGTCCTCACAGCCATGGTGACCAAGTCGGGTGGATTTTGCTTTTATACATATTTCGCAAGTGGCAAAGTCATCGTCCTTAAATACCAAATTTTGGGGCATACCTACAACTACTTTTGATAGTGCTTTTAGGCTTTTGCCACTTAGATGACCTAATCTTCTATGCCAAAGAGTTTTAGTTTTGTTTATATTTTTCTTGTGCTTTCTATTTATTCCGACACTCTCTCCATTTAATTCGTCCTCAGATTCGGAATAAATCTCCTGAGTGACCGTATCCACTTCGGTATCTTGAAAATTTTGGGGATGGTCAATGTTTTCCTGCTCTCTTTGTGGATTGCTTGTTTCAGCCTCATTCAGTTCTTCAAAATTTTGTTGAGGATCATCTACATGATCTTCCTGTTCTGCTGACGTACTAGGTACAGGCATACACACAAGCTCCTGATAGACCTTATTTTCCTCTTCTTCATCAACTATTTCGTAATCAATATAATACATAGAACCTCTCTTTGGAGCGGTTATAGTAATTTCACCAGTATTTTTATTTATGATGTCTGCGTGATCCGTGTCCGTTATGATTTTAAAGATGCCAGACTCCATGATTTTAGCACCTGACCAAATATCAAGGCTTAAATCAGGATCATAATATACCTCTTTTAGGTGAATAGTGGAAAATTCTGCGTTGGAGTTGCAGACGTTAACGTACATTGATCCTACATGTGTGGGATTTACGAATACACCTTTTTTGGCACAAAGTGCTCTACGAGAATTGTCAACTTTGCGTACGTTTCTTAATTTTGAAATATCATTGACCATATGGTCATCTGCTCCATTATCTAGTAACATCGTATGGAGTTGGTTTTTTGGGGGGGCGGACTTTGATACTGTAGGGGGTTTAGGCCATTGGAATTCATCTTCGATGTCATCAAAACTTAAGTGATTAAGATTTGAATGTAACATCATAGAGTATTTGACACGAAAGTTGGATTTATCTTCTGATTTTTTTGGGAGTTCGTGTTATTTGAAGTTTGGGGTTTTGAGCTACTGTTCTGATTCTGGGTTTTTGGAGTATTACTTGCATTAGATGTCTCATTAGGGCATGTCCTTGACATGTGTCCTTTTTTATTACATCTAAAGCATGTAATATCCATTTGGGACACATTATCTTTAGAAGGATAACTATTCTGTTTGTTTTGATTATTTTTGTGATCGTTTAAATAACTCGTTGTATTATAATTTGATTTAGAGGGATTTGAGTTATTATTATTATTACGAAAATTTCTAAAGTTTCTTCTATTATTATTATTCATCGGTTGATAGGATGATTTGGGCTGATCAAACCCGGAAAAGTTTTGTTAGAATATTCAATTCGATCACATTTTTCTAATATCATTTTTGTAAGTCTGACAGTAGTTCGTTTTTCTATTTCTAATTGGCGAAATTCTGAGAAAACAGTATCAAATTTTTCGGGCAATGACATCATTAATTGATCAATTTCATCGGCTTCCGATAGGGGGTAATTAGCATCACGTAGTTCTTCCACAATGGATGAAAAATATTCCAAGAATCTACGGATGGTACCTCTCCTTGGATCGAAGCGAAGGGACTGAAATTTTGCCTTTAATACCATGATGTTAGTAGCAGTTTGATTTCTGTATCGAGCATCTAAGATTTCAAAAATTTGAGAAACTACATCGCAAGTTTTGACATGATGAAGGATTCTTTTGTCAAGTCTTTCGAATATGTGGGCTTTGGCCCGTTCCTGAGTTTGGAAGAATTTAAGCCATTTGGATGTTAGGCGTTCTTCGGATGATGTATAAATGTAACTTGTTTCACGAGCAGTAGGAAAAATTGTGGAATGGCAGCCTTTACCTATAAGGGTGCTGATGACAGTTGCACGCCATCCCTCATAGCCATTTCCACGGAAGACATTTGAGATCCTTTCATTATTTTCAGTGTTCATAATTAATGAATTGACTGAACTTAAAAAAAAATAAAAAAAATAAAAAAAAATAAAACAAACGGATGTCAATCCCCAGCAAATGCCGCAAGACTAGGATTGCCGTACCTGTGTTAACCAAACAATTTGAAGATATAACGATAGTATTTAAGTTGTCCTTGTGTGTGTCTCGAGTAGGTCCACTGCGGGCAAGAGATCACACACGTTAAAGATGAGACTGGACGCTTCCCAATAAAAAAATAAAAATAAAATAACAAGACTTTTTAACCCAAAATAATTCGTATTAGAATTCAATATTCGATAAGATGATTAATTAAAATCAAAAAAAATGAAAATGTGAGGTGAATGTGAAGTTAGCTACCTTCAGATCGAGGGAATTAGAAAGGAATAAAAATTGAGAACAGGGGAAATTTTGTTTGAAATTATATATCCACAAAAATAATTCGAAATAAAATTGAAGAAAAATTAAAAAGAAAATGCAGGTGATATAAGAAGAAAAAAAGTTTCACCAAGTATTACGCAAAATTAATTCTACTGGTAACTCGTAAGAATAAAAAAAATTCACAGTAGAAGAAAAAAAATTTTGAAATATGTATAATATTTTCGAATAATTAATTAAAGTTGCTCGAGAGAAAAAAGAGCAAAAAAAATTTAATTTGATTTAAGTGTTCGTATAAGAAAAAGAGAGAAAAAAAATCAAAAAAAATCGTTAAATATTTTCGACAAAATTGTGCAACGGCAAAAATTTTCAAGTTGCAACAAAATGGTGGTTTGAAATGGAAAAACCGCGCCAACGTATTTAATGAATGGGCGAAGATAAGCGTTCGTAGGTTCGTTGCACTTAACAAAAGGTTAATGTACAAGTTCGAACGAATGAACGAAACGAGCCGTGCATACGTCACGAGTTGTACACTCCAAGACAAAAGTGGCTGCAAAAATTTGCACACGACTTGCCAAAATTTGTACTTAGAAAAATTTTGAAAAGGCCAAAATTATTTGAAATTCACGGTATATTCAAATATACGGGTTAAATTTTGAATCGAAAGAGTTAAGTTACACGAAAAACACGAAATTGAACACGAAAAATATACGAAAAAATACGAAAAAATTTACAAAAATATGTTTTTTATTACCTTTTTTCAGCAGAAAATTTTCAAGTTATACCTTTTCAATCGTTGATTTTTTGTTTTCAGGTTCGTTTTCTGGAATTGATGAAGGTGGTGCTCTGGAACTGCTGTTTGAATTGCGCTTCGGTTGTTTTGAACGTACTTCGATGAAATATGAGTTAAGTTTTTGAGTTTTAAAGATGATACCAAAATGAAGTTGAATTGTGACGATGAATACCAATTTGATGTAGTTGAATTGAAGCTTTTACGTTGGTTTCAGATCAATTTGTGACGGCTCAAGGCGATTTATTTCCGGTTGATGACTTCGACGAATTAGTTCATACACAAGCAGGGCAGATACTAATGAATTTACTAGTTTTCGGGCAACACAAGCAGGGTTCCCAAACAACTTAGCAATCGGCGAGTCCTGGAATTTTTCGATACACTTGGCTGGATTATACACAAACGGGGCAAATCCTTTTCAGCAAACGACGAAACTCATTGAACGTTTACAGCATTCAAGGTGGAATTAAATTTTTTCGAGAACAAAATTTTATGACTCGAGAAAAAATGGTAGGTTGGAACTAAGTTACCCAACACAAAATAAAATTACGAAAAATATTAAAAACACAATTATTCACGAAAAAATTTTAAAAGTTTGACTTAAACACAAAAAGAAAATTCACAATATTTAAAAATTTTAAATTATTATTTTTTAAAATCTGTTACAGGTACAAGGATTGTTACCGAGCGATGCTACCATATAGAGGTTGAGGACCGGAGTTGTAACAGAAAAGAAAGATTTGAGTGAAGTTACGTCCAAGAAGCGAATGTTTATTTCATGAGTTACATAATTTAAGCAAAGTATATTTTCAGAGTAATAAACGAACGGTAACGGAAACGAACGAGTGAGCGGCGGAAGTGGTATATCAGTGTAGCCGCGAATAGATATAAATAAATGTATTTGATATATGTTCGTGTGTTCGTAGGAGTGAGAGGGGAGAAGGATTGGTGGTCTCAACAAAAAATATAGATCTATCGATATTTCATTGACGTTTACGGAGTAAGAAGACTACTGGTAGGCATTTCATTTTTGAGATAATCCTTATGCATTTATGAAGAGAGAAATCCTAAACAGCAATTTTCTCGGCTAAGCTTTCAGTTCTGTATTGGTGAACTTTCGGTATCGAAATAACAGGACTGAAATATGATTCAACAACTAAAGCCAGTTGAGGAAGAAAATGCTCTCATCAAGAAAAGGGCTATTATATCAATCGAATCGGATGAACTGCATATTCGTTGAGCAGGATAAATTTAAAGTAATTATTAATTAACGCGGATGTTATGTGCTTTTTTCTTCGTCTTCGTCGTCCTACTCCTCAGCCGAAGATAAAACAAACTCGAGATTCAAAGAACCAAGTTTATCATTATAGTTCTCTCCGTTAAATGATTTAACCGTTAATGTCGCGTCTTCAGGTTTATTAGCGAAGTTTCCAAAAACAAAATAAAAACACGAAAAACCATACTCACAAATTTTATCCTGTGTAATAAACACAATATGATACATATATCGTTTAATACACGTACCCAACAGAGACGACGTGTCAAGTTGTATAATTAAAATTTATGGTAGTGCTGGTAACAGTTTTTAGGTACGAATTTCGTACAAGAAATTGCGCTTTGATGATTTTTCCACTTGACTTATGACCACGAACTGAAATTTGATGTTTCTTCGCACGGAAAAATTTCACACCAAAACAGCCATCGATTTTGTACAGAGAAAACATTTTTTTAATTTATTTATACTTCGGAGTATTTCAGGTTTTGTAATTAATTCTAAACAAATTTTTTCCTTTCATTTGATTCTTCTTTTTTTCTGCTTTTTTTTTTTTTTTTTTTTTTTTTTTCATTCATTCACAAAAAATTAATTTCAACGACTACGTAAGTACCGCAAAAAAGTGTGAAGTGAAAAAGATGTTCCACGCATACATTCTAGCTTGAGGAGACATGGGCGGTTAGCGACAAAAGGAAATCCGAACTGTTTTTTCTTTCTGTTTTTTAAACTCCGAAAAATTCAGGAAACACTTATTTTTTTCGTTTTTTCTTATTTTTTTCTTTTCATCTAACATTTTGAGCAAACGTTTTCAAAGAGAGAGAGAGAGAGATATGAAATGAGAGAACAAACCGGCGATTTGCACCACCAAACGAGCGATTTAATTATGTCGAGACCAAAATATTCAATTAAAATCGTTCGAAACGTGTCGTTCGTCTTTGAAAAATATATGACAGCTTACACTGAAAGTCATTTCACGTGATCAGGTTCATAGGCATAAAAAAACGTAGACATTAAAATTTGAATCAACAAGAATATATATGAATTACTTTAAAAATTATGGGTTCTAATTGTTTTGTTCGCGAATTTCAACCAGTCAACACACTCCTTAACAAGAGCATAGGGGGTCCTCCTGGTAATCTGGACTCTTCATTAACTCTGACAAAAAAAAAAGTTGACAACACAATAGACTGTGTTCGTCGGTGGTGCTTTTTTGCCGAAGGTGGTGTTATGAGAAGCAGGAGAAGATGTGGATCTCCCACCGCTTTTGAAGAAGCTATTTAAAACCCTTATGGTTAATCAGGCCTCTGTAACATTGAAACTAATCATAAACCCATTAATAAGTCTATGATCCAGGTCTACCGCAGACATACGGGTTCATTTTTCAAGCCTCTCATTCAACTCTACTTTCCTTGCACTGCCGCTATAAGTTTTTATTTGTATTTTTTACCAAATACTTTCCAGATTCTCAACACTTAGAAAATAAAAAACAGATTGATTCGTATACATTCGTTTTCTTTGCGACATTTAATCACCTGCAGTTTACACTAGTCGTCAAAATCGTTAAACTTTTTCATTTTACTCGCTCGACTAGCTACCGCCTATTGAGAACCGGTTACGTTTTCAGCTTGGTGTGTCGCAAGCGATATACCACACGTAAGAAGGGGGAAAAAACCCCGAAAAAAAGTGAAGAAAAACAGAAACAAAAGATACTTTACACTGTCAGCAAATTTAACATTAGGGCAGGTGCAAAATGTTTAAAAAAATAGGTACATCGATTGTCTGCCTGTAATTGAACTGTTCTCACAGCCGAATGATGTTCTAGCAATTGTTCAGCGAGTAAGAAATGTTGAAAATTTTCTGTAGGTACCCCTAAAATTTATTTGAACAATTTTAGACGTGAATTCTTTTCTTCGCCTAAGATTAAAATAAAAAATTCGCTAGGTACCTCCGTCGTTTCGATGAATGTTATCATGTTCATTGACTGTTTCAGTTAATTGTTGAATAAGCGAAGAATTTTTCGTTATTTATACCACGAGTGGTGCAGACAGCTGCAAGTTATCACACTGTGGACGAAAAGTGAAGTATCATTTACACATCTGTGCAGGTAAATGACCAGACATCTGACCTATTTTTGCAATTACGTCACTTTCTGACAAAGAAATTAAAATATTCTTTTCTCCTCAGTTATTTTCTCCAAGATTTTCTTAAAATCGGTGACGAGACGAGATATTAATTTATCGTAAAATTTGCGAATGACAAATTGAAATGTAGAGTTGGTAAGGGTCGACGGATGTATTTCGATTAACATTAAAATTCACTCTGATATGAAAAAAATGAAGATGTTGTGTTCGACGTTATTTCGTATCCAGTAGGAAACAAGGAAGTTCATGGTTGAGCAACGTGAAAGGATGTTGTTTTCAGGAGTCCAGGTGCTCCAGTGAAGAAAAGACCCAAAATTTTAAGGAAATATAGCAACCTGTCAAAAAATTTATGTATATGATCAAAATAAAACAAACGTTTCTGGGGTTATTAATCATTCATGAAAATTATTGTCCACCCCCTCCCCGGTCAACCATTTGATCATGTTTATTTGAACAGAAACATGAAATAAAATTATTACACAAATTACGGTCCACGTTCTCGAAATAAATGCTAAAAAAAAATAGGTTATACTAACTTTGCGTTCAACATCAACTATAATCCTTAATACCTACCTACTTAACGTAACGCCGGACAGCCTTTTTCAATTTGAAACACTTCGTTTTTTTGTTTGTTTTGTGTTCCTCCAAGCTTTGAGACATTAAAACGTTGTAAGTAACGAGCCAAAAAATGAAACTTGATTTTCCTAAAAACAACTCATTATGGACGTTTTAACAATTTCCATCCCACTTTTTTTTTCTTCAGCTTAGCTATTATTTTCTCTCGGTGACTCTACCTCACTCTCTCGCTCTTTCACTTTCGACAAGTTCCTTAAGTGTGCTTCTTGCGAACACGTAAAACACAAGATACTGTTTTAAGATCGTTAAAAATTTATAGCGTTGTTATTTTTTCCCTCACTTTTTTTTTTTCATTTTATTTTATCGTTTTTCAGGTTTATAGACGTTGTAGCAATAATGTGGGTACTTTATAAAAACGAGTATAATCTTTCGAAAGGGATCGTTTTCAATTTAAAATGCATTTTTTTCCTCTTTCTTTCTGGCTAGCTGGCTTTTCGGATAGTCTACATTGGCGGCAAACGACTCGTCTAATTCCGCCATGGACTACTGTAAAAGAACAGATAATCGTTTTAACGAGGTGCGATTTTATTGGGTATTTAATGTTTGTATCTTGCAAGCATTTTGTGGTCATCCATATAGCAGTCCTGCATAAAACCACAGGTTTATATCTCCTTCATTGAAGTGACAAGATGAATGATTTGTCGACTTTTGGGAAGAGGAACGTTTTTCGCGTTTATTTGTTTATTTTATTTTTTTCATTACAATTTGGGTGTGGGAAATTATGTTAAAAGGTAGTAACGATTTGTACGTGCGACCTTGTATTCGTTAAAGATATATTTCTGAAGCAGAAAAAAGAAGAGAGTGAACCAGAGAAAGAAAGAGACACGCGATAAAAGAAGGTGAGTGTGTTGAAAACTGAGAGAGAAAACTTCAAAAAAAACAACGGAAGTCATATAATCATTTTTATAACCTTAACCCTCTCCTTTTTCTGACTACCGAATTACATGGTGTCCTTGGGTCTATGAAGGAAAGGTGTAATTTTTGCTAATTTTTTTGTCAAATGCGTTTCTTCTTTTTTTTTTTCTTTTTGACAATACAAAACGTGTCAAAATCGAAGGTGAAAATGTATGGGATTATCACGGAGAGTATTTTCCTTCTTCAACCACTGATAAGTTTTTCCTTCCGTTAATCAGCACGTTTTCTTTTTTCACACGTTTTTTATTTCTCTTGCTTTGATGTTACACCAAACCTACCATTAGTTTGCGGAAATACAAGTTCTATAGAATATGAAATTTTCAAATATTTTTGGGCTTTCAGCAGCAATACTCTCCATGTTAGAGCATGAGAAAATATCTGAAAGATGGAAAATCTGAGTAAGATCAAAAGTTCGTCATAATTATATTCGGCGCTTGTGCAAATAATGACAAAGTGAGGATTAGTAGGGTGGTTGAATTCACTCCGGGTGAAATAAAAATAAATAAAATTAACTGAAAAAAACATATATATAGCTCTACAGATGTGCGGTGGTTACAAAATAGCAAATAATTTCTTTGGGGTCACTAACAGACGGCTCGCCCAGTAACTTTCAAAAACGTTGACTTAGATCAGAGTTTACCAACACCCGACGAAGGCGATATAGGCCCCTTGTAAGCGATTTCTATGCCCAGGCGGTGAAAATGAGGAATGGGGCGAAATTGCGAGCCTCCAATTTTTTTGATGAAATCCTGAATACGCCCCTGAAATAATCGAAATTTTTTTTAATATTATCAGGCTTAAATTTATTTATTGTAACAAAACTTTTTTTTTTCAATACAGCTTCTTCATATTTTCAAGAGTAAAACACATACCCAAACTTGATTTTGCACTTACGCGAGTGTATGAGGCGATGGAAAACCTAGGTCCCTGAAAAGAGAACACTCGCGGGAAAAGGTTGGAAAACCCTGACTTAAATAGTAAGTTTTTTTCTAAATAATTCTGAATTCTAACTTATTTGTGATACAAAAGTACAGTATCGAATCCCAATAAATTGGTTTTTCGAAATCTGAACCTTCCAAAACTCCCTCGGTCAAAGTATAACTTCGACACAAAATAGGAGATTTTTAGCGCGTTTCGTGTGTGTGTGGTGTGTGGTGGTGGTGGTGTGTGTGTGTGTGCGTGTATGTGTTAAATTTAATTAACTAATTAATTACCAACGGGTATCCGTTAATGCCTTGAATTAATTACTTTTCATTGTCGAGTTCTCGCCGACGTGTAGGGAAAACTCACAACGGAAATGTTACAACTACTGCAGGTAATTATTTTTACTTATTTGAATAGCTAATGTACGATAATAGGAAGGGAGAGAGACACAGGCAAAAAAACATGAGAGCGAGAGAGAAAGTGTAAAATGAGAAATATTGAGCGATTATGACGAGTTGAAAGACGCTAAAATAAAATAAAAAAAAAAAAGAACAGCGTGTGTTTCATTGCTGGTGGAAAAAAAAAATTATTCAAAGAAACATCACCTCCGCACTCCTTCCACAGAGTTTGCAAAGATAAAAAATGCAAATTTAATAAACATAAAAACGTTTTTTTTCTTTTTTCAAACGTTTCATTTTAAAATTACATTATTCTACAGTCTATAATTTAACTAATGTCCTCATAATATGATGCTCTGAAACCGATAAACTTGTAAGAGAGAAAAAATGGGGGAAAAGGAAGGATATATTTGCTGTTTTCAGTCGCGTATACAACAAATTTGTCAATATTACCTGCTACTGGTAACATGTGAATGAGGTTTTTTTTATCATCTCGGTAAATATTTTTATAGCTACAATATTCATTACAATTCCAATACCTATACGCGGACGAAACCGTATATTTTTAGCAGGTTTTCATTTAAATGTTTTCTCGTGAATCCGAATCGTTTTTATTAGGTGTTAAAAACGTATATTCCGTCCCATAAATTCATTCAAATGTACAACTGCATATAAAACTGGGCGAGGAAATTTGCACGATTTTCAATCAGTTCGCTCGCAAACGTGAATTAAAATTATTGACTCACAAAAGAGTTAGGGGTGGGGCGATGGAAATTTTCCGTTTTATGGAAAAAAGGAAACTATTGATACTATTTTCGGTGTGTATCATTTGAAATTTGTGTTCACGGTTTTAAGAAAACTACGAACGGGATAGGGCAGAAAGTTTTATGAAAGTTAGCCTCTATAGGACCAGGTCTAATATATGAATTTAGAGGTCTATTGGTTCAGTAGTTTTCGAGACAACTGGAAAACGACAAATTCCTGGAGAAGTGGTTTCCGTAAGACTTTGAGGAAACTATGGAAGGAATCGGGCGCTTAAATTTTCGCCAAACATTGTTCTTGAGTACGAGCATGTTTGCTAGAAGTTTGGTGCCTATTGATTCAATAATTTTCAAGACAAATGTAAAACAAAAAAAAAAATAGTTGGAGAACAGCAAGTCGCCCGTGTTGCTTGAAGTATCGTTTTCGTATTTACGGCGCAAAGGATTACGAACATCTTTTCTGCCATTGCATTAATTTAAGTTATAGATTTTTGTTTCTGAATTTTGGATGAAAATTGGTCAACTGGGTTTTCTAGGGAAGTATTGCTGCGCTAGTTTACACTCGTTTAGTTCTAATTAAAACAAAAAGAATAAACGCAAAAAAAAAGGCGATGAGAATAAAATTATGAAAAATGGCGGATTAATTAATTAATGTCGATTAAAAAATTTTTGAGATTTTGACTATGCAGAAGTCGAGTGAAAAAGAACTGGTTTTTGGATGCGAAAAACTTGAAACACAAACTGAAAATGTTGAATAAAGTTTGTTAAATTCATATTTATCTTTTCTAAGTTTTTATTTCGCATGATTACACTGAAATTTCGTGATTAGCGCGTTCTTCAATTTTATGTTGGTGTGGTGTCATGGGTGAACTTTATACATTATTATTATTATTATTATTATTATTATTATTAATTATTATTATTTATTATTATTATTGTTATTATTATTATTATTATTACTGTAGCAATGGGTGATCGAGACAAATGAATGTGTTTGCGCACTTGTCGATCACTTAGTGGGCCAGTGGACATCAAGTCCACAAACAACCTTTTTTGCACTCAAGGCTTTACTTTGTCAGTATTGCCAATCTGAATACTGAGCTAGGCTGGCATACACACTCGCTCTTTTATAAAACAAGCAACAACTTTTTGCAGTGGTGGTGGTGAGGTGTGTGCACACACCTATACCCACAATTATACCACATATGAAAATGTTTCAAACTTTTGACAATAAAATTTTCTTATTTTAAACTGTATACACTACATAACAGAATGATGTATAGTATCAACGATTACTCAACAAAAAATAAAAAGATTCGCCAGACAACACATTTAAAATGATCGTATACTATCAACATTGGATTTTTTCTTCGACAAATTATTTCTAAAATGATCACAACTTTTAGATGAGGAAAATTTAAACATATTATACTTAATATCTTTGAGAAAAACAATTGACTGCAGTATGCGAATATGAACAAATTCATTCGGGGTCTGCTTGGTGTAGAGGTTTGGCGCTCAGCTCTTCCATCGAAAGGATGCGGGTTCGAGACCAGCCACCATATACCTACTTCTGAACCCAGACCGACAGTGTGTTTAGTTTGACTCAATTGGTGCTTTCTCAAGAGATCGGAAAATTTATGTTCAAAACGAATTTAGGAGCATCACTGCTGTAAAGTGATGATGCCGCGCTTTTAAAATCATAAACTCGTTCACCAGATAATAATACTTTCGTTGGTTATTTGTGACTACCCGCCTTTTGAAACAAGGACAAACCGATATAAGTTTGTAAATTATGAAGAATGTTCAGCCCATGACTATATGCATAATGGCCATAAAAAAAAGGGGGCTGTGCTTCACCCAAATGATTTACCACCGTCGTTGGCGAATTTAACCATCAATTTACGAGTAATTATAGCGTTATAAACATTTTCTTCAGTCTTTAATTGAAAAGTGCCCACCTTTTTGGCCGGTCATCAGTGGCATTTGGTCAAGGCTAAATTTTCGTGCACCTAAAAATTATACGATCGCCTGCCACTTTTACTATTCTACGACCGTCTTTCTTTCTGGGGAATCACCTGTGAACGTTTGTCGGTGCAACAATGCAGCAAATTTACGAATTGCACATAGCCAAAGGCTATCAGACTAGCGCCAGCAGAATCTGCTTGGAAGCGTTAAATTCGGTTAATCTCCTAATTGCAGCCTAATTTAAGTAGTCAAACAATTCGATTCAACTATAGCAGAAAAAAAGTGGGCGTAGAAGTCATTTGAAATAAAATAAAATATCCCTTCTAACTACAACAATGTCAAAAGGAGAGGAATATGATACAGCGAACAGTGAACTGAAAAATGCGCCATCGAATAAAATACAACAACCCCACAACCACCTTTACTTCGGTAGGCTATGAAATGGAGGGGGTGCCGATATAATGCAGGGTTGATGGGAAAGAAGGTGGAGAAACCGGGCCAGAACTTGGTAAGACGCGGCAAAAACTTTTATGTAACTCGAAAAACGTAATAAACATATCTCTTTTAAAAGCCATAAAACAACGAAAAAGAACGCAGAAAATGATCCCCCACTTCACTTGCCACCCCGATCCACTACTACTGATACATTTTTTCCGGAATAACGATCCCTCATATTTCACGAGACATGAACACAAGATGGGAAAGAGAAGCGGCATGTAGAGGGCTGAGGGCGAACAATCCTTCGCAAAACCCACCCCTCTTCTTCAACACTCTGCCCACTTCTTTGCGACGGGTTTGTATTTTCTCGCATTTTCGCAACGCGCAACTTTAATAACGTGAACGAAGTTATCAAATATTGTATTGTAGAGAAAAAAGGGGAAAAACAAAGAAAAAGTGAAGAAGAAAATGAGAAAAAAGAAACTCAATGCCCGCAGAATATAACGATTTGAAAATTTCGCGATTCTTTTTTGCTTGTCATTCCCTTAGCCCTACTTTACACCCTCAAATCCCGTACCCCCACCCTATCAACTTCTCATTATCCTTTCTTTTAGCTAACTTCTGTCGACGATTCGTTGTACTTTTTATTCTATCATCAACTCTATCATGCAGCGTTCATTTCGAAACTTTCCGTAACATTGTAAAAACTTAATTCATTTTCAAGTAAAGACGCGGCGCCCGAGTTAGTATTCTCATGTATCTACCGTACCACGAAAGAAAAAGGATTCATGAAAAAGTTATAAATTCAAAAACCGTTTAAGATAATAGTAACTTGAATGAATATGGCAAACTCTACCCCCTCAAAAATTTACTCCTACTTTATATATAAAAAATCAAATAATGTTGAAAATCTTTTTAAAGGAGGATATTCATACGATATTGTCAAGTTAGAAACTTTTTCTTTACATCAGCTGATCAGTGCTCAGTTCTGTCTACCGTTGCCTCCATTTCTTCAAAGAAGAAAGGAATGCTTGAAAGATAAGAAACTAGTAAAATCGTCCTTCGGGCTTATGAGTGATGAAGGGGGAATGGTGACAAAATTCAAACGTGCCTTACTTGATGGAGCACTTTCTGAATTGAGCGTAAAGTAAATTTCAAAATGGACTTGAAAAAGAATTAATCTCGAATGATATGAGGCGAACTCCTTAATATGTAATGAAAATGCGTCACTCCCACACCCTGTGCTTCCCCCAAGGGACTCTAACGTACGACTACCTTTGGTTCCTCGATAAATACGCGCTATACAATAAACGTATTTCAGTATAAAAATAATGCCCATGAAATTCAAGACAAAAAAATTGCAATAGATTTTTTTTATAATTCTCGTAAGTGCTGAGATACAGAGTCGTAAAAAAGGATATTTTCTTTCAGAGTCACAATAATATTCACTATTTTCTAAAGGAGAAGTTTAAAATGAAAATGAACATTAGGACTGCATAAGAAATTACCATATTGATATTTATCATTGACATGTAGTCTATTATATTATATTTCACGCTTGCACATACATGACAACCCCAAAAATGAAAATAAATCATCAAAAAAATGTGAAAAAATTAAAATTTTCACATGATTTATTTCATCATAAAATTCCGACCATCCCCCTCCCAACACCAATATCAATATATCCAACCGATGCTGTGAAAATAGCCAAGTAGCCGAAGCTTAGCAAAAAAAAAAAAAAGAAAAAAAAGAGTTAAAAAGCAAGTGGATACACTCTTGAAAAAACTGGATCATTGAACAGAAAAATAATTTTAGCACAAGAATCACGAATACACATTTATAAATACAGGAACTACATACTTGATAAATGTTTCAATTTGGCACAAGTCTCAAGTTCGTCAGTACCGTAAAGTTGTAGACTAACTAAGTACATTAAATAGTTTTGTCGCACATCGACCAGTTGTACGGTATATGTATTTACTTAGACCTAACTTTGTATCAAAGTTGAAAGTCTGATTACCCAATTATGGAACAAAACACCAATTACATACACAACCAGTTACAGAACGATGCAATTAAACAAGGTTTTCATTTGTCAGCTTCTTATTCGTATAGTCGTCCTCGAATGTCACCGACGTTTCGACGAAATTCATTTTTCTTTCGCTTTCAACACCTCCATATAATATTAATTTGTAAACATGATTTACGAGCAATCAGTTCGTCTTTTTGTTTTTTTTTTAAGGTTAGGCTTTTGTTTGTCAAATTTTTTACAACCATATAGACAGCACACGTCTGCTATCTAAGATACGTGAAGTCCGAACGCACTTCTTTTTTGCGTAAGTTTTCGTACGCAAATTAGGCGAAGGTAACACGTGAGCTAACAACGAATGATTAATTACCTGGTGATATTGTCGAAATAAAAAAGAAGGCATGAAAATCAAGAAAATATCGAATGTCAGCCCAGTTTTTCGATGTTTTGACGACTGATAGAAATAGTCAGCAAACGAAAAATATCATAAATTCGTAGGACGTTTTCAAAACTACTATTTCAGCTGAGTAGGGACTTAAATTAATATCCAGAAATAGTTTCTAGAAAGAACTCTATCGATGTAAAACGATGAAATCATCATGTGAAAATATGTCAAAAACGAATTGATAAACACTGATATTATAAACCAAGTACCTAAGTAAATGAGACAGAAATACGTGTAATAACTTGAATACTTTCACAAAATAAATATCGTTTATGAAACAATCGCTGAAAGTTTTTTTGGCTCGAATAGATAAGCTAACACAATCAATAATTTTGGTATTATTTCAACATTAACACTAGAAAAAGTAGGTACGCCAGATCTGAACTCTGGATGAAAAGAATGTTAACATAACTCACCATATACATAGAAAATAAAAAAAAATACGCTCACTGTATAGAATTTCGATGACTTTCAGCACCCTTTTCTTCTGGTACAAAAAAAAAATTATTTCAGTCTTAAAATCCAAATTATTACTTTCGAGGAGTGAAAGTAATTTCTTGTGCATCAAATCGTAGAAAACTAGCTCAATACTTGGGTATAAGAAAAACTATTTCAACAGAAGCGCTAATCAAACAATAAATACAATCACCTCGAAGTTTGTATTTTTTTTTTTGAGAGGGTGAAATTTTTTACGTATTATTTTGCGAATAATTGTTAAACCTAATTTTGTAAGCAAAGCGCAATAATTTGATTTTGCTCAAACAGCTTTTTAAAAAACTGAGGATTTGTTTTATCTTACCCTACAAGCCTACAAATGTAATTCCCAATTTCTGTCTATATTTACAGAATTTGAGTAGGTATTTTCTGAATTTGATCTACTTATTCTTAGTCCTCCAATGAATCCTAAAAAGATTGCAACCTTCACATTTCCCTAATAACTACCCACACTATCATGAGTCAAGTGAATATCTTATTTTCAGGAGAAAAATGTCCAAGGCAAAATTTCAGTCATAATTCTGAAATAGTATTTTGTGTGACAAGTACGTAATGTGGGCTATTTTTTTACTGAGTGTGATGAATTTGTAGACGAATCGAAGGTGAGTGCTGCAAACTTGATATGAGTTAAAAAGTCCACAAGCACTTGTTGTGCATCATACTTTTTACAACTAATGCACAATAAAAAGTATAGCAACAACTTCCCCCCTAAATGAAAAAAACTCACGAAGTAAATAAATTTTGGAAATTATATCTTAAAAAACACAACAGCAAGTTTTCCAATATTTTGTGTTTTTTCGTTTGTTTATTTTCAAACAACTAAGAACGATTAACAAATTATAAGGAAAGTAGTTTCAAGTAAATTTATTCTACTTTCTATCAGTACTAATCCCAAATTTATAGCATAAGCAGGGGCTGAGGAATCATTAAGTAAAAGAGAATAGGTTTCTCGATTTCAAAAAAAAAAAAATTTCCATAAATTTACGTTTTTTTTTTGTTTATTTATTTTCAAATTGCTGAAAATGATTAAAAAATTAAACGAAAACTATATTCAGATAAATTTTCTCCTCTTTTTAGGGATACCATATCCAGCTCTCTAGCTTAAATAGCGATTGAGGAATCATTGAAGAAAAGAGGATAAGTTTCTAGATTCTAAAAAACGGCAAATCATCAATAATTTGAGTTTTTTTCGTTTATTTGTTATCAAATAGCTAAAGATAATTAGAAAATTAAATGGAAACTGTTTTAATCTTATCCGCTTTTGGTCATTACAAACCCCAGCTCTCTAACTTAATTAGAGGGTGAGGAATCATTTGAGACTTTTTTTGAAAATTGAAATGGTGCGTTTGATTGGAATGGCAACTTGACGAATAGTTTTTTCACGAAATAACGTAAATAATAAAATCAAAATGCTTATAAGTTGGAATATTTTACACCCTGTTGCGCAGGATTGAGATGTGCAACAATGTGCAGACTGCAGAGTACTTTGTATACTTTTGCGAAGCATTCAGAGATTGTAGAATTATCGTCCACTTCGCAGGCCAAAAATTTGTTCGTTTACATTTGCTATACATGCATGTAAAACTCCTTTTGTGCATGTGTTGTAAAAATATGTTTTTTTTCTTTCATTTTTTGGGTAAAACAATGGCAGTGTTCAAGACTACACCATTTGTCAGCTACAGCTCAAGAGGTAATCAATTTTTTTCACACCTTGAAACAGTTTGAAACTTACAGCGGTGACAACCGAATGCGGTTTTTATACTCAGCCCCATAAACTTATTGCCTTCCAGCACCTTCAACAGCGATAAGGCACAACCAGAGAAATAATACAGGAAAACTTGGAGCACTAATGTCGACCTTATACACCACAAAATGTATATTTGCACACGTATCATAATACTATACAGCAAATACACTACTGCAGGCTACATATATCGTGTAGCTGTTATAACACACGTCTACTCAGGTAATTTATTTCTACATCAGCGACGAATGTTTTTAAACGACTTTTTAACTTGTTAATTTATAATATTTGTACATATATTGTTGGAGTGTTACGCACAGTGCTATAAAAACAAACCTACCTTAACCTAAAAAAAAAAAAAAAAAAAAATGAAAGAAAGAAAAAAAATTGGCTAACTCATTTCACTATCAGTTCACTTCTTTTGCCTTTCAGACCATCAGACAGCACGTCTTTCCATCAGAAAATCTATTTGCTGCCGCTGGAGAGGAAAACACTTGGCATGCAGAGAAAATAGATAAGTCATAAAAAAATTTAAAATAAAAAAATTACAACAACAATAACAAACAATACGCGGGTTATTAATTGAAATTGCCTCGACCATAATAATGGTTTAACGGTTTTTCCGATTAAATGTTCGTCTAATGAGTCATAAATTATCTACAATGTATCTAAAACGTTTGGAAGACAAAACAAAAAAAAAAAAGATGAAAAAGAAAGACAAAAAGTACAAGAATGGAAGTGCACCGATATCTCCATTCGCAGTTTCCGGAATATGGTGGCTGTATTCAATGGTCCCATTCATTAAAACATTGGAAGCCCGAAAAAAAGTAATTCGAGATTGGTTATAAATTATTTCAGTCTTACAGAATGCGGATGACTTATAAGGAGAAAAGAAAAAAGCTTAACAGTCTCGTACGAAAAATGGTACTCTTTCATTATTTTCTTCTTATTTTCGCATGAAAATAATAAGATGTAGATATTACTGCTGACAAACCACAGTAAGGTTCTCAATGTGTGAAAAAATCACAATTGTCATTCAGTGGCGACCACATAATGAATAAATTATACTACATCATAAAATTAAATAGTACGAAACCGTTGGACAGAGAGAAGAGAATGGTTCTGCGAATCAGGAAAGACCATTGACCAGATAGGTAACCTACCTCTTCGACATTCTTTTGTTTATACGAGGAAAAAGGCATACTTTTATGATGAGAAACGTACAGTAATACTGGAATATTTGACAAGTGGAGGATCCTTACTATTCTTTTAAACTTGAATAAAAAGTGATTGAAATCATCGTGAAAGCGCTGCTTCTGTTCCTAAATTACTCTATTTCACCGTCTGATTTTAAATGATATTTCAAGAAGTGACTACATGACCTATAAAGGCAAATGCGAAATGATGTCAATTAGTAGGTTACTGAGTATATTAATAACTTTTTTTAATTGGGCGTTGGCTACGAGGCAATTTCATCCAACGACAGGAGATTATATTTTGGGTATGGTCCGAATCCAGTGGGCAATAGTCTATCAAACATGAATTTTTACACTCAAACTGAAGCACTAACAGAACCACTAACAGAATCACTAACAGAACCGAACCAAATACACCGCCATTTTGGGTTGGGAATGTGACGACGGTCGTTGATGGTGTTACGTTGAAAATCATATTCAGTGAGGACAAAATTGTATTTTCATTGCTGATACTCTCAACATTCAAATTCCTATGAAACAAAAAATAAAAAATAAAATTATACTTATCAAATTACTTGACTCGATAGAAACGGAAAATTCAATCTGACACATGATATGAGAAGGGGATGATGATTGAAGTCAAAGTTGTTGAATTTATTCATAGAATTTCCACTCAAATGATGAAACATTATGATTTTGTTCAATCACTTAGCAGCATGTTCAATTTTTGGCAGAAAAATCTAGAGTAAAATTTTTTTTTCTCTCGCTCCACAGACTCTTCGCAGTTTTTACCGCATTCGCATAATTCACAGTCATGTATTTTCAACAAAGTCGCTGTTAATTGCTTAATTAATGACGCCATCAAATCGTTTTTACGACCATGTGTACTACACGATCGTATATTACAAAGTTAAATAGAAACAAAAAAAAAAAAACAAAAAAACAACTCGAAAATTAGAAGAAATAAACTTTTATCTGCTTCCTCCTGCTCTCACTTTTCTCTCTTTTTCGCGCGTTTTTTTTTTTTTCTGTATTTACCAAATTCAGTAACTGTCTGCAAAAATTTTATTGATATAATTAAAAACTTACTTTGTTAGAAAAAATAGAAAATAAAATATTCTGCCAGTTGAGAAAAATCTGTAATGTTCGGGAAAAATTGAAGAGAGCTTTGTTAGAGTAAAAAATAGGTTAAAATATAGAAAAAAAATTATTTGTACGGAAAATTATCACAATTTTTTCCCTCTAATGCTCAAATCGAAGCTGTTATCCATTTTAGTAAGAAAACAAATGCTCATTTAGATGTAAAAAATTTTGGGATTGCTAAATCTTCAGAATACAAGAGCCTCTGGGAATTTGGAGGAGAGAGTGATTCAAGGTAAAAGTGGCGTAAATAGAAGAAAATTCTGCAGGGAGGTTTTCATATAAAAATGATCGATAAAAAGGAACAATGACAGCGAAAAGAGTATTTAGTTGTTTTCAGTGTTACAGAACGTTTATATACAGAGTTTTATGTGTTTCTTTCAAGATTTGGACAGTTTGAACCCTAAAACCCCCATAATTACGCCACTGCAAAATAAGTTGATGTTCTACTGCCAAAACTCCTTCCTTTATACCGAATTGGTGGAAGAATATCCTCATAAATGTATCATAAAAAATTAGTTTCAATCTAGTTTTAGTTCAACTGAATTAACTTTTGCAATTCTCCAATTTGCTGATCATGAAAACTTAAGGATTATAAAATAATAAGCCGCCAAGGGTTACGAATGTTTACCATGTACAAAAAAGAAGGACTAAGTATAGGTAGGTGTGGAGACTCACTGGTATGAGGTTTAGGGGCTCGGACCCCTCAATGACAGTCGCCGCCCCAAAAGGCTGGCAAATAATCGTCCTTGCGACGTTAAACCAAACTCAAATTACGTTTGATTGTAATTACCTGCATGTACTTGCAGGTAATGTACGAGTACTGAATTGTGACTTATCTTAACAATGCAATGATTTCACAATCCATACACAAACCGGTCCATCATCTCTTATCACTACAAGAGATGAAATAACCAGGCCACTTTCACTTACATACGTATTACTTACCTATGTGTGTATGTGTGCGTGTAAATAAGCCAGTATATAACCCGTCCAAACTGGCTCTAAAATTGCCAGTGTTTGCCAAAGTTTTGGCTTAACCATATGATAAATATGAAGTGGCTGAACACGCTTAAATTCTGTTGAATTTACCTTCTGGTGAGAATACTTCCTCACAACAAGGTATTCCACAGTAGGTGTACCTACTTCAAAAATAAAAAGAAAAAATGTACCTCAAACCAGTAATTAATTGTAAATTGAGTACATTTTTATTATGTCTAACATGAATTTTAGTAAGAAAATCATGAAAACAAAGTGATAATTCAATAAAACTGAACTTTTTCTTTGGGATTTTCATGAGCTAAGTTAATCTTCAAATAAAATTAACAAAAAAAATAAATAAATAATAAATAAATAAATAAGTAAATAATAATAGGGTAGATGTACCAGTTTGTGACAGTACACCAGTTTGTGACACCACATTTTCTACATAAAATAAGCTTCCAGTCTTTCAAAAGATCTCTGTGATATTTTTCAGATCATATTTAAACATATTTGTGATGATAAGTGTGTTAACTTTTCATCTGTGCTGAAGATTTTTGATGTTATCACTATTGCAAAAATGTGACCTCTCAAGTTTTGTAAAAAGTGACAAAATATAGCTATGAACTGGTGTTGTGGTATCAGTATTCAAAGTTGTGTATGAGCTTTCTGTTGATTTTCTTGCGATGGATGATTTTACGAAGTAAGTATGTGGGATTTGGGGAGTAAAATTTATTAGAATAAACATTTTAAAATTGAAATTAATTGAAATAATGTGTTTTGTCAAACTGGTACACTGAAATCACTTAATGCACCAGTTTGTGACAGCTTTCAAGATAACTGGTGCTAGTGGTGAAATTGAAATGCTCCTATTTGTGACACTTCTCTTTTCTCTACTTTTCAAGATTAAAATTAGAAATTTATTTACATTTTGTAAAGGAAGAAGCTAATATCAACTCTAATACTTATATATTTAATTTATTTTCCAATATGTGAATCAGCATAGCCAAAATAAAACTGCAAAGTGTTCAGGTTTTTGAAACACTCTTCCTTGTGGTTTTTTTCAGTTGAAACAGTCAGTATTGGTGATTGGTGTTGGTTTCATTAAATTTATCTGGTGGAAAAGGACATAAGCGTTTTTTAGGCAAGATAAAGAAAGTACATCATGGAGAGTTTGTGGCATCATTTCTATGCCCTAAAATCACTAAGGAATTCTCAGGGTTTGTTTATACATACCCTCAAGTTGAGGATGAAGCAGAATTTGAATTTTTGCAAATTGTACAGAAAATTCAGAATCTAGAATCATATTTGCGTGGTTCATTTAAATTTAACATGCATTCTTCAACTTTATAATATGTGTATACCTACCTACCTAATATTCATTAATGTCTTCTTTTTTTAATCAAATACAATATTATTAAATATACATACCTATCTATAGCCTGCTCATCTCTTCAATTCAAAATTTGATTGAATTCATTTGCTGTCACAAACTGGTACAAAGTGTCAAAGAAACTGGTACATGGGTGTCACAAATAGGTACATATGGTCATTTTGAAAACAAAATAATATAATTAAATAATGGTTCAATATGAAACTAAATAAAGACATCTATTCACAAATAGAAGGATGATATTACAATAAAAATAACGACTATAGAAAATTCATTCTGGAAACAATGTGTAAAGTGTGACATTACCTTAATGTATCACAAACCGGTAAATCTACCCTAATAATAATAATAGTACTGTTTCATCTGGAAGATTTCTGAAAGAAAAAAAAAAAACAACTGGCTAACATCGCTTGTGGATTAGCTAAGAAACCTCACAGCCAATAAACAATTATAGTACAAGAGTAAAAACATCAATGATACAATTCTGGTGAAAATGCACTTTAGTGCAATCAAACAAGCACATAAAGATTGTTTACAATTCGAAAAAATAGCCATGATTACCATTCAGCGCATCGATAATTGGGTAATGTAGCATCCGTTAGCTTAATAAAAAGATCAAGTTACACATCACATCATCTTAATAATATTATGGCATTCGTGTACGCCGGGTACAACTAAGTAAGTGGCAATTTTGTTTTAATAAGCTTGACGAAACAGAGAACAGCGAAACAAAATAATAATAAAAACAATATATTTTCGTTCATTATAGGTACATACATAAATACATGAACTGTTACAAGGAACTGCTTGGTATAGAATATAAAAAAGAAATTCCTTCACCAAGGATGGCCGAAATATAATTTCGTGTTAAAATAACCTTGCGAGTAAACAATAATTTCGTGTACCTTCATTAGATTTTAAAAATTTCTGCATTACTTATGTGGTTGAAGAAGGCCAAGAGAAGCAACAAAACTTTTAAGTTACCATTTTTATTTTTTTCATTTTTTTACATTGCACTTCGGTAGTCTATGGCAATACAATGGTTTTATGTTCCATTTCGTGAAACGTAAAGGTACCTATACAAATAAAAATATAATTTTTAGCTTCATCGCCGCTTCATAAATGCCAACCATTGTTCATGGAATTCAACACGTTTTAAGGTTGACTGAAGGGGAAAACTGACAAAAATACACCAGACAAAATTAATACGTATTTCCTTACAAGTACTAAGTAATAACCATGTCTTCAATGTATTGAGCAATACCATCGACCGAGTTCCCGCCCCTCATCGCACTTGGGTATTTATCGGTTGAATTATTTATTAATGACACACTTTTTCCTTCATTTTCTACAGCCCTTTAATAAAAAAATGACAGAATTTTAATACTTAATAAAACCGAAACAAAAATTAATAGCAATTGATCACAATTTACAAGCATAAAAAATATAACCAATAACATACTGTTGCATAATTATCTGTCTTTTTGTAGAAGGGGGCAGAGTAAAAAGAATTTAGCCAAAAAAGTGGTTCTTTACAACTTTTTCAAGTCAACATTTTCAGCAAACATGGGAAAATAATGACGTCTTGACGACATTTTTGATTTAAAGGTGGGTATTTTCAATTGACATTTTTAAGTAGTAAACCCTATAGCAAGGAGTACCAAGATTGGTTTTGCCTTTGGGTGTAACCTGTTTAAGGCAACCAAATCTGCATGATCAATATGTAACAAACATTATGACTTGAACTTATATTCTGGATTGATTCATGAATGATTTGATTTTCTTCAAGAATATCACACACAATGAACAACGACCCGATGAAAAAAAACTCACGTTAGCGCAAACCCTAGAGGCATTAATAAGCTTACTGCTCACAATTTTTTCACATCAGCAAAAGTATTCATTTGAAAACTTAGTTCGTAAGATGAAAAAAAAGTAGCAAATTTTCCAACATTCTTAATATTGTAATTTTTGGCGAAAAAATTACGTACTATACGAGTACCCAACAAGTACATGGATTATACTAGAGGTCACTTACACCTGCTCTGTTAAACCCTTGAAATGCATAGGAAATATGTTCTCTTAAATGAATTTTTGGTTCTAATTTTTTTATTTAAAGAGGTAGTCTTTTGACATGAACGAAATTTTAGAAAAGGCTTCAAGGAATAAAATGGAATTAAAAAAAAAGAAATTTGAGCCATTGAAAGCCGAGAAAATTGAAAAAAAAAGAGATGAGATCATATATCAGTTAATTTCAAGTTATCGGTAAACACAACCTTAAAGACAACTAATAATAAGGCTCCAAAACAGTGAATTCTAGAAAATAAGTTATTATAACAGTCATCTTTGGGGTAAAGTTTACTGGTAACATTAAATTAACCCAATTAGATGTACGATTTTATCTTCTTAAATTTTCTCAGCTTCTATGGGTTCAAACTTCTTGTTCTTTAACTCATTTCATTCCTCAAAGCCTCCTCTAAAATTTTATTCAAGTCAAACAGGTAGCTATCTTTTATTTTAAGACAATTACTACTAAAAATTCTAAATATACTTTTTTCTAACGGTGCGGTAGGGTTTAGTGAAGAGGGGTGGGGTGTCCGGCTTCACTGAACGCAATGTAAAACGTAGCGAACTGTGATTCTGGTATAATTCACATTATTATACTCGTTGCGAGTACCCGACTATTGAAATCTTTTTCATCCATCGATTCCACAATCCCAACAGCAAGAAAAGGCTACCAGTCTTTCGGTAGATGTACGTAGACATGTACACCAGATAAGAAAGCAAAACCGTACAAATGAAGAAAAAGAGAAAAAAATTTCTTTCACAGTTGGAAACAAACAAAACTCTTTCAAGTTGACCGACTAACAAAATTCAAATATTTTTCGCCGCGTCCTCACGCATGGATTATCAAGAGAAAAAAACCTCCGCCTATACAGATTTTTTTTTTTTAAATTATCTTTTTCCAACTTATTCGCGCTCTTTTACGTTAAGTACGTACGTAGAATGAACGTAAAAAAAAAAAAAAAGGTACGCTTCAGAGAATTGATTGAAGCTAAAATATGTATCAGTTTCATTTACAAGCAGTATTACGTCCTCAAACATGAAATAATTTTGTAGTTATTGTCGTGTGGTAAGTAACAAGTTTTTTTTGTTTTTCCATTTGAATTTTAATACGAACTCGAGAATTCATTCACAATTGATAGAAAACATAGATCGATGTTGATTTAAACTTGTAAATTTATAATCACATAACCAGGTCTAATAGAACGTTGGTGCCTATTAGTTCGGTAGTTTCTAAGAAAACTGAAGAACAAAAGAAAAAAATTTATGGAGTCAAGCAAGTAATCTGCATCGCTCCATGTACCTTTTTTGTATCTACAGCGCAAACATGGTTTTCTAAATTTTATGTAAGGAGACCAGGAGAAAGGGCATCATTCTGAAATTGGTTAAAATTAGGGCCAGGTTTTTAGTTCACTCGTGTGTTGATTATGTTTTCGAAAATGTTTTTGAATATTATTTTTTGAAGAACATTGCCTATATTGAGGTTTTTAACATCGAAAGATTTTGATTTAAGTACACACGAATTGGAAAACTGGGAATTCCAGCGGAGAAATGCCCTAGTTTTTTTTTTGTTTTTTTTTTCTTAGCACCATATTGGAAAGTAGCCTATGATACTTAATACATACGCCAAATTTGGCATAACTTTGCTAAACAATTTGAAAAATAATCCGATCACGATTTTTTTTTTTCTGTGTAGTTGAAATATATCAATGGCAAGAGCTATTCGCATGGAGCAATTCTAGACTTACAGTAAAACTAAGAATTCCATTTTGGAGTAGGATCATTTTTTTCGAATTAAAAGGAAAATAAAACCAGGTAATTTCTTGGCGAACTAAATGCGAATTAAAGTATGCTTATCAAACATAACACGATTAACACAGCAACCAGCACTTTGAAAAGCCGGTCTTCTGTTACACAAATTTTTCATTCACGATAGCAAAAATGAAGATCAAGTTGGTCAACTAATTTCCAGTTATTTATACGAGGATTACGCGAGTAAAACAAAAACTTTCGCTTCAGAAACACACCATGCTTAAGAACGGATTTAACTAAGTACTGACATGAGGAAAGTTTATAAGGAGTCGAGTTGGATTCGTACACGAATACAAGATAGGCTACATTATTAGGCTGCCCAAAATGACTTTCTAAAGAATCTTTTGAAAGAACTGAGCATAAGCAGGTATGATCCAAAAGGAAGCAAGATAAAACTCAAGTCTAATAGGAGAAATCTGATTTAATGTCCTAATTTTAACACACAGGGAAGAGGGCGAATGTATGTAATGAAATGGAACTACAGAATTTTCTCTAGCGAGCGGAATAATTATCAGCAACAAGAGAGTCAAGGAGCAATAAGGACTATATACTCAGTTCAGGCTAAGAAATTAGTGACGTCGGAATCACCTATTCGCATGGCGGTTGGTTGGGGAGAGAGGAAAAGGTATAGATGCACATCGTTATACGATGATAAGTATAATTTTGTAGAGTAAACAAACATCGTGTTTCAAGCAGATAAGTGTGAATATGGTTTATGACGTCACGCATTTCTTAATGTGTACAGAGTGTATATTTCTACAATAAAATGGAAGCTTACAATCTACTTCTCACGGAAAAAAAAATTGATTGTAGTACAATTTGGATGTTACATACTGCTTGATGAGGTATCACGTACAGGTTAATGGAGGTCTCCTTAACACTAAAACATTTCTCTCATCTTCAGATCACCCGCCGTATGGGAAAAACTTTTACGCAATATGTAGCCACGCCTTTGATCAGTACATTATATTTGTAAGTATTAAAACTATGCAACGATTTACTACAAACAAAGGGAAGTGGCATTGCCAGTTTTTTTTTTAAAAAGCCGAAAAATCTATCTAGGTTGGTAAATGTAAAAATGTAAGCCATTGTGAAACTACCATTTTAATCAGATTAATAGCCTAAAGTTCGGTGCTGATAATCGAAATGTGGAAAAAAAAATGTATACAAAAGAAAAACAATAAATTTGAGGCTCTATCTTTCATGAATTAATATTATCCACTCTGCGCTTCGATTTATCATTCAATATGTCAGCATTTTTTATAATGAATGGGGAGGAGACTGAGGAGCGTAAGAGACCGTGACTCAAACGGCTACCACTCTGAGGCAGAGAGTTTAATAGATGCATTACAATGAAAAGACATTTCAATCTAGGTGAGAGAGTATTTAGTCAGTCTAATGAGAATAAAAATAGTTATTTGCGATACAAGTGCGTAAAGTAGACAATTTTGCTAAGAGTATAATTTTTACAGCACCAGCCAAAAGGGTGTGATGCAAATCACATGAGTAACAATCACTTACTACGCACGAGTGTCGCACACTACTTTTTGCAACACCCCTCCAAAAACAAAATTCTATCAATTAAAAAATGTTTTAAATTTATCAGCCAAAATGTGTTACCTCCTTTCGAATGTACCATAGCAAACTACTGACCTACAAAGTTGTTTTCTCTCTTTCTTTCGCCTTTCTCCCACAGGGCATACGACGCCAAAAGTCATTCAACTCATATGAAATAGATTTGATATACAAGGGCTCAACTCTAGATGGTGAACGAGCTTTTCGGCACCAATACTCGAATACCATAATAAAATATAATGAAAATCGAAAACAGTTCTTGTCCCATTATTCATATTTTCTACTATCTGACATATTTCCAGCAGTCATCGATCCTACTATACCGATAATGCCCCATTTACGTCTATTAGGCAGGCGCATGTTCCATACAGATCCCATATATATGTATATACACTTACACACCAATAACAACTAGTTTTTAGAAATCAAAACAGTACCGGTTACGAAAGAAAAAAATATAAATTTATGCAAAAAAAAAACTCTATAACAAACTTCAGATTCTCGAACCACAAGATGCATATCTTCTTAACATTCTATTAAAAAAGAAAGAATACAGACCTACCTACATGAAGAAGAAGAAGAAAGGAGACAAAAAAAAAAGTAGAAGTATTTTTGAAAAACCGTTTAAAAAACAATGTATATACCTATCTATTCGAAGTGTATTTAAAAGATTTGTTACCGGTTATACCAGATGACAAAATATATCTCTCTACCTTCCTGAGATCGTAACTTTTTAAGGTGTTTTTTTTTTTTTCATTTCTTCACTCTCCTTTACCATTTTCTGGAATCTATCCAAAATAAAATTTTAATTTTAATTTTTTTCCTTCTTTTTGTACATACATTGATGAAACCATCTCACCATCTTCCTACATGGGAAGCTGGCAAAAAAAAACCAAAAAAAAAAACCACTCACACACATACAAACGTATTTTTGAGTAAATGTTTTTTTTTTCTTCTTAAAGTAGTTGTGAAACGCATAAATTAGAATTCGAAACCGATTTTTGCTTCGTATATGCTGTCGTAACGGATCATCGTAACGGTAACCCTGTATGCACATGTATAATCACTGAAGACTTGTTGAAATCGAAAATGTTCCGATCAAACTTTGTCACGTGGAAGAAGACTGAGTGAACAAGAACAGCTTTCTATCTTTCTTCAATTTTTTTTTCTCATTACTTTATTCTATTTCTTTTTCCTTCAAATAAATTTTTCTTTTTCGTTCATTTGCAAAATTTTTCGTGATATTTACTCAACTGGTACTGAGAGATTTTCATGAGCATAGTAATTTAAGAACAACTTTTACTTTCGTTGTCGAACATACTAAGCATGATTATACATAGAGTACGAACTCAAGAATAGATATACCACATAATAGTTCAAAATCTTCCATAAAGTCGTTCTAGTGGAATCGGTTATTAGAACATCGAATACAAACACTTTAAACGTCTCATTCGAAAACATCGACACCTGAACATTTTTTTACCTAGTTGTTATCGCAATAAAGTCAATATTGATGAAAACATATGCGAAAAACTTGTTTGATGGGGTACACTTTTCACATTCATTCCGCTGGGAAATAGCGGGGGCGAGACTTTTTAGTATGTCATTTTGGAGGTTCAACGCACGCATTCACGAAAAACAATAACTGAAAGCCAAAATTGGCTGAATAAACGTCGTCCATCAGTTTGCCTTAAAATGGATAGACATTGTATTTTTTTCTTTTTTGAATTAGATATGGCAGCACTGCAGCCTTTACGGTTGTATAAACCGTTCAACTGGGTATGTGCCAAAAGAAATCCAACCGCGAAATAATTCAATGATTTCGAAACAAAGTGTTCCAAAATATTAACTAATTTCCATGGTATATTCGCAACACACAACTCCATTGTGACCAAAATGTATGCATATTTACATGGCAACACTGTCATGGAACAAATAACAGCCACAAAATATCTTGAAGCACTGGACTGCGCAATTTTGTTCCAGACCCTTGGAGACTGAAACGTCTTAAGCTCTTTGTCATAATTACATTAACAGCACAAATTTTTTTAACAGTACCTCTATTCTAACACGTTAAGACTTTAACTAGTTGGGTTGATTTGCATTGTTTAATGGTTCTAAATTAAGAAAAAAAAAAAAAAAAAAAAAACTTAAAACAGCTTCAAGGGGCAGTCAAAACTCCATAATAAGCAAGGGCATAAAATTCGGTAGTAAGGGAGGTCCACATTTTCATAACCTTCCTTTTTGATCCCCTCCCTCAAAACAAAACTATTTTCACCAAAACATACTTTTTCTTATTTTTTCGGAGTTAAGAGGGAGGGGTACAAACACCCCAGGACCCCTTATATACGCCCTTGATAAAATGTCCGAATAGAGCTTATAAATGTTCATCAACTTGATAAACACACTTCAACCAACCAAACTTGGTTTGATGTTCGATCACAAATACATTAGGCCTACAAATTCTCTGTACATTAAGTTACGCTGAAGATTTTTTTTTCTACCATTAATTTCGTTTGAGGTACACATTTCTAGTTTTAGTATGAACGCTATCTCAGCTATCTGCAGAAATAATCAATCACATTTTCATGAGGCGGCCAATGTCACTAATACCTATATCATCAGCACAACACACGAGTTTTCAACTTATTTCGATGATTTGAAAAGAAATGAGTGAGAAGTAATAAAAAAAAAATTACTCACGTGAGTCTATGTAAATTTTCATCATTTATCAGACATATTAACGCGAAAATCTATGATTAATGGAAAGAAGAATCTGCAGGATTGCAGCAGTTAGTTGCCGACGTTGACAGTACTGTGTCATTGGTCATCCAGCACACCGTCAAAATAAAATGAAGATATTAAAACGAGAAAAATTTTCGATCGTCTTCTACTATTCTGACGAATTTTTTTTTTTTCCTCACAACTCGCTTTGAATTAGTTTTTTGCTGCTACTGACGACCTTCGCACTTGTGAATTTCCTCTTTTTTTTCTCGCTCATATTCGTATTTTATTGCGTGTTTTTCATTCGAATGTATGAGATATGGTGAGCAAAAAGTTGGTTAATTATCATATCGAAAAATACTTTTGACTACCTATAATTTTTAAGGTTGGAAAAAAAAAATACTGTAAGTACGAAAATGAAGGATTAGCGTGTGTTGCAGAATGACAACTGTCGACGAAACCGAAATCACCGGGGGCTGTCTGTGTACAGAGATGCGATAAAACTAATAAATATTTATTCGAAAAATGGTAATTAACGAAAATACGTGTACTTTTATGAATGCGGATTCGCTGCAGGGAAATGGAAAAGCGGAGGAGTGATGTGGTTTTTTCCCGCTAAACTACGATTCAATCGCGTGGGTAATATATTCTTCATTTTCCATAAAGAAACGAAAAAATCGGTCAGTGAGATAAGAAAAATAGTATGTTCGTGTTACGTTCATTGGGTTTAACTTGACTCTGAAGAAGGAAAAAATAAAATTGAGAAAACTGCATTCACGTAACTGATAAGACCTGAAATATTTCGACAACAGCAAGTGAAATTCCTAGAGGCTACATGTAAAAAGCTCAAAAGAAACAGAATGTACCTACAATTGATAATTCTCCACACCGAGATTTTAGGTATTTATTTGTCCAACGAAAAAGTATTTTATCTAATGGCAAGACTTGTAGTCAACTGTATGGTAATCAATCCGATTTCTACCATAAGAGCCTATGTATTTTGGACCATTTTCAAAAATGTGCAAAAAATTAAATTTTCGGTATTTTCAGATGCAATTATTGGAATTCGACGAAAGATTAAAGGCTTCAGCACATCGGTGCGATACTGAGGCGATCTGTATTTGGTGCGATATTCCGCATTTATTAGACAAGAATTTTCAAGAGGGTTCCAATAAAAACCTACTCATTAATTTCGATTCAGTATTAGCCTCTAGGGATGGGGTTAGGTACGTTTTTCATTTGCTGACTTCAAGAAAATTTTGGTGATATTGTCTGTAATTCATGTAGATATTTATACTTACTCATATCTATTTTTTATTTTCTTGTTACCATGGTACTGATCTCAATTTTTCAATCAAACTAAACAAAGGACTAGACCTAATGATTTTGTTTTGCACTGGCCGGTATTTTCATTTATATTTTGGCTATAAAATGCTTAATATTGGACCAATAGCTATAAAATTTGAAACGAATATTCAAATCAATTTACTGTAACACGCAACCAATTTACGTGCGGATCAACCAGCTGGTACCTGAGCTTGGACAGTCTTAATTAGATGGTCAACATTTCCATTTAGCCATTGAATAGAAGCAATAGTCTACAGAACGATTCGTATGTTTTAGCTCCGAAACGATTCAATACTTGATCTGGTAAAGCTATCAGCACTTTTTTTCATTTCTGCGCTTCAACTTGACACTAGTGATGGTAACGAGCATTCGAATTTTTTTTAAATGATCAAGCATTCGAACATTTGCTCAGAAAATTCTTGAAAAACAAATATTCAACATTTAAAAGCATATGTTCAAAAATAAGCAAATGGTTGAGAACTTATCTGCATTTTCAATAATTCTAGTTTCTGGCTAAACAAATGAAATGATGAACAATAAGTTTACAAAAAATCAATTTTTAAAATACACATTTATTATAAAAGTAAAACACTGCGGGAAAACTAGCGTACTCACATGGCTATTTCCTGTACAACATTTTGTTCTCGAGTGAGTACACTATCTAAAGAACATCCACAAAATCTAAATTTTATCTTCATTTAACAACTCACAGAACATCTGGACTGAGTAAGCATTATAATCACTTCAACCTGTAAGTTTGCTACTGATTAAATCTTATTTTAAGGGGAAATATTAAAAATGCTCTGGGATGCTGGGAAAATTTTGAGTATGCTTGAGCCAATATTAAATGCTTAAGAATTTTAAGTATGAGCACATGCTGAGCAAATGCGGGGGAAACTTCTGGTCAGTAGGAGAAATTTTATCCGTATTGAGCCAGTATCTATCGTACCAGTTTCAGTTGGTAATTTTCAACTCTCCCCATTCTAGCCGGTCTGCCCTTAACAAAACAGTCTTTCGTTACGCCCCTCTCAAAGAAACAGTCTACTGAAGTAAATTTACCATTGTATAATGATCCAGTGTTATCGTCGATGAGTGCTTGTTTAATTATTCATATGAGGAATTATGACGATAATAACCGCTAATTTTAGAACAGATATCTCCAGGAATGATTATCTCCAGTCAGAACTTGACAAATACGGCGATCATCTCTTACAGCAACAATGATGATCCTTTGGATTTTTTCCCTCAGACATTTTCTTTCACTTTTTATTAATTTCATATTCTTATTTTTTATTTTGTGATCTTAATTCGTGATTATAAAACCAAATTTTAGACAAAAAGTTCGAATTAATTTCAAGTTTAGAGCTGCAAAATGAATTTTGGTTTACACGAGGCACAAAAAAAAGTGACCAAGGAATTTATGGCTAAGTTTCTGGATTTAAACGTGTCTCAAAAATTCTACGTTGAAAGAAAAATGTGAAAATCCAGTTTTGAGTGAAAAACAAAAAGGTATCTAATTATAAGGACGTTCAAAAAACAAATTATTTTTTCCTTTTTCCTTTTTTGCTAAAGCACAGCTGAATAAAGTTTACACACAATTTATACGGACAAAAAATTATAATTAAAATCTTACATAATTATTATAACTTTAGGCGATCATTATTATCATATTATGTAACTGTTTCACACCAACAATGATTGATGTTTTTTTGTTTTTTTGTTGTTTTTTTTTGCTTTTTTTTTCAAAAGAAGAACATTAATGTGATATTGCACTCCACAGCTACACGCGGTTTTTCCTAAAACTGAGCCAACATCAGTAATACACAGACTGTACTCGTATATATAATACGAAAAACAAAACGTTAGTTAACATAATTTAGGTTTTCACAGTTTTACAAAATCTAATTAGCCTTGCTTCCTAGAAACAGGTGGAATATAAATAAAATGTCCCACTCGTAAATACTCCAAGTCGAGCAAAACAGGAAAAAAAAAGTACAAAAAAAAAACAACAACTAGAAACCACCGAGTATTCGATCATTCGAAAATGAAAAACGAAGTCGCAAAAACCAAGTAAGTATAAATTTATTCTAGATTACCAATATTTAAATATTTAAATTAGAAAGAGATGCAAGGTAGTAAGTGAGACAGACTGAGACAGAGTGAGAGCAAAAAACAAATTAACCGATTAGAAAACGATAATACTACAATTTTTGACATTTATTGCCGATTTACGTATTCATTTAAAAAACATTCTACTAAATGGCGGGCGATAGGAATTTGAGAAGAAAGATTGGCAACTTAATTCTTAATTTTCGTGTTTTTAATTCGCTTACATAACTAATAAACCGAATAATTATGTTATGTAAGCATTGATGAGATTTTGAATACTGCTCTGACTTGCTCTTTGTTTGCTTTCATTCCTTTTTTTCTTTCTTTCTTTTTCTAATTTAAGGAGAAAAAAAATTCAGTATTAAAAAAAAGATTGAACTACGCCACTTAACCTGTCATTTTCTATTCATACACACAGAAGTATTACGGGTATTACTCACTGTATAAAATGTGTCAGAAAAAAAAATAGAAACCACGGCCATTGAAAACCCATGTATTATTTTTATTAGGGCTTACTAGAAAAGGAATCACCAAAGGGGTAAGGGGGATAAAGGACTGAGAAGAAAGTAAATAATTTTAAAAAAATTTTTCGACGACCAAGCTATCAACAAAACGCTAAAAAAAAAAAAAATTTGAAATCGACTACTGAAATACGTAACATACATACCTACTGGGTATTTGATGCAACAAATTTTCGTATTTCCGTGTACCGTATACGAAAATTAGAGAACAATTCTGTAATCTACCAACAAATGTATTCCATAAAACGCAGCCGAGTAGTAGACACAATTCGTTTGTGGGTGCCAAAAGTCATGGCGATAACATGCGGACGATAATGTCAAATTGAAAAGCACAGTACGTATCATCCATTAGAGATATGCAATTTTCTGTACAGCTTGACAATGAGTGCGGACTTGTTGGACGTACGACGAAAAGTATCTCGTCTACCGATTAAGCAGCCTATGTTTTGACGTCATTTTCAATTCTTATGTGAATTTTTTTTCGCTTTTCGTTGTTTTTTGGCGCTTTATTTTTGTCAAAGTGATATGATATTGGCGACATCCGATGATAGGAACGTTAGAAAAGTTCTATAGATAAACAAATGAGGTATACGCATTTTTAGTAAGTTTTCTATACTACAATTTTTTTTTTTTTTGGTAGGGGGTCCCACTAACAAAACCTGCCATAAAATCAAGGACAACATTCAGTATTTAGGTGATATTTGTAACTGAAAAAAGTCATTTAGTGAAACCATATAGACAACAAAAATAAATCACATAATATACATAGAAAATTTTTTCGTGGCGTCTATTTGTACACATACTTCACACTTGCAAAAGTTTATGGGTAAAAAATTTCAAACAAACTTTTCCCAAAATTAAATTTTCATCGGATAGAAATAAAGTATACGCTGCGAAATAACGAATTTCAAGAATCGAGGGTTATTCAATAGCACGAATTGTTTTCAAGAATCAATAATTTCATACACTGGTATAGCAACGAATGGCTCGAGTTGGGCGCTGAGTTTTTAAACGAGTCAACGAGAAGGCTACATTTGCTCTTTAAAAGAGATTATTTTTCTCCGACATTGTTGATTAAAAAAAATTATTTACAGCTTGAAAAATTAACTAATATTAGGCATTCATCACTTCACTAAACTTCGCGCTCGAAGACAGAAATTTTAAAATCCCAGGAGCAACAATTTTTTCTTCCAACAAGAAGGGAAAAGCCAAGAAAACACTTTCAATCAAACTAGAAACTAAAACTGCTAAGGAAACGATGGAAAAACGAACGGACGGACAAACAAAAGATAACATTTTTGAAGTAAAATACCGGTACCTAAGAAGGAATATTTTTGACTTGAAGAAAAAATAATTTTGTATTTGTTACACGATTTTCTTCTGAAGCAGTAAGAAACATAGCGGTACCTGGTAAAAATACTGACATTAAAGGTACAGGGAAACAAATCAATACTTCTAGAAATTTTTTAATGCCATGAATTGAAATTTTAATTCTAGCTCTATTGAAAATTATAGTCCTTTAACAATAATGTACCTTTTCTTTGTCATCAGCAAGTTTAATCTGAAGAAATTTTGCAAAGCCTTTCTATTTCACGAAAATTTCAATTTACTTTCTGAAAATTTTCTTTTTTTATTCACAGAGAAAACTGCTCCCAGGAATACATTCCAAAATTTTCAATTCCAAAAAAAAAATTACAAAATTCAAATCAAATAGTTAGGTTTATAAATTGGATAAAATACATTAGTTTGAAAAAAAAGAACAGTCTTAGCTATGAAGCTATAGATAGCAGAGCCGACTCTTTAATAACTTTACATTAAAAGCAATTTTTTTAAAGATAAGCTTTTATTTTTATTTTTTTGGCTTTAGCTTTATGCGAAACAAATATTATTTCGTTGCGGAAGGGTGGCTGCACTATTCGTATATTTTAAAATCACAATAATGAATGGAATAAAAGTTTATAAAAAGGCACTCCAAGACTTAGTTACGGTGGCGTAGCTGGGGAAAAAAATGGCGAACAGAGCGAAATTATGCTGATCCAGAGACTATTTTGATTATTTTCAAGTGAAAAAATAATTTTCAGTCGCTTTCTTCCAAAATCGACGAAAGTACCTGATCCTGTAGAGTTCCTGACACCGAAAGCACGAATCTATGCAAACACCAAACACTCCGCCGCCACTTCAAATGAAGTTCCGTGTCCCCCATTTCGAGATTTAACTCGGCCCATACCTACAGCAGCTTATACGAACATGCTGCGAAACAGAACTGCCTTCTCTTAGTAAATTCCATCTCAACAAACTGAACAAAAGGTTTAGCAGTCACCATATCTCGAAGTCATTATGGACAAACCTCTAGTAAACAGCGCTTCCCGCAAGAAAAGCCGGAAAAGTAGTATTTGTTAAACAAGCACCGCCATGATGTATTGTAGCACTACAAATAGAAAAAAAAAAAAGAAAAAAAATGACACCCGTTAACCGGAACGGTATAAAGTAAAACTATAATCCCAGATAATTACAATTTATCGTCAGGAGCCAGTAATAAAATTGTTTTTACGCGACATTCGAACGATTAGAATGGCAACTAAAATCCATTTATAGAACGTCATAAACCTGTATCAGGTCACCATCATCATATACGAGACTATGTCTACACATTGATACAGAATTATGCAAAAAAAAAAAAAGACATAACTGGTGCATCAGTGCTTATCTTAACGCTGAAAAAAAAAAAGTTCCAAACCTTAACCAGTAGCGCTCAACACTTCACTCAGTAAAATACGGAAGCAAGATGGGAGAAGAATTCTACCGCAAAAATACATAGAATTTGCTTTTTTATGCAGGTTTTCTATGAATATCTACACATTAATTTGAATCTCATGAAACGACCTGGGGTGGAGGCGGGTACGTTTTTTGTTCTATGAGCGGTGAAATTTTCAACAGTAAAAGCTCAAATTTAATAAAGAAACACATATATACTTGTATATATATTCGTTTTTCTTTTTTTTTGTAATCACCGCGTAAGTTGTAATTTTTGGCCCGACAGTCACGAAATTTGGCAAGAATATTATTTAGTTTTAGACCATATAGCAGATCTATTGAGTTTGGTACGCATCGGCCAGATGGTACTTCTAGTTCGACTATTTTTATTCCTAATTTACAAGTCACACAGATAGCTCTTAAATTCTTAATGTTCAATCAATAGCAACGTAATTTCGAAGAGATATGCATTGTATTTACTATAATCTATTCCAGCTTGCCATCAATTTTGGTGCGGATCAGTTAGACGGTACTTCGATACACCTACCCAATTTAATTCCGATTTTGGTCTCTAAAATTTTCAAGCAATAGCTAAGTGATTTAGAACAGTCATTATTTATGATCTATACCTGCTAACATGTAGCCAATTTTGGCTCTAATTGACTGGTTTTTGAAATAAACATTTTTAAATAGAGCAGTTGCTGTGCTCGGTTTTTTTCAGTTTCACTTCTAACGGTTTGCTTTGCTTATACGTATAGCTAACTGAACGAATAAACAAATGCAAACTTAAATCATTGCCTGTGATAAGATCACATTTTAGAAAGTTTTAAAGTCAATGCACTCGACTTGAAAAAAAGACTTCATTACAATATTCGGTACGGTATATTCTTCGAAAAAAGGTGATAAAGATGACATAAATAGCTGCAATACTAAGAAAACCAGTTTGCTAATTCGACTCCAGAAGCTATATTGATTTACATGAAAATTTTGGAACTTTTTTTTTTTTCACATTTCAGATAGGTACTCCACTCGAATATTGAAAAATTTACATTTCAAGAGAGTATAGACAATTTTCGAAACCTACGGGGAAAATATTCAAATTATGAAAAATAAATTATGTTCTCGTCATTAGCGATGCAATATGAAAGTTGAACACTTTTTAATAAAAAATCAAATAAAATACATGGATACTTTTAAAATAAGTTACTAGTACAGACAAAGTGTCAAACAGACGTATTAAGCATCTTGAGGGTAATACTGAGGGTAGAAAAATAAACTGAAATTTGCGTGTACTTTGTGCACCTTTTAAAACTGATACCAGGTAAAGTCATCGATTGATTACTCTCAAAATCATTGACGTAGAATAAATACGTAATTTTAAAATAAAATCTAATTTTTCGAATCAAAACTGATAAAATTCGGCAAAAAATACAAAATATTGCCATATTATTGGTTCAAAAACAAAAAACTGACAAAACTAAGCCGTTTGCAAATGATAAAAAAATTTTTCAACTATTTAAAACAAAACAAACAAATATTGAGCGATAAAAAAAGTAGGTATTTTTTGATTTTATTACATGGGATAAACAAACAAAGGTTGTTCCGCAAACCAGAAATTAAATGTAAAATTCGAAATAAAGGAAGTCGGTTCAATACATTTTGAAAATTCGTTGATATGTATGTTAAGAAGACTGACACAGATCACATTTGGCTAATAGGATGAATTTTTTCTTAAATTTGAAAATTTCACTCTATAACTAACTGCCTTAACGAATAAGAGGAGGCGACTAATAAAAATAACCTCAAAATTTAAATATGAAATAAAAATACTCATTTAAAAGGGCAATTGCAGTTTAGAAGCAACCAGATAATCTATAAAAAATAGTTTTCCGTCTTCTTAATTTATAAAAAGTCGATAGAACTTCCTACATATTCGCGATTATCAGTTCCATAGAATGAGTTGAATTTTTTCCAGTTTTAAAATTCTGAATTATTTCGGAGAAGTTTACAAATTAATATTAAATTTGTAGTTACTTTTTATTTTCAAATTAAAACCTCTTTTCACATAAACAATTTTCCGCTAACAAAGGATGACGTTATATCAAGTTACAGGGCAACCAAAGTGTCGAATGAGGATTGATGACCAAATTTAGTCAAACTGCACCAACCGTTTCGAAAAGAGTGCAAAAATACATGGGTAAAACCGCAGTCGCCAAATAAAGAGCCAAAAACATGAACAAAAAACGTGAAAGATCAAAACCTTATTCAAATTAATTACACACTCGCATCTATGCAATCGCATATAAAATATGCGCATACTTAAACGTTTTTCCATTTTGGTGGAATTTTGGCCGGTATAGAGGAATGCATTCTAGAACGTTCAATTAGGGAAAAGTGGGTAAAAAACAAACAAACAAAAACACAATAACCACTACTGAATCCAGTCTCCGAAGTGCATTTTAATGGGTTCCATGAAATCGATGCGAAGCGAACTCTGGGAAGCGACTATAGTCGATTTCCACGAAATGGCATAACCCACAACTTCCGCACAGATTGGCTGGATGAGAAAAAGCAAAGACAAAGTTCATCCACACAAAGTGGTACAGAAGGAGCTGCATCGAAAGGATGTCAATAGCCATCTCAACCGTGCCAACAAATTCCACCAGCACACGGTCAACGTTGCGCATATTTTACACATATGCGGAAAAATTATAGCCGGACGTTCAGCAGAATATATGAAAATCGTGCGAACATCGAATGCGCTGAGATTACATTGATGTTCATGTTCATGACTTCACGTGCCTATACACAGTATATATGATACGCAGACATATGTACATTTTCACTTTTCCCTTTTATTTTTCCATCTCACACAGTTCCCATGCAATACCTATCATTTGACGTGCGAAACGTCACCATGACAAGATTTTGGCAAACTGTGGCGAGAAACAGTAACAAGAATAATATTATTGACAAGGCACCACAGGCAGAGAGAAAGGCAGAGAATTCAGTTACATTTCTCACAACTGGCACTGTTCGAATAGGTTTCACTTGGACGAATACACATTATGAAGGGTGGCCGGCATGCAGACACGCAGCAAACACGTTAGCTGTGTAGCAGTAATTAAGAAGAAACAAACCGAAAAATAAAGAGTTACTGCATGCAGAAGAAAGAATTTTGCGTTCATTACTGCTGCGACGATGAGAGAAAAAGTTCTAATTTCGGAACCGGAAGCCATAATTCGGAAGTATAATACCGTAAACGGTGAGTTGGAATTTCGCACAAAATATATTTTCCATTTGGTACATTTTCAATGCACATATTCGCAGAACGTTCAGCGATAGTCAGACTTTAAAGGGAACAAGTGTCTCGTTAATAAATGCAATAATGATCAGCCTTACCTCCTTTTAAAATGAAGATTATTCAGCCTATCTTCCCACTTAATAGTCTACTCACGACTGAATTAAAGTAATATATTACTAAAGCCCTACAGATACGAGTCCGGCAATAAACCATTTTGTATCCTACTGCTCATAAGTGAATTCATTGATATTTATGTTTAACTTCAGAAATTTCAATAATTTTAGATTGTTTTACTAATTTTATAGAGTGTTTTCATCGTTTCACTTGAAATCTACTTTCGCCAAACAGATTTAAGGGCCAAAGAAACAAGCCTCTTATACACAATTTTATAGAAACAAACTATACAATCAAAGTTATCGAATGCAATTGCAAGAGAACTATTACTTGTAGAAAGCTAAAATTTTGGTGAAACATTAACATACGTTTTCTGAAGATATCCTATTTTGAGCAATAATTTGTTAGATTCGAGAAAAGGGTGTGTTCATGCCGAACATCTGTTCACGAACTGACCAGAATTAACTCGACCTTGATCATCAATAAATAAGGTGCTAATGATTACAGCGAAAAATCATAAACTTCAAACAAAAGTTAAAAAGAAAAGCAACTTCAATATAATCATTTAAATAAAATAAATCTTTTCTCATTCAAGTTCATAGATTTCTGTCAAAAGTTAGCAGAAAATACTCTTTCCATATTCCGAAAATTTTACTTTCTTCCCTCATTAGGCATTAATAAGTATAATAATGGGCCGTTTATTTGCTGGAATTCGTTGCAAATCCTCAAACTACAGAAAGTCGAGGTTGTGATTCAAGAGAGCCGATAAAATGCCCAAAAATATAATGAAATAAATGCGTTTTATTTCGAATATATATCTTCTGAATCATTTCTGAGAAGCAATTTCACCACAAACTTCAAAATTCACATCTATTTCTCATAGATTTTTTGGTTCGTTGGTACGAATCTGGGAAAAAATTAATGTTTTTGTATGCAAACGCTTACCACGAAACAATGTTAAAACAAGCCGAAATTATATTTTCTGCCTATTTTACTCATTCATTCTTTCTCTTTTTAGTTGGTTCTCTCTTCAGTAATGAACTTCGCGTGCGAAAATAATCAGTGGCCAACAATCGTCATGAAAGTCGCTAGTTTGACAAAATTCATTAAATGGAAAATAATTAAAGCGTATTGCTTCAATTTTACTCAAATTCATACAAAGAGAAATATTTTTTTATTTCATTCAGACTGTATCTATACATTAAATTTCTCAAGTTTGTAACGAACAAGTAATTATGACCCAAAATTTAACCAAACACAAGTGGTTTGAAAATGAAAGCCATAAATTAAATCACGTGTTTGAAATCATTTTCATTTTTTCAATTTTTATTTTTTCAGTAGTTTGTTAGTCATGCCGAATCAATTAAGTGATGTTTCGTAATATTTCAAAATTAATTTATTCTTATACAATATTTAGCCTACTGATGGCGAATTAAAATTAGCGAAAAATTACTTACTAAGGGTATTTTCAAAGACATATAGGTAAATTTCAGAAAACGTTTTGATCTTTATGTGGTTATAGAGGCTGATTAAATGTTCACGTTGAGAAAAATAAAAAATGTAGCAATTTTTAATTTTTGGTCAGAGTGAGATTTATATATCTATAACTCCAAGCTGAAGAGTAACACAGAAGGATGTGTACAAGCATCTGATATTATACATCTTTCAAGTTTTCAAAAGCGATGAACAACTTTTTGGACAATTTCAACGCTCGTATATAGTATTCAAAATGCGAAACCAGTTCATCCTCACAAAGATCGTATTTATTGGGTAATGTGATTTTAGATCAATCTGAAAACTTGGAAGACGCAAGAAGTTGGGCAGTTTTTCGTAGTTTGAAAAATACAACAGAAAAGTAAGTCGAAGTAAAGTGTGACTGTTTTTGTGAATATAAACATTGAACGAACATGGATTTGGGTAAGTGTGGGGCATAACACAATTGGGCATACGAAGGAATTAAATTTAAATCAGAGGTTCCAAACCTTTCTCAGTTTGCGCTCCTCATGGACCATCATAAATCATTCACATCCACCAACCCAAAAACATTATACAAAATTTCATTTTATTGTTAAATATTGTTCTCGATCTATGACTAGGCAATTTAAAATTAAATTTGTAAACAGCTTAAAGAATAAAGTCATAAACGTTGATTTTTTGAAATTTCATGGGATGCCCAATATTAAGAAGTAAAGAAAGGGCACAGAGTCAGATTCAGAGCGGGATTTTGGGAAGGGTTATCTTTCATTGTAGATGCCAGTTAGTGCAAGAGGAGCGAACAAAAACATTTTTGGGACAGTGTGGGGATTAGACCATTACTCGTATGAGGAAATAGGCTCGGCCTATCGACGACAGTCGTCACCTTTGGTGACAATTATTCGTTCCTTGCACGTTAAACCAAATATAAATGTATGTTCGTTTGTACTTGTCTATTTTTGCAGATAGACAAGTTACAAATCTCAGACCAAGACTAAATCGCCAGTGTTTGCCGAGGTCTTGGCTCCCTTATACCTTTCTGGTATTTTGGCAAAAACACGCAAATTGTTCTGTTGAACACCTTCTTTGTTGGTTTTACTTTCCACAACGTAAGGTATTCCACAGTGGTGACCCGACGTGATTTTTGGCCACATTGTGGTGTCGTTTAGCATGGTGTGCTTATACTGAAGTGGCGTGATGCGCTGGCGAGCAACTCGCTATATAATTAAAGTAAAAATAACATTTTTTAACCAGAAATTTTATTTTTACAAAAGACACCCGGAGCTCTCAAAGGTGTCTGCTAAGTGGGAATTTACACCCCCCTTCTTGAGTATACTTACCAGAAGGAGAAACAGCAGACCCTGGAAGGACATAGTTGGCCTCATCCACCAACTCCTCCACCTTCGACACACCAAAGAGAATTCGAAGACCTCAACCTCTCAGAAAATAAGAAGAGGAATAGATGTCCCAAACTCGAATGTCTAGGTGTGACAATTGACCAAAACGAATTGTCCACCAAATCTCTGAGGAGTAGAAATATACCGACTCCTCCAACAGATCAGCAAACACGATCTGCCCCAACTTTTGGCGAATCATCAAGATCTTCCGAAAACACTAGCCAACTAGGTTCAATGACACAGCCAACCAAAAACCCACCCACTATGTCGGCAACCGGATCCTCACAACAAACGCTAACCCTGGAACTAATAGCTCAAATAGTATAATTATTAAATATAAGAACTGAGCAAAATCCAGCATTCTATAGACGGAGGATCGATATACCAGAATTCCTCCCAAATGAAGTCGATGTTTGGCTGACCCTTCTTGATGGTAGATTCAAAACTGAGAACATTCAAGCCGACCAACGATATACACACATTTGTGGAGGCATGCCACCACAAATAATAAGAGGAATTCCGAATATCATGGATTGCCCTCCGGCAGAAACCGATAAATATGCTTGGTTCTGCAAACAAGTTAGAAACGTATTCAGCAAAACAAAAAACAAAATAATTGACAAAATAATGGGTGGAATGAAGATAGGGGACGACAAACCATCTATCTTCATGGCTAAACTACGAAAAAAGGCTGACCACATAATAGCCCCTTTGGTAATCGGAAACCAATTCTGTAAGCAACTTCCACAGCATGTTGTACAGGCATTGGCAGCAGTAGGATCAACAATAATAAACGAATCTGCTGACCTAGATTACTTAGCCAAAAGTGTTGACAATGCACTACAATACTCGAAGAACTCACCTTCAATTAGCGCAGTGTCAGAAGAGACAGGAGAAATTGCACAGCTGAGAGCACAAATAGCCCAGCTTACTACACAAGTGCAAAATAACAACAAAAACAATAATAAAAACAAAAATAACAATCAGCGAAATAACCAGTCTAGAAGCAGAAACAACAAAAATAGACAAAGCCGGTCAAAAGATTGAAGAGACGATAATTCTCGCAGGGGTCAGAGTCCAACTCCCTTTAAAAACCAAAAAACTTCATCCAAATCTCTTTCTCGAAACTGGGATGAAAAGAACTGCTTCTTCAATAATAGATTTGGCGAGGTTGCCTGTCAATGGTGGGGCAGGACCTACAAGTCTGAAGTGTCAAACTAAAACAAGGGGTCATCTACGCGGCCGAAGACCCCTTGGAAAACTACTCATGCCGCCTGTTCTTAAAGGACAGGACAGGTAGGAAAAAGTATCTAATAGACTCAGGCGCTGACCTAAGCATATTGCCAGCAAATAAAAAACACAAGATACATACTCCGAAATACTATCTCCGTACTGTGAACGGTCAAAACCTTCCAGCCTACGGACTTGAAACAATCAATGTTAACATCGGACTGCGAAGAGACATGACTTGGTCTTTTACAATTGCGGATGTGCCAAATCCAATCCTGAGTGCTGACTTCTTAGCCAATATGGCCTAATCATCGACCTAAAAAACGGTAAATTGATTGATAATGAAACAAAACTTTGTGTGGATGGCAAAACACTAATGTCTCAACTGGACACAGCTATTTCCAGTTGTAGTAAAGTCGACGAATGATTCTTACGGATTCTGTCAGACTATTCTGGAGTCACTCAACCAACAATTCGCAGGCACCCAACCTATAAACATGACACAGTTCATTATATAGAAACAAAAGGGCCACCATGCCAGGCTAGAGCAAGAAGGCTTCTGCCAGACAAGCTCAAAGCAACCAGGGAATACTATGACCGAATAATTAAAGAAGGTATTTGCAGACCTTCAAACAGTTCATGGAGTTCCCCAATCCACATGACTAAAAAAGCAAGTGGAGAATGGCAAATTGTTGGTGACTATAGAGCCTTAAATGCCAAAACAGTTCTTGATCATTACCCAGTTCCAAACATAATGGACTTTAACGCAAATATGAAGGGTAAAACGATGTTCTCCAAAATAGACATCAACTGGGCATTCTACCAAATACCAATGGCTGAACAGGATATCCTAAAAACCGCACTCATAACGCCCTTTGGACTATTCGAATATCTTCGAATGCCCTTTGGACTCCACAATTCAGCTCAAACCTTCCAAAGATTCATCAATGGATTGTTTAGGGATTTTCCATTTGCATATGCATATCTGGATGACATTTACATATGCTCAGAAGGTGGTGAGCAACAGCATGAGAAGAATGTAAGAGCCATTATACAACGTATACACGCTGCCAGCCTAATGTAGGTAAAAGCTTATATGCACAAACCAAAATTGATTTTCTCGGCAACAAAGTCTCGACCGAAGGAATAGCCCCACTAAAGACCAAAGTTAAGCCAATATTAAATTTTCCAAAACCCTCAAACGTAGCTGAACTCAGACGTTTCTTAGGGATGGTAAATTTTTATAGGTGCTGCATGAAAAACGCAGCAGCTGAACAAAGTAAGCTGTTCGCTTTAATAAAAACATCAGAGAAAAGAGATAAAACTCCACTCGAGTGGAATGAAGAAGCTGAAAAAGCATTTGAGAATATAAAAAATTCGCTGGTCAACGCAGCCCTCCTGGCTCACCCAGACGAAAGTCTGCCACTATGTGTCGCATCTGATGCCTCTGACTTTGCAATTGGTGCAACACTGTACCAAAAGGAAAATGACCAAAAATTTCCGCTCGCTTTCTTCTCTAGAAAGCTATCTAAAACAGAAAGAAATTACAGTATTTAAGATAGGGAATTACTGGCAATCTTTGCTGCGCTGAAGCATTTCAGGCACCAACTACAGGGTAGATGCTTTACTATGTATACAGATCATAAACCCCTAATACATGCCTTCACACAGAAAGCAGAGCCAGCATCACCGAGAAGAGCACGACAGTTAGACTACATAGGTCAACTAACTACTGACATCCAGTATATAAGTGGAGAACTTAACACTCCAGCTGATGCACTCAGTAGAATCGAAGTTATCTCGGCCCCTGCCCAATTACCTTATGCTGAGATTGCAAAAGAACAGCTTAAGGATGCAGAATTGCATGAGTTATTGTCAAATGAAGACACATCTCTTGAATTGAGGCAATGAAAAATTCCCAGTACTGATGTCTTACTAACATGTGACATCAGTACAGGCAATAATAGGCCATTCTTACCAAAAAAATATCGCAAATTGGCATTTAACAGCGTGCACAATTTATTGCACTCTGGCCCCAAATGTACTGCTAATCTAGTATCATTAAGATTTATCTGGCCTCGACTTAAGTCCGACTGCAACAACTGGGCTTGCACTTGCCTGAATTGCCAAGAGTCCAAAGTAGGAAGACATACTCGATCACCACTCAAATCTTTTAAACAAACAGAGCGGTTCAAAACAATCCATATTGAATTAATGGGCCCATTGCCCCCTTCACAAGGACACAGATATATCCTCACTATGATTGATAGAGCAACTCTGGCCTGAGGCAATACCATTATATGAAATGACAGCACCAACAATAGCTGCCAAATTATATGAAAACTGGATTGCCCGATATGGTGTACCTGAAGTCATAACAGACCAGGGTCGCCAATTTGAAAGCTCACTCTTCCAAGAGTTATCAAAAAAGCTTGGTATTCAACATAGTCATACCACAGCCTACCTTCCTCAAGCAAACGGAAAAGTTGAGAGATGGCACAGAGCTTTAAAAGCCTCAATAGTGGCTCATAACACAAAAAGATGGGTGGAAGCACTTCCAACCATCCTCTTAGGCCTACAATCAGCTCTCTAATCAGACACAGGACATTCTACAGCACAATTAGCATTTGGCGAAGAGCTACGCCTCCCAGGGGACTTTTTCACAAATTTGACAGAAATTATCCCCGAAATCCTAGTTCAGAACATACAAACTGATGCCAATAAATTTCTAACACAGGCAGCTCGCCATGGCCAGCCAAAGATCTATGTCTCAAAACATTTGGCCACTTCTTCATACGTATTTGTCAGAGACAAAAAAATAAGATCTTCACTGGAAAAACCCTACGCCAGTCCTTATAAAGTGATATCACGTGATAACAAAAACTTCGTGATATCCATAGCAGGTGAAAATAAAACAATATCAATCGATAGATTGAAACCTGCATATTTGGTAACAGACGACAAGAAAATAATTAGGAAAATAAAAGGAAACACACAGACAAGTTCCTCCGAAAATACTAATACACAAATGGTACCGGAAGATCTAGTTGAAACTCACAATGAAACACAAAAAATACAAAAAGAAAATTCACAAACAAATAAATTAGCAAAGAAGAAAAAAACAGTAAAATTTTGAGACAACGTCGTTACAATAAACTAAGAGGCAGGCCCCTAGGAAGTAAAAAAGCAAAAAACCAGCTTCCAAGTCGAAGATCTGAGCGATTAGCACAATGAAAATAAAAATCTTTCAAAAAATTAATATATGATACAAAATTGAAAACCCACTAAAAACGACGACTGTGAAATCCCTTGATAAGAAAAAGTGCTTGAACAATAAAACAACGACAGGTATGAACAAACCCACGTGCGCTCGATGACAACAAAACATCGCAACGTGTATCTGTTGTTAAACAAACAAAAAGAATAAAAACGTTCATCTTACCGATGATGTCAGAAGCAGAGATGAATTTCTATTCATCTCGAATTACCTATAGCTTCAAAATGTTCAAACATGCCTAACTTTGCAGAAAATGAACAAAATTTTTCCGGAAAAACTGTAAACGATAGAGAATTTTTATACCTATCCCCTCCACGGACGTACTCGCTCAAATAAAGATGACAATTCGATGCAACAGACGGAAATAAATCTTACCAAGTCCGCACTCGCTTTTTCTACTGTCGCCTCGACTGTCAAACTTTGCTTTCTTCCAATTCATATATTTTACTTGTGTTAAAATTCCTTTTTTCTCTAATATGTCGTCTACAAACCAGAAACAATTGTCCGCCAATTTTGACCCTCAGATTCCTTCATGTTCAAAAGACAATGTTGTGTGTATTGACGGACCTATCCCCGGTGGAAAAAATTGTCACCCACATGACAAAAGAACTGCCACCCCTAATCTCCCCTCCCAAAACACCTGTCAAAGAATCACCACTTTTGGCAACCCCAAAAATGGCGACTCCAAAACCAACTATGCGGGAGCGGGCCAAATTCCTTTTCGCCGACGAGGACCCTGCCTTCTAAGCAACTCCTCCTCTGGCCCTAAAACCTATCCTCACCCAGCAGTTCACAGAAACTTACAAATCCAATTTGCCACTGCTGACAACCCCTGGACATTTCAATCCTCGCCCCTCCCTTCCTGTCTGTAACCACCCTTACCGTCATCCCCAATACCGACCACCAAGACAAAGGGGACAGAAAAGCAGGGATAACTTCCTTCGGTGGCAGGCCCAACACATGGAGTCCTACAAATGCGTTGGAGCAGCTGTTGGAAGTGCCCTAGCCAAGTGGGAGAGGGAGCAAAAACAGCGATAAAAACCTCTAATCCCCCAGGCATGCGATTAATCTTTTTTACAACGCAAAAACTGGGGGGGAGTAGCTGTGGGGATTAGACCATTACTCGTATGAGGAAATAGGCTCGGCATATTGACAACAGTCGTCACCTTTGGTGACAATTATTCGTGCCTTGCACGTTAAACCAAATATAAATGTATGTTCGTTTGTACTTGTCTATTTTTACAGATAGACAAGTTACAAATCTTGGACCGAGACTAAATCGCCAGTGTTTGCCGAAGTCTTGGCTCCCTAATACCTTTCTGGTATTTTGGCATAAACACGCAAATTGTTCTGTTGAACACCTTCTTTGTTGGTTTTACTTTCCACGACGTAAGGTATTCCACAGACAGTTTTTCCGTATTTTTCAAGATTTTGTTTTTATTTTCAAATTGGGAGGAGACATGTCCCTTCTTCCTGGATGTACCCACTGAAGGATTTCTTTCTTAGGTAAAAAAAATTAGTAAATAAATAATTGCCTAATGTGCTACAAAATTAAATAATCCAACTTTTTAGTACTGTATTTATTTTAATTTGTTTTTATCGACTTTCGCCTCCCTATTAGAACAGAAACGCATCCCACTGATTTAAATTCATTATTTTCAATAGAACCTTACAACTATGCCTTCATCTCCCTAAATGATTACAGGGCGAAAGAGTGAGCACAGCAACACACAAACACCTATATTCAAAAACATACCATCACGAAATTTTCAGTAGATAGTTTTATATTACGTACCGTATAACTCAACATTCACTAAAATTCAAGATGAGAGATTGCCAAGAAAAAAATAAAAATAAAGATTAAAACAATTTGTGTAAGAAACATCAAGTAAATGAAGAAAATGGCTCTTGAAACTTATTAGGGAAGAAAATTTCGTTCATGCGGAATAGGACGCTAAATTTTTTGCGCGAGAATTTCCATAAAACTATTGCCAAACTAAATAAAACCAATTTTCAATGTGTCATCGTCGATTTCGTAAACTGAGAGAAAGACGAATAAGTAAGATCTTTGTTGGAGATAAAAAGTGTGGCCAGTTACGATTGAAAAAAGGTATGCAGTAAGGGCGCTATGACGAGAGAAATATTTTTGTTTTGGTGACAGAAAGATGTAAGAAAGACGGTGGTTGAGACTGTAGAGCTGAGGAATTACGAAGGGTTATAAAGCCCACAACAAAGTGGTGTAAAGATTGTTGATAGTTTTTTTATTCATTTTATTCTGAGTGAATTTTGAACACGTTTATTCGTTGGAAGTGATGAATAACTCAATTCGTTTGCTCAACGAAAATGTAAATGGTCTAATGGACACTCACTGACTCAAGCATACTATCGATAGCTACATAATTTCGACTGAATGTTTTTAATGCATCTGACCGAGACTTTCGGCACAAGAAGGCAAGAGGAAGCGTCGATAAATTGTCAAATTGTACAGTAGTACACTATCATTTTGAAACGGATTTTAATCCAGTGGAAACCTCACCATTGATTTCAGATCAGAGGAACGAATATATTTGAATCATAGGTGAAGCTATAGGGGCATGGGGGCTAACCTCGTAAAACTCAGAGAACTACCCCAACCCGAAAACATTCGAAAGTACATCGTTAACTTTTTTTTTCTCTTCATTTCTTCAAAAATACCTATATATTTGAACTGAGCCATTTCACAAAAATCTATAAAATATCGTTTTCAACTGGTATCAATTACGCATAAAGTTAGATTTCGCGTAGTCTAGAACTAACAGAAGCTATTAATTTGACATTCAAGACTTAAGTATCTCAGCCTCAAAATGTGGTTGCTCGTTTTCCAGAAGCTGCTTGGCACTAGGATTTATGTAGCACTTCAAGTCGATTTTCGGGCTCGTTAGGCTCAGCCCTCATTTCGTCATCCACTACATTTATTCAGAGATCTCGATAGATATCCACACTACTTTGTACGATATGCGACACTTGGATGGCGGTGAATTTTATTTAGGTTCAAGTGTCAAGTAAATTCCCATAGTGCTATGTCACAGTTCCGAACTGGTTTGATTATTTAAAGATACGGGGTCTCTTTGAGGAAAGGTTCGAGGACAGAGTGTCTTTTTATCAACCAGCATAGTTTTCGTAGACTTTACTTTAACTGGAGCTTTTGAAAGCGCACATGATATTTGTTGATGTACATTACCAAATATTCGATGCTGCTTTGTTTCGGAATAATTTTCTCATTTATTACAATTAGTGTATGCCCAAGGATGCGCACAGTGGAACCTATCTGAACAAACTTTTCTTCGTTAATTTGAATCTTCTATGATTTCATACAGGATATTATCTTATTTACTGCTTTTCGGACCTTTACTACAACACGGTAATAATCTTCGTCATCAACTAGAACTGCTGTGTCGTTGGCAAATATGAACAATAAATGAGCATCAAGTTTTTGAATATCAGGGGTAAATAGAACTCAGATTCCTCGAGGTACTCCAGCTTCAATATTGTACTACCGGGAAGATTTGTGTTCATGAATGACTTTGAACTAAGATAGGATTCAATATTTCGCATATTTCTCTCAGAAGTTGTTGATTCAGTCTGTAACTCAACCCGTAAGGCCAAACAAGACAGCAATATCCAAGAATACATCACAGCAAAATGATTTTTCTTCTCAAGATTTACTAATTACACTTTTTACCCTAACCTAGTCCATAACACAGTGTTCTAGACGGAATCCACATTGTACACCAGGAATCAGCTCTGTCTCAGTGATAATAGGTGGCCGTGTCTTTGGCATGACTCAACTAAAAAATAATGCCGAATCGTTTTGATCAAATGACACGACCTTGAACGTCCTCCTCAGAAATTTTATCTTAGCTTCGCCTCTGATTATAAATATTAATTTGGAGAGTGCAAATCACGCATAAACAATGATCATACAACGTACTGAATAATTGCAATACATTGATTTTAAAACAACTGCACCAATTTTCCTTTAGACCTTAAATCAAGAATTGGACAAAAACAACGTCTCAAAATTCACGTGACTTATAATTAACTTCTAAAAGTCCAGCATTGATCTGCGAGCTAGTATTGTAGCACGGTTTAAAGAAACATTTTAAACTGAAATGTGATTTTTTCTCAAAATATGTATAAGTGACAGTATTGTCTAGCATAATCATTCAATTGAAAAAAGAAACTGATTTTTAGGCAATCGGCGCAAACATTTCCAAACCCAAATATCAGCGAAAGAAACACAAAATCTAAAACTCTTCTTGCTTACATAGGTAATACTATGAGTTTAAAAATAGATAATTCGAATTAAATGACAAAATACTGCACTGAAAACCGTTTAAATTAAAATTTAATAAAAACGTAGTAGGATTTTGGATTTCAACATTGTTTTTCGCAACACATTTTACCAACTGGAGAGGCTATACTAGAAAGAATTTGAAATCAGAGTTCATGAAGTCGAGATATTGTATAGTCCACGTAATCAAGCATTGAATGAATCCAGTGATAAGGGCGGGAAGAGATAAAAAATGATGCAGTCACTCTTTATTTTACTCGTAATTTTTCAATACCTTTTACTTGTTTGTCCCGCATACTTCGAATTTTCGATTCAATTTTTAGCAATTTCAGTAAAAATATTTAAATTACCGGAACGAATTGAAAGAAAATGGTATTTTAGATCTACGACGACGGCGCCAGGATTCTAGCATTTTACGTATAATTTTCATCAGCAGCTGAAATTTTGTACGAAAAGTTCAAAAAATTAAAAAAAAAAAGAAAAGAAAGGGAGGAATTAGTTTTTGGTAAAAATTAGCCTAATTCTGTATCAACAATTTTAACATAATTACGTAGCCCAGCGGGCATCAGAATTAATGTAAAAAAAGAAATATTAAAAAAAAAAGGGTGGACATAGTACAAAGATTTTGTTAAAGGATTACAGCAAAATTTTTGAGAAAAATTTTCTATACGTCTTCAAATATCTAAACATTCAGGATGCTTAGATTAATTTATTTTTATTCAAAAACAGAAAAAAGGAACAGATTTATACTCAAATTTGAATTCTAAGAAAGGTAAATAGGATATTATAATCAGTCGATCATCGACATAGATCACCCACACCAAATGTTACACAAACTCGATCATCCTCTCAAAAGAACCAAAAAAAGTACATCCTCATTCGAATTTATGATAAGAACACGGAAAAATAAAAAGCTAAGAGGTACACACGGATTCATGCGACAAATGAAAAATGCAATGTTCTCGGAGTTTACGAAAAACAGTAACAATTAAACCATTATAATAAAAATAAATTTGAAAAAAAAAACAAAAAAAACAAGAAATCAAATAGAAGAAAAAAGGTGGGGAAAACAAGAAGTAATTGTTTTATGTATCGAAAACCAATCTTCTGAGAAACGATTTTTATATTATTTTTCTCAAGTCTCTCTACGCAATATCAAATGAAAGAAAGTTAAAAAAGAAAGAAAAAAGAAAAAGGTTTTTGGTGAATGGACTAATTTTTTTTTTCAGATAACGTCTGAAAATAAAGGAAAACCAACTCAGAATGGAAAAAGGCGCATTAATTTCCTTTGTTGCGTGACTGTTGGCGTCAATGTACGTAATAGGTAACTAAGTGTTCGTTTTAAAATTACGAATAAAGGCGCAGAAAAAAAAAACAACAAAAAACACATAATTCATCAAGCTTGTCTTACATGAAACATATGAGTCAACTAGGCCATGTCTACTAAGAAGCGGTCCACGGATAATGTTAGCAGCAGGAGGAACCAAATTCAGCGCCCATTCTCCAAAAATTTTTTAAGAAGTTCTTATCTATATAATTATATGTTAACATATTAGACACATACAGTAAATTCAGAGATTCCGAAGTGATATCGTTAATAAACTTTCACAGAAAGTGAGAATTGAAGAATATAACGAAAATATTGATAATATTAATAGGAATTTTAATAAGAGTTATTGCTTTAGGATGCCTAAGTACGAACAATAATATCAAAATTCCTATTATAAAAATAATATTGTTCACTAGGATGAAGAGTGCAATGAATTTGAAAATATAAAATGGACAGAAAGATCATTCCAATAATTGCTAATTTCCTATAACCCGTTATCTGAATGAGAGAATACCTCATACTATACTTATCACTGAACTGGCCTTCAACAAAAATTCTAATTCAGAATTCGTGAAAAATACAGAAATTTTTTGTATCAAACTTTTTAAATCCCAAAAATATAGATTGTGAATGCTTTTCTTTCATTTCACTTGAAATCCTATTACCAGTACATAGCAGTTTATGAAGTTTTAGCAGATAATGGCCAGAATTATTCCTAAAAATATTTCTACCTCAAAATATATTATTTCAAGTAAAAAAAAAAATTATTCTTGGATTTAATTAATTTCTGAACATAACTTTTTGTATTTCTTGAAAGAAGCTGAGGGCCACTTTGGAACCCTTCTAAATTTTGTTGTGCAGGCGGTTGCCTGTTTTCGCCTTCGTCTAGAGCTGCCCCTGTATCCACGAAGTTCGTATTCTGAATGAAGCACAACTAATAACCGAAGATTTTCTTGGCTTGGTGCTTCTAATTTGGTGCCATTCGAGGTTTTCCAAGGCACATAATTGAATATGTAAATTGTGGTTGCATTTAGAAATTAAATAAAATGGTAGATTTGATAAGCGGTGCTGACGTACAGTATCTTGAAGTAGAAGGGAACACGGAAAAAATTAGTAAAACAATGCGACTAATATGAATAAAAATATGAGACTGACATAGCACAAAAAATTGTTACCACTACCTACTTTGTTGTATTTCACGAGAGAATGAAAATCACTGGAGTCTAGAAAATATTTATTCCAAGGCTTTTCCATAAATAACGGAATTGTTTTCAAATTTAACGATATTTCGAATTCTAGTTTCATAATCAATTAGAATAATATGACTAAGATATAAAAATGTTCCTCAGACAGCTGATTCATTTTCCTAAAACTTTAAAAAAATATTTTTTCAACTAATATCGTACGGCATAACCGTCCGGGCTTTTACCTAAATACAAGAGTAGAAAAAATATAATACTGGACTCTCAAATACCGTTTAAAACGAAATTAATGTAAAAGAATTTTTAATTCATGCAGATCAACAATTAATAAAAATTATTAAAAACCTGATGATTTCTCAAAAAGCTCAACTTATTTTTAATTGAACTTAGTAAATTTTTCGACGAATTTGACGAAAAGTCAATGTTGGGTCTAATTGTATAGATTAACCAAATCCATATGGCTTATCACAACATATCAGCCTTCATTTTGGGATTGATAATAGCTCTTAGAGGGAGGGAAGGAGCAGCCCTCCCCAGCCATTATTTTGGCTGTGTCATTGGTTAGCCTACGTCTCCCAGGGGACACGTCACGTTCGATATTCACTTCAAGTGTAATAATTCATTTTCATAAGAATGCAAACGGAAGATATACTTTTCTTTTTCTTTCTTCCATTAAAAACAAAAGATAAAACTCTCTGCAACAGCAATATTAACATTGATCAAGTAGTGTCGCCTATACATCATCATTACGAACCACAAATTCTCATCCAACGTTTTTATTCGTCAGTTAATGGTCACAATAATGTGTACTTTACAGAAAGGGTCATGCGCAATAATACTCCCCATAACGAGTATAGCGTCATTAAAAATTAACGCTTTATTAATTAAAGTCTGCTTCTGGTTGTATCCCATCAGCTATCAAATACCACCGGATGATTCTAAATGTGTCTCCAATTTTTCGAAAATGAACGATATAAATGTAAAGTTAGAGGCACACGAACTATATAAAAATCTAACGTTGTATTTTTCATAATTCGAGAAAGTCATTGACTGCTTCTTCGTTGAATATTTATGATTACCACGGTCAATGTCAGCAGACCACTCTCCCTTTAGGCTAACACACCAAAACAAACGAAAAAAAAAAAAAGATCAATACAAACACACAAAAATTAAATTTCATCGTTAGGTCCCTGGACAAATAGATTTGCCATTAAGTAATTCATCAAGGCGGACGTAATTCAACATTTGCATGACTTATTACCCATTAAAATATCCGTTTTTGTATGACTGATTAAATGTTGTAGGCATTTTTATTTTTATTTTTTTCAAATAATTTTTTCACTCTTAGTCACCGGTATTTCGTGCATAATTTTGTCAACACGCTACGCACCCATCACACCAAAGATTCCCAGCGTGTTTCAAACTTTTTTCTTTCAAGTAGGTTTTTCATGAAAATCTACACTAATCTTGGTCCCATGAAACGACCTCGTGTATATGTTTATATAAATTTTTAGCAGTGAATTTTATACTTCTAGAAAACCTACTTTTCCAAAAAAACTGCTGCGACGTTAGTTTTTTTTTTTTTTTTTTTCAACGAAAAATTTCGAATATACTAGTAGCCAGCTTATATTATAAAATCTGAACACACACACATACAAACACACACAAACACATTCACTCACTCACTCATACTTTCCATGCCCTACACAAATGACCTTTAAAATAAGAGAGAAAAAGAAGTTTAACACACGAAAAAAAAATTAAACACGTACTTAAAAAAAATTAATTAATATGTGTTCTCCCTAACCCATATAGTTTAAATCGATGTTAATTTTTTTTATATATAGTTTTCAGTAACGTATTCTTTTCAGGTAAGTTTTTGGCAAAAAATTTTCCATTAATCCGCGTGATGTAATCGAAAATATTGGAGGATTGGCTACCGAGTCGTCCAGTTAATCGGATTTAGAGAAAAAATGAAAGTCTGCTAAAATCTGACATCTAACAGGAAAAAAAAATTTCCATTCCTTTTTGGGATGCGTAAAATTTTAACAGAAAAAAGAGAGAAATTGTTCGAGTTTCTTAACCCAGGTTAAATTTTATGACCAAATATTTTCGTAGAAAATAGATCAGTAAAACAGGAGAAGCAAAAAATAATAGGCCAACACAAAAAAACCAAATCGTTATTTTCATTAGACGGGGGATCAATTATTCTACGTAATCACAATTATCGAAGGAAAAATTTGTACCGATAACAAGTTTCGTTAGTAGCTACAATGGATTAGGTCTGATTACAATAAAATTTCGTGAGATAAGAAATTGGTATGAATTTAAAACATTTACTTTCTTTCTACTTTTCTTCAAAAACAGAATATCAACGAGGAAAAAATTTTCAAACTTTTTTTATGGAGCGAGAAAAACTGAAGGATAGAAAGGGGAGGTGAGAGAAATTTATTTTTAAGTTAGTAGAAAGTCCCCCTTCAATATTCAAAATAAATGATGTTGTTCGAAAACTGAAAATTTCAAATTTTTAATGTAAAATTCAGATATTTACTAGAATGACAAAAGATGAGGAAAAATTCTCCCTAAATAGATATATATTTACAATACACCACTACAAATATGCGATGAGTTATGAGATGTCTGAATGCAACCAGCTTTACAATCCAACGGTGTGCCATAAGGTTTGATCTATTTTCCACGAAAAGTAATAAACTTTAACAATGGTAGTTACACGCAGGTCAACCGTGGCATTGTTTTTGTATCAAAACAACACCGAAGGTAATCAACTTAGCGTTCTTTTTGTAAATCAGGGTGAAACCGGGGAATAGTAGGATTGGACGAACCCATCGAGGAATCCCCGAGAGGCCGGTGCTTCACGAAGGTTGTGAGGTCGGTTGTAATTAAATAAAAAACTCAAGCGCAGAATCAGCTCGCTAGAATACCCGGTTTACCAATTCGTCCATCATTCAAAATCTTTAAATCATTAAAAACCTTGATGCAGGCTAAATAAAAGTTCTTCAAAAAATAATATTCAAAATCATATCAACACGAGAGTAAGGCTGCTAAACCTGGGTCTAGTTTTAACCAATTACAGAACGCACCGTCTCCGAAACGTTGCAACCCACAGCGCCTTAAATACAAAATTGCTACTACATGCAATACAGAAAAGACACTCGTAACATTTTGGGTTATAAATACGAAAAGAATGTACTTACTTCCAGCAACAAAGACGATTTGCTTCATTTCAGCAATTTTGAAACTACTGAACCAATTGACACTAAACTTTTTCAGACTTGCGACCTGGAAAGGACTATCTTAGGCAAAAAATTCAGCTTGATGCCGTTCGTAGTTTTTTCAGATGACTGAAAATATAGGTACCCTATAAACTTTTCGACTGTTATCAGTGTTAGCAATTTTTTCATTCTAGTACCCGTAACTTTTTATTGCTATCGCACTCCTGGATGACCCAACGCTGGCATTGTCTTTGCTTACTAAGTGGTATTAGCGCTGTCACTAGGCGGCACTAGTTTCAGCCTATTTTATGTTTTGCTAGACATGCTGGTCAAACAAATTTTGAGAAAAAAAAAACAATCGCTTGAGGATCAACGAAAATTCAAGGCATAGGAAAGGGTTGTTTTCCGATAGGACTACTTTCACAGTCGAAAAAAAGAATGGAAAGAAATACTGATATTCACACTCACAAATGTACATTTTCCTACATCGTTCATCTCAAACACTATCTTACTAAATTTGAATTTTGAAGGGCACAGGACCAATTACTGATTAGTCATTCCGAAGGTTCTTTTTTTAGCAGATTTTCGCCAGAGGGTCAGATTTTTTCGAAATAAAGAAGCATAGTTTTTAAATGGATCATCGCATATTTTGTATAATGTAAGTAAGTATAAATATTTTTAGATGAATTTTAGCAACAGAGATATTTTTTCAAGAGTTTGGAGGTTACAATTATGGCATGTTGATGTGCAGCGGAAGAGAATGGATAGGATTTGATAGCTCATAGTCTTCTATTATGAATTTTCCAACAACATAATTACGGAAGCACCGATTAAACCAAATCGAACATACCATTATTTTAGATCAGCAATGAGAGGGCTATAGGTCCCTAAAGACAGGCCACCTACCTACTTAAGCCACACACACACACTCCTTAAAAGTTTGGCAATTATAATACATTTTCATAACTAATACCGTTAGATTATATTCATTAATCAGCGTAATTCAGACGTAAATGTGGAAGAATTAGTTACAAAATTGGGTAATTCGAATTCAAAAAGTGATATACAGAAAGAAAACACGTTTTTACAACGTTAAAATTCAAACAGTAAAAAACAAAAACTGACAAACTTTTACTTGAAATTGAAGACCCAGATTGTATATTTTCGTGACGAATAGATCAATGTAATGAGAAAAGAGAGACAAAAACAAAAAAATCGAAATAAAATCCGAGCATTGGAATTCTGAAAAAAAATTCAGAATCCATAAATGTAAATATCCTTTTTTTTTTCTATTTTCATTAGACTAGTGAAAAAAAAGTATTAGTTTTTGCGCAGCAAAGCTATTTTTTCAAGTATTTATATACATTTTAATTTTTTTTGGGGGGAAGAATTAATTTTATAAAATTAATCCGATTTTTTCCTCTGTACCTCATTTGATATTGATTGATCGTTATCTATCTGGTGAGTCGAATAATTTTAATTTAATGTAAATCGATTTTTGCGATTTTTGTTTGACTAAACTGCTGTATCCGTTTTTTTATATTCATTTTTCTAACCTTAATGAGATGCTTGAATGAATATTTTGAAATTTTAATACTTATTTACATTGAATATTGGACTTCGGGTGTTACGCATTTTTTATACAAGTTTGGATTTATTCAAGATTATGGCGAGCAGATAGACGAATTTGAATACGTTCTCAAAAGTCATTGATGCAAAAAACTATATGTAGTTTTTTTACAAAATTAAGAATAGGCTAAACGCTGAAAAAAAAAATTGTCTGCGCGAGGAACAATTCCATGTTTAAAATTCTGCAAACCTTCTGACACCTTTGATTGATAATTTCATCAGCGATAGGCCTTCTATTAGCTATCATAACGATTTTGTAATTATTGGTGAAGGTTTTCACTCGTTTTCTTGATAAACGTTAAACAACCGGTTTATCATTTAAACTTATTCGTTTTTCATTAAATTCGTGTAGAAATGATAAATCGTTATCGTACAAAATTGAAAGGTATTCAGAAAAATTGTCCTTGTTGATTCATACAATGGTGAAGATATATATATAAGACAGTTATCTACCAGAATTATCAGAATTTCATGAATGAGTCCTTGAGAAAATTTCTTACATAAATATAATGAGAATCCATTCGTCATACCACTTTTTGACTAATATGAGGGACAGAAGTGGGTAATTTTTTGGGTCAAAGCATTTTCTGCATGAATGAAAACACAGATATCGGCTAAATTCGAGTAGTATTTTTTTTAAATTTTTCAAATCGAATGAAGGCCTCAAACTGATCACTATAGGTGATTTCAAAATTCTAAAATATCAAAGGTACCCCTACCCAAAAAACGGTGCGAGTTTTCTACGGCTTGGAAAGAGAACTGAAGGAATAACTTTCGACTAAAATATCGATAGCGTACATCGATTCGTTAAACTATCAAATTAGAATTGCATGTTTGATAGAGGTTTGCATGATGGCCTACTGGCTTGCTGGTGCTCGGTCTTACCAACTCCAGAGGTTCGCGACAGGCCACCGTCATATTTTTGGCTCAAAATGGCGGTGTATTCGATTTGGTTCAATCTCTTAACAGTCTCACATGTGGTTGGAAAATTCATGCTAGGACAAAAATTAAGAGTTTTGATGGTACTAGTCTACACATCATTTTTCTCAACATGAGACTGGTTCAAAGCCCTTCCTCAAAAATTAACTTTCGTACGCTATGTAACTTATACATAACAAATTAGTGTTTTTATCATGAACCGATAATTCACTGGCGATTAAGAAATAGGCAAATAATTGAAATTGAGTAGACTTTTCATGTGAAATTAACACTAGCCACTGAATTAAACCGTTTTAGGATTAGCAAATAAAAAAACAAAAATGACTGATCAGATTAATTTAGCTGGTGAGATATTCGAACCCACTTTATGAACAATAAATCAGGCCGCTCCAATTCAACACAGAAACTGAGGTATTTTTTTATCTTAATTATATTATGGTTCTTTCTTTCAGGTTTTGAGGAACTGTCGATCAACGAAGATTCTTACCAAATAGGCGTAAAGAGTAGATGCGTAAGCTAATTATAATCGTACACTATAAATGATCACTCCAAAAGTACAGCTGAAAACTTCGTTCTGATCAAAATTCAAAACTTCTGTGAAGTTCAATGTCGTTAAATCTCGTATTTCCATTTGGACACGTGTGAAATTGAAGGGAGTTAAAATAAAATAAGATGCAGTTAACTTACCACAAACGACTCGATCAAAAGGACTCATCCAATCTGTAAGGCATAAAATATTGAAAATAAGCATTAATATAATGAAATAATTAGTCTTATGTATATACATTATAAAGAGTAGTTTCATAGTGTCTCATAGACTTCTGACCCAACTCGTCCAATAAACCGAAATATACTTTTACAGCTCCTTTATTGTGCTTCAAATAGTTCAGGTGATGAATAAAATTGTTGATCATTTTTCATAAACAAGCAATACAAATGGCCATACGATGAATTAGCAGGGGTGTTGTACGGCTAATATGTTGAGGACGCCTCCGCACTTTATTCTGTTTATTTCATTCATTTTTTCATTTTTTTGTGGGGGGCGCTTGTTTTTTCTGTACAAAAATCTTGTATCTCCTCGCGTCCACCCACCTCCCCTTAAACGAAATCACAACATATAAATGTTCTAAAAAACAAAATATACCCAACAAATCTTTTCACTCGCTTGGCTCGTAAAATTGTTTTGAAATTTGTTTGTTAGCAAGGGGGTGCGCGGCGTGGCGGGTCAATTTTCTCAGTCCTGAGCAGTCTGGCGAGAGTCGCTTCCTTACAGGTCTAGGGATATTACAGCAGCCTAAGTTAGCACGACATCGGAGTAAAGCTCCAAATTTAATTATATTGTAGTTGAACAAAGGGAACTGATTGATAATACTTGCTAAAAACATTACTTATTTACTTTTACAAAACAAAAAGAAGAATTCAAAAAAATAAGGGCACGAAACTTGATGACAGAACAAGGATGATGCAATACATAAAAAAATAATAAAAAGGTAACAGATACATAAGCTGCGTGCGCCAATTTCGAATAGTAAGCAATTCAATTCAAGTACAACTACGGTGCCGAACTGCCGTTTGCATTCTATTCATATAATTTTTTGATGTTCAAATACTATATTCCCTGAAGCTTGAAAATAAGTGCAATTTAATACCAAAAAATATTAAATGAAATACAGTCGATAAAACAATACTATTCGATAAACATTTATTTTGAATCCAACCGTCATATCTCTCAATACCTCTTGAAATAGCACACACAATCAGCATAGGCATTGACGAGCAAAGGCTACAAAATACAGGTTAATAAGAAGGAGAGAAAATCAACTTCGAAGGATACTCGTAACTTTCCTTCACAAACATGCGTTATTCAAAGTTGATTTACGAGCCTAAAATAGCAATAAAAGGACAAAAAGCATTTTAAAAGGGGCATGACTTCTTCATTGCTTATGTAGCTTAAAATCGAGAAAAAAAATTACGAAAATTGATAAAAAACTGTGATGTAGAAAATTTTATTACTTTAAATTTCAAGTTCTTATCATTTGCCCATTTAGAATGATAAAAACGAGTTACATTTAAAAAAACAAAAAAAAAATATACAAACTCATTAGCTACCTGAATAATTTTCCATTAGTGCCCTCAATCGTAGAGCAATTATACCTACATTACGCGTAGTAGATACCATAATATTGATAAGAATACATCGCAAAGAAAATTTTATGACCTTTAATTTCGGTTATTATCGTCTTTCAGTTATAAACGAAAATAAACGAGTTACCGGCCGAAACCTGATCCGCGAAGCACACGTCACAAAATTATTCAGTCTGGCGCTCTTATTCAATGAGCTATTAGGCATAACGCATTACAATTATCAAAAATTAACGTCATAATCCATTTTTTTGTAGAGAAAAGAATTGTCGCAATATCTGCTTCAAAATTTAAGCGAAAAAATAATGTATACAAACAAATTTTTCTATCATTTCCTTCAAATTTGAATTCTGTCGCACTTCGAACTCAAATTAATATTAGCATTCACATAGTCACAAAGAAAGTAAAGAAAACCGAAGTAGAACTGAGCCGAAGAAAAGGCTCAGTTATTATTCTCGAGGTACTTCACTGATGAAGTGCTAACCCATTTCCCAATTTGAATACGTTCTTCATGGGAAAAAACTGAAATTCGTCGAATCCAAATACAAATTTTAGCCTTTCAGTCGGGATTACTGACCTCCATGAAAATATGGTGGATACTTCGATGAAATTACTCATACCATTTCAAAGGGGTATTAATGACGATTTCGTTGAATTAAACTCGTTTTGTCGTTCTTGAAATTTTGAATAAGACAAGTTGATACTTGTTTAAAAAAACAAATTTAAATGAACAATCTATGTTCAACAAAGAAACAAATGAAAAATCAACTATTTTTGGTAATTAGATTAGTTATTGTTCATTATTACGCAAAAATTCATAAGAAAATAAGATAGAGAAATATTATATAATCCAAAAAGAAGACCGTAGCTGATAATTTCCTTTTTTTTTCTAGATGGGGGATGGGAAACAATTGAAATTAAGGTAAAAAAATCTTCCAGTGAAGAAAATTTCAACAAAAAAATAACATTCATATACTAGGTAAAGACTTAACGAGGAAAATGGAGATATGTGGGGATTAGTCTACTCGCAAGAGATTAGAGGCTCGGCCTTCCGACAACAGTTGTCATCGTAAGATGATCAAATTTGTGCACTTCACATTAAACACAGTTTGTTTGTATGTACGTATTTGCAAAACATTGCAAGTATGAAATAATGTACGGACTGTGATGAATTGATTAATTGCATCTCAGATGATGTCATAATCTATCTTATCAGTGCACTTGCCATATTTTACGTGTAGCCATAAGAATGGTAAAATACTTGATAATTAGTCATCACACATACATACATAATTCTTACATATGTGTCTATGTGTGCGTGTAAGGAGCCCATATATAAGCTCACAAAACTGGCTTCAAAATTTCCAATGTTTTCCGAGGTCTTGGCTCCCTCAAACCTTGTGTATGATGTGAGTTGAACACGCAAAACTGCAGAAAACCTTCTGTTGCTGGAATATCTTCCACAATGTAAAGTATTCCACAAGATGCCTGCATTTACCTATAGCTAGCATCAAATTATAAGAAAACTGTATGAGTGATAACTTCAGTCCCAAGTCTGGGATCCCTCGAATTTCTGCCCCCAACTATGTCATACCAAATGTAGGAAAAACGAGTAGTTTCAATTTCATATTGAGAGGATGATTCAAATTCCATTCGAATATTATTTGTAATAGGAAAACAAGAAAAGACACCCATTTCTACAAACAAACACTCGGGAATGCACCAGAAAATTGTACAATAATGAAAACTCACGCCTACGCACAAGTGATTCTCCATAATTGAAAATTCATCCAAATAACTGTAGAAGACAGGATTTCAGCTGCCGTCGGTGAATTATTTTCCGGTTGTAATACAGCGACCGTTTTATTCGTCATCACCGATTCAAATTTTGAGAGCGGTAAAACGAACTACAGTAGTCACGTGTCAAATCAACATTAATTACTTTCTGCACTGTTCATGCTTCATTGCACCATTTCGTTTCACAAAACCGGTTCTGCATGTATGCTGCCATGTAGGTATGTTGCCAGCTCATTTGCCAATTTATCAAGAAAAGCATTGGCATAAAAAATGGCGAATGCACTCATTACTCTCGAACAATTAAAGTGCACCAAATCAATGAAATTACGATGTAATAATTTGGCAAACAAAAAAAAAAAGTATTTTTCTTTAATGGAATGGCGTTTATGGTGCGGTTAAATCAAATGAATAGCAGTATTAATATTATTATCGAGGCAAAAAACTGCTAATTCGTGAGAGCAGCAATAATATTCATTTAAACGAAGCTTTTTAATGAGAGCCAATCTCGTGTTAAAGCAGAAAATTAAAAATAAATAAAAAGGCGCCGAGAAGGGGGAAAATGGATTTAAAAAGAAAAAATTAGTACGAATTTTGTTCACCATACTCCCCCTTCACGCTTTGCACATGTGGGTATATTTGTTTCTCATTCTGATCCGCCAAATTCGATACACGAAGTAATTAGCGTTTAAAATTAATCGTCGGACTCTACTAATTTAGCTTTGAAGTTTATGATGGCGTTTATAGTGCAACATTTTGAAGCGAAGTTCTCGCCACGATATTTCTTCAATATTAATGTCCATTGACGAGTAATTATACTGACTAATTATCTCGTTTATAACGTTCATATTCATTCGCAGGAAAGATACAAATATTACTTTATAACAATTATCGCGTTAAAATTATTTAAATTTTTACATTTTATCGCGAATATATTGGTAGTTTAAGTTATAATTCGATCGTTTAAGTTATGAAATTAACGGCGAAAAATGTACACGCGGTAATCAAAAGGTCGACCAGAGGTGTACAGAGAAAAAATTAAAAAAAAAAAAAAACATTCAGCTTGGAAGAGTAGATAAGATTAGACAATATTACAGATTACAGTTGATTAATGAGCACGTATGGTTATCATGTTTTGTGGAGCGTGTCCAAATGAGAAATCTGGTGCTAGAAGAAAGTTTAATCTTTTTTTTTTTGTCTGTCGGAATTTTCAAATAGATAATTCATATTTTGGAAGTTAGTGATCAAATGCAATGAAATTGAAAGAACGTTTGTACCGGTACAATTAGAGTTATAGTCGAGTTAAGGACGTATAATTTGTGGTAGGTAAACGCAGCATGCGGAATGTTTCAGAAATTAAAAAAGTGTCCTAATAAATCGAAGTAAAAGTAAGAGGTTGTTTTTTTGTATTTTTTCAAAGATTGCACACACTCGGTGATAAGCCGATGGAACTTTTCAAGAGTATTTTCTACATTTTGAGAGTCAACCGCTGAAAGTGAAGGGGAGAAAATGCCACTTTGTGTGTGTTTGTGACGTGGGGAGGAGACTGATGGGTGTATATATATACTATAATTGGTCGCAAATGTAATAAAATTTTCAATCAAAATGAAGTTCACTCGAAAAATGTCTTAATAAATACCTACGTCCTTAACAAACGATGTTATTTATTCTGTATATTCACACAATTTGATATGTGAAACACCACGAAATATTGTAAAAAAAATTTTTGGAATAGAAAAATTATTTTTCATAAAAACAAATTTCAGCCCAGCACGGTAAATCGAAATAGAAGAACAATACCAGTTTGTATTTAATGGAATAAATTTTCATCTGGTGAGAGTACTCGGCTAGTATAGAGAATACCCATTCTGTCTATAACTATAGGTGTATTTCAAGATTACATGTGCAAAACTCCAGGAAATATAACACTCTTCCTCAGAAACGTTTTCACGTATTCAAAATAGTGGCATTTAGGAGCCCATTATCACTTATTCTTCTGCGAATAAAGCTTCAACACTGGTGGGAATGATTCGTATACGATATGAGTAAGCTACGATTAAAATTGAGGTTTTAATAATTACGATAGGCTTCCTTTGATGACGTAGGCCTAATACGTTCAAAAATTCATGCATCGGACCAGCAGAGACGTTCGACAAAATCGATACGGGTTTCATAGCACCCATTCTTCAGTTAAAAGAGCGATGAGGAAATTCACTACATAACATGTTGCATAAACTGAAAAATTGAAAGAATTTGCCGAAATTGAGCTGGGTGTAGAACGTGGAAAAATAATACATTACGATTAACGATGAGGATAATAATTATTGAGAGTCTTACACTTTTTGAAAGATCGAGACTGAAACAAAAACCAAGAACAAAACCTTGACGTTGCAAGACCATGGCAAGACGCAAAACTTCGAAAATGTGAACAAACTAAAATTTTGGAAATTTTACAACTCGAGTAATTTACATTGTTCAGCGTTAAATTTTTCTCCCACATATTGTGTAAGGACACGAATGTTAGAAGTTTAATTTCTTTATGAATGATAGTGAGAATCTTGCAAAGCAATACCGAAACTAACACCAAGACTTGGCGGTGCAAGACTAAGACCAGGAGCAAGGCTGACTTGCCGCACCAAAACTAAGAACCAGACCAAAACCATTGCTGAGTGTGCCATATCCAGACAGAGAACCAGACTAGGGCTGACTCTTCAACACCAAGGCCAATATTCAGAGTATTGAGGTAAGAGTAAACGAAAACCGAGCATTGCAACGCGTCAATCAAAACCAGCACTACCACAATCTTCTTTTCGCTTTCACTCATCCACAATTACGATTAAGAAGACAGCTCCTCCATTCAACAAGCCAAGTTTCAATGAAATAAATATGCTGATATTTCGGTTGACAAAGGTGCCAACAAAACGTAGTTTCACGAATTCGCGATAAAATCACCGAACAATGGGCCTACAATATTTTCACCGAGAAGAAACCAATCTAAACAAAATACAATTCCAAACTACGTCTGCTGTCGCTTGCCAGTTGCCATCATCCAGCTTAAGATTTACGATTACGACCTACAAGAGAAAGGATCTTCCAACGATACTCCGCACCTCTAGCAGCTTTTATCGGCTGGCTGCTCGATAAAAGTCGTCCATCCAAACATCGATATAACCGAAAAAATGGTTTTATTATTAATTGTCGGCCTGTATACAGTAGGCTGTATATATTGACTTTGTGATACCGATTTCAGATGAACGACAAATTATTTTTGCTGCCTTTCTGCTAATTAATTACGATGTCAATTTCACGTAGTATACACTTTACGCAGCCAGTAAATTACTACACGCTTTGTACAATCGAATAGGACCGGTTTTTCTTTCCACGCTGCAACAGACACGGTGGCACACACCACTGATAATAAAAAGAATAACCCTAAAAAAAAATAATAATAACAAAAAATATATCAAAAAGTATATGTGTCGCAAAGAAAGTAGCCTAATAAAAATTGAGGAGAAAAATGTTGCTATTCTATTGTTTTAATCGCCGAATAAAAATATACGGTCAAAATAAATAGCCTATCTCTCATAAATACTGCATACGCAGTCGGTATACATGAATAAATAACGTCTCGTCTCTTCGGCTAATTATGTTAATGATAATGAAAGATGCCTTTCCTGTCATCCAGTAACGGATTATTCCGCACGCTACCACATGGTTTTTTCATATTTTTCTGTGCATAGGAAGGGAAGCGGAGAGCTAAAAATTTGCGCGCAAATTGACTTACAATGGGAACTTTATAGCAGCGAAAAGAGAAAAAAATTTTTTTTTTCAAAATCACAAACATTGTACCGCTTTTTTTCCCCATTCGATAGTACTCTAGTATGGGTGTATAGTATTCAGTAACTTATTTCTAATTCCTTTCGGACTTACTGCAGCTACTACAGTAACCTTCAGATTAGAATGAATACCGTTACACTTGGTGAATTTAGAAAAAAATTAGTAAAAAATAAAAATTAAATAACAATAAATTAACTTGTCTAGCATGTCTACGTAAAATTATTGTATGAGCTACTGTTTTTTCATTTTTTTTTTTCTTCTTTCTTTCTTTGTATGAATTGTTTTTAATTATTATACTTCGGCAAATTCCCGTGACCGAGATCATGAGTTAAACGATTATAGGAAATAAAATTATGAGATAATAAGAAGGCCTTAATTTACATTAAAAAATGACAAACAAAGAGTGAATTTTAACGCTAGGTATATGTTGAAAAAGTGGCGTTAAAAAAAATGGTGGCAAATTTCACGGTAGGCAGGCTACATTCTTCATCCGACGCTTGTTTCATTACGATTTTATTTTGGTTTTCTCCATGGAGGGTGTTATTTTAAGCTCTTTTTTTTTCGAAGTTCTACTTCACATTATTCTTATACCAAATTAGACTATAATAGAACAATAAAAAATTTTCTTTCCCTTCACATTAAAACCTACTTAAGATGATAAGATGCTTTAATCGTCTCAAGGTTAGAACCCTTCACTTTTTTGGCATTAAAAATTATTCGAATTTTCAACTCTGGCCGCAAAGATGGAGAATTTGAACTTTCAACTTGGGTAGCGGAGATGTAGAGGGTATGTTGCAAAATGATCATAGCGTGGCGAGTTGAATAATTTTGCCGAATAATGGGACAACAGGTGAAATTTTCTTAAAAATTAGTAACATTTCATCATACCATTCAACAATAACTACTCAACAATTGCTGTAAATCTCAGTAATTTATTGACAACATATCATCGTCTTTTTTTCAATTAGAGAGCGTTAAAAAATGAGAAAAGAGGATGGCAATAAAAGTGAGGAGGAAAGTAAAAAAAAAAAAAAATCCTGCCAGAAAAATAGACGAGAGCTGAAGGTGAAAGAGTATGACTGTAGAAAAGAAAAAGTAAACGTAGTCCATGGAAAGAGATTCTCAATAAACAGAAATTTTATCCCGATATATCGTTTTAGAGATATTTAAAACATATTTCAAAGTAATCAGGTTTCGTTAGAGTACGTATCCCAAGTACTTTATTTGTTTGTTAAAGACAAATTGTGCTGAAGATGTCGAGTGATCACCTCAGTATTTTCCATAAAATCCGATAGACCTAATCCAAAGAAAGTGTTATCATATTCTAGAGGATACCCACACACTTCAATGTTTCCCGTAGAAAACCATTTATTAAAAACAAAATTTAGGCCTACGTACCTTACTAAATGTGTATAAGCGTTCTGAATATTTTCGTACAGAGAGCGCTACTTCATATCTCATTCTTCACGTTTTCAACAATTTTTGATTGGTTCCCAATAAACAAAATACGACCCAACGACATAAATTTCGAAATATCGATTAATCTTAATTGACTATTTTATTCTCTTCATTTCGTCAGTGACGAAATTCAAGAATTTCGTTTTCATAATGATTGACAGCTGATAAAGATTTCCTTCCCCTGACACCTCTCACAAGTGCGCATTTTTTTTTTCTCCAATATGAAAAAACCTGTTTCTTCTCTCCAAAACATCGTTACGACATCATCCTAAATTTTATCATTCATTTATGGCCCATATCTAAAAGCGGTAAAGGAACATACACTATATCTCTCTAGTTCTCTACACCCCCCTTCTCGCTTACGCACTTCATCGTCTTTTATCAACTCTTCCTGATTAGTAGGCGTTAAGGTATACTTGAATTTTAAAAATAATAATAAAATTATTTACCTATAAGACAAACATTGATAATCAAGAAAAAGAGTCACGAACGGAAACACAAAACTGTAGAATAAAGAAAGATTGTCGCTTCTTGTTTCAAAATTTCTATAACAGGGCCAAATAAATTAATTTATTTCTTTTTCCCGCTTTTTTTTTTTCTATCTTCATCGACAAAATTATCCGATTAATTTTCAAAAATATTGTTAATTTGAATGTATGTTAATTCGCGCATTCTTACGCTGTATGGTATTTTTCGTGAAAAGAAGATAAAAACCGTGAGTTCTTCGATCAGATAAAATTTATTTATTCACATTTCAAATCAGCCATCTATACACTTTTTTTTCCGTCCTTTCTCCCTCTGTTTACCTTGTCATAGTGTATTTTTTTTTCCTTCCAATACAACTTCATCAACTTAGACAACTTAGAATTAATACCTTACCAAGTTAATACGGCTAAATTTTAGTAACCATCGTGCAGATAATATGTCATAAGAAGAATAATCAACAACGAGGTCTGAAAATTGTCACGATAAGCGAGCATAGTGGAGAAAAATTTGAAGAAAATTCTAAAATTTATCGAATGAAGATGGATAATTAGGAAGGACAAACAATAGCGGCTCTAGGATTCCATGTTTTTCGCCTGTAGGGTTGATGGTGGGACGTGGGAGGGTGAAATGGATGCTTTTTAAGAAGGTTTTCTATTGAAAATCTTCTTAATTATCTTGATGTGATAGAACGATCCGGGGGTGGGCTTAGGTACGCTTTTCGTTTCGTAACTCAAGGAAAAATTTGACACTAATAACTCAAATTCATATATACATAAGCCAATTTCTTCTTACCACAGCACAGATCGCAATTTTTATCCGATAGGCACAAAATTTAGAACGAATATTAGAACCATGCCAAGGATATGACCTACTGAATTAGTTGCGGATGGTCGCACTGTACTTATTCCGGTATGAGTAAAAAATTTTTAATTTTCAACCAATAGCTACGAAATTTGAAACAAGTATTCAATATATTTTAACTTGCTATAAATTTTGGTGCGGATTGGCCGTACGGTACTTCCGGAATGGCGATTATTGTTTTTTTTTTTTGCCTATAAAATTTCTAATTTTCCACCAATATCTACGAAATTTGAAAAAAATATTTCCTAACGTATATTATAATTTTCTATAAATTCTGGTGCGGATTGACCGCAAGGTACTTCTTTTTTGTTTTGGTTATAAAATGATCAATTTTCTATCAATAGCTACGAAATTTGTAACAAAAATTATAACTTGCTATAAATTTCGGCGCGGATCGGTCGCAGGTACTTTGGTAACACTATTTTCGTTTTTATTTCGCCAATAAAATGCCTAATTTTGGACCAATAGGAACGTAATTTGGAACAAATATTTATTACGATATGTTAATAACTTTTTAGTGACTGTCTAATTTTACATTTTTCGAAAACCTACTTTTTCTAACGCAGCAGCAGCTTCGTTAGTGTGTAGTTAAACCTTATGCAAAAGAAATTATGAATATTTCCATATGATTTTGGGGGACCACAGAACTTAAGCCCCGTCGAATCGCCCTTAAGACAAGAAGATATAATATAACTTCTTCTTTGGCAGTTTGATCCGAACGGAAGGAATAATAGCGTAGCTTATGGCTGTAGATGCAAAATAATAGTTTTCGAACTATCCAGCACTTCCAGATTCTCAATTTTGAATACACACAATTTTCACAGTTCAGTTTCTCCAAAGATGGGTTGAAATAATTTCAGTTAGCTAAACTGCCCAAATTTTTAAATTTCAATTAAAGAAATCTATGACAAAATAAGATTGTGAACTTTTTTTAATGTTTTTTATTTCAAATGAATATTCAAAAAAATATACCTACTTTCATCACTAAACTACACAGTAAATTCGGCAGACGGAATATAGAAAATTTATTTTAGGAATATTTTCAAGGAAATAAACAGTAGGTACAATACTGAATATCGATTGGGTAAACTCAGTTAGGGGTTATTGAGAAAATCATAAGCAAAAAGGATTTTACAGCTCCAAACCCAGAGTCATTCCTTAAATTTTAACACAGAAAATACGCTACATAACTCACTTCGTAATGAATGAAAATTAAAGAATGTTAATTTTATTCGGTAAAATTTTAAATAAGTGAAAGTAAGTCATACTGAAAAATTATCCTTTAAATTTTTGGGGTTTTATACTTTATTCGACCACCACAATTTCAAAAATAGGAAGTTTCTGCAACTTTTTTTTTTTTTTTTTTAATAAATAATACAACACCGACAGCTGATTTCTTCGTCAAATTTGAAAAATTTACAATTTTGAAAAACTTGTGGAGTATAAGCATCCTGAATTAAATTTTTTCAGCTATGTAGTATTTCTAGCAGGCCATTGTTTCCTTTTTTCACTTCCACCAACCGCACCTGTCTTGAAAGAGTAACCTCTTTTCGAATATCCAAAATGAAAACACAGAGAACCATCCTTAGACTTTTCTAATAATCAGACAAATTGAATTACGAATCAATAACGACTAAGGAAAAAAAGAAGTAAAAAAAAACACGATTGATGAGATTTGTACCTTCATGACGGTTTCAGGTCAGTTTCCCGAATTAAAAATTTTTCAAAAAATATAAATTATTTTTCAAAAAAAAAAAAAAAAAATCCACCTTACCGAACCACCTACTATGTATCACCAACACAAATTTTCATGCTTTCATGGTAGAGCAAAAAATTTAAAATTTTCGGACGTTGTACCTATATTTGCAAAATTGGTATTCAGAAAAATGTCCAGGAACCATTCACGACATCCTTATGCAATTAACTCACACTCCGACAAACAAATCTTTTTTTATTTTGTTTTCATGTCACACTCGATATATGAATACTATCCCAAAAATTTGTTTGAGTAAAAGAGTTCACGCTGGATGGGCAGTGTTGACCGTCACTTCACCCATTTAGTCGATCTTCGTTATTAAATTAATTCTTTTGAATCCGGTTACCCAGCTGGAGAGAGAGGGTGTTGGTCGAAACACGTCGATTAAATGGTACACGACAGAAAACTTTCGCATCAGTTGGAACACAAAATTTTGTATACCAGTGGCATGAACCATTCTCCGATTAAAAACAACCACAAAACCAAAAAGCGAACAGAAAAAATTGCTAAAAAAATGCGAATTCGATTTGAACCGCAATGTAGAAACAACAAATTCTCATCAAAAACACTAAACACTCAGGTAACTTTATCAAAACCAAAAAAAATTGATTTTCAAAAATTTAATTTACTATAAAAGAGAAGGTGTAATGGAGCAAACCGTTGATTATTCACTTCTGTTTCGATCGGTATCTTTGATAAATCGATACTTCTTGGACCTGGTTGATGTAAATTTTTCTGATTCGCTTTTTTCTTTCCAAAACTGGTTGACGAGTCGAATTAATCAATTTTTCTCGCAACTATCTCTATCTACACTTTTTTTCATCTTATTTCTTGGCTGTAAGACCTGTACCTACGGTCCACGTCTCCCTTTCTTTGATGGTTTTTGTTTTTGTAGTCCGCCAGTCTGGCTGCCAATATTTCTCATTCAGTAATTAATGCATTCGCGTCAACTTTTATACAAATTTTGGTTCGGTGAAATTACAAAACATCGTACCATAAAATTCCCGAAAAATATTTTTGGCATACACTATCAACGATCGTTAGCCGCAGTCGTCAGAATTTTTTCACGTTTTTCCGCCTCAGCAAGTCCAATTTTTCTGAAATTAATTAATCATTTTGGTTAAAGCCGTTATGCGAGAATTACACCATTTAATTCAGTAAGTACGAACGAATTTAAATCGTGAATGAGTTCAGCAAAAATTAACGTCGGCGATGTGGTCATTCATTCATTCGTTCATGATTGATAAATGTTACCAAATAAGAATTTCAAGTGAAAAAAAAAAAAAAAAAACAAGGCTATAAGCGTATATATTAGCAGAGAGGTTGAAATTTAAATCAGGGTCAGTAAAAGTTGAAGCCGAAAAAATGGGAGAAGAAAGGACGTATCTATTTTTAATTGAAATAAAACTAAACGGAATCTTGAATATTGATGGGAAAAAGAGAAAGGTTTTTCGATAATTACGATATATTTATGGCCTGATCATTTTTTTTTTTTTTTTTTTAATTTCGGTATTTCTCACAAAACGTTTATCACAGTAGAGCAGATAAGCTCTCAATTAATTACACTTGTAGGTATTCAGAAATTTGTTTAACAACTCGTTTTTTGATAAGCAAAGAAATTCGATCGTGGCGAAATGGTACATGTAATTTTCAAGAGTATTTACGTCGTTTATTATATCGTACACATCCTGGTGAGCTGCTAAGACAACATTGTGTTTATTATGGTCGACGGGGACCGGTTTCTGGTTGCATTTTTGCACTGCAACTTGGCGAGGGTTTCCATCAATGAGCGTTAAGTGGAGCTAATAAATATCCACGAGAGAAACGGAGACAAACGGTAGAGAGAAAGAATGTATTTACCAACATATAGGTATGCTGATTTATTGGCTCGTGCGCTACCTTCGCAAATTTACCACAAATTAAGAAGATAGCACGTATGTAGTAGCAGCAACCTGCGCAACCGGTGTTCGAGAGATACCAAAATCCATGTTGACAAGTTTGCTAAAGAAGAAACGAAAAATTGGAATCATATTACCGACGTATTATCAATACAGAAATAATTTGTTACTCAAACGCGAAAGAAAGCTTGCGATTACTGTCGACACTTTGTGAGGTAACAAAATAGATAAGGTACAAAACAAAAACAAAAGGAAAAAAAAAACAAAAAAAAAACAAAAAATAAAAAACAAAAAACTACACGAATACCAAAGAATTGTACAAGTAAGCAGCTTACAATCGGCGCACATGTGTAAGTCGTTAAAAGGTATTTCTATATCAAAATGAAATGTAGTATTCCTGGTTTAACAAGTTAATCATCCTGTTACCACCTTGACCACGTACAACTAATAAGGCAGCAGAATTATACAGTACACTAGACTGATTATAGGCCACACGAGATGTTGAGATAGCACCTGACTACAATAATAGCGCGACAGTAACAAAAAATCCTAAAAATGTAAAACTCGTATTAGATTTCATTAATTTTTCAATGCGATTCAACGAATCGATTATGATGTACACTTTTACACAATTCTAACGTCAACATAAAAAATTTTTTGAGCCCAGCTCATTAAATTTGGCACAAAAACTGCATGTCAGCGGTCTGTTACAGAATTTTCGTGAGGGAAGAATGCCTTAATCTGGAGATGCAGTATTGAATGAGCTTAGGGAGAAGCCACAGTCCCTCAAAAAATATTCAGTCACGATGGCCCAATATTCCCCTCGCTAAAAAAACTTGAAAGTTTTTCAACACAAATTTTATCTTGTCCCTACAATGCAATCTCCAACAACTGCCACTGCTCTCTCGAGAACTTTCAACGCTCCCCCCCACGGATGGAAGAATGTATCTTCAGATTTTCATTTTACCAATCCTCCACCTTATTACTGAATCGTCCTTTTTAAGTAGGTTTTCTATTGAAAATCTACTTATTAATTTTGGTATCATGGAACCACATTGGGGTGGGGGTAGCTTCGTTTTTCGTTTCATAACTCAAGGAAAATTCTGGCACCAATAACTCAAATTCATATATATATATACGGTACAGGTCGTAATTTTTATCAGATAAGCACGAAATTTAGAACGAACACTAGTACTGAACAGAAGACCTGACCCCTATGGATTTTGTTGCGGATCGACAGTACGGTACTTCCGGTATGTCTATTTTCGTTATCTGTAGCTACGATATTTGTAACAAATATTACAACTTGCTATAAATTTTGGTGTAGATCGTTCGCACGGTACTTCCGGTAGCACTATTTTCGTTTTTATTTCACCTATAAAATGCCTAATTTTGGACCAATAGGAACCTAATTCGGAAGAAATATTTATTACGCTCTATTAATAACTTTTTAGTGACTACCTAATTTTACATTTTTCAAAAACCTACTTTTTCTAACTAAGCTGCTGCTGCGTATGAGTTTTTTCAATTTTTCTTTCATATTAAGAAGACAATTTTTTTTTTTTTCAACCAAACAATTCTAATCTTGACTCTACAGTACACAACCATGGTTTTGGAGGGAATGAAGCGAAAAAAATGGTAAGGTACTCGTAATTTATTTTAAAATCAGGAAAAACTTCTTTGGAAACAATTTTCTCGGGGGAGCTGAAAATTGGACTCATGCACCTTTAATTTGGGTAACGTTGTACAAGTTTTCCGTTGTGTTTTAATTTTAGCTTTTGAATTCGTCATCCACGCACACAAAAAGTCAATAAATCTACAAAATGTTCAAGAAGAGAGCCCTCACGTGAAAAAAATGAGCAAAAACGAAAGTAATGGCTACCATTAAAAAAGTGCGAGTAAATGACCATATGTTGTACTTGTAGCTATATTACATTCGTCCAAAACAACACTGGCATGACAGGCTAAACATTTGTAAAGCTGGTGGTGCATAACATTCCAACATTTTTCACTCAACATACGAATTTTCTGATACTAGCAACATTTGAAAAACAACTTAGTCGATCGTTAATTACGAAATGAAAAATTATTTTCAACGCATAACAGGCAACATCGACTTTGAAACGTATGAAAGCAATCGAAACATAAAATTTCTACGACTTTTCTGCATTGAAGGAATGGAAAAAGAATAATTTCCTTAGGTTAAACCATTTCGATCATTTCTTCACTAGACCTATAGCTTAATTGAAAAACCCAATCTTTCGGGATTCATTGTCGATTGTAAGTAATTATGTTCCAGGCAAAAATTATTAAAGAAATTTTAAAGTCAGACATTCAAATTCGACCATCATTTCTAAAACAGCAGATGGCAGTACGTCAAAAGAACAAAAACACCATAATAATAAAATTCAATTAATAAATTAAAATAAAATATTTAATAAACTTCAAACTAGTAACGATAATACGAGTACGTAATCAAGGGGTCGTGAAGACATTCACTTTATTTTTGGCCTTTCTTGGTGGTCGCGACACTTAAAAGATCGAGAAATTATGAATTTTGAGTCTTCGTTTTCATTTATTGGGTATTCTAAATGAGTAAATTGCAAGTTCCTAAATTCGGATTCAAGCTACCAACTACTTTTCGCATAGGTATACCCTGGTCCTGCTCCGTCTTAGATACACACTAGCAGCTCTAAAAATTATAGGTACCAACATAGTCAATATTTTTTTGAATCCTTTCGACGGAAGTCTTTTCTTCAACACGTAATATTAACAGCTCCCAACATTCAGAAAAAAAATTTGGTTTTTGTGGCTTACAATATGCTGATAAAGTTTCTACAACTGCGTAATCGAAGGTTGAACCCATGCTACCATGTTCAGCCAAGAATGACGAAATTCGAACGAAAAAAAATTTTCCAAGTGCCGAAACGGTTAATGTGTTTTGCTCGAGGTTTTTAAAAACATTATAGACTTCTAATCGGAGAAGGATCAAAAAAATTATTTTGATGTGTGATTAAAAGTTATATAAAAAATACCAAAGAATACTCTTCAAATCATGTAGTTTCGAATCGCATTGAACTTTGGGAAAATGTAGTAAGGAACGAAAAAAATTCAGATTATTCACATATGCGCGTGATTCTTAGATTTAGAGAGGTAGACTTAAAATGTCGAATGGTGAAGAATTTCACGAAACTAATGCTAAAAATACACGTTTTTTTGGAAACAAAATTAAATTCTAAAAAACGTTCTTTATCTTGGTGTGATACCTCCACACACGTGTTTGAAACATTATATTCCATCAACTGGTTCAATGTGATGATGAATTATTATAACTAAAATGACAGCATCGCTTTCATTATGATTATTTGCCAAATAATTTAGCTTTTAAAAAGGATGAAATTTAGTTCAACGAAATAATTTACATGAATTACTGAAAAATACCAACATTACAGTCACAAAAAATGATAAAAACAAATAAAAACCCATATTCTTAGAATTGTTACTGAAAATTCACTCATATTTTATACATCCCAACAAATTTTCACAGCATAGACCAATGCAGAGTCATCCTGGGATTGCTAACATATATTACGCATGAAGTCATAAAATAATAATTTCGTCTGAATTCGTCATTCAAGAATTAGACCACTCATTGACATTAAACGAAACAAAACCCACTGGCACTAAATAACAACAGGAATATGAACTAGAATTCTTCAAATTCAAATCGAATAATTATATAGTATCTGGTTCATCGAGTTTTGCTCGGATGAGTACCTGGGAAGACGGTAGTCAATAATTATAGTACATTAAAAAGTGGAAAATTATTTTTTAAATTCAGTACTCAAATTCTTAATTAAATAACAAAATTCTATATCACAAGCTGATGTCAAATCAATATTTAATTACTAAGATTAGAGATCGAAATTCAGGATGAGAGATTTTGTATTTGTTGTGTTTAGCTTTAATCACAAAATTTGATGATATGCAGATTGCAGATCAACGAATTACATTCATTCTAGGCGAATTTTACATCACTAGCTGTTATCACTTACTGTTGATGGATGGATTGAGAATACTGAGATACTCATATTTCTGTTCAATGAATTTTTTCAAACTTGGGACCTATCTGCATCGTTTCCTCGCACCTAAAAACTCTTATCCTAAAAATTTCAGCCACATTGTTGGTCTAATTAGTCACAACGTGTTTACCCACACACACACACACACACACATATATATATATATATATATGCATATATATATACATACATACATACATATACATACAATTAGTGCTCGAACTATAGTATAGGACGGTCGTTAGGTTGAAATATACTTATCTCGATTTTCTTAGGTTTTCAGGATTTAAATTTTTTTTTTTTTTTCTAATACAAACTTCATTGTTATCTTCTTCATTTAATCCGCCAATCAACAATAATTTTTTAAAAATTTTCGCCTATTTTTCTGAGTAAATATTTTATTAGTTTGGGTCATGTATATGAGGGTATAATATTTATATAGATACCGTATATAGAAGATTAACAACAAATTGGTCATCGATCTTTCATTGTTCATTAATCACGCTTCATTGAGAAACTTTTATATAGAGATTACAATATAGAAGAAGAGAATGATCTAATTCGTATTTCCTGGTAATTTGCGTCGATAATTTTTCAATTTCTATCAGTTTTATTCGGGTAAAAAATTTATCAGAAAGTAAAAAAAAATAATGATTCCAAGAAAAATAAATTGTTTATACGAACTATCATCAAAGTATAAGAAGAACCAAAAAAGATGTTGTAGGGTATACGTTTAACTTGTTGTTAATAAATGATAACGTATGGTAATTAAAACTCATCATAAAACTTCTTTAAACTTTCATGTCAATTCAAGTGAGACGAAATGTACTATGCTGATGAAATAAACAAGGTTACTCCAATTTCCACAACAAATTCGTGAAAAGAAAAACGAAGAGGAAAAAGACTTTCTGAATTTTAAATTTGCAATTCGACTTGCAAAACTTTAAAAAACACTCGTTTTCAATGCTAATATTAGACTAAAGAATCTAACTTCAACGAGGAAAGCAGCATCGTTTTACCCAGTTTGCTAACAAACGGAGTATTAAAATTGACCTCACAAAAGGTTTAGGGGTGGGGACGATGAAAAATATCCGTTTCATGAGAAAAGAAAACGACTGGTATCATTTTTTATTTTGACCTAATTTTTTTCAATGTGTATTTATATGTATGTATCGCCCAAAATTTTTTGTGTTCACGGTTCTGAAAAGCTACCAGGTGGATAGGGTTGAAATTTTTACGAGAGATAGTTCTCATATATCTTAAGTGAGGTTGAAAATTCCAGGCCAAAAGACGCTAAAAAATTGACTAATATCTAGCCAGAAAATCAAGAAATATAAAAACAGCCAGTAAAATGGCTACTATTTTCAACGATAATTAATTTAAAAAAACATATGAACACTTATCTATTTTTTAATTCGATTTATCAATAATCAAGACAGTTTTTTTTTTTTTTCTTTAAATGTAGATAGTTAATTTTGATATATAACCTATAAAATTAGCGACTGATTCATTAAATAAAAGTTAAGCTCATTCGAAACCACAATTAGCCGATTAAAATAAAAATGACACAATCTCTGGATTTAAACCACAATTCTAAATGAATTTCCTCAGATGATGGCGAAAACTTACAGAATTTGAGTTATAATTGAAAGGACAGGGAGCGTTGTCATAAGTTTTCTTTCTATATAATGGCCGAAGTATACCTATAACATTAGTATTTATTCAACTGCCTGAATATTCTATGGACTTACCTGCTGCGTAAGTTGTAATTAATATGACGGCAATATCAGTCTTAGAGTAGCCTCTAAAAATAACGGTTTCAATCAAAATTTCACAACTCATTGCATGTACCTATCTGATTCGTCATAGGACAAATTTCGAATCGTAAAATTTTAAAAAATCAACTTTAAAATTACTCATTAGAGACGTTTTTATCAAGTTCAAATCTTGATAACTTCAGCTGAATGAAGCTTAACAGACACCCTGATAAACAAAAGAGAAAAACTCATCAGCATCATCAACAATATTTTGGCCGATATCAAACAGCTCTTTAAAGGCAAAGTTACGTCAAAATCAAAGCGTACGAAAAACCAAGTTCATCACAAAACAAAACATTTAGTAATTCTTCAAGCATCCACAACAAGAATGTTCACACGGCTAACTTTTATAATCCCTCCATGCATTCAACTTCATACCAGATTGCACGTAATTTACAATCCACGAACTGTGGAGCATATTTCGATTCCCTCCCATTCTGCAAATGATAAAATATAAGGTTAGCATGAATAAATTACGAATTAATAAATCCACTACATTCGCGCCGGAGTGTAATTTATTTTCTCTTAATTTTAAAACGTATACTCGATGCATTTAATAGTCAAACGTGAAGACATAGGATAAAGCATCCTCCCATACAAACGAAAAAACAAAGAAAAAATACACCACTATAACCTACCTTATTGATGTACGTGCATCGAAATTTTTTCAACTATCCAAAAATAGAAGGCACTTAAAAATACGTCACTCTAATTTTTTCTTCTTCTAAATGTTAATTATTAGTCAGAAAAGTATTTTTAGGGGTTTACTTCTATTGAGCGCTCGTCGAATGAAAAATGTATTTCGATTTGTACGCAATATAATTTTCAAAAACTACCGCACGAAGCGTTTACTTCGGCTAACCTATATTTCTTTCTCACTCCTATTTTGGACGGATATGAAAAAATCCAAATTCACAGATAAATCTTTGGTATAGTTAGCGCACACGAGATGGAGGCGTTCGATAAAAACGTTTTTATTTCGTCGAGTTTTCTCCTCAACCCCCACCCCCACATTTTAACATCGTACCAAGAAAAATATTTACGTCGGAAATGACGTAAAAACCAAAGATGGAAATTGATTATATGTTTTACTATGACGAGTAAGTTCTCACCGCAAATTCATTCGGACACTCAGAAATATACCATCGAGTTTTTTTGCGCAGAATTTTCGACAACCGTTTGCGGAAAACAAGCAGTAGGGTTCTCGCAATGGAGTACTTTATACGTCTCACACTCAGCCATAAACATACAAGTTTCATCTTGTTTCGTGAATCTTACTAATTATTTCCTCATTATTACTGATTAAAATGGGATGATGAATTTCGCTAATAACTGAATGCGGTCAACGAGGAGCACATATTTAGGTTTGGATAGACATCAGACGATAACTGCAACAGCGGAAAACAAAATGATAGCAGTACAGTAAGCTGCTAAATGTGAAAAATTTGTAGATGTAGAATACAGAAGCACATGCGCGATGAAGATCACGTGCATTTTATTTTGCAGAACGATAACGAAAATACCTATATTTCACGAAAAATATTTCCTTACGAATCCAAAACTTGATAAAAAATTTACAAACCGTGTAGTAATTTTTACTGGAAGAAGGGTTCACAGAAGACTGAAAATCAAACAAAATAAAAATAAGTTTAGTAGACAGGAAAATTATAAGAAAATAAGAAAAAGGTTCCGAAGTTCTCCTGAATAAATACCAGACCCTTAAGGCTGCAGCACACCGACGCGATACTGCGGCGGTAAAATAAAATTCAGACATGTAAATGGAAAGTGGCACGCACACTGACGCGATTTACAGAATTCAGAATGCGATATTCCGCATTTAGTGCGATATTCCACATTCGTAGGGAAGAATTTTTAAGTAGGTTTCCATAAAAATCCACTCATTAATTTCGATCCAGTATTAGCCATTAAGGATGGCGGCGGGTACCTTTTTCGTTTTATGCCATCCTGAAAATTTTGGTGCTATTGGCTGTAATTCATATAGGTATTTATATTCAATTATATCCATTTCATTTTCTTTTTACCATGATATTGGTCCCAATTTTTATCGGATAGGCACAAAGTTTGGTAGGAACAATCAGACTAAACCAAGGAAGGACCAGACCTAATAATTTTGGTACAGACTGGCTGATATTTTAATTTTAATTTTGGCTATAAAATACTTAATTTTGAACCAATAGCTACGAAATTTAAAATAAATATTCACTTCAATGTATTGCAACAAATACCAATTTTTGTGCGGATTGGCCCGAAAATGTGTTCAAAATATTTGGTGACACCAGTTCCGAGGTGGTCTAATTTGTCTGGATGAATTGAACCACCTGAAGGAACATTCCAAAATATCACATCGATGTACGTTAACAAGTATCGCATGCGATGCTTTTTACTGCCTCAGTATCGTCAAAACTGCACTGTTTCAAAATTGCGCCGAGTGCTAAAGTCTTTTTTTATTAAAAACATGAAAATTTTTGGAGCTGTCAGTCTTTTTGCAGGCATGCATTCTTAGGTATCCCATAGATACGCCATAGTAGAAAATTTCCACGAAGTAGGGTATAAAGAAATAATACTGGAAAGAGTTGCGTTCATATGATGAAAACAGGACCAACTGCTCCCTGAAAAAAATTAATCGAGCACAGTAAGATACTTTAATCTAAAAAGAAAATTGTAAAAGAGAAAATAGTTTTATAAGGTTGTTTACCCATGGCTACAATTGGGGTGTTGAATACATTAAGTAAGGAAATATTCGGTAGCTACTTATTAAGATTCAATTATTTAACGGAAACTGTCATCATTTTTTCGGGACTAACGACACATTACTGGAATGTAAGAAACTGAATGATTGTTTATCACACTATCACAGTAAAATAAACACATTTTAAAATGAAATGAGCAGTCAACAAATCTATATTCAAAAATTATGCCATGAATGGTCAGGAGTCAATTCAAAAAATTATAAAATTGAAAATGAAACATTACCACAGAGTGAAGAAATTAATACATTACAATTATGAGTCAGGGACATTCCTATGAAGAAACCTATGCGAAAAACATGTTAATTAGTGTTTAAAAATCACAGATACAATGGGAAGCTCGGTAACACAAATACGAACGTCTATTCTCAAAAAAGATAAATCAACCATTCACATATCACCATATTTCCATCGTTAAAGATCATGTTTGGTGCTTCAAAATTGCATTTCTGTTTTGTGAACAAGTCTGAAGCGAGAATACACTATAAATTTGAGATTTCAACAATTTCATCTGAATAGAAAGCTGGACTGCCTTTGGGTAAATTTATCAACAGTTTCTCTTTCAACAGTAACATTATTCGACTCTTCATTATTTGGAATGCTGAAGTTCGAAGTTAACCCTTTTATAATTTTTTATACTTCCATAGTAAATCACAAAACTTCTTAAGTGAAGGTGTGGAACTACTTGCTATTCATACAAAACCAATTTAAAAATATAAAATTCTCTAAAAACCAAATAGGAAGTTGAATTAATCTGTAAATCACAAGTTGTTAAATATTTTAGAATTTTTACATTTTCCTATTAGAGCAGTTCAAAAATCTCTTGAAAGTTATCTGGATAATACACTAGGAAACCTGCTGAAATTTTCTACATCAGAATTATTCAAATACAAAAATTTATGGTATTAAAAAGGGAGAAAATAATTTTTTTATTGTTTTCAAAATCAAAACTGTGGATATCTAGATGATGTTTCTCATTAAATGAAATAGAGAACATTTGAAGATGAAAATATTATGGATGAAAAAAAACTAATAGGATACGATGAGATTTAACTAAATTTTGAAAAATCCTAGTATAGGAATTTACTCGAGTCGAAAAATAAGAATTTAGCAAAATATACTGAATCCCTCATCTGCTTCATGTTATAAATTTTACTCTTTACACTAGGGAATAATTTCATTTTTTATTTAAATATTCTGAGGTAGAAATACTTTTAGGACTAATTTTAGCTATTATGTACTAAAACTTCATAAATAGCTGCATACTAATAATAGGATTTCAAGTGAAATAAGAGAGAACCATTCACAATCAATATTTTAGGGATATGGAAAAGATAACTAGCTGTTTTGATTCAAAGCTGCAAGAGGTTTGACCTTTACACCTTCAATGAAAAAAGAATGAAGAACAAGAATGGTTATCAGGTTTCTCGAAGAAAGGAAAAGACAACAAATCAATAATTAATGTAATAGATCAATGATTTACAACTACGAAACATAGAATAATAATAAAATAACAAAATTACCCAAAGTAAGACAGTCCACTTACATGCAATTATTGAATTGGCCAAGTACGGAAGTACACTCAAGTTCAGGCAACTTATTTTTGAACTCGAACTAACTTCACACGTGATAGAATTTTTTTAAATGGATAAGACAAAGCAACTGAAAACTAATAAACTAATGACAAAATAATTAATTTCTTATTTCAAATTTTCCACCGAACAAAATTTAAAATCATATGATAAAAAAAAAAGAATAGATGATTGCAATAGGTTTTTGGCAACAGTGTTGCCAAACCTAATAATAAATTAGGTTAAAAACAAATTTTTAAAAGATAGGCTTTTTTTATTTTTTGGCTTTAGCTTCATGCGAAATAAACATTATTTTGTTGCGGAAGGTTGACTGCAGTATTGGTATATTTTAAAATTGCAGTAGTGAATAGAACAAAAGTTTATAATAATAAGACAGAAATTCTGGCAAAAGAGGAAAAAAAAAAACTGATAAAAACGGACATAAGTGTATGTGTGCGTGTGTTGTAACACGTGAAAGCAGAGCTGAAGTTGTCATCCAATTTACTTCAACAAATTGAGTGAGTAGAATAAAAGCGTATAAAAATGTGTATTTCTTGCAAATTTTGAAGTAGAATTTTTCTTGAATGCCAATTCAGAGGTATAGTGTGAGATATTTCTCTCATTCCAACAACAGGTAAACAGGAAATCAGCAATTACCAAAATCTTCTACCATTTCATGTTTTCAAACTACCCTCCTCATTCTACTGAATTCACTTGTTCTTCATGCGTTTTTATTTAACTCACTACAGTTGTTTATTTACCACTTTGTTTAGTGAATGTGAATTTAATTGTTGATACTTGGGCATCCTACAGCAATAAGTTGTATTAAAATTTCTATTAAAGTTATTAACATTTTTGATATATTCTTTAATTTTCACTTTCTTTGAAGTTCTGTCAACAATATCACCACAGAATTTCTGAAACAACTCCGTGTCCAGTAACATATACACAGGCTTTTAACTAGAATCAATTCCTATGAGGGTTTTTCAAAATTTTATCAAGTCTCTTTGTCAAATAACAATTTTTTTCATGTATAATTTTTTTAACTCTGAATGTTTTCAGTTTTATATCATGAAAAAAATCACAGAGGTATCCACAGTTTTGATTTTGAAAACAAGAAAAAACTATTTTATTATTTTTCATATCAATAAATTTTTCTTTTTAAATAATTTTTAGGTAGAAAATTCCAGTAAATTTCCTTAATAGGAAAACGTCAAAATTTGAAAATATTTAACAAATTATGATTTACAGGTTAGCTCTATTTCCTATTTGGTTTTTAGAGAATTTAAAATTTTTAAATCGGTTTTGTATGAGCAGCTAATAGTTTTACACTTCCATTAAAGAACTTCTGTGACTTTTACTATGGAAGTATGAAAATTGATGAAAAGGTTAAAGCAAATAAATTGTAATTAAAATATTCCTACTTACACTCTGTAATGTATTCTCAAATAAATGTACTTGGGATCACTTGTACTCTCGAAAATTCCTCTATCTAAGTCTAAATTGTAATCATTATTAATTATTTTATGAATAAGGCTTCGGAAAATCATCCTGACAGGACATATAAAATCAAATTACGCAGCTATATGATAAGCTTAAAAAACGAGATATTCTACTAAGTATATGACACCAGAGTATAAAATTAAGCGCGAGTCTCAGAAAAACACAATTATTTTTTGTATTTAGGTTAACTAAGTGTTGACAATTCTCAGGAAATTTTTCGTAAATTAATCAACAGCAATACACATCATTATTTAAAATCAGTTACAGAATCGTGTATCTTATTGACCAGCATTCTTTGAAGAATTCATCCGAGATAAAGTCGATAGAAAAAGTTTTCGGACAGCTATTTTCAAAATACAAAATATTGAAACTTTGTTCAATTTTTCTCATAATTTACTGATTTTTATTTCCAGAAAGAAAACGCGACACTTGTTGATAAACAATAACCATAGATTTTAATGTACTTATGTCTACACGACAAAGAATTTTGCGAATACTATAATTGTACAGAATGCCATTAAAATTCAAACAATGAAATACCTAATTCATCGATCTAGTTTACTAATGAAGTGTTCAAAAATGAAACGAAACCAATGTTTTTCAAACTTTAGTTCTGATTCAAACGAATCATCAAATTCTTTTGATACAAACTTACCACAAGAAACATACCCAATATGTAATTTCCGAGAATCTCTACTGCAGAGATCAATCATAATTATTTGGAATACGAAGCATAGTTACTTAATAGTCGTTGTTCGGAATCAGAAATGAGGCTTAATTCAGTTTGCAGATTACCAGCTTATTAAAGCGAGTTCGTGACGGTTGGAAAAAAAAATTTTTATCAATTGAAATAACGAACTAACATCAACAAAAGGAGTGGCTACATTAAGGTTAAAGAAAATCAAGTTTTTGAATTTAGAAAAAACAATTACCCAGTGTCCATCGAAAGTTTGAATATTTCCAAAATGTTGGGCGAGACATTCCTCCTCTCCGCGGTTCCTAAACTCTCAGGGTTTAGTAAAATTAGGATTCTGATGCAGTATCAAAAATGTTGTTCAACACCAAAAGTGAAAATGTTAAGTGAATAATACTATTATATTAAATCTTATTTGAAGATTAAGTATTTTGAATTGACGCTTGCATTCCCAACAGACATAATACCGCTATTGCAAACTCACATAACTGATATCTACAAATACAGTGTTCTTCAATTCAATTTGAAAAAACTTAGGGGATATGTATCATAGAGAACAGTGATTAATTAACAGGCTATGGGGGGAAGAAGCGATGTACGTGAAACAACGAAAAGCTAACTACAATAACTTCATTTAAATACCTACATAAAATCCGATCAATTGGGTATAATTTGTGTTTGTACCAATAAAAAGGATTTATACACAGATCTATTACATCAGCAGAATGACTTTATTTCATGTTTTTATTCTAAAAAGTTATCCTTATTTTTGAAGACTGAAAGGATTCAGTCTAAATATTTGCAGTCTTGTGGATATTAGTCATTTACAATAATTTGTCATTATCAATGAACTGTCTTCACCCGAGGGTCGTATTCTTATTCTAAAACTAATTAATGTTTTTGAAAGGAATTTTTAGGTGCCAAAACATAACCATCAACTATATCCGGTGAGTAGGTAAACATTCGAGTTTTTTGACACATGAAATTATTTCACTTCAATAAATTCAGGTAATCATTTCGAACATTACTCATCCTTCGTCCATACTTCATATGGAAAGGTTAAGGCTCTATGGCGCTAAATTCATATCGATACCAATCTAGCTATGAGGCAAAATTCATTATACGTAAGTGCACTTTCAAGAACACAGTACACACTGCAGTCTTCCAAGTTTGATGATCAATTTCTCTGCAGTCGAAATTTACTGTTAACGGCGACCAATTGGACTATTGGACTATGTACTACGAACCTCGTTGATAATTCTACCAAGTATCATCACAGCAACAGTGCAGGGAAAATAAAGTTTCTTAACCTCGTAACTGATTTGATTTGTTAAATATAACTGAAGGAGATAAAATTTTTTCACAGAAGGTGATTATAGGTGAAGAGAGCTTTTTGGCTTTTGATGCAAAAAAAAAAAAAAAAACAAAAAACAATTTCATAAAGGGTGGGTGAAAATTCTTCTTGGGCAAAAATACTTTCCAAAGATGAAGAATCGAGACAGTTTAGTCTTTTTTTTTAAACCGAGGTTGCATAAAGAATTTATGCCAGCATAGTGTATACCTAGTTAAAGCAGCAAGCTGTGTCTCGGATTAACTAAATAACTGCATACATTTGTGCTACCCGTTTGGCTACTCACAATTTTCTCCTCTTTCACAATAATGTCCACCTTATTTTGGCATCTACTTTCAGGTATTTTTGGAGCAAAACAAACGAGAACGTTGAATTACTCCTCTCACTGAAGAGTCAGATTTGTCTCCTCCAAACTATTTATTATTCCTTAATCTCAAGTTGAGAATGAAAAGGAGAGCTGATTTGACCCGATAACCATAGGTCAAAAAGTTGTGACACGCTGCCTCAGTGACATTTATTTGAAAAACTTTTAGTAGAGCACAGGGAAAATATTATACTGAAGTGAATGGGGGAATATTTTGAAATTTGAACAAATAATATGAACCAAGTTTTTGCAATTTTGATGAATTCTTTCCAACAATACTTAGAGATCACACTATAGGCACTGGTAAATACGACGACAGAAAACTATTACCTACCATTTCAAACATATTATTATGCATAACATCTATAACTGTGTTGTACCTACGACCAGGGTCAGTCATACTGACCCATTCAGCTCGGTTAAGGTTGTATAGCGGATTTGATTGGTTCAAAATTGAATTAGTTTCAGTTATAACGGCTATGAACCAGTTTGAAGTGTCTACATTGAGTGCAAGAGTTGCGGGCCAGAGAGAGAGAGGAAAAGGGAGAAAAAAAGGTATTCCGTATACAAAATTTACATTTTATACCACCTATTGTTTGCCATCACGTGAAGCCTCGAAGTTATTTGTATTTGAAGCACAATAAGCCTTATCTACGACAGCCACATAGGCTGTACCGAGGGAGCGAAAAACCATTAAAAAAAATGGTAACAGAAAATGGCTGCTAAGAAGACGCGGACTGGACACATACCCGCAACACAGGTAACACAGACTATAAGCTGGTAGTTTATGGAGTTTTAGGCTGCAGGCAGCACGCACTCACCAGTTATGGACATCCACGGATAGCGAGGTATATCCGGCATGGGTTGGCCGGTAGAGGCGTTCACCTGCGACGAGCACGAGTTGAGCGGATCGGCGCCGACGGAGGCGGCCGCTGCCTGATGGTAGAAGGCGGCCATGCTGGCGGATGCGGCGGATGCCGAATTGGCGGTGGCGCCGTTCTGATGGTGCAGCGCATAGTTGACCATCGAGTCGGCGGCGCTAGGAACGTTGCTAGTGTAGCGGCACGATTTGTCGCCGCCGGTGGCGGCATCGACGACGGCAGCAAGCGCCGCCGAGCTGGGCGAGGTGAAAGCGCCTGGCACCATGGAGCCGGTAGCGAAGGCGGCGGCGGCAGCAGCCTGCTGCTGATGGTGGTGGGCGGCCGCAGCGGACGCGGCCACGTACGGATACATGCGGCTGGCCGGCGAGACGAGCGACGGTGGTGGAGACGAGCTCGAGGACGAGGAGTTATTGGTTAGACTGTAGTTGACCACCGGCGAGTCGCCAAGGCTGTTACCAGATGTGATGACCGGATTCAAAAGCTGATGGTGGTATTGCTGGTGGTACTTGGGCAACATACTATCGATAATGAATTTGGAGCTCATTGTGGCTGTTGTTGCTGTTGCGGCATCGACGTCGTTGTCCCACCGCCGACGCTAACGAATGTAAAATTTTCAACCAATACCGTCATAATACAAAAATATCTACGCAAAAACTAAATAGAGTAAAAAGTAAACAACCAAAAAAAAAAAATTGAAAAAACCCCAACAGAAAAAACAAATAAATCAATATACCGAAGTATTATATTATAAAATTTTAAACTCGCGAATGAAAAACCGAAATTCGTTTCCTACTTAAAGAACACGAAAACACGACAAAAACCAAAAAATAACCATACAAATAGAAAAACCAAAAAAAAATTGTATAAAACTCGAACAAATAACTCCACAATTATCTCATCATATTATTATTTTCAATGTAATGGTGTCGTTGGTGGTTTACCGATAACAATTATATGGTATTTCACTAATAAAATAGAGGATAAAAAAACTTTTCCTTTTCCTTTTTATTTTTTTTTTTTGTATAAAAACAACAACACAAACCGAAAATAAAAACTTTCTTTTGTTGGTTATTTAGTTGATTGATTGGTCCGTTTCGGTTAGTTGCTGCTGCTGCTGTAACTGCTTTATTTTTGTCTTCTTCTTCTTTGTCCTCAACACTGGGATGCCTTTTTTTCTACGATTTTAAGAGAACCTTTCGATGGACCTTTTCCTTTTTTCTCGTGTGGTCCCCGGCTTTTTTTCTTTTTAATACGCGCACATCGCGACACCCGGTAGAAAAAGGTTAAAAATGTACCAAAAAAAAAAAAAAAAAAAAAAAAAAAGAAAAAAAGAAAGAAAGAATAAAAGTAGAAAAAAAGAGATGAAAAAAGACCAACGATTTTTTTTCGCTCTTATTGTTTAGTATAGCAATTTAAAGCATTGAATTGGTTCTTTGGCTGTTCGTGTGTTGCACTTGTTACGCGGCGGTATCGTTTATGACTTTCAGTATGGTTTTTACCTACCTCTACCGACCAAAAGACCAGAGAGAGAGAGAATTTTTTACTACTACGGCAGGCACACTGTGTTAAGCACCAGAAAGCACTTCTGTAGAGGAAAGAAGAAGAAGAGGAGGAAAGAAGAAGAGGAAAAGAAAGAAAGAAAAAAAAAGAAAAAAAAAGAAGTATTAACCCTATAATCGTCATCCACCCCACCAAAAGGTTGGCTGCTTGCCGGTCGACCAATAAATGGCGTCGTGTGGAACGCGCCCAACCAATCGTGTGCCATAGAATTTGTTTTTTTTTTTTTCATTCTGTAAAATATTTTTGGACGTCATATGGTGGGATGCGTTGCTTTCGTCGTCGAGTCGTCGTCAAAATCGGCATCGACTAATTTCGTCCGCCGTGAATTTTGGTGGCTGACGTTTTTTTCTCATTTCTTGGATTCTCGCAGTTGAATTCACGAACTTTTTTTTTTTTTTCAGATTTTTACTTCACAGTTTTTTGTTTTTTTTTTCTGAATGATCTGTCTTTCACCACGAACATCATACTTTTTATCGATCATTGACCGCGTGATCTTATTAATTTCGATTACAGACAGGGGACTTGGCCGAGGCGACGACTTTCGGTGTACGTAGTCAAAAATTTTGATCTCAATGAATAAAAAAAAACTGTGACGCAGCAGCAGCTCTGTTAGAAAAAATAGGTTTTCGAAAATTATAAAATTAGACAGTAAAACGTTATTAATTGATCATAATAAATATTTATTCCGAATTACGTTTCTATTGGTCCAAAATTAGGCATTTCATAGCCAAAATAAAACCTAAAATAGCAATACCGGAAGTACCATAAGACCGATCCGCAACAAAATCAATAGGTTCAGTCCTTAGCTTAGAACTAATGTTCATTCCGAATTTCGTGACCATCGATAAAAACTGCGACCTACATCATGCTAACAAGAAATTGGCTTATATATTACTTCTTTGTCAAATGCGAAAATCAGCTTTTTTCGAAGACGCTTGGGAATTTACTATTTTGAGATAAAATTCTATTACGAATCCGCATTATAGCTTTTAACTGAATGAAATTAGGCATTGTATATAATGCACATCACTCTAAGGAATTTTTTATAATTTCGTTATTTGTCCAATCAAATGAGATCTTTTTCCTCATTAAAATCAGGGAAAAGATTTTTCTTTGGAATTCGGAAGTTTCAAGCGTCCTTTTAAACTTATTGAAAATCCCCTTAACTCTGGCCACGGCTTCACCCATAACCCATAAAAATTCATTTTTTGGGCCCTTCAATAGGTTTTGAGTGATTTACTTCTTTTCTAATAATGATATCAAATAACTGTTCAAACAAATAATATACCTAAATATAAAATTGTCAACGACAAGGTGTGTTAAAATTTTTTCGTAAGTGCCATAGAAAGTTCACAAAATGGCACAAAAATTTACACATACCTCTAATAAAGGGTACTGACTGGATGAGGCCTAGTTACACTATGCATACTAAACCGGGATAGATACCTCGTTAAACTAATATTTCTAAAATATATTATATAATACACACAAATGAAAAAAATTTTTGGTATGTGTGTGCGTGTGTTTGCATGTGTATGTTTGTTTGCAACACCATAACTTCAAAACAATATAACTAAACAGGTATAAACTTTCTGAGTTGATTTGCTTTATTTTAACTAAGGTTCTAAGATAACTTGGAAGTCCGTAGCTCCCCCAGGGGTCAAGTTGTGGATGAAAATAAAAAGTTTCATTCATGTTTTTTAGTCAGAATGTCAATGAAAGGATGTATTTCTGAATAAATACAGTTTATTATTTTTATCTACAACTTGATCCCCAAGGGTGTTACAAACTTGCGAGTTATCTTAAAACTTTCGTTGAAATAAAAAAAATAAGCTCAGAAAGTTTATGTTTCTTTTATTGAGTGGTTCTGAAGTTATGGAGTTGCAAATAAACATACACACACACAAAATTATTTTTAAATTTGTATGTATTATATAACGTATGGTAGGTACACAAGCTTGACCAGGTAAACTGTGCGACTAGACCTCATCCAGCCAGTACCATTTATTAGTGGTAAGTGCAAACTTTTGTGCCATTTTCTAAACTTTCTACGGCACTTAGAAAAAACGTTGAGACACCTTTGTTGTTGACAATTTTATATGTTAGAACAATTATCATCACACTGAACAGAGAAAAGAAGCAAGTCTGTAAGACAATGTTTTTGAACATGGACTCTGAAAATTTTCTATGCATTTGTGAATTAGATGTGAGGATGGTATCGCGAATGCTCGCACCAGAAAAAAAAAAAATTTTTAGGATAGTGCAAGGCAGAAAAACAACGATCCGCTACAAGATTGGCTCTGTGAAATTTTTGGCTTCTGTTCGGAAACTACATCACATTATGCTTGTAAACATAAAAACAAACTGTACCTTGAGCCTGTATTCAAACCCAAAAAACAACTCTATTTATTCTTCAGCTTCGAATGTGATGAAAAGAAAGAAGAACCAGCATCCTTGTCACTGTTCAAGAGTATCTTTCACAATATGAACCTGTCTGTATTGAAATAGAAAAAAGATAAATGCGACCTGTGTTCTAGATACAAAGTTGGTACTGTGGTTAAAGATGATTGGTATAATCACAGAGCTGGAAAAGATCGGGCCCAGCAAGAAATGACTGACAATGAGGAAAAGGCAAAGAAAAAAATGTGCCAAGTATTTATTATGAATTTACAGGCAGTCAAAATGAGTCCATTTATCCAGGCAAGTGCTTTCCATTATGAAATGAAACTATGCTGTCACAACTTCACTTTTTATAATAACGCAACACACGAAGTTATTTATGTGGTACTGGTTCAATGAAACTGCTGCCGATTGTAGCATCCACATTTATTGCTTGTACAACCAATTTTTTGGAAACAAACTGTGAAGATGACTGTGTCGGGAAATTTTTTAGTGATGACTGCACATATCAAAATTGAAACAATATAATAGCAAATGTTTTGTTACAGTTTGCAATGATTCATAATATTACGGTAATTCAAAAGTACTTCGTTGTCGGTCATACCCAAATGCTGTGCAACAGTGCCCATACAACTATTGAAAATTACTTGAAAAAAGAGACATCTACCTCCCCCAGAATTACGTTCGATTCATCAAAGAAGTGCGTTCCAAGCCATTCCCATATGGTGTCAAAAAGGTTGTCTACTGTGATATTCACAACTACAATGATCCAAAAAGTCACCGATAAAATTCAATTTGATCAGAAAATAACAAAAAAATAAGGCCAATTTACAGCACTGCAATACATTCCTGATGATACTATTTCCTTTAAGTTAGATTTCAACTATAAATAGAAACCACTACCTCAAAGAGTGAAAAAAATTTCGACTTCTGCAATGAAATATTCCCAGTAGTTTACATCACCACGATATCGAGTGAAAAATTCAATAATTTGCAAATACTAAAACAAGTGATCTCATCTGGGTATCATTCGTTTTATGATTAATTTGAAACTAAACTATTATGATATTCTCATCTATCAAACAGTATTTTGTCTTTTAGCTGAAATTGAATCTCAGTTGTTAATTACTTTTTGTATTCAAAAATAAACTCGTAAGCCACAAGACTTGATTACTACAGTAAGAAAAATTGAAAAATATCATATAAGCCACAACTGCAGAAAATCTCATAAGCAACCTTTCTGACGAATTCTCAGATATATTTCCCTGTGAACCACACAGGGGCCTTAGCAATAATTATTCTCAAATTTTTTCAATTGTCACAATAATCAATTGTGGTCAACAAGCCAAATGAAGAAACTCCGATCACTCTAATATCATAATTTTTCAGTGAATTAAACGTTTTCATTAGCTTTGATTCTACTCACTACTGCGATTTTAAAATATACCAATATACTGCAGCCAACCTTCAGCAACAAAATAATGTTTATTTCGCATGAAGCTAAAGCCAGAAAATAAAATAAAAGCTTATCTTTCAAAAATTTGTTTTCAAACTAAACTTATTTTTGTCTCCTGAAAAATTGGCTTTTTATGGGTTATGAGGTAATCGTATATTGCAGTCGATATTATACTTATCCTATTTATAAAAGCCATTTTGTAACGCTATCACGTGACCATATTTACAGATATATTTGGCTTATTTGGCTGTTTGTATAATATACTCATCTTTTTCTTCATTTTGCACCTGGTTATAATTCCGACCTATTTATGGCTTACGAAGGTCTGCAAATTATTGTTTCGTAGCGTCATTCGGTCCTCTCCAGTTAATAATACGTTTGAATTAATTTGACTATTAGTATTTGATGGTTTATTGATTTTGACTAAGGAATAATACTAATAAAACTTGGCCAAAATTTATAACAAAATTAGAGAAAAATCCGGAGCGATGATTATATACAATGCCTACCTAATTTCATTCAGTCAAAAACTATATAGTGCAGATTCATTATAGCATTAGACTGCAAAATAGTAAGTGCCGAGACATTTTCGATAAAGGCAGATTTCGAAAAATAACTGCGATATACAGGTATACATAATTAAATATAAACTTGAGTTTTTAGCGCCAAAATTTTCCTTTAGTTATGAAACAAAAAATATACCCACCTACTCCCAAGTCATTCCCTAACATTAAGATGAATAAGCAGATTTTCAATAGAAAACCTGTTTAAAAAGAGGAAAAGAAATTAAATAAATATAAGCCTACTAAAAATCAGACAAAAATTTTCATCACCGCACTTATTTTATTTATTTTTTTTTCGAATTGCCACTGAGTGTTATCAGTCCAAGGGTGGAAGATAATTTTTTGCTCATATTCAATTGGTTATTAGGCCCTTGACCGGATAGTTCGATACATTGAAAAAAAATCGGGAAAACGATATTTTAGTGAATTTCATTTTAAGCAATCTTTGACGAAAAACATTTATGAGGACAAAACAAATTTTTTCTCAATACGCTTGCCTTAAGAGAAAAAATCCTATATATTATTTTAATCACTTGGCATTCATTTTTTTACCCATAAGAATTGAATTTTCGCATTTTTTACGATTTTCTACGAAATTTAAATCTTTGTGTTTTTAAATTTATCAATAAAATTTCAGTAAAATTTACATAAACCAATGTCTAACCAAAAGGAAAATCAAATTTTCTGCGATTCCATTCAACGGATCCAGATGAAACAAAGTTCATGGAAAGTATGAAAACTTTAATTACTACATATTAAATCATCAAGAAAAAGTTTAAGTCGTTTTCACGTCAACTTAAGTCAAATATACAGACAAGACACAATTTAAAAACAGATAGTTACTTAATATCAGGGCAAATTAACAAAAGTACCTATACGACATTTTTGAATACAGAAGTATAGATAGAGATTCATTCAAAGAAACATGCAAAAATGTTGAGAAGCTAAGAATAAATTTTTTGATTTTTCCAGAAAAATAAAGGTTTGATTAACCTCTTTTCGACGAACGTTGACACCTATAATAAGGCGTGATTTAATTAAGAAGAGAAAAATACGAGGAGAAATTTAGGGAGTAGTATCCTTACCGGTCTCTAGATAATGTATACAACGTAGACCAAAATCAAAATTTATGCTGAAAAATTTAATTTTTACAGGATTTTAAATAGTTTTTGAAAAACATTAACAACTTTTTTATTCTTAATTGGTTGAAAAATGCATTCAGGTCCATTTGTTTTCTCTGCAACTGAAAAATACATCCACAAGAAGTTCAACGATTTTTTCTCATGATTGAAAACAACACACACTGACGAAATATTATCCTATTCATCAAATGACCTACTCAAATAAGTCACAAAATATTCACGAAACAGTATTCACTCATTTTCCTCTTTCGCTGCAGTAACAGCCAGTTCTTACATTATCAGCATCTGCAAAAACGTATCGAAAAATATGAACGACTACTCTGCCAATAATAATCAAATGTTTATATTTCGTTAAAAGGCCTCAGTCTCCATACAAAAACAATACCAAAAATAAAAGTCACCAATTCTCGCGGGGACCTTCAGTTACTTAATGGCTTATTTTGTTCCTGCCAAACTCATGATCATTTACAACTCCAGTAGAAGTTTAATCCTGTGCGTCTTAATCGTTCGAAAATTTTGGCTCAACACAACTTTCGACCTACCTTGACTGGTAGAAGTCAATGACATATATCCACGTGTAGGGCCACTACATTCTTTTCTACGTATATACGTCTATAGTCTGCTGCGAATTATTTAGTCGGTTAAAGAGCTCCATAATGCATCGATATAGCAGATATATGGTTCAACGTCGTTGACATAAATAGGGATACGAAATACCGATGTTTTATTTTTAGTAATCGACACTAGTGTGCATTAACGGGACTACACCACACTCCACAGTGGGGCGATTTTTATCTGTATGTGATACGACCCATCGTCAAAACACTCAAAACGATCTAGACGATGATAAATACGGTCATGAAATGTGGTTTACAAAAAAAAAAAGGAAACTTCATAAAACGCTTATTTATACTAACAATATTTTTACTGGTGGCACTTTTTTCTTTCATTTTTTCCCCTTTCTTTATTCGTAAAATTCAAAGAAAAATAATTCGATTGAACAATAGCCTACCTACAAAGATAAGTTTCTAACAACAAATTTGTGAAAATATACAAACGTAAACTCGGTTGTATAGATAGTCCCATGACTATAAAACTTAATTCGACGATTTTCATTTTGCTCGAAGAAAACAAAGGTTCCCAATAAAATTTCAATCACGAACCACTGATAAATCCTTATATTTTATCAAGGATTACCATTTTGAAAATATAACATGAAGAAATTTTAAAACCCTCTCTTGTCGTACGATCAATTCTTTTTTTAAAATTGGAGATTTGTCACCGAAACCTTGACAACATCCTGCGGACCCCTGGTGATCCTAGAACCACCTTTTGGGAACCACTGGAACAGAAAAAACTTCAATGCATATTTTTGGTCTTCGAAACATATTTCATATAATGAATTTCTCACGAATGAAGAATTGTAAAAAGAAAAAATTGATGAATTCTTAATTTTCTAAACGTTTAAAAAATAAATTTCTGAAATAAATGGTTCATCTTTATTAGTTCATACGTAGAAAACCACAATTTCAGATCCTAGATCCTGAAAATGATAATGAATACCTTTTTTTAGGATTTCCTCCACAAAATTTTCAGAGAAACTAGCACACTAATTTATTATAATATGTGAGAGAAATGTTAAGATGGAAAGTAGTTTTAAAACTGCCAAAAAAAATTACCCGATTTCTTCAGTTTTACCACAGAATTTCCCAAGGTCTTTTCTGGCATAAGCACTCCTAAATTCGACTAAAAGAACAAAGACGGACTATTCTGTATAAGAAATTATTTTGAAATACATATTTCAATTCAGATTTTGATGGCCATGTACCCCCCCCTTTCTTTGGTTCATAAAAACTAAGATCAAATTCTAACTTTGGGCTCTGTTAAAACTGCAGTAGACAGTAAAATCAGCAGATCGATTAAATTTTTTCACGCACTAAGGGTGAAATAATGATTAAAAAAAAGAAGAAGAAGGAAAAGAAGCCATAGAAAGGGAGAGAAAAAGTGAGATGGATAAATTGGACAAGAAAAACTCGATTCTCGCGAGTATAAAAACACACCTTCCACCCCCTTCTTTCCTTTCACCGTTCGGAAGAAACATCCGATTTATATTATATCCACTTAATATCCCTCTCGCCCTTTTTTTCCGTATCCCTTTTTTTCACTCCCTTTTCTTCGAAGTTCGCTTTTTTTTTACCTTGTGCAGCGCTGTGCAGTGTACACCGACCCTGGTAAAAGTGGATACGGAAAATGGAAAAATGGTCGCATTTTCCTCCTTCTTAGTTCTTATAACGGCTATACAGTGTACGTACATGTATACATATTGGGCATACGTAGAAATATAGAATACGTCGTCAACGTCGATTCTGTTTCACTGTGTAAGCAATTCTATCTATATGGCCTCAGTCTATAATTATAATGGTGAGACTTCCTAATAATACTTTTTTTTTTTCTCTAAAATGTTATTTGGCTGGCTAGTTTCTTTCGATGTTTCATTGATTCTTTTCCCAATCACACTCCATTATTTTGGGCATTCTGATCTAGATTCGACTTCTACTTGTCGACTGAGTTTCATATAACAAAAAATACAAATAGAAACCCATTCTATAAGCTCTTCATTAATTTATTAAACACATCACCTGAATTTATGTTCTGTGAAGCTTGATTTTGGTCTACGAGTTCTCTTTTCTTTCTCTCACTCACACCCTCTCTCTCTCTCTCTCTCTCTCTCTCTCTCTCTCTCTCTCTCTCTCTCTTTCTCTCTCTGGCTTCGCGTTAAAAAACGAAAATCATAAACATCATTTTAATACCGCAATAAAAGACATTAAATGAGTAATTTGTATGACGATTTTATTTTTTCCGTACACCCGGGATGAATTATATTTTCTTCTTTTTTTTTTACTCCTTTCCTCTCTTCTGTATTATTATCATTTTTTTTCATTCACCATTATTTTTTCACCAATTTTATTCTTCATTCATTCGACAAATATACGATTTTTTGAGTGGTTTGGTATGCATCATCCAAATGCAAGTGATGGAAGTCATCAGTTTTGTTATTTACTTTGGCATGAGAAGCTTCAATTGATAAAATCAGGAAAAGAGAGAGGACGAAATAAATTGGACGAGGGGATAGGTAAGGTACGAGTGGCATAATATTTCTTCGAATAGATTATTCAGTTTATTTTTCAATAATGTATCACTTAAAATCCCTGAAAACAATAATATGCACTAATAATACAATAGAATCCACCACGAAGTTTGAAAATCCTCACGGAATCCGTTCGATCAAAAACTTGGGAAAAATACAACAGCCACCGTATCTATCACAGATCAACTTAAAGTATCTCTTCACCCAAAATGAAGAAAAAAGTGTGTATATGCTTTCAACTCGAATAAATTCCTATTGCCGTTTTTAAAAATTTGATAGTCTGTCCTATTATAAGTTATTTCATCCCAGAATGTTTTCGATTTTATTTCATAAAAAAAATCATTAGGGTATTCACAGTTTGAATTTTGAAAACAGGAAAAAAACCACTTTCCCCTTTTTAAAACAATAAATTTTTATGTTTAAATAATTCTGAAGTAGAAAATTCCAACAGGTTTCCCAGTTTATTATCCAGATAAATTTCAATAGATTTTAAACAGCTCTATTTTGATTTATAGTTTAGTTTAATTTATTTGATTTTTAGAAAACTTTTTATTTTTCAATTAGTTCTGAGTGAGTAGCAAGTAGTTCTATACATTTTCTTAAGAAGTTCCTGACTTTTTCGAAAAATGATGAAAGGGTTGAAGAGACGAAATAATATTTTCACGAGACGTTCTGATGACTTTTATTCATGCTAATTAGTTTTTCTTTCTCTTTTTTTAGTTAATTTAAATTTTTGGATACCAGTACTACCAAATCCACTAGCAAACTAGACATTTTATCAAGAATTTAGGTAAAATTAGGCATAAAAAAAAAAAATCAAAAATCAGATTTTTTGCGAGTAAGATCAAATTGAAAACAAATCAGCTAATATTGAGAATTTAAAAAATTTTAAATTATTTATTGAAAAATGATTCAATTTGAATTTTTTTAACTGTCAACAAATACCTGAATCGATAAGATTTTCGGAAAGAAGAAGGAAGGGACTAGGAATACACACAGTCATGTGATTTTCTCATTCCGTATGGACCAATTCATATTGGCATAGAGTGCAGATAGTATCAGGAATGTTCTGGGCTAGTTTTACGCTCTATAGGACGGTGATTTATCCTGAATCATTTTTCACTTCATCTTACTTAAAAACACACACAAAACTGAAGATGTGGACACCTCACCTGCCAACTCATACTGGCGAGTACAAAATTATGCCTCAGGAAAATCTGACAATGATACTGATTACAAAGTATGAAATAAAATTCAAAATTAAGCTACAGGTCACCTAACCAAATTAAGAGCATCGAAATTCTTAAAACAAAAAAACAATCATTAAGTTTCAGTTTTCCAGCTACAACTATGCTACATTATTTAGGAAAGACTTCTAATTCGAAACTCAATAACTAAAAACATTATTCACGATCATTACGTAATTACGTCAATAATGTCATATCGTAGTCGCAAAAATGCATAACACATTCAGCATAGTAAACACAGAACTATCTTTTCCAATCAGACCTCACACAATTTAATAAAAACATTGTTGATCAACCACTTGGGGATTTTCAATTTCGGTCTTTACGGACTTCAAGCAAGAAAGAAACTTAAATTTATCAACGAAAAAAAAAGGAAAAATAAACCCAGTCACTTCAGTTTAGGATTCTCGTTAATCCGAGATAATTTTACGATAAAAATGGAAGACCTTAAAAAAATTGATTTTTACGACCAAAAATTGTTTAAATAATTTTTTCGTTTTTCTTCTGCCTTTTTTTCCCCCATTATTTATCGCTTTGGCTATAATGGTAATAAAATCTGAATATAAGAAAACTAGGAAACCAGTAACTTTTTTTTTTTAAAGAAAAGCAGTGATTTGACTTTTACGACTTATTAATTATTTGTACATTCAGTTGTTGTTTTTTTCTCCTTCTTATTTTACCTACTCTTCTTCTAAAGGCGTGTGTGGATCCGACGAAGTAAAAAAAAAAAAGAAAAAGAAGAAGTTAATAAATGTCATTAAATAAAAGAGGCAGTAAGCGAATAGCATAGGAATAACTTCAATGAAAATTTTTCATTTAGGCGAAGTTGTTTCTATTCAGTGATTTGTATGGACGGGATGGTTAAGAGAAGAAAAGACGAGAAATACAGATTTAGATTTTACGAGGATTCAGATTGTCTCTGTAATTGGTTCTTCTAGTTGATTACATTATGGAAAATGAAGACTCTCTTTGATGTCATAAAAGTGAATTTTCACACACAAGTTGGCTGCTTATTTGTTTCATTTAAAACCTATTTTCAATTATTTCTGTGCACTTTTACGAGTTTCTTATCGCTATATTTTTATTTTATGTTAGGCATAGCTACAGATTAAAATTTTTTCAACTATACGAATTCACACCGTCAATCGTCAAATTTAAAAATTTTCTCGTTTTATTTTTAGTCATCCTAAAATCTAACTTAGTTGAATGATATACGCCACAACTAGCTGAGTACGTTGCATCAAAAGTAAAAATGCTTCCTTAATTGAGAGAATCTGGACCATTCAAAGGTGGCCTCAGCCTTCAGACTTGTAACTTCTGAGAGTGCAACTTGAATTCCAACAAAAACAATAGCCTATAGGTATACAGTTTTCAGCCAACAGTACGAATCATCTTCATCATTATAATAAAAGCAAGGTGACTTCGTTCACAAAAGATTTACTCCTGCTACGCTTTCCACAAAAATCTATTGGGCAGAATATTTTTTTACTCATATGTTTCAATCAGCGTTGTCAATATAAAAATTCCGCACACAAAAAATACCTTTTCAAAATTAAAATTTAAGAGTTTCCAGTATACAAATTTAAAACTTACAAAACGCATTTCTGTCTGTGTTGTGATTTGTGAATAATTATGACATATTTTGTTCAAAGTATGACTTATTCAGTTTAGAGATTGGTTTAAGTTTAAGAATTTACTTTAAGATTAATTTTTAGTAACGATATATAACTCATTCAATGTAGTCCTTACTTCCTTACAACTTGTCATCACTTATGAAAGTTATGAATGAAAGTAATCTTAGATTCTCAGAGACAGAAGTTCAATGTAATCTAAAGGAGAAAAGTTCATGACTAATTTCTACCTACAGCATGGCTTCTTAAGTATAGTCCTTATAACTAAATACATGAGAATTAAGAGACAACGCTTATCCTCAAGCTCAGTATCAAACATTTTCCAAGCAGAATATGAATAGTGAGCATTTCTGACACAGTGATGCTCAATGCTCATGTTATGATTGCAGTCTGATGTATGACAGTTATGTCAGTTGAAGCCCCCCTTGCCATGCATTAGATGCTGATTCTAAATTCAGACCATTCCTTAACAAATTTTTATGACTAATGTTGAACATCAATACATAAGGAAACATGGTAACTCCTGGTCCTTGGGGTAGGCTCAAAAAGATCTAATCACACCTAGCTAAACTATTTCATGCTGCCTGGTAATACATTTAGAGTGAAATTCAGACTATTTAATGAAAAAAATTTTTGTAACTGATTTTTATAGTTTAAACATGAATATATTGAGACATCTGAAATCCCACAGTCTTCCCCCACATCACAACGTATATTCAAACTTTATACATTAGATCAGGGAATGGCTCACGAGTTATAAGTTTATATCTTCACTATACCATAGAATGAACAAATTGAATACCAACGCAGATAAATTCCCTTTCTACGAAATATATTAATAAACTCTAATCATTGACTCTTGCATGTAGATTTTAAACATAATAAATGATAAACCAATAAATCTTATCTTCCCTAACTGTTCACAAATTTGGTTTTAACGTGAATGTTTTCCATTTGTAGTGAATGTTTTATATGTTACAACATAATACAGTCTTTAATAGGACATACAAGTTACTTTTTCTCTATGTGAACACTGTTAGAAAAATTATTTCCCATTTTGCCTGTAACCATTTCTAATTTTGACCATGGGTATACTCGATTGGAATCTGTCAGTTCATCGGACATTCAAAAACCACAAGGCTGTACAAAAATAAAGAACTGCACAACCAGGACTATGTTTTATTTAACCATAAGTAATCTTCTCTGTACTAAATTTGAATTGTACTGATGGGTTATTTATATTATTTGCCTATATGAAATCACTAGACATATTACACAGGCCTTAGGAGCTTTTGCTGGTAGACTGGTAGCTTGAATGTTTGGGCTGACTTGTGAGTTCTCAACTTTACAGTCTTTCAAAACTTCTAATTATACTTTATTTCGTGAATTCAAACCCTGTACTTGGGATGTGTATTTGTTTTCGGACACCAAAACATTATGAAACATGTACCTGGTCCTTTGGAGACATTTTTAGACTGTCAACATTTGGTAGAGAACTTCATTCATAAGCTTTCACTCACAAGGTTCATTTGCCTTATTCTTAACCTGAAATTTGGAAACTTAATTTAAACATGGTTACTCTTGGTCCTTGGATAAGGCCTAACTTCTAATAGCACCTTGCTAGAGGACTTGACATCTCCTAAAAATACATGAAGAGTTAAATTCAGACTGTTTCCTAACATACATTAATTTAAAAACAATACATTTTTGTGTGAGAATTGAATATATAAATAACAAACATAACTGAGGTCAAGTGTTAACTATCTTGTGATGTTCTGGAAAACGTTGCTGCCATTTACATTTAGTTCTCAGAATTCTCACACACATTTCCTGTTTAAAATCATTCAATTTATCTATTTACACAAAATTCTAAATTTCTCATATTGATAAATTACCTACATTAATTACAGAATTTCTTTTTACCTGCGTAAAATACACTTTTTCACAAAGAGTACCTAATCTAATGATACCAATAATCGCAAACATGGTACTTCTAGTTTCAAAAGCAACAAAGCAAACTGTTTAATGGGCAGGTTTATTTATGTTTGGGTTAACATTTATGTTTCAATTTTATCAAAAAATTTTAACTTACATTATATATTGTGACGCAGATTCACGATTCACAATACTACTTTTTCAAAAGTATTTCCTTCAAAGAAGGTTATGCAATATTTTGTACAACCCTGTATAACAAATTGCATATCAAAGGTGAATTCCAGGTTGCTGTTGTAATTGTTATTACTGTTGCTGCCAATACATTCATGTAAAAAAAGTCGCTTAATTTCCTTTTCAAGAGGGTTGTTTTGTACTTCTCCCATCATACACAATTTATCTGCAAAATACTGACATTTCACCGGACATCCTGTATAAAGCATATGAGAAACCTGAGGAAAATGATTACATATCACTTTACGTTTTTACGATTAAAACACAGATTGGATGTATTGATACTCCTATAAGATTGAGTAATGATTTGATGATTTGTGAGAGAAAGTTTTTGAGAGAAAGAATCAATTCATTACCTATTCCAAGCTAAATTTTTAACAAAAATAAAAAAAGTATCTTTGCATATCTAATATGTACACATTCTGCATATTAAAAAAAAAAAGAAAAAGAAGAAAAACTAATTCCACATTTATTGTCCGTAAAGTGAAGCGGCAAGTGCGCGCGCACTATGGGCGAATTTTCCTACAGCCCCATATTGTAGGGAAGGTAATTTCTCGACATATTTTGCAAATTATTTTTTTACACCCCACAGTGAGCAAGAATCTTTACTCATTAATAATTAACCTACAAAATATCATACATTTTGTCGTCTTCAAAAAGCAGACTAACATTTCGATTAAAGCACCGGAACATTTTGAAGCCGAAACATTTGAACATATTAGAATTATTAGAGCAGCAAATATTGAAACTATATATGGACTGAGATAACTGATGAGTTATTCGTTCGGAAAATACAAAATGACAAAAATAATTTCATAGAGTTCAATAAGATGGTTTTCACTTACGACTAGTTATTCAGTAACGAAAGTTTAGAAATAACATAAAATAAACACTTACCTTCCGAATTTTTACCACAACTATCCAACAAATATCTGAAGTTCAGAATATGTCAGCATCAACTTATATCTGCATACACTTCAAAATATATCCTGTTTTTCTGTGTTTTTCAATTCCAGATAATCACTTAATAATTATCAAATTCTTAAGTAAGCAATTGTCGAGTCCGACTACGTCAGAAGACCAGACACTTTCAAAGACGAAAAAATTTATTTTTTAATAATTCAATAATTTTTCATCAAATTTAAAAACAACAGCAGCCACAGAAAACATCACTGAAAGCCAAATTTGCGACAGAAAAATTAAGCACATTCAATTTTTTTAATGCAAATCTTTAATTTCGTTCAACTGAAAAATGCACGGCTTAGACTTCACGAACACATTTTCAAAAGGGCTAGAGACGCATTTCGAATGAGATTATGCAGATTTACTCAACAATTCCGAGAAGGCCCAAGCAGAGATAATGTAGTCTGAGTCAACGTAAAATTCTAATTAATTCCTGGCGAATTAAACGAAAGAAGATTTCAGTAGAAATTTACGAAAATACATTCACTCGAATCACCATTTTATTTTCTCACAAGGCATATTAGGTAAGTGCCCATCCACAGCGAGGAAAATTTCATTTTAAGGGGTAAAAAATTTACATAAAGTTATCCTAGATAAGTTAAATGGTTGGACAGAGGTAGACGAAGACGAGGAGGAGGCCATCAAGTCACAGCTGAAATGAAAATCAGAAAACATCTGTTGCAAATTCATTGAAATCGCTACGTAATTTTTTCAATAACTTCTGTAATTTTTGCAATGTTTCCTAAACATGATCGAAAATTGGGAAAATCTGACTTCATCAGGTCACAGTGACCATTAACTTCTATCAGGTATTTAAATTTCTATATCAAATCTAAGCTTGATAATTGATAAATTATTCGAATCCATAGTTAACTGGAAGGCAACTACTGAAGAAAAGTGTCTGCTCCGCTAAGCAAATAATAATATTACTTTATTCACTTTTCAAAATAGAAATTAAACATTATAACCAAAAAAAGAAGAAAAATAAACAGTTTAATAAAGAGATAAATCACCTAATGTGAGATGAGTTTTCCTTATTCAAAATTTTTTCGATTACTGGTCAAGATTAACTGATGGGAACTATATTCGTACTTACCAATCAGCAACCGTGAGACTGGCATAAGGAATAAATGAAATACCTGTAAACATAAAAATTGAACGTTAAATTAATTTACAAAATTAAGAAAAAATAATACAATATTTAGCTAAGACCATCACTTTCAGAGGTAAAATGTAACATCCATCGTCTGTGACAATTTCTTTGAAATTTTTTTTTTGTTTCTAGCACTCTATATTTTTTATGATTTGTTTTCAACAGCAAAAACTTCTAATTGTCATCTTTTTATACACCGAAATTAGTTAATAAATTTTCGAATATTTGCAAATAATGGTGAACTTTTTTCCACCTATTCATAATCGCCACACTGTACATAGTGCTCTCTCAACTTTTTGGCACCTGCTCACAGAATACGTTGTCCCATACCCTTCTCGAGTAGCGTAAAACACTTGTGTTCGGTAAAGATGTGTAAATTCTTCAAAATTCGTTCCTTTCTCTTTCTATTTTGGCATAATACTATAGAAACATATATAAACTATGGTAGTCCAGACATGAGTAAATAATGGGAGTTCTGCGCATTGAACGAAGGAATGTGATGAGGTATGGCAGGCTATAGCCTACGTCGTGTCTATAAAATGGGACAACCTAATTTTTTTTTTCTATATACCCTACAGAACCAAGCCGTTTTCGCCAGTACAAGAAACGTTGTAGAAAAAGAAAAACCAGGAAATACAGATTAACAATGACGATATATTTGAAACGTACTCGTAACGTAAGTAGCACATCTTATGATGCTATGATACTAAAAATAAATGAGTTGAAACTATTGAAAAGAAACGTTCTCAACAAATCAGATGGAAACTGTTAACATGAATTTAATTAAATACTAACAAGTTGTAATTTAAAGTCATGGGTGACGGATTATAGTTCAACGAATAATGAGAACGGATACGATTTGTTGTGAGAGATCTTTTGAAGTTGTTGTCAGAGAATATTTCAAATATTTTTGATTCTTTTTTGAGGATTCCCGTGGAGAAGAAGTTTTGTCTAGAGCTTATTTTATGAACTATTAAATATGATCATATTCATGCATTTGGTTTCCAGCAACCTGCGAGGAATTGAGTGGGGGCGTGAGCGGATAATTGAAAATAAAAATTAATGATCTTTGGTTTTTACATTATGTAGAAGAGAATAAGAAGGGCAACCAGGCCTGGTGCTGCGAATATGTTAAAAGATGGACAGGGAGGTGCCATACACAGAAAGTCTATATAAGGTTAACCTGGTCATTATTTTTTAGAAATTTTAAATTTACCTACATGCACGAGCAGATTGGTTGGATTAAAGATAGATGTTTGTAGTATATTTATGATGTTTAAGATGCAAAGCCTACGCATGTCTAGAAATCAACTTACTAAACTTTTCAAGGAGTACACTAATAACTTCGGACCACTTTGGAACTCATTTCGAAAGTAAAATAAAGGAAACCAGAGAAACACAAATAATACTTAAGGAGTTATGTCTCCAAGCGAGTGATTAATTTATTCCCTTTGAAAGAGTTCAGAAAATAATATTGAAAAAACTTTCTCTGCACTTAAATGTTTCATTTTAGAAATAGTATCATTAATCACTCATTCCAAGTTGTAATTTTTAAACTGAAATTCATTTTTCATTTCGATATGTTTTTTGGTTTCTTCTCTCAAAGAAATACGCAATTTCTTCAAACTTATGTTTTGTTATGTAGGTAGTTATTTACATCTAAGGTATAAAAAAATTCAATTCATTTTCGGTCAATGCTAATCAATTTCAGTAAAACACGAAAAGAAATTGGCCTATTCTTATCTACAATATTTTCAGTTATCAGAATTTTCTCTAAAAAAATTTTACATGTTGGTCATTTTTAAAATGAAAATATATTATAAATGTATTGTTTCGTACTGTTATTAGAAAATTAGATATTTCAGTTTAGGCGTCAGATATCCAGAATTTTATGACATAGCTTTAGAGGTGAGTATGTAGTCAACTGGAGTTGAAGTTGATTAGGTGAAATTTTCAATGCTAATCTGGCACCAGCAATGTGAATAAGTACTATCAAAGTATCAAACACTTGAAGTGAATGGTTTGAAGCACAGTAAACAGATAATACTGTGAGCGAATGATTGCTGTCCTGTAGAGTTTCAAAAATTTGGTAAATGGGTCCATAAGAATTACTCCTGAGGCTTTTATGAGGATTCTACGATTGAAGGTACTTCTCTTTCAAGAAAGTACGGAGAACTGACACGACCAATTTTTCGCTCAATTTCAAAAGGAACAGTAGTCAATATAACATCGAAAAATAGGTATTATATTATCGTTGATGGTAAATCCCACATTATAAAGCAAAATAAAATAGCTTTCAATTTCATTGTAAATAACGACTTCTGTCATCAAAAATTTTAATTAATAGGAAAATGAATGGAATCGCATCTTTCAACGAAAGCCCAAAGGGTACGAGATCCGTACATTCTACTCAATTTTGTACTTCGCTAATTTTTCTGATCAATTTTGATAACATCACAAACTTTTTGTCAGATAGGCATGAAAATCGATATACATATAATTGATCATTTAAACACACCAAAATAAAGATTTTGATATAAATTAGCTAAATGTTCTGTTCAGTTTATTACGGATACTCTCACATTCCAACAATTTTGGAGACAGGTGAAGCTGCTAAATATCATAAATAATACATAAACACAGTAGCTATTATAAAAGCTAGTCTCTATTCAAATACGGGGAAAACAACTACACATGATGAATGGATGTATATCACGCACAATAATTGCAATGTAAGATGAGTACGAAAAAACTGTTAAAATAAAAAAAATGTCTTTGAAAAGTGCTACTTTAGTCCAACTTTTCTTGCGCCGAGTTTTTTTTTTGCACCCACAACAAATTTAAAATAAATTAAAATGATGAATCTTATTTGAGAATTCAATATTCCCGCACATAGGTCTTTGATTATACATAACTATATAAGATGATTAAATAAGCATACGAACGACTACGGAAGAATGAGTTAATTAATACAAACGAATTCTAAATCGAAGTCGCTTCGAAGGTGCGTAACAAAAAGAAGCTCTAGGTACAAGCAAGAAAAGCAAACTGAATGGAGAATAATTGAACAGGAATGGAAGACGAATTTATTGAATACATCACGATATCAGCAGACCGGTTGATACGTGATATATGAAGTACAAAGAACGGATGATTGGAAAAACGTAAGGAGATAAGACGAATGTTCTTACATCCCCCTTTCCCACTTGTTTCGAGAGGAAGGAGGGCGAAGAATGACTAGAAGGAAGATTAGGAATCCACTCATTACAAAGTTGGGTTACTTAGGTTTCAGTGACATTTTATTTGCGTGGTACAAACGGTTATAATGGCTATTACCAACGTTAACTTCGAATACGTTATTACAAATTGCCCTTACAATGGAAACGGGCCAATACATATGGGATCAAGTTTGTCGCAATTTAACTTGCTCCTGTTGGAAACGAAGACTAGATCGCCAGGCTTAAAGTTAACATCGAGTTTATTCTTATCAAAATTCAACTTATTATATTCGTGGTACTTGATAGTATTATTAAAAGCCGTTAACAAATTGGATTTTTAATTCGGAGGATCGGTTAATTGAGGGAGAAGAGGAGTGGAAGGAATGCCAGTAAATAAATAAGATGGGGGAAGGAAGTGACCGAATAAGGTGTCGAGTTATACTGGTCAACATATCATTTTGTGATAGTTGCCCAGGACCCCCAACTAGGTAATGAAGGGTCATTTTTTATGCATCGAATTTTATTCACCAATGTCTGGTTGAGGCGTTTGTTCAAATCATTCGATGATGGACTGTCTACTGCAGTAAAAATATGACGTATGTTGGATCTTGTGCAGTATGACCAAAACTTGTCCAAAAAAAGCCCCCCATATTGGTAAGTAAGCAATGTCCCTATCTGGTTCCGTTGTTGCACCGAATCAATAAGACAAATCATCTCCCAAGCAGTCTGGCCCCTAGCACAGAGGATCTAGGAGAAGCGAGTGAAGTGATCTACAAGGAGGTGGCAATAAAGTAAGGAGGAAGAACGAGGAAAAAAGCCTACAATGGTGTCCAAGGACATTATTTCAAAGGGACAAGTTGAGGGACCAAGGAAACTGAGTTTTCCAAGGAGACGAGATCGACGAGTCTTATTCTTAATACAGACTGAGCAACGTTTACAATACGCTAATACATGATATGTCATACGCGGAAAAGTGAAATATTTACGAAGTATAGACAGTACATGCTTAGAGCCAATATGACCGTAGTGGTTATGAATGAGGTCAATAAGTTTACAACCTGACAATTTGTCAAGTGCGATGTACAATTTATCACAAAACTTTCGGTATACGATGCCATGTTTTACAACATCAGTGTTACTATGAGTTAAGGAAGATTGACAACGAGTAAGATCTTTGAGCGATAGGAAATTAAAGGTAGGAAGGAGTGGCTCTGGAAAAGAATCAGGAGGGGGGCATTGACCAGATTGCAAGACAGGCAATCCGCCTCACAGTTGTCTCGGCCAGGATGGTAAATGACATCAAAGTTGAAACACGAAAGTTCTAATGCCAGATCACCCAGCTCCTCACCCGGTCTCGCTTCAAAGTTGAGGTGCTGAAGAGGCTTGTGGTCGGTGAAAACAGAGAAATGACAACCTAGGAGCCAAAATTGCCAGAAATGTATGGCCTCCCAGATGACCAAGCTCTCAATATAAATTGCCTTCTTTTTTTTCTGTCAATCAGTGAGTTTTCTAGAAAAGTAGGCGACTGGTCTTTCTTCCCCGTCCGCCTGCCTTTGTTTCAAAACAGCCCCTATGCCCACCCCACTGGCATCAGTGTAGATGGATATGGGTTTGTTCCTGTCAAAGATCGCGAGAATAGATGACGAAGTAAGAAGATGTTTTACAGTGTCAAAAGAAGCTTGGCACCCCTGGCTCCAAAGGAAGGGAAGTTTTTACACAGAAGGAGATGGAGTGACTCAAGGAGATAAGAGGAATTTGGGATGAATTTTTGATAGAAATTTATTTTTCCCAGGAAACCACGTAAAGAGCAACAAGAGGAAGGAACTGGAAAATGAGTGATCGCTACTACATTGTCGGATAACGGGCGAACAGAATCTGGAAAAAGAATATGCCCAAGATATTGAATGGATGATTTGGCAAAACTACATTTTTTTAAGTTTAATCGAAAACCCTCAGCAAAAAGAGCATCGACAAGCTTTTGAATATGAACTAAATGTTCTTCGAACGTACGAGAAAAAATTAGGATATCGTCTAAATAATTAACTGCGAAATGATTCAATTTATAACGACGAATAATTCCTCAAAGAATTCGTTGAAAGACGACTGGGGAAGTTTTTAGTCCGAATGGCATAACACACCACTCGTAGTGCCCTGATTGAGTGATAAACGCAGTCTTATGACGATCTTCAGGTCTGATGAAAATCGAGTGGAAAGCTGAATTTACATCAAACGCGGAGAACCAAGAGTGATTGCTAGCCATAGTAATAACATTTTCAATAAGAGGGAATGGCTGGCTTTCCAGAACTAAAATTTTGTTCAGTTCCCGAAAGTCAACACATATTCTGTCTTTAATTTTGGAAGCTCCCAAACCATCTTTCTTGTATTGTAACGTAACAGGGGATGCATACGGAGATGAAGATTCAGAAATCATGCCCTTAGAGAGCAAATCCTGACATTGATGATCAATAACCAGCTGTTCTTCGAATGAGCAGCGATACGGTTTTCTAGCAATATACAAGTCGGAAGATAAATTTATTAGACAAGAATAATTACGAACATTGCCCACATCGAACTTATCTTTAGCAAATACTTTATGATTTCGAATTATGAAATCGCTAATAACCGATCCGCGAGAGTCATCCAAATGCTGTACTTCACTATCAAAAAGCTCCCACATTATATGATCATTCCAGAAATTATCTTTGAGAGAAGTTACGTTAAAATTTATAGGTTCCGACTGAGAAATCTTGAGCTTATGGTCCAGGTTTAAATGAAAAAGAGAAATGCAGTCAGTGCCAATAATAAAATCAAAATGGAATTTTGGTGGATAGATAACAAACAAAATCACAGTTTTAGTAATATTCAAGATTTTTATTTCTAGCGAGGTGATACCAATAATAGAGCCCAATCCGCTTGTGGTGTTGTAAGGAATATTAGCCAGTATGTAACGAAATTTATCGAATTTTTTTAACGCCGTCAATGCAATCGCGGAGGCGTCGGCCGCCGAATCATGAAGACCTTTACCGAAAAATGTTCTGTACTGAACTTGCAACACCGCAAAGCCGGGCCTTAATCATTTTTTTGAACATTAGAAACAACCTCCTTAAACGAGGAAACATCGAAAGCGTGAATTGCAGGAGGTTTTGAACTGGGGGAAGAAGTTTTTACATTACCCTTATCACGATTATCTTTGAACTTTGTAAAGCAGTTGTTTGCCCAATGGAAATGTTCGAAACCCTTTGATTTGCAATAAGGACACGGAGTGCGTGGATGGAGAGAAGCGAAAGCAGACAATCCAGAAGAAGTAGCGGCAGTTGATGAAGGAGATCTCAACTCGGTAGATATGTGTGAATACGACTTCTCAAACGAAGAAATTATTGCAACGAGATCATCGAGCTCATCAACTTCAAACGGATTAATTCCTTCTTGGATAGAAGAAGGCAGTCCGAGAACAAGGTGGGACATAATGTCCAAGATATGCATTTTTGGATTGTATGATGTCAATAAGTTAATTTTAGCGTGCACGCAATCGATGTAAGAACCAGCAATGTATCGATAAGCGAAGGCAGATGCCGCAACATTCCATCCTTTTTTTGAAAAATTTTTAAGAAAAGAATTTCTCCAGAAACTCCAGGTTGTATTTTTGGAGGTGTTACGAAGGGATGAATACCAATGTTCCGCAGCACCATCTAAGTACAATCGGAGAGCTTCCCAGAAACGTTCTTCCTGAACACCAACCTGAACACACTCGTATTTGAAAATATCGATCCAAGAAATTGCGTTGCTCGACTTTGGGTTGAACTTAGGAATCACCGCGTCCTTGAGAATAGACAAAAGAGAACGTTTCTCTGGAACAGCAGAGACAACAGAAGGATATGCTATTGGCGTCTGAGCGGCTTGAATGATAGGAGAAGACGATACCAGTGGCAAAGGTTCCACATAAAAATCAAGAGGATCATTGTGGAAAATATTGTTACCTTCTGAATCAACGTACATAGCAGCAACTTCAGGAGGAAGCATTATGCAGAATTGACGCTGCTGATGACGTTTAGGCATTTTTTTGCATGCTGTAACAGCTGCCGGCAATGCGAACAGCTTATCATGATGCGAGATAGCGGAGTATTCGGGTGGAAATTTGTAAGTACCCTCGGCGGTATCGTCGTCGAGAAACTCAATAAAACGCAGACACCAAACATTCGTACGAGAGTCAGTTTTGGAAGGTACCACACGTAACGTGAAACAAACACGAACTGAAGGCATGTTGAAAGAAAAGGTACAAAATGCCGTAAGTAAGAGGCAAGAGTGACGAAAGGCACAAACTTTTACGCGAAAAGCGAAAGATTTAGAATTTATAAGATCGATTAAATAAGCACACGAACGACTACGGATGAATGAATTCTAAATCGTAGTCGCTTCGAAGGTGCGTAACAAAAAGAAGCTCTAGGTACAAGCAAGAGAAGCAAACTGAATGGAGAATAATTGAACAGGAACGGAAGACGAATTTATTGAATACATCACGATATCAGCAGACTGGTTGATACGTGATATATGAAGTACAAAGAACGGATGATGGGAAAAACGTAAGGAGATAAGACGAATGTTCTTACAACTATATAAACTAAGCATGGTAATAAAAACGTAAAGGCAACATATCAAAATAAGTATCACTGGAAATAGGTTCTCTACTTTTTTTGAAACTAGAATATCTCTCCACCTAATGAAGGTACGCTGATGAAAGGTTTAAATACTTGGAACCTTAGGAACCTTACACTAGGCTCTTTACTAGCAGGTATGCACTTGAGAGTGATAAGAGATGAATCACCATTTTATGTTATTAGTTATTATTATACATATATAATAATAATAAATAAAGTAAAATACCTGAGAAACTACCAGTTGCTTTAGAAAAACCAAATAACATAAGATGGCTGCTCATCTCTCATCACCCTCATGCGCATACCTGCTAGTAAAGAGCATCATCATTTACCCTTAATCAAATGAGTCCTCACTCTCTTTATTTGGTCCAATTGGACCAGAGTTACAGGTAAATATAAAAGAAAGTAAAAAATAATTTTTAGGTAAACACTTTTATTCAAGTTAAGTGCCCTAAAAAGAAGAAAAGAAAATAATTTTATTTTGTTTGTATCATCCAGAAATGACATCAAATAAAAGCGTGGGGCGGACAACAATACCCAAATTTAATGAATTCAAATTTATCCTTGCCATTCCATACCAACTCAATTCAACCTGGGAGGAGGACATAATTACAAGCCTCTGAAGGGTCGATATAATTTTGATGCATATTAGAATGGTCCATATTCCTAGACAATCCTCAGCTTTCAAATAAAATACCACTTCAGTGATATTTGATCTGTGGTTTCAGTACTTAAGTACTTATAAGGAAAAGGTTACTTAAGTGTCTTCCCTGAGGTAAAAAACTGACTAAGAATATGGCCCTGTATCAGTCATCTCTCTTCACTACCATCAATATCAGCTATATTGAAACAATAGCATCACACTACTGACATTAAATTCCTACACTAATTTGCCATTATGTCTGCCCCACACTTCTATTTGATGCCATTTCTAGATGATACAAACAAAATAAAATTATTTTATTTTCTCCTTTTTAGGACGCTTAACTTAAATAAAAGCATTTACTTAAAAATTATTTTTTAATTTTTAATTTTTTCGTTTAAGGGAATTTTTGATAGATTACCTAATAAGAGAAGTAAAAACGTGCAACTTAAACACTCCAGCGGCAAATTCGATAACTATTTTATACTCCATCCGTATACATGCGATAAACAAAGTCTAAATTCTGTTCCCAATCGGACTAGAATAAAATAGAGATGTGTCGGTTGACCGAGAACTAATTCATTTGAACTAATCTTTTGAAAGACCTAAATGAACGAGACCGAAAGATGAGGATGAACTAGTTCATTTTGAACTAAAAGATATTATCAAATCAAAGTTATATTGTATAGACCTACAAGCCAGTTCACTCTTATACATCACAGCATTGTTGTTAATCACTGGATGAGTGGAATTTCTTGTCAATCAACAAAAAACAAAATGAAATAGTAAGAAATTTTGGGGAATGAAAGCGCTTTCTATGTCTGAAAGTAACTACGTATAGAAAATGTATACAAATTGCTCTACATATGAAATAATACATACTCAAAGGTTTGATTCATGCAGCTCATTTCGTTCATTTTGACATTCAAAAGACCGAGACCTGTTGAACTAAATCCCCCAAATGAACTAAAACGCACATCTCTAGAATAAAAACGTTTAAAAAGAGAAACACTTTCCAAGTCTATTTCTTTCTCATTCATTCAAAACAATCATGACATCAAACAGAGCCAGAGTAATGTATATGAGCTCACAACACTGAGGATGTGCATTATCAAATAAGCCCTCATTCATTTCATTAGGAACATTTTGAGTAAAGTTATGGAATATAGGATGTTCAGTCTAGCTCACCTGTCATTCATACCATAATACCAAAGACTTAATCACACAAAAATGACACATATGGTCTTCCCTCAATGGAGACATTACACGGATTATTCAATAAGTCCACAATTACTTAGTTTGATCTAATTGGAATGATGTTACAGTTAAACCAAAAAATGACATTTTAGCAGTAAGTTTACTCACTTCTCATTGATTCAAGTAGTAAAATTATCCTTATCAATCGACAATTTTTAACACTACTTGAGAATGTCCAACAACTGAGAAATAAATTAATTTTAATAACATTAAAACTAAAATTGAAAATTTAGAGTTCAAATACAGTAAATTAGCCGCAATTCTTATGATAAGAATCACCTTAATTCCTCCAATATATTTATTATGTTGTCTTCAACTGCACTATACCGCTCACTCTAATAAGCTCAGTCCATATAGTTATATGTATAATATACCCAAAGACGTAGGTCCATCGATCTACCCAAAACATATCCATCTCTCCATATACACACACACACACACACACACACGCGCGCGCTCTTTCAGCGGTATTCACGTTGTGCCTTCCTCACAAGCACAACGTGTTCGAAATAAATGTTCCTCTCCTTGACACTCTTACCAACCTCTCTAAACTGTATCGTATACCGTGTACTCACAGTGTAACATTTTAGTCGACTGCCCGTTACAGCCAGCCAGCGTTTAAAAACGTGATGGGGGAAAAAAACAACCCTGTCTGGAATTTTGGATTTCATTAAAATCGATAGGAGCACGCGACGCGTTTTTCGCCGGCGTTGAGTGGCACACAGTTTCAGCAAGAGAAGCACAAACTCGAGAGCACAGATGAAAAAAGCTCGGAAAGAGTGAGATGATAAAAAGCTAAAAACATACGAATAAGGGGTGAGAAGAAGGCAGGGAGTCGGAGTGAGAGAAAAAAGGGAGATCGAAAAGAAAAGGAAAAAAGGCATTACGATACGATCGAAAAGTACCTGCGCAAAATGACACACAGGCAGCGAGTGAAATAGATGTATACAGTGTGAAAGAGAGAGGCAGTAACAGACTTAAGACGAAGGGAGAGGGGTGGAGACAAAAAGATAGAAAACAAAGACAGAGAGACAGGATTAAAGGAGATGAACGAAAATTTCACGTTCCATAGAGAAGAAAAACAAAATCTCCGTACCAAATATCTAGGGTGGCCAGTGGGGCTACATATGTGAAGAACGGAGGGGATGCAGAAAGGACGGAAGGGTTGAAAATCGGAAAAACGTAAACGAGAAAAACAGTTCCACCACTTTATCATCAAACAGTGTCCACCCTGCAGGCCATTAGTATCGTAGTTTTTTCGACCACTACCCTTTTTTTTTCATCATTTTCGGCAAGAATAATCCAGTATAACGCAAGCACGACGTTTTCCCACAAGTCATGGTTCGGTTGCAGGGCGACCAGATAAGAAAGCTCAAGAAAAAAGAGAAACAAGACAACAAAAAAAAAATACATAGCAAACCCTATGAGGGAGGGTCTACAATTTCTTCTTTCTTTTCTGCCATATCTTCACTCGTCATGAACACGTACTTACGATAACGATAATGCTTCATCATCGTTAAATATATAGCTGGCTGGAGACGTACATTGGAAAATTTCGGTATTCTTAGAGATTCGATTTTTCCCTCTCTATTCTCCTCCATGTGACATATTCTTCCTCTAACGTATCTTCTTTTTGGGTTGTATTTTGTTGCGATTCGGTCGTAATTTGTGAAGCGAAGAGCTTTCAGCCATCAGATTTGGGATTTGGTCAGATTGGTTGTAGCATTCGAATAGTAAAGGCCGAAGCCCGAAAGCAACACCAGTCTTGGAAGAGCCTATAAGAACGTTAAAAATCGATTCCCTCAGCGATCAGGAAAACTGGTTCGATTATCTTATGTTTCACACGTTTCATTTTTTCTAAAGCTGTGCAATTCATATAACTGAGGCCAGGGCTACACAGTAAAAACGGTCCGAAAAAAAAAGCGTATTCAGTAAATTTAGTTGACAGCTTATGCGAAATATTTTTTCAGTCATCATTTTTACCTACACACAATCGGAATTCTAACGGTGGTTTTGGGATGGAACACCTATTATTGAGCCATGTATTTTCTAACCCTCAACACAGTGTAGGACATGTTTGGATGGTGATAATACATTATCTGGTTTACAAAGGCGAACATAGCTCCATCATAAGAGAAAGGGGGTCTAAATCTTATCAAACTCCCTTAGTTCAGACCTTCAGGTGAAAAAATACAGCTACATCGCAATTCCATGATTAATAATTAAATTTTTGAAAAAATATGAGGCTGCGCGTATATACAAAAAACATAATAGAACTAAAATGTTGAAAACAAGTTTTCCAGGTTTTATAATAGTAATTTTTTTACAAAGTGAAATTACACCTAAGGGAGTTGCTGGCAGAAATTCCTTCCAAGTCACTTATAAATATATAAAACAAGATATTTGAATGAAGCAATTTAGTTCCCTTCATATTAAATTTTTCCCTGATGTAATTTTTGGTATATTTAACATGGATTTGACAACCTTGAAATACATAGCATTATTACATCCATTCAAAACATTAGGAGGTTTTATTTGTTAAGAATGTTTAAATACCTTATATGTGCTGTTGAAAACTATTTATTAGTCAACAACCAAATTCCAATCAGATGCTAGGAAAACAAATTCAAAGTTTAAAATTAATTTTAAATACTGTTAGATCTACTATATAGGACTACATTAATAGTAATAGTTATAATGATTTAACAAAAAGGCATATCAAAAACATATGCCATGATGTATCACACAATAAATTAAGGAAACTTAAAATTGGTGGCAAATGGAATAATGAACGCCAAATTTGGACTCAGTACTTCAAAAAACATATTTGGTGATGTATCACACATAGAAATGTGAAAACTCATATTAACCCACTTTTAGGGCCCATTGAGAGTTGAAAAAATGGTCAATTGGAGAAATGAACACTAAATTTAGATTCAGCACCTAAAAAACATATTTGGTGACATTGTGACATCTGAAACCAAACATACATCCCAAGTATAGGGGTTTGATATCACAATTTGAAGTATATCAGCGAGTCTCAAGAAATTGTAGAGTCGAGACCACAAGTCAGCTCAAACAGTTAGGCCACCAGCCTATCAGTGGAAGCTCCCAAGGCCTACGAAGTATGTCGGAAAATTTCAAGTAAATGGAATAAATAAGTTGGCCAACCCATTAATACAATTCACGTTTTTTATTACAGTAAAAAGTTACTTACAATAGGACACAAAAATATCTGATCGTGCAGGTATCACAAAAATGTATTGCCACAAGGGCATCGATGTCTGGTGAACCAAAAGATTCCAACTAAGTATGTTAAATGTTGGAATTGACTACAGCTACTGAGTGATCTTATGGAGAAACTTTGGTTGTAACCTGAACCCAACTTTGTGGGTAAACTAATGCTATTCTTCAGGTATGAGGTATGTTAGTCCAAGATTCTGTGAAAATTTGGCTGAAATCACACGTTTGGTTTTCGAGATATGTATTGTGGAAATTCTGCTCAAACTGAGTGATTCAAATGATATGAAAATGAGTTTAACCTTTCTGCAGAATTTCAGAAATACCTCTACAACCATGCAAATAATTTCAGCCAAATTTTCATAAAATTCTCAACAAACACTCCTCAATATCTCCATAAAATTAAGGCTCATCACAACTGATGGTTCTATCACAATGCCTCTTGATAACTTTGAATTCCTCAAAAGTTTTAACAATTTAAGTGGCTTAATATTCATCACCAAATACACTAGAATCAAGTTTTTGTTTCTGGACCATTATTATGATGACATATAAATCAAAATAAATTTACCTTATTTTAATTTTTTTCTAAACATAGGTAATTGATTAAAATTATCCAAACTACTTGTAAATATTATATTGAAGGGATGAAGTAACAAAGGGTTTCCCATAAAATATGATATCGCCACTAAAAGAAAAATGAAAGTCCAATTTGAACATGATAATTAAGAAATCAAAAATAAATGTGTCAGGCAATGTACCAAATAGTAAAATCATACCTGAAGAGTAGCAAACTTGGGTTAGGGTAACAACCAAACTTTCTCTATAAAATCACTCAGTAGCTGTAAGATAATAGTGGCGGCTACCACACATCGGCTAAAAAGTACTATATCTTCTTCATTCCTGGTGCTGGGGCAGAGTAAGTACTTTGCCATATTTTTGGTGGCAGTGAGGCGGGGTGTTTAAGTATTCAGTTAGTATGGGTTCAAATCCCAGTACCACTGGAATAGCTAAAATAATAATATGCAAAATAAGGATTACATACAAAGATTGATTCTGTAACATCCAAAAATGATTGTCACATGATTATTTAAAAAGGTTAATCAAAAAATATAAATAGTTAAAAGATTAAATTTTGATAGAGAGCCTAAGATTGCAGATTGCAAGAAATATCAATGTTTTAAATCAAAAGAGAAAATCTGATGTGAAACGAGCTTGCCTACATACTAAATAGAACCATGAGGTCTTGCCTCATGGTATTTCACACAACTCCCCATAGATTATGTGTAAAAAGCCCTACATTTCAGATAAAATGATCTTCTTTACATTTAAATGGATGAGTAAATTTATAAATAATAGTTACCGATGTTAAGACCTTGATTAAAGTTGGAGAACTTTGTGTTATGAGCTGTTGGATGATCAATCGTAGTAGCTATCGTATATGGCTGTGATACTGAAGTCGTAACATTTTACCTTGATATAACTTTCAATTCTTGTTTTGAATTGATAAAACAAATTGAAAAGTTAGAAGAAAATGCGAACTCCGATAATTGTAAAACCTTTCAATATTTTAATTATATTGGACATCAAGGGGGTTTTGATGTACTTGTAAGAAGTGACGAAATCATTAATTAGAAATAAAATATGTAAAACACATTTACCGCACCAAGAATATTTATTGTACTCATAGAGAACAGAAAAGTAAGTCGTATTAGTAATACGACTGAACAAAGAGTTCTAATCGATAGTAGTCGATATAACATAGAGAATATATTCAGACGATATATCAATGTAGCCAACTAGTTTATGTACAATAATCAAATAGTTCCAACAAATTACTTTTCTTTTTCAATATAAAAATGTGAACAAAAAAACGTATTTGTTGGCTGGTTAAAAATGGACTGTTGTGGTAAGTGTGAGTATTTTCCATCACACCACTAGATTGTTATCTTAAAGATCTATTACTTCTTCCACACAGTCACTGTTGAGTTCTATTTTTTAGTTATTATTATACCTTATAATGTGTATTACTAGTCCACAAAGATGACTAATTGTACAAAAACATGGGAACAGATTAGGTAGTTGAGTCTGATTTGTTTGAATGGAACTCAATGGACTATTTTTGATCAATGTGACGAATTTTTTATTATTTATGATTGAAAATTAAGAATAGGTCTCACAATTCAATTAAACTGCAAAGTACGAAATTACCAGGGTCACTACTGAGTTTGTGAAGAAGTTGATTTCACAAAGGACGAAATATCGTGAAAAGGAATACCAGTGAGTAACCAGAAAAAGGTCCAAAATTAATATACACAAAAACTGCTAAGCATATTTCTCACGCCCAAGTGAACCAATTTTTATGTAATTGGGCTTAAAATGTCTCTTGAAGATACTACTTTTTGAAAATTAGGTTTTCAGCTATTTTGTGAAAAAATGTAAAATATCAACGCTTAAATGAGTACACCTCTATACCAAAAATTGACATTTTTATTCTAAATGTTTCCCATCATAATCAATCCAAGATATGTTATACACGAAAATAATCTGAAACATTTGAATAATCTTTTCTTACATTTTTTTATTAAAAAATATTTGCACATAATTTCGAATTTCTCTTCCAAAGTAGAGGCTTTTTTTAAAAAAAAGTAAACAAAACTCATTATGAAACTTGAGTTATGTAATCCGCACAGATGATATCATCACAAAACGTTTCTATTGAACAAGACCGAAAACACCACCATTTTAGGTTTGGCATATGACAACGGCCGGACTTGAACTTACTATCTTTCGACTGAAAAGCCGAGCACCAAACAACTACGCCACGAAGACCCCTTCTGATTTCTAAGATCTACTTTAAATAGAAGTCGTTCATTGATCCATCGTCTTCTGCGATATCACAGAACGCATTAATTTTTAAAACAAATTCTGGTTTACAATCGTTCGCATGAATTCAAGTTCAAACACAAATGTTTTCCCTCACCCTCTCTATCTTTCTCTCATGCACTCTCTCTTCCACAAGTAATGAACGATAAACTGTCAGTGCTAGGTTTTTATTTGTCGACTTATAAAATAGCCAACCTGCCACACAAGTAAACGGGCAAACCGTATACTCTTGTGATACAATTAAAAGTACGTATTTTTAAAAAAATTTTTTATATATGTAATCTTCAAACTTCCGGTACATCAATTTCGGGCAACTGCAAATAACGTCTTATTTCCTTTCTCCCAGGTTTTATATTTCCACCTCAACATCGAAGAAAACAAAAAAAAAAAAAAAAAAAAAAAAAAAACCAACAATATTTGCTTCGATCGATTCTCAAAAACCATAAAACGACCAAATAACTTTCGGCTGTTTTGAAATTCTCTTTTTTTAAAAAAAAAAAAAAAGATGGCGGCAAAAATGGGAAAATATGGCAAAACAGAAGGGGTTTTGCACCGAAAGGAATTTTTGTAAAAAGAAAGTGTAGAGAAAAGTCTGGGCGCACATGGAATGGAAGAAGAAAAAGAAAGAATACCGAATAACCAGGCTGAAGGTAGAAGCAGAAAAATTCTTTTGCTTACAAAACGAGTCTTCACCGTTTTTCTTTTCCACTTTTTTTTTTTTTTTTTTCGTTTTACATTTAGCGAGAAAAACTAATTTCAACGTTATTCGCAATCCCTACTGTGAAAACGGTTCCACAGGGATTTTTCTAAAGGTAAGAGGAGGTAATTCGAATGGAAACTATACCCCAGAGCTATTGATTTTGTATTCGCTTATGCGAAACCGTGTATTTTGCTCTTTTTTTTCTTTTTCGTTTTTGACTCGGCTTCCCCGTTTTTTGGTAAGTTGAATTTTTTTTATTTGTCCCCTTTTTCCGTCAGAAACACGAAACAGAAAACAAAAACGAGCCAGAAAACGAGAGTAAATCGTTCATTTTGAAAATTCTCTCAACACTTTTTTTTCGTTTCACTGCGGGAAATATATAGGAAGTAAATGTTGCTGCTAGTAACGACAATGAAACATGTGCTTTCAAATTTTAGAAATAATGATCATAGGGGGTAACTCGACAAAATCGATGAAGTAAAAAGTATCATATTTTCGTCGGGTATTCTATAATAAAGGCATCCATTTTTTTTTGCGTAGGAGTAGGGAGGAGAAACAGTCCTCAACTCTCGTACGAAAAAAAAAAAATAAATAAAAAAAAAAAAAAAAAATCTCAGGGACATTTTTTATAAGATTTTGTAATGGAAATTTTTGAAACATAAATTTCGTCAACATTATTTAAACTTGAACGGAAAATGTTAGGGATGCTTTCGTCGCCCCTTACCTTTTACCAGTCGCAGAATCAAATAATGTATAACAAAATACGCACCTAAATAAGCGTCAGGAAACTCCATTTTGTCGTCCCGTCTAATTTCGAAAGTTTCATTTGTAACAAAATTTGGTCCCAATGTCGCATATATTCGCCTCGCAATACGTTTATCACAATTTTACAGATCCACAACAATTTCAGTCAATAGCTGTAGCCGTAATTTTGTATCCAAATATTCGGACCACGTCGGTAATTCTGCCGGCTTGAAGAAATGAAACTAAAGAAACGAAGAGAAGAAGAAATTTTCCCCAACAAAATCGCCTCGGATTTATTACCATCCCGCGAAGAAAATTTAATGGCTTCGTGTTTTCTTTCTACCTCATCGCATTATTCACACACAAATGAAAACGTACTACACTAATCAAATTTGTTTTTTGAGTAAATTTTCTAACTCGATGCCTCCGCTGTTTTGGTTTTTTTTCTTTGCCTCTGTTATCATAATTTTATTATATTGTTGATTCGTCGGACTCAAATTCGAAATGTACGTAGCATCGTAGCGTAATATAAATGCAAAGGCGACGTTTCTTTTGCGGTGTGCCTTTGTCGGCGCTACTTGGGTGCTTTTTTACAAGGCACGTGCGCATTGTACAAGTTAAAACAACGTTTATACTTTTACACAGTGACACATTTTTCTTGGCAACTAGAGGGAGGAGAGGCTCAGTGTAGGTGTGTAATGTTAACATGTCCGAATGACCACCAATGATTGCACGCTTAAAAATATGTTCATAAAATAATTATTGTTGGTCGTAAATTTCATATTTTCGGGCACGAAACGTATCGATAAATAAGTACGCCGAAGGCAACAACGTACCCGGCCCTATTCATAAATGAAAAACCTGCTAAAAGCAGAAATTCATGTTAATTATGAGTAATGATCATACGTTATGCTGATTTATTTTCAACTTCTAGCGGTTAATTAGTGAAAATATAAAATAATGATGAAACTGGTTCAGTCAGATGCTGGTTTTTGGCACTAAATTGTCCAACTGGTTTAGGAGGATCCTGCTACCAAATGATCCGAGCCTCATCTTCTCGCCCACTTGTCAGTGTCACTTTTGTGAAGAATGTGTTCCTTTAAATTCACTTTTTTCACTTTCTTCACCGTAACTTACTGATTTTATCTCCAAAAATAGCTCGATGAGAAAATAACCAACCAACATTGAATTTTCTATAAAAAAAATTAGCATCATTTTTTTCGCAGAACAAGTACCTAGAGCAGATGTGAAACGAAGATGAAAGAAACTGTAACGCAGCGGTAGCTCCGTTAGAAGAAGTAGGTTCGGACTGTATTACGTTTTGTACTCAGCTAAAATTACTCAGTTTAAAACCATCACCCTTTTCAAAATCGAAACAAAAACGGACCTTGTGGAAGTACGGGAAGTACCGTCAATCCGATACGTATCAAAATTGGTGGCAAGTTACAACAGATTATAGTAAATATTTCTTTCAAATTTCTTAGGTATTGGTCCAAAATTAGACTTTTATAGCTAAAAAAAAAAAAAATACCGGGAGAACCGTCCTGCCGATCTGCATCAAAATTAGTGGTACGTTACAAGAGATTATTGTCAATATTTGTTACAAATTTTATAGATATTGGTCCAAAATTAATCATTCATTTTATGCCTAAAATAGAAACAAAAATAGCGGCACCGGAAATACCGTACCTCCGATCCGTACCAAATTCAACGGGTCAGATCCTTGGTTTAGCACTGAGGTAGATGATGAGATGAACATCGAACTTTTTTGCCCATATCGATTCTACGTTGCAAGAGCGTGTTTCAGTAGGTAGGTACATGAAACAGGACGTTCTTCATCACAAGAGCTCTGTTTGATAAGATTACATTAACTTACACCAACCTACACCGGTAGGATATTCCGCAAATATTCAAGTAGAACTTGGCGTAAAGTCATATAACATTCCTACATTTGTGGAATCGCCCTTCCGGTGTAAGTTGGTGTACGTTGGTGTAGTCCTATCAAACAGAGCTAATGCCTTCTTTCTACCAAAATGGTTTCCTCGTTTCCACGATTCAACTACAACATCTGGCAAAAAATAAGGAGAGAGGACTCGTACAGTGTAAGACAAACGATAACATTCGATCAACCCATTCTGCTTCAAAAATTATCAACAGATTCGGGCCCGGGCCATATTTATAAACTTTTAACATTTCAAATTCCAAATTCAAGACTCCTCCAGAATGTACCTATCTAACCGAGATTACAACATCACTGGGTCGCACGACTACTCATTCTTGTATACAGCACTCATTCTGTTGAACTAGGCAATGATTTATGGATACCTTCATCCATGGCCATGGAGAGGGAATGCGAGCCCGTGCGGTTATCGCTATCAAGAATTTGCAAGTGTGTGAGAGGGTGTAAATGAAAAAAAAAAAAAAAAAAAATTTATTTTTATTAAAAAACTCATTTATATGGACTTTAGGATAACTTGGAGCTGAGCCCTTTCGAACCTCCTAAAAGGTTTCACGACAGCACCAACTTCATTCCATAAATTCAAGTCCAATTCCACGTTCTAATTTGTAAACAATTTATGCTTTCGGTTAATCATTTCTGTCAAGACATTTCACCCATTAATATGAATGAACGTTAATCTGAAGAACAAACATCCAACATTAATTATGAAGATATTGGGATCTAAAGTCAAAGTAGTCGCCCTCTGGTGGCCCATTCGTCAGACATGTTTATTTCGGTATTATTTATACTGTTTTTTAGCATTGAGATCAAAGCTTTCGCAAGCAATTGCACGAAAACCGAAAGTGGTAGAAAGCTGAAATGTTTAGGAGACATCTACATATGTTATCTGAAGATTCCCTGAAATTTTTGCTGAAATCTTACATTTATTTCTCGAAATATTTCTTAAATTCTGTTCAAATCCTATAATTTTAATAAAATATGAACAGAATTACGGACTATAGCTCATTTTTTAAATAATTTTTTCTTCATTAGGTAGGTAGGTCTACCTATGTGAGTACATTTATTACTTTTAAATGTAATTACATGGCTTAGTTGTAATTGGTATGTAAATTTAGTTTCTCAAACACAGTGAACATTAATTTGAATTGCACGAAAAAATTGAAAAACAAATATAGTTGTCAATATCTTTTTGGTCAAACATATCAATTGATTGATTTTTTATTGCTGAAGTTTTAACTGTGTTTTAAGGTTTCTTTGAACACTAATGTCAATAGTCACGAAATTTTTACCAAAACTGCTCTCATACCAAAAGTATCTCCCATCAACACTTCAGCCCTTTTGGTGCAGTAATTTTCTCATGATAGATTCCTACTAAAAAAACCACACTATCGATATTTTATTGACAGCGGTTTTACAGTTTTACAGGTATAAGATATACATTTTTTGTGGAAACTACTGAAGCAATATTAATGAAATAATGAAATTTCAATCAGACCTGCTTCTACTTTTTACATGGAAACTATCTTCCTCTAAATTTTCAGCCTATTTCTGGTGATTTTCTCAGAATCCTGGAAAAATCACTCATCCAAAAAATTTTCAAAAATTACTTAACTATGATATAGGCATCAAAAACCTTTATTTCTTATCCTGTGACCTAGCTAAATTTTTCTTTATGGGGGGCAGAAAAAAGAATATAATCAATGTCGGGTTGGAGGAGAGGAATAATCGGCATCCGGCTGTCAGAAGTTTACCAGCATAAATTTCTTAATTACATACTGAAGCACCAATAGAACCAAACCCAACACATCGCCAATTTGAGTCGCGAGTAATTATAATGGCAGCCGGTCTTGAATTCGCAACCTTTCAATCACAAAATCGAGCCCCAAACTATCGACTCCACACGGACCTCTAACGACACATGATTCTCCACGGTTTGACTGATGTAGGTACAACAGAATAGAATACGAAGGTATGATTGATAATTTATTTATACACCCTTGGGAGGGCCTTCGGGGTTGACCTACCCAAAATATTTTGATTACCTCACATGCCCCCAAAAAATAATGATTTAGCCTTAGACCGTTGCTAACATAAGCTTAGGCTTTTGCTAACAAAGTGACCATCCGCTTGACATAGGACTGGCTTGGCCGTTATTTGGAGGCGAAAATTGGGAAGGTTGGCATCCAGCCAGTATCTAGAAAAGTGGAACAAAAAGCCGATATTTTCACAATTTCAACTAGAAATATATGAAATACGACAAAAGAAGAAAAGAAATGTGAAATTTCCAGGAGCTTTCTAAAAACCAGTTACCAAAACCCTAAGGCAGGTACACCCAGTGTACTCTCAAGAAAAAACTACACAGTATGAATGCTCTAAAATATGAGAAAATGCAAGAAGTTTTCCACTCTCTCCTTTTGCAAAATTCCACAACTATCTTCCCTCACACTGTCATCAATATTCATGTTATGAAATAGTAGTATTTCTTACTCCCATCAATACAATAAAAGTTATTAATAGAAATTGGGTGAAAATATAGACATGGAGGTATGTAATATGTTGGCTAATGATTCTATGAAAATTTGGTTGAATTCATATGTATTGTTTTCAAAATATTGCTGAAATTCCATCATTTACCATTACATGTATGAAAGTTATAGAGAGGAATTATGAGAGAACTATTAATTGTAGGAAGATGAAATTTTTGAGATATTGTAATATGTTAGCTGAAGATTCTGTGAAAATTTCAGCTCTCTACAACTAGCAGTTTTCTCTAATTCCTCTCGATAACTTTCATTATATGTAATACCTATGCAAATAATATGACCTAAATCTAGTTTCCGAATTTCAGAGATATTTCGAGAACCAACGTTATGATTTTAGCTAAATTTTCACTAAATACTTAGTTAACATAACCTGAATATCTTTGAAAAATTTCAGCTCAATCTTACCTTCGGTTGACAAGATATCGCTGAAATTATTTTCAGATTGAGTAATTGAAATGTTAAGATTCAATGAGGAGTTGGTGGAATTTCAGCAATATCTCAAAAATGAAAAGTGCAATTGAGCTGAAATTTTCACAAAATTTTTAGCTAGTATGCCACAAAAACTCATAAAAATTTCAACTCTCCACAATAAACATTTCTATCGTGATTCCTCTTATTATCTTTGATTGTATGAGATCTCAATGACAATTAGGCAAATAATATGAACCACTCAATTTAGTTGCTGATAGCAAAAACAAGTGTTAGAAAAAACAAAAAAATTGCTGTGTAGACAATACTCGTATGAGGTATAGGGGCTCATACCCCTTGATGAAAGTCGCCGCCAAAAGGCTGGCCTATATTTGTCTCTATGATGTTAAACAAATATGTAAGTACACACACATTTGTATGTTCTTACCTGTACATACATACAGGTAAGATATATTATTCAGACCATGAAAAATTACCTAATAGAGATCTCGGAGATGTCACAACCCAGTACCAAACATGCTGTGTTGTGTCTTATCACGTAATATTATGACATAATATCATATGTATATGTACATATGTATGTGTGTCTTGAGAAGTCCGAGATCTGGACCTCAAAATAAAAATTATTTTCGACAAACATAAGACAGAATAATGACGTCACAATTTCAGACAAATTTTCGAGAGACAAAATTCGAATTCGGACATTATATTATCCGAATTCGAACTCGTACTCAGATGACGACTTGAAGACAGAAATAAAATCTGATTCTCTTTCAGGCAATTATAATGCATTTTATTTCAGTAACGACTTTTCCGAATTCAGACAATTTCAGACAATAATTTGGTTCGATCCGACAGACTGGCGCCATAAGACATATATTAAATGAAGACGAATTAAATAGAAGTAAAAACCCACTGACGGACATGAATGCAGCCAACCTTTTTTATCTCCGTTCTTTCCACGCTTTGCTTGCGGTTTGCAGTCATTTAATATATTTTATTATATTTTATTTTATCAGTCATCCACGTGTGCTTTTCGCCTATTGTATGTCGACGTATATTAATTTTTGATATCTGTAATTTTATTGGCTGTAGACATTTGGTAATTCCTCTCGCTTTTTGTTATCGACATCGCATGTTTGAAGGCAATTGGCGGACAATAAGTGGGGAAATTTCCTCAACAAGAAGAACTGATTTGTGAAGACGAATTCTAATTTTACTCTTACTCTCTTCTTTGCACTGGCGACACCCGGTACTAGGTTCGTCTTTGCAAATGAGTCCTTCTTGTGTAGGCGGATAGTAGCAGGTCCAAGTCACAAGTCGTACGTCTAAGTCCTCACGTTAGGCAATTTAATAAGTGTACCATCTTCGTGATGTAGAATACGATTCAACCTGATCTACCTTGAAGACAACTAGGATGGTAGTTGGTGTTCCAGATAGGTTCAGTTGAAGACAAAGGCAGATTAGGGATGTTCTTTCGTCATGAAGGATTAGTAGTGACGACACATAAGACATTCCTAGTTTCGCCAGTTGCACATCGCACTTCAAGGCGATCTTTTAAAAACACCTGCGAGGTGAAGCATCAGTCGACAATACGATCAGATGGAGTTCCTGGCACCTGCTAGGAGGGAAATTTGGTGTGTTGAAGACAACTTTCAGACAAGCTTGGTTCGAGATGACTGCCTTGCTCTGTCATTTAAAGGCCGCGTCGAGCCTTCCTTTTTCGCATAGTGGATTTGACTCCATCTATGTTAGTAATTTCTTCACCTCACCCTCACTTTTAACCAAAAGCTCTGAGACCTAAAGTTTCATATTAGGAGTCTTTTAAAACAACAAAACCATCACTCATGAAGACACACAATTAGGTGAAGACACAACAGCTTTCTGATGGTTTCCCCTACTTGTTGTCTGCCATAGCTTTTTTTTTAACTTTTTATTTTTCCGCTATATACTTTGCTTTGTTCAGCTTTGTCGACACTATAGTTCTTTTGTAATTATAGTCTTTGACAAAATAATTCTGCTGTTCGTTTTTGTAGGTTTCGAACCTTGTATGGATCGAAACTTTGTTAGGTTCCTCTATCCGCACAACTTAGCTTATTGCTGATTCGTCATATTAATTTGCTGAGGTATGAAGACAAAAGTAAGCTGCGTTTTGCCGTGTCTGATGAAGTCTAATTCAAGTCAAGAAGAATTCAGCCGTAGGACATAGTCAAAGTCAAAAAATAAAATGTCTTGAAGATACAATTCAAGACCCCTCGAGTCAGTGTTTCGGCTGCATGATGCCCTAACTTTAGGACATTGTGATGTCATTCCCCCATACCTTCCAGTATGATGTGACAGAAAACACAAAGATGTTTATTACCTTATGTGTGAATATTTCTCCCAACAAGGTATTCCACAATTGCTTTTAGTCTTTGGAGCATCGGAGCAGAGAGGAGCAAGGAGCAGACTTTATCACACCGGAGCAGTTTCAAGAAACAGCTCTTTTAAAAAACTTGTTTCTTCAAACCAGAAAGCTCCGGAGCAGCCCATCTCTACTCAAAATGCAGTGTTCCAACTTCCAAGGTTAAATTGTGTTTGCTGACGACTCTGTGCAAAATGGCAGGCAACGAATGAGAGTTGTATTTGTGATAGAAAGTCCTTTTTGGTTAGCTTCTAGTATACAAGGATAAATTCCGTAGGTGAGCCACGCAACTAATACAACCCACTAAAGACTGAATAATGAAATGAATATCCAATATTCGTACATATTCATTATTCTACATTTCGGCAGTCCTCGAAAAAAAAATTCTTCATCTGTAGTCCACATTGACTATTATAAAACTACCTGAACTGAGCATCATGCGAGTAGCAATGGATACTATGCTAGAGGTGAAATTTAGAAAGTAAAATTAAAACAGTTGATGATAAAATGTTTCATGATTTTCGAAACGAGCATATGATAATTTGGAACGTTTCAATTTCAAATATAAGTACTAGCGAAGTTTATTATTAATCGATTTAATCAAATAATCGATTATTAGGCAAAAAATAATTGAATTTTTATCGATTATTTGCTTTGCTTCCGATTAATCGTATGGGCTATCAAAATTTGAAAAACAACAGAAAAAAATAATTGGCTCCAAAATCACTTCTGGAATATACGTAATTGGAAGGAAAAATTGATTAAAGAAAAGGGGAAAGCCAATGCAAAAAAAAATGCAAAGTCCACGAAATAATTAAACATTTGATTAGACCGATTAATAATCGTCATCATCATCAATTTAAATTTATTTTTGGCCAATATTCACGTCACATTTGAAAATAATCAGTAACAATCGATTAATCGAAATAATCGATTATTATTGTTTTAGGCCAATTAATTGGGATAATCGATTAGATAAAAAATAGTCGACTGATTATCAATAATCGATTATTTTTTCATAATCAACATCAATGATAAGTAAGTACGTTATGCTTCGCCAGCTTCCCCCCCGTCACCGCAGATAAGTCCAAATTTGCACAGCTAAAAGTCTTAAAAAGCACTACCAGACACTTATATTTCGAGTCGGTTACGAACAACCAACGCAGATTTTGTAACCGTAAATTACAAAAAACAAAAAGTGGAAAAAAACATTAAATGAATACCCTTTTTCTTACATTTGGTAGACGGAGAACATAACACTTTTGTATAATGATGTATAATTCAAAAGATTTCTATTCGTCCGAAACAACTAATAAAGAAAAATGACCACATCTTCTTTTTCTCTCAGCTGGTAGCATGTATTCTGCCCGGCTATTACAGTAGTTTAAGTATTTATGCAAGAAGACGATTTAATTTGGAGACGAAGCAACTCTCGCAACGAAAAATCGATGACATCGACGGCGATATCAAAAAATAAATTAATTCCTCGTAGCCAATTTCAGTGGCTCCATCTACTTACTGCACAACGAATATACGTACTCCTTTCTACTCATCATAGTATCTCTCTCGGACCGAGTTTCTGGACGGTCCAGAAGAGCACTGGAGTATTTCGAGCAGAAGTACACCCAAGATCTTGAACGCAACATCTACTCTACTCAGCAGCGGTTAAATTTAACCCGAAACTTCTCGTAATAATGGACGCATTTTTCAACTGGCACCGATACGTTCGAATGCCATTTTTTTTCAATACGTCATTTGCCAAACGAATAGTTAAAAACACTAGCGCAAGTGTCGCTAGAAAAAGTAGATTTTTGAGAAAAAGACCTATGAATTTCGATGGTCACATTAATTGTCTGTAAGTTTATAGACGTTAATGGTATGTTATGATTGTATGAAATATGTTAGCCGCTGACAAAATATTAGACAATGAGAAATTTAAAAGCATTATTTCTTGAAAAAAAAAAAAAATTAATTAAGATGATAAGGTGTGGTACGTAATTATATAATTTAAAATAAAACCAAAGAAATATAATAAAGTTATGAAATAAAAAAAAAGAAAACGCGAAGATGTGGTTAATTTTTATAAACAGAAAAGTTGATACAAATTAGAAACAAAAAGGAAAAAAAGCTTTACCAGAAGTGGGTCGATCCGCATCAAAACTGGTAGCATTCTACAATAATTTATAATAAATATTTGTTTCAAATTCCGTAGGGATGGTTCCACAATCCTGCATTTTATGACCAATACAAAAAACAAAAATAACGTTACTGGAAGTACCGTCTGGTCGATCCGCGCCAAACAATGAATCAAAATAAATATTCATTCCGAAGGCTATTGGTGCAAAATTAAGCATTTTAAAGCCAAAATAGAAACAAAATTGGTGGTATCGGAAGCACCGTCTAGCCGATCCACACCAAAATCCTCAGTACAAATGTTTGTACCAAATTTCGTGATTATCGGAGAAAAATTGCAATCTGTATCGAGGGAACAAGAAGTTGACTTTATATATATATATATATATATATGAATTTGAGTTATTGGTGCCAAAATTTTCCTGAGGTCATGAAACGAAAAACGTACCTACTAACCCCTAACCCAGGGTGCTAATACCGGACCAAGCGTAATAAGTAAATTTTCTAGAGAAAACCGACTTAAAAAACATTTCGATGAACATTAAAATCCTATTTTCTGATTTTATGTAAGCGGTGCCAAACAAACCACACGAATGAAAACTGTAGGAAAATAACAACAACAAAAATAGTTAAACTTGAGTAGGACGAAGGGGATTAAAAAAAAAATTAAAATTAAAATTAAAAACTAAAATTGTAGAATAAAATTAAATAAAATGAACTCGTTAAATGTTGTAAAACACGAATTCTGAATAACGTGGTAAGTTTCTTCGTTTTTCTTTAAGTAAGTTTTCAAAGAAAATTTACATATTAAAATTGATATGGTATTAAGACCTAATTGCATTTTTGCTTCATTACCTTAGAAAAATTTTCACACAGTAGATAAAAACCATAAAATAATTGGAAGGAGAAAATGTGAAAAATAAAGCGGAGTTGTTTCGTTGTTTATGAAATGAATATGAAAATGAAAGAAAACAAAAAATGAACGAGTCTTAATTTTGAAGTAGGTTTTTTTCAGAAAATGTACTTATTACAATTGGTGCGGTATTAGTCATAGGATGGAGGTGGATACTTTTTTGTTTCATGACGTCAGAAAAATTTTGCCACCAATAAATTGAATTCATTCATATAGATAGACAGATAGATAGATAGATAGATAGATATAAATAAATAGATAGATAGACAAACAGACAGATTTTAATTCATTGTAGTACGTTACTAATTTTGGCGCGGATCGGCCGGACGGTACTTCCGGTACCGTTATTTTTGTTTTTATATTGTTGTCATAAAATGCGGAGTTTTGGAACCATATGTACGAAATTTGAAATAAACATTTTTTACAATTTATTGTAGTATGCTACCAATTTTGGTACGGATCGACCAGACGGTACTTCTAGTTAAGCTTTTTTACCTCTTTGTTTCTAATTTGCATCAACTTTTCTTTTTATGAAAATTAACCATATATTTATGTTTTCTGTTTTTCATTTCAGGACTTTTATTATATTTCTTTTGTTTTATTTGAAATTAAATGTTTATATACCATACTTTATCATCCTAATTAATTTTTCATTTCAAGAAATTATGCTTTCAAATTTCACATTGTCTAATATTTTGTCAGCAGTTAACAAATTTCGTACAATCATAATATACCACTAATGCATATAAACTTACAGATAATTAATGTAACCATCAAAATTTATAATTTTTTATCTCGATAACCTACTTTTTCTTGGGAGGCTTGCTGCGCTAAAGTTTTTTGAATTTTTATTCATTTTCAATTGCCTCCTCTCGTTTTTACAAAGTGTGAAACCTGCGAATTTTTTTCATCAATTTAATAATTTTTTTATTCAAAATACCTACATTTTTTAGCGCGGCTAGCTGCACGAGTTTTTTTCTCCACATTCATTCTGCTTCTAGGATTGCACAAATAGACTACCTCCGCGCTATCTACAAGATGAACACTTAACTATTTAGACACAGAATTGTAATTCCATTTGAGAAAGAAAGAGAACAACGAAAAAAACTCGAGCGCAGCAAGCTACGCTAGGCAAGCAATTTTTCAAAACCATCAAAAATAATAATTGACCATTTCTTCATTTTAACAATTTATTCCGATAGAAAATGGCGGAATTAGGTATCCCCGGTTCGATTTCACCAAATTGTCGAGGGAATTCATAAATGAACTGCACTCTCAACGGGAAGTTGTAAAATTACGAGATTGTCTTGAATACACGGATATCAAAATACGTGTTAATGAATCAGTGAATTAGTACGAAGCAAATAAATTAACAGCGAGTTTGCGGTTGGTCTTCTTTGGTTTATCTAGAATTTCTCACTGGTGGAACCCATTCAGGCCACCTACGCCTCAACCACTCCACCGATGTGCATCAAAATTAATCTCACGCTTGAGATTACGCCCAAATCTACATATATACCAAATTTCAGCCTTATGGAATTAAAATTGCGACCTTTATCGGGTTATTAATTTTAGTTTATATTAATTGTTTTTTTGTTATTTTTTTTTTTTTATTAGGATAATATTGAAAAGTTCTCAATTTCCTTTGAATTTATGATTACCTAAAGCTATAGTTACTCCTATTCCAGTATCTTCTTTAGCTGATACATTAATTTCTAATTTTTATGCCCAAAGTCATGATTTGTCATGAAATGAAAAAGTACCATGATCCCAGGCCTAACTTCGCAACTCACGCGATTTCAAACATCAAGTTTGAAAACCTGCTAAAAAACCAACGGGATATAACAGTTACATTAACGACCACTCATAATGCGTAATTGACGAAAAAAAACAGAAACGAGTGAGAAAAAAAAAAAAAAATCCGAACTGAAACTATTTCTTCAATTTTACACTCGACGTCGTCATTTCGTTAAAATTTTCTTAATAAATTAGACTGAAATTAAGGAAGTTGAAAGTACCTCCGAATCATAAACAAATACCTGCATGTATAACATACAAAATAAGAGTTTTCGCACAACTATAATTGTATTAACCGTTTGTAATAGATGCAATTTATTTTTTTTTTATCCCATTTTTATTATTAATAATTTTACTTTTCGGTCAGGATAAGAGATAGGGCAATGGTCTGAGGGGGGAGAGAAGGTGTCGTAAAAATTTACATAAATCGTTCTTAATGATGCATAAATGCGACTGAATAATTAGCAAAAAGAATTTGTTTCGTATTTTTACGACGCGATGTCGTGCAGACTAAGCAACGATTGAGGTATTTTATTTTAATTTTTTTTCTCACTCTACGGTTTCCTCCTCCTCGTTTTGTTTTTTATCCTTTAGTGGTTCGTTATCTACTTTATTTTTATTTTTTTGTCTTTTTGTCCAATGGTGATAGTTAAGTAGTTAGGTATTGGTTAAATGAAACGAATTCGAAGAACGGTAGAGGTAGACGATATAGAGGCAGAGGTAAGTTCTCTATTTTTTAAGTTTTTCAGTAGACAGGGCAAGGCGAAAGGAAAAATTGTCATTAATTATTTTTCATATCTAGACATTTTGTTTTGACTCTCAGGTCTCACCATAAATAATGGAAAGCGATGAGAAAATTATGAAAGTTCATTTCCATTTTCATCGACGGGTGGTAAGTACGGTCGTAGGGAAAATCGTTTTCAACCTCGTGCTGAGTGTCAAGTTTTAGTCGTTACATTCGAATTAAAATCCGACTGACACGAAGAGGAAGAGATGAAAAAAATACGAGATCTACGCGAGAGTTTAGGCTCGTTTGCATCTACCACTCGAACGGAGATTTTACATAAATAAGTTTAACGTTAAAAATTAATTTTTTTAAATATGCTTTTAAAAGTTAGTATAAACATAGGAAACTTTACCGCACTCACGCAGAAACAGTAACCTAATCGGACGAGAGCTTCCGTAGTGAGCATTTTCTAATAAAGATGCGCGTTTTAGTTCATTTGGTAAATTTAGTTCAACAGGTCTCGGTCTTTTGAATGAACTAGTTCAAAATGAACGAAATGAGCTGCATGAATCAAATCTTTGAGTATGTATTATTTCATGTGGAGAGCTGATTCGTATACATTTTCTGTACATAGTTAATTTCAAACATAGAAAGCCTTTCAGGGAATGAAATGACTTATTTTACAATCCAGTATATCTATATATAATTCGTATATATAGATATACTTAGGTATAAAAGAAGTCATTTCATTCCCCAAAAACGCTTACAATTTCGTTTCGTTTTTTGTAGATTGATAAGAAATTCCACTCATCCAGTGATTAACAACAATGCTGTGACATATAAGAGTGAAGAAGCTTGTATGTCTATACAATATAACTTTGATTTGATAATATCTTTTAGTTCAAAATAAACTAGTTCATTCTCATCTTTCATTCTCGTTCATTTAGGTCTTTCAAAAGATTAGTTCAAATGAATTAGTTCTCGGTCAACCGACACATCTTTATTTTCTAAGGACCCGTGACGTCATTATATTTTTCTTGTTTGTCATTGCACACACACTAATCGGCGATGTTGACTGTTGACGCGTTGGGTGATTTCATAAAATTTCAATTTAATGTCATCGAAAAATTTCTGCTCTGAACTGAAACATATCGTTCTGACTTCTGAGTTCTGGATAACTTCAACTGTTTCGATGGAATTTAACTTATCCATTGGTTAAATGATAAGATACTTATTGCTCCATCAACTTCATTAAATTCAATAAATTCAACATTTCATAACTTTAAACGAGACATTGAAAATTTAAATATGTAAATGAATATCTTTGTTGTGAATTCAAAGCACTAGCCTAGGAAAATAACAGGGTATGTCGTGCGTACTCTTATCTTATTCAGCTCGTTATTTTTGAATAATATCTTTCAAATACTGGTTTTGCACTCGTCTCTAATCTCATTCTTCTACCTAGCTTGTTGTCCTAATTTTTCATGTATGCCAGTTCCAAAATATACATCCGTCGAGTGTGATTGACTTTTATTTCTCTACGTTGTTAAAGATGGTCCTTCGAGCTGGATAAAGTTTTTATCCAGCAATTTTTTGTTATAGTTTTTTTTTTTTCTTGTCCACTCACGTATTAAAAACCTATTAAATTTTGTGACAGTGCTGGAGTGAAGTGCGATGAAGTGGAGTTTGCACCCCCCCTCTTGTAGCTCATTTTCATTCGCGCCTACCTGTTGTGAAATTTGCACCCCCACTCCCTAGCCTAGCTGATTCCTTATAATCATCATGGCCACCAAGGAAGCCCTGGAAAGGACCCGCTGGTTCCTGAAAAGGGATTACACCCGCATCGTCGATGACATCAACAAGTTGATCAAATCCACCGTAACTCTCGAAGTGGTCAAGCAGTTAGACACCCTTAGAATGTCAATTGCAGCAATTAAGGAGAAATTTGACGAAATGTACTTTAAGTACACTGAGCTTCTGGACACGAAGGAAGCTGCCGAAGCCAAGTTGGAGGATGAATTGTTGCGTAAACGCGACGCACAATTCACCACCATTGACCGAGCCATAAGCATTTGCAATGTTGCCAAATGTAAATTCAAGAGTCAGTCCAAGCGAGACTCTCTCAATGCCTCCGTAGCAGTCAAATCGTATTCGTCATCTGCCAAGCTGCCAAAAATAAACTTTCCGACCTTCAATGGTGATTTTTGTAAGTTTCTCAATTTTAAGGTGCTTTACAAAAATCTAGTACATAATGACGACAACATAACGCCAGTCTGAAAAATGCAATACTTGAAGGAAAGCCTAATAGCCGAGGCTGCCTCCACTTTGGCCAATTTAGCTATTTCCGAGGATGGGTATAAGGAGGTCTGGAGTCGTGTCATCGCCAAATATGACAACAAACGCCTCATTATACATACCCATTTCAACGATTTGTTTGCGACTGAAAAGCTAAAATCAGATTCCAATCTTCGCCTACTTGTCGACCAATTCAACAGCACCATGCGCGACCTGCGCATTTGTGGCGTCAACCCGGACAATTGGTCACCAATTCTAGCATACAAGATGTACACCAGGCTAGATCCCAAGACACGTAGCGATTTTGATAACCAAACAGTCGATAATGCTACGTATTTTGCATATAAAACTTTGTTCAAGTTTTGCAAAAGCCGTGTGCACAACATTGAAGCGCAAAATTTTCATCCAACGACGCAGTGTCGTCTGCCAAAAAATTCATCGTACTGCCCAGTGCTTTAGTGCACTTCGAATGCAAAGAGGTCATTAGGTTAGTGCGAATGTTAATCGACGATTAATCGCAACCTACTTTAATTTCTGACACGTTTGTCAGAAAACTCCGATTGCCAACTACAAAAATTGACAATAATGATCCAGTTCACGGTGTTGGGTTTGATAATCTCAATGCTTCTCACAGCTGTAAGCTGCGCCTTGCGTCTCGATTCAATTCATTTGAAATTGAGATAGAAGCGGAAGTGATTCCAGCTGCTGCCATACGTTACACCATCAACTCTGTTTTGTGGAAGGAGTGCCCAGATCGGTTCCGAGAGCTAAAAAATTACCAGCTTGCCGATCCTGCATTTTACTCTCAGTCGCCTACTATCGATAGTGTCGATATCTTGCTGGGTGCAGAGTTCTCTGAGCTATGCAAAATCAACGAATCCATCTAAATCGAGCAACTGACGTTGAGCAACACACAGTTTGGTTGGACTTTAATCGGGAAATTTCCAGCAGTTCAATCCGATGAGCATTCTTCCTTTCTCACCACCCAGCTGTCGATAATGAATATCGATGCCCAGCTGTCTCAATTTTGGGAAGTAGAGAATGTGTCACCTTCAGACAAGTCCAACTGCGATGCTGACCAGTGCAAACAGCATTTCCAATGAACTACCACCCAAGACCCCAATGGGCAATTCGAGGTGCGATTACCTTTCAAAATGTCTCCATCAGTATTAGCGTCAAACTGAGCCGCTGCAACTGCGCATTTTTTGGCTGCCGAGAACCAGAAAAATATGGCTACGCGAGTGCCTTACAACGAGTTTATGACCGAATATGTCGATCTTGATTATATGACAAAGGTCGAATCCAATGGAAGTGGTTATTTTATAACACATCATGCCGTACTGAAGCCTACCAGTACAACTACAACCACGAGAGTTGTTTTCAATGCCTCCTTCAAAACAGCATCAAATTTTTCACTCAATGACGTTTTGATGGTAGTCCCACAGCTGCAGCCAGATGTATTTGATGCCTTGGTTCGGTTTTGCAGTTACGCTGTTGCCTTTACAGCGGATGTTTCAAAAATGTATTGCCATGTTTGGGTGCATCCTGATGATCGTGTTCATCAGAAAATCATTTGGCGCCCAACTCCAGATTTGGCAGTTGCCAAATACGAACTCAACACCGTCACCTATGGCACTGCGCCAGCATCATTTTTGGCCACTTGCTGCCTTAAACAAGTGGCAGAAATGATCGTCGCTGACCACCCAGCTGCAGCTACTGCGATCGAGCGCCACTTCTATATGGATGATCTGCTAACTGGGTGCGACACCGTTGAAGAAGCTGAGCAACTGCGCCAAAACATCCACGACAACTTGGCCACCGTGGGTTCCAGCTTCTAAAGTACCAGACTAACTCGCCCGAGTTATTGGCTACCATTCCCACCAAAATGGTAGAAACCAAATTGTCACACCAATTTGGCAATTCGTGGGCGATTTCAATTTTGGGACTCTTTTGGGAGCTGACTTCAGACACCTTTCGAGTTCGAGTGTCTGATAATGTGCGCCGCCTGCAACCAACAACCAAATGCCATATATTATTGGAAATATCCAAAATTTTCGACCCATTAGGCTTAGTTTCACCATTCACTGTCAGAGCCAAGCTGTTCCTTCAAAAAGTCTGGAAGGAAGGTGTCAACTGGGACAATTCCATCTCCGACACTCTTGCGCAGGAAGTGCAAGAGTACTTGACCGAGATTCCACAGCTGTCCAACTTCTGCGTTCCACAGCCCTGCGTCACCTCATCGGGTTCTGCGATGCATCTGATAAAGCCTACTGTGCCTGCATTTTCCTGCGACAATTCTCAGCCAATGACAAAATTTTTTGTCATCTCATTTGTGCCAAAATGAGAGTTGAGCCACTAAAAGCTCTGACTTTTCCAAGGTTGGAGCTGCAAGGCGCACTACTTCTCACCAAACTCTGCAGCCGAGTCATGAACATTCTGAGCATTCATGTGCAGGACGTTTTCCTGTTTTGCAATTCCGAGGTTGTTTTAGCATGGCTTGCTAAACCCGAGCATCACTGGGACGTATTTGTCAAAAATAGAGTGCAAAAAATCACCGTCGTTATTCGCAGAGTTATTCTTTGGGTGCGCAGGTGGTGCTTAACTTGCCTGCCCAAAGATAAGTATTTTTCAGATACTTCTTTATCCTCCTGCTTTAGCAGTGCTCGTACTGCAGCTCTACGTATTTTTCAAGAACATACTTACGCTTCTGAACTCGCTGCATTGCGCCAGTCCAAACCTATCCACTCCAAAAGCAGTTTTCATCACGTCGACCCATTCATTGACAAAAATGGGTTACTTCGAGTCACAGGCCTTCTACAAAACTCCCGAGTTTTCCTATGCACGCAAACACCCTATCGTGCTTCTGAAAAATTGCCATTTTTTTCGAATTTACATCGACCACATGCACGCCAGTTTTTGTCACACCAACAAGGACTTCATTCAGCGATTTATTTTGGCCAAATTCTATCCAATTGGCAGCATCGATCAGTTAATTAAATCAAGAATCCGTAAATGTCTCGTCTGTCTTCGATTCAAGGCTGAAACCTACAACCAAGTTATGGGCTGTTTACCCGCCACACGAGTGAAAATCAGCCAACCTTTCACTCACACGGGGATTGATTTTTGTGGACCATTCAACTGCAAATGCCTCGGACATCGCACCACAAAATTCAATAAAGTATATGCTTGTATATCAGAGATGCCAACCTTCATTTTTAAAAATCTGTAGAATTCCCTAAAAAAAAAAGACAGAAAAATGTAAAACGACGTAGATCTTGTTTTTTACCTATTTTCAGTACGTGATACGGATACATTTAACCAATAGGGGGTGTCTGGGGGGTTCCCCTGGAAAAATTTTCTTAAGGAACCTTTCTAGGAGATGTTTTTAAGCCATTTTTATGAAGATAACTGCAATTAAATACCTATTGGTACTTGGTAGGATGAAGATTTTGATGTTTTAAAATATTTTTTTCCATCATTGCTATCAAAGATTTAGTAAAATATCTTTCCAATTTAGGAAGATTACATTAAAATGAGTCCATTTTATTGGACCATATTCACCATATTTTGCCCTTCAGACCATATTTTATAGGTTTTAAGGTAATTTTCAGAAATGTTTCTGTTTTCTTTTTCTTTCTCTTTTTTTTTTTTCCACAAGCTAATTTTATTCCAAACATCTTTCATGTTGGATTATCATTAATTAGTAATATTTTCTCATTCAAATTTCAAAACTTGCATTTAACTATCAAGTGTGATACCAATAAATTTTCCATTTATAGATGACAAAAATTATGTACCTATTTTAATAAAAATTAAAATGATGATTTGAATTTATGCTTATTTTTCATTAGTTATAAATATTAAGGGTGAGATTATTATGTTGTATGAATTGTAAGGTATAAAATAGTACAACTGATAAAAACTTTGAAAAAATCGGGATTAAAAAAACAATTTTTAGTCAGTAAATGCGATTTTTTTCTGAGACAGATTATTTTTTTCTAAAAAGACGCAGAAAGACGTAGATTAAAAAAAAAGACGTAGAAAAAGACGTAGCTTTTTAAGCTTTGTTCAGAAAGACGTGGATCTATGTCTATTGATATATGGTTGGCATCCCTGTTGTATATTTGTCTGCATGGTCACGTGTGCGGTGCATATTGAAACTGCGTCCGATCTCTCATCTACAATTTTTCTTATGGCTTTGCATCGTTTCGTCTCTCGTTGCGGATTGCCCGCTGCTTTGTACTCCGATCGTGGTACAAATTTTGTCGGTGCAAAAAACTACCTAGATTTTTCCAACGAGCAGATACAAAATTTTGTGGGACTTCATAGAATCAAGTGGCATTTTAACCCGCCACACTCACCTCATCGAGGCGGCCTTTGGGAGGCCACTGTAAAAGCCACAAAATCTCATCTGAAACATGTGATTTTGGATCAGACGCTGAATTATGAGGAATATGTGACTGTATTCAGCCGCATCGAAGCTGTTTTGAATTTGCAGCCATTGTTCCATCGTCGTTCAAGTTTAGCGAACGAAGATTTTGTCTTCACACCTAATCATTTTCTCATTGGAGAATCTCCGTACCAATTACCCAAACAGGAGCCCGAAGATACTCAAGCCAAACTACCACTAATGTCGCAGTACAAGTTCGTGTGCTCCATCTTAAACAGGTTCTGAAAACTTTGGAGAGCCGATTATCTGAACATGCTTCAACGGAAGGAGAAGTGGATTGACCGAGAGAAGAATGTTCAAGTGGGTCAAATCGTTTTGGTAAAATTGCCAACTCCGCCGACTGAGTGGCCCTTAGCTAGGGTCAAAGCTGTGCATCCAGACCAGGATGGTTTTGTCAGAACTGTTACCATTAAACTTAAAGGAAAGTTACGTTATACTGATATTCGTTCGCTTATTAAATTACAGGATGCTAATGAACAATAGTTCATCGGAGGAGTATGTCGTGCGTACTCTTATCATATTCAGCTCGTCATTTTGGAACAATGATATCTTTCAAATACTGGTTTTGCACTCGTCTCTAACCTCATTCTTCTACCTAGCTCGTCGTCCTAATTTTTCATGTATGCCAGTTCCAAAATATACATCCGTCGAGTGTGATTGATTTTTATTTCTCTACGTCATTAAACAGGGTAGGTACATACTATATATGAAAAAAACATTTCCTACTTTTCTCAGAAGGTTAGGAGTACAAAATTAACCACATACTCTTTCCACATTTGATCTAAGTTATCGAGAGGAATTTCGGGTGAACTGTTGATTGTAGAGAGCTGAAATATAGTGAAGACGTCGAAGTATATTAGTTGAGAGTTATGTGAAAATCTGAATGAAATTGTTCGTATGGTTTCTGAGATATTGTTGAAATTCTACAACTAGGTTGAACTAACTTCAATATCATTAGGATGACTCGATCTGAACAGAATTTCACAAATATCTCAAAAATTAAAAGTACGATTTCAGCCATATTTTCATAGAATCTGAAACTAACATACCTCAATGTTTCCGAAAAATTGCAGCTCATCACAATAAATGGTTAACAATTCTTCTTCATAACTACGAATTCCTCAAAAGTTTTCATAATTTTAGTAGCTTTCGCCCCAAAAATACTAAAATCAAGTATTTGTTTTGCAGCAGCAAGCTCCAAATACGCAAAGATGCAATGAGTTTTAGAATGTTCATTAATGCATTATACTGAATCATTCATGAGGATTTCTCTGCATTACAAGATGTGAAATCAATCGTCAATTAAATGATAAAAACAATGATAGGTAGTAAAAATAATGATGTCACAAAACAGGGTCCTAAGAATATGCTCAGTATTGAAGCTCTCGTCTATTGCGATCTTAGGCTTTAGTAGTGCTCTAGCAAAAAACTCTGTAACTATTCACGAGTCTATACATATACGAACCAAAAACGAAGTCTAAATTCTGCTTTGACTATATGCAGGGCCATACCTATCTTTTTTTGCCGCCCTGTGCGAACAAACTTTTTGACTCCCTCCCATTACCTCTCCAAGAATTTCTCAAAAGCAAAAGCCCATCAGGTATACCTACTGATTAAGTTCAAAATTTAAATCGTAAGTATCATTGGCAAAAGATAATTTATATTACAAAAAGTTTGGCAACTTTTCCATTAATTGAATATAGAAAATTTTATTTCAAAAATTGTTCATAAAAAGAAAAATGGTGGGACCTTATTTTCCCAATGATACTTATTTACAAGTGATATCTTGTCTTCATGTTCTTATTACTATGCTTAGTCCAAATAGTTATAAATAGGTAGTCAAAGAAATTCTGTTCTCAAACAAAATTAAATAAAAGCATGTAAAAACACATTTTTTTGAACATGATAAGAAGTATAGTATGTTTAACAGTGCAAAGATTCAAACTTCGCACCATACCACCTCCCCATCCTCCTTAATCTCAAAGATATGAGACACATGCAATGCACTTTAAACAGAGGTTTTAAAATATAAGGAATCACTATGGATGAGCTTGTTGCATTCATTTTTGGAATTGTATCAGTCAAAATAAGTCATCCCTACAATAATTTATAACTACACAGATGTTAACAAATGTTACTTAAGATAATTTCAGAGCTGAAGAGGATCAGTAGGTGCAGAGATAATTCAAATTTTGACACTGATATTTAAGTCCAAATTTCCTAGTTAATTACTATAAGCCTTATCCATGCTGAAGAAAAACACATTACCCATTGTATCAAGTGATTTTTCCATAATATTTGATAATATCATTAATGCATGTATTTTTTCTTGATGTAAAAGTTCATTTACACCAAAGGACTAAGCTTTTCTTATTGTAAGGATAGTGATAAAATAAAATAAATTTCACATAGTACATGTATGAAGTGAAAACTTATGAGGGTGTGTCGATTTCAATCATACATGCACTAATTGAGATCATGCATTCATCTTTTGGCCTATTATTGGACAGGTTAATGGTTGTTTTACTTATTGAGTTTTAGCAGAATTATTCAAAAAACTCATCTGAATAAGAAATTTTCAAATCGACAGGACCGAGTGATTTGGGATCCCTTCTCATTCAAATATTCATGGTCTTATCTTTTATTTTCCTATAATGAGATATAGAAATAAACAAGAAAAATAAATAAATTCATAATTTGGTTGTCCTCTTTGATCTTATTAAAGTTAATACAATTGTACCTTTGACTATACATGTGGTACTGGACTAGTAAAGTTCCATATACTCAATTTATTTTCTAATGACAAGACATGGCGGCATAAAAATAGGCAACCCGAGTGTACATGATGCCTACTTCTGATGTTTTTCTTGAGTTCGCTAATTTAAAATACATTTGATAAAAGTCAACCTTTAAATTTATAATAATATCATATGTAAACATAGTTTAAAGTACATTAAGTGGTACACAATGATTGCCTATTCAGTGCTGGAATGTCGAACTAAAAATCATTGTTCTTTACTGGTCTAGTACTCACGCTGCCATACATACAAATTTTTTCCATTGTGAAACCTGTTTTTTCCCTGTATTAAACATGTTACACTATGGAAAAAAATCCATACATATGGCAGCTATGTAGTGCTGTATAGTCAGAGAATTGTACTCAATCTGAGGGGTAGGGTAAAGTTATAATTGTGCTTTTGTGTTTCGTGTATCGGCTCTCCAAACTACTGAAAAATACCATGACTACAAAATTTAATATGGTAAAGGACTTGATTAGTATCACTTTTAATCGATCCACAAATTTGTAAGAAAATGTAAAAAAATGCACGAACATGCAAGAAAATGCAGGAATGAAGCATCCACATCTGGAAATAGTTCTTTAAGATTTTTCTGAAAAGATGAATAGGTACCTAATGAGATGTGTGGATTCACATACTGATTTTAGACCCCCAAGAGGTTTCCAGGTATAACTTTGCTGCTCTCGCAAATACCTCAGTAGCATTTGCCATTTTGTGCTTAACCTTTAATTTGCCTTATATTCGGTTTATTGAGAGTAATGAAACGGACACTTCACAACCCATCAGAGTTGAAATTTTTAAACAAACACTTTTGACTATTTGAATAACTAGGACTCCCTCTGCGTTTTTCCTATATCTTCATAATAATACAAACAGAGGTAAACAGAAAAACAGTGAATAAAAAATTAGTTTAAATTTGAAAATGTTTGAATATCGACTACATTCCTTCTTGATCTTGTTGTAATTCACTTGGAAATATGTGAATTCACTAGTGCCCTATGAAATGTTACTACTCGATATTTGCCTCATTGTACCAAAATTCATGGAAATCCTTCCATTAAATCAGGCTTTTGACAATTTTGCTTATTCCCCAATGGAAAACCACCATACTTCACCTGACAAACCATCCGGATATCAGTCGACTTTGAAAATCCATTTAAATGGAATAATCACTTTTGGTTTGAAAATGACAGCAAACATCTCACATCTTAAACTTTTTGAAAATTGGAAATCAAATTCCTAATCACTTTTCAATTGTTAATTTCATGAACCTAATGTAAATTTTTCAAGTTATTTTAAAATGATGAAGATAAAGTCAAATTCTATTTATGACCTCCAAAAAAGTCACACAACAAAATAAACAAACCAACAGAAAGACAAAGGTAAAAAGGGGTACATATACTTGCATAGCCAAGTGTAGGAAAAGACAACAGAACATCAAAAGAACCAGCAAAACCAACCACCCCCTCCCACCACATGACTATTAGCTGAGGCTAACATTTTAAGTTCAAGATTCCCAAGCAAATTAACAAAGAAAACAAGAGACATAAAAATTAAGTTTATATTACTGTTTAGTAGTAGACAGACATAGCAACGGCCTTGAAACAATGCAATTCTCCGTAGATGTGGTACAATATCAATCACAAGTTGATTTGGCTGAAAAAGCCCCGCTGATAGACAATCAATCAGCTGCAGACAGCTATTATTGAAAAACTCACCAAAAATGACAGATTCAATCACTCGCTCAATTGCTCACCCTGTCTAGTAATGTAATATCACATGAGATTTTCAAATTGTGAGACTAAGAAAGGCTTAGTTTTGATTCTGAATTAACAAAAATATGCCACTGATCGATGTAATCACATCGATATTAACAAAAAACACAATTTCGAACAATAGTTTTAAAACTTGAGAATCAGTACTCTAATTGGGTGAAAAGGTAGCGTGTATTTAGGCATCACAATCTTAAACACTATTCAATTACTGAGCTTGAAACTTCGAGAACAAAGATAATTTTACACATACAATTCACATTTAAATTTTGATTTCATTAAACGTTGCTATTTATAAGAGCGTACCAATAAGATTCAGTGAGAAATTGTAAGTTGCCAAAAGAGTGAATTCAGGAAAAAAATCCCTACGCAGCACAATTTGAGAGCTCAACAACAACTAACTTAGCCTAACAAAGTAGGCGACCAAAATGGTCCGGATCACCTATCGTACCACCACCACATTGAATCGCATTGCTTCGTACATCGTATGACATATTTGCAGCCAATGCCTGAAAAAAAAAAAAAGAATTAATTTCATTGGCCGCTGCAAGCATACTAAGCACTAAATTCAAATAAAAACGGTTGAGTACAGATCAAGCATGGCAATAAAGCAAAAAGTGGCAGAGCAAGGCTAGGTATAAACATGCAAGAAACGAAAAGCGTATGTATACATAAAGGCGTACAAGAAAAAAATACAAAGATCGCTAAATAACCAATCAAAGAAAAAACGTATGAAATGAAGTGAACGGGTGTGAATCGTGAATGACGTAATGATGACGAGTGGTGGAGGAGAGAGAATGAATTAATAAATAATTAAACAAAAAAATATATAAAATTACGGGTCAGGCATCTCAAATTATTTTTCTTTAATTTTTTTTGGCATACAAAAGTTGTAAACCATTCTATCTTCCCATAACAGAGAGTTAAACACAAAATATTAAAAATGGATCAGAATATTAAATAAGACTTCTTCAAGAGGGCGAAATTTGAAGTAAGAACGATACACAAAACAAGAATAAATGCTATAAAACTAAATATTATAAAAATCATTCAATTTTCTTTCCTTTTTGCGGAACTAAAATGGAAAGGAGAGAAAAGGAGTTGAAAATTGAAAGTTCATTGAGAAAAAATGCGGTACGTGTTATATTTTCACTTTTGAAGATAAAAATACATTAATAGGAAAACCAGAATAATCTCAGCTACCTCACATCCTCTCCAAAATGCAAAAAGTAGTTTCACATAAAGCTCAAGCCAACAACGGCCACAACAGCATCAATGAGTTTTTTTTCTAAATTATCCTATCCTATCACAATCTAAGTTATTTCGTCAGAATTGTCAACAATTATAAAAAAAATTTTCATTAACGAATACTACATAGGTATATTATGTACTACGAAGCCTATCTAGAATTTCAGAAATGATATGACCCTTAAATTAATCTAAAAAGATTGGAGTCTTTTTTCATGCCATAGAAACAAAAATTGGCAAGCTTTATGGTTTAGAGTTACCTACTACGATTGTAGGTCAATTTTAACGACTGGTTATTCTGCTTGAGTATCACCATTACAAACATGATAATAACGAGAAAAAAACGCTAAATTCAAGAACATATTTTTTCGAAAAAAAGTAAGTATAGTTTTAACGAAATGTATATCTTCTCATCTTCTCCTATGCTCTTCCTGCTCCCGTCACCATTCCCCTTCAACAAAAAATAAGTTAAAGAAGAAAAAGGAAAAAACGTTCAGAGTAAAACGTCAAGGACGAGTGAAATTAATCAAAACTTCACCTACCAAACCAAACTGAAAACTTTTTGAACTGCAGCAAAGAATAAATGCCGAGTATTAAAAGGTACACTGGGTGAAAAAATTGTGGCTATAATGAAAATTCATTATCTAATTACTATCACAGTTGCAGCAAGAATTAATTTTTGAGATGATAATTATCATGTTTTTAGATAATAATGACATTTAAAAAAATTTCCATCTCACTAATCCTATTGGTATTGAAAGTGTCATGAATGATCAAATTGTTGTGTTGTGTGGGTATATTGAAGACGTTTATCGAGGTGATGTGTCCATCGATATTTCCCGTGCATATGTGAGAATTGTACGCATGTTGGGTCCTGAAAAGCAACTCATGATCTTGGCTGAACGTCGCAGGCTACGGAAGGAGTTGGCAACTGCCATATCCAATGGTACTACTGTTTTGGTTGGTCCAAATGTCATTGAAGAGATATATCGGATGATATGTGTTGTCCCGAAGTCCTCAGAGGAAGTTGCAAATATAACTTTACCAAAGCGTAACACTTCATTGGTTTGCCGGTCTCTAGGTCCTTCCTGCTCCAAAGTTGAAGAGGGTGAGGAAGAGGAGACTGCTGTCACAGAGCGGGAGTCGGTTTATGATGACTGGGATTAGAGGAGAAAAAAAAATTTTGTAGTTTTAAGATGAGTACTCAGCACTTCAGTAAGATACCTTTACATTATCTTCTTAAATTTACGTATAATCTTAATAATAAGTTAGGATTATAGTTATAGGTATAGTATGGGTGGGACTCTAAGGGTGGGATTAAGTATTCCTGTGAGCCATATACAACAGGTTGATTATATTTGGTAAAAATATTTTGGGGGTAGTTATAGCAGGCCGGAAGGATTGCGGATTGAGAGGGTAAGGCTTCTGGCTGCGTACTAACTTCCCTATTGTCCATTTCTTTTTCGGATTCCAATTCTCTAATTTCATCATTATATTGTTTTGTGTATATCTTTCTAATTTTCCTTCTTGTGATTCTTCTCCTTTCTGGATCTCGTAATTCGAATTTCTTTCTCCATTCTTTGGAATCTTTCTCTCCTTTTTCTGCACCTTTGTCGAATGTGACGTGTTTCTCCATTTTATCATTTTTATCTTTGAAACACGTTTTCCTAGGTCTTCCTCTTGGTCTTTTAGATATTATCTTCATGTTTTCACTGTTATTGTTTTCTTCAGTGACTATTTTCTTTGGTCTACCTCTTTTTCTTTTTGGATAAGCTTCGTTTTCACTATTTTCAGTTCCTGAGTCATTGTTTTCTTCTATTAGAGGTGGTGGGGTGTGATCTTCTCTTAGTATGTAAGGCGAAAGTCGTCTTACGTGGATGATGTCATCCATTTGGTTTCCATTTTCTGTTATTATGCGTACTACATAATTCAGCTTTGAAATTTTCTTGACTATACAAAATGGGCCTGAAAATTTTGGTTTTCCTTTACCATAGTTGATAGGTGATCGTAGTAGTACTAGGTCATTCACTTCGTAATTGATTTCTTTTCTCCCTTTGTTGTATTGTTTTGAATATTTCTCTGCATTTTTCTTATCGAGCTTAGGTATTTCTTCGCATATTTTGGTTATTTCTTCGATTTGTTCTTCTCTAGATTTATTTATCAATGGCGACGGGATATTTAGGTTAACAGGAGGTTCGCCTTTATACCCGTGCATCAAATAAAATGGTTCGCGATAATTTAGACCTTCGATTGGTGTCAAATTATATGTCAACGCAGCATTGTCTACGTGTTCTGGCCATTGTTCGCTTTCTGTACTCTCATATTTCGATAGTATTTTCTTTATTATTCCATTCATACGTTCAACTTGAACTTGTGTCTGTGGTGCGTATGACATTGAATGATATAATTTAGCTCCTATTTCGCTGCAGAATTTACGTATGTCGTCGTTAGAAAAATGTGTGCCTTTGTCGCATGTTATTTTACCTGGTTTCCCGTAATGTTTGATTATCTCTTTTAGGAATTTTATTACCGTCATCGCATTTGGTTGACTGGTTGCTTTTATCCAACAATATTTTGTGGCCTTGTCTATACCTACTAACACATATTTTTTCTCGTGTTGTGTATTAAATTTGCCTATGAAATCTATTTGAATGTGCGCTAATGGTTTACATTCGTCTGGATTTATAGGTTTTAGTAATCCGTATTTCTCGTTTGCCGTTTTGTTGATTTGGCACTGGTGGCAAGAGCGTACATGCTTCGTTACTACTTTAGGCATTTGTGAAAAGTAGTAGCGAGCACGTATTTTGGCAAGAGTTTTACGTATGCCAAAATGTCCTCCCCCTGATTGATTTTTGTGGCATGCACGAAGAACCTGTGGGATAAGAGATTTTGGTATAACTGGTACTGCTGAATAGTACTCTTTTTTGGTATCACTTTTCCATAAGATGCCGTTTTCATCTAGGAAAAAGGGTTTTATGTTTTGTGATTTTTTACTCTTGAATTTCTTACGTATCTCTTTTACATTGCCACCTTCGAGTATTTGTATTACTATGTTCCAATGTTCGTCTTCTCTCTGTTTATCCCATAGATCGTGTATTTCTTCGTCTGTTATCTCTATAGGGTTTTCTTGTTCTGAATTTTCGGATATGTCGGAGATATCGGATGTGTCGGAAATATAAGAATTTGTTGATGTGGCGGAATCTGTGGAATTTTCCAAGTTTTTGGATGTTACAGAGATTCCATCGTCATCCGAATTTTCACTATTTTCGGTGTTTATTTCGGAATAACCCGAATCTTCATTTTTACTTTTTCTACTTCTCGTAACGGCGTCTATTTTCTTTTTCTTTGTTTTGTCTTCTATCAGAGGGTCTGGTGTTCCATCAGGTATGGTAAATTGACCGTCCTTGAATTCAGCAAAATCTTCATCTTCTTCGTTTAGGGGAGACAGATAATTGGCTACTTTATTGTTTTCACCTTTTATGTGCCTTAGTTTGAAGTGGTATTCGCCTAATTTTGATATTAATCTATTAAGGCGTGCATTTGGTTTCTTGAATCTGTTTTGATATGTGAGAGGTTCATGGTCTGTGAATACAGTGAACTCTGTGTATATTAGAAATTCTCTAAAATATTCGCATGCGTCAGTGATTGCGATCATTTCCAAATCGAACGAGCATAAGTGTTGTTGGTTTTTTGTTATTTTCTCTGAGAAGAAGCTGATTGGGTGATGCTGTCCTGTTCTTCTGTCTATCTGTATTACTACCACGCCTATTGCGGTTTTTGAAGCGTCTACTTCTACATATGTTTTGGCATCTGGGTCGTATATTGCAAGGACAGGTTCTGAGGTTATTTTATCCTTCAGAGTGTCGAATGCGATCTGAGTTTCTTCGTTCCATTTTACTTTGTTGTTTGTTTTTACATTTCCTTTTCTGGTGAGTTCCGTTAATGGTGCGGCTATTTTAGAAAAGTTTTTTATCATTTTTCGGTAAAAGTTAGCCATTCCTAAAAATCTTCGTAACTATCGAAGTGTTTTTGGTGGCTGTGCTTCTCTAATGGGTTTTACATTATTTTCTGTGGGTTCCAATTTGAAATACGATATTTTATGTCCTAGGTATTCTATGTTTTCGTCAAAGAATCTGCTTTTGCTTGTTTTTACTGCTAGTCCTGCATTTTTTAGGATAGTTAGTACTTCATCTAGGTTTGCTAGACATTCCTTGAAGGTTTCTCCGAAGACACATATGTCGTCTATGTATACTATGATTTTGTCCTCGAGAATTTCATTAAAAAGATCTGTCATTGCTCTTTGAAAAATGCTTGGGCTTGCACATAAGCCTTGTGGAGTTGCGTTGAATACATAGTTAACGCCTCCTACATTTATGCCTGTTATTTTCTTAGATTCTTCGTCAAGGGGTATTTGATAAAAGCCTTGGTTCAAATCTAGTGTACAAAAATATTTCTTATCTCTAAGTGCATCCCATATTTCGGATAGTCTTGGGACTCTAATTTTATCTTGTTTTATTATATTGTTAACTCCTCTATAATCTATTAATAAACGAAATTTGCCATCTGTTTTCTTTTTGAGAAAAACGGGGCTTTTGTATGGCGTACTTGCTCTCTTAAGTATGCCTATTTCTTCAAATTCCTTTATTTTCTTGTGTATTTCTCGTTTTACGTATAAATCCATGTGACAGTTTCTACAAACGACTGGTGTATCTGTTTTTAGATTTAGATGCGCTGGCTTTAATTTTGCCAGTTTAATTTTATCAGATCCTTCTGTAAATATATGCAAGTATTTCTTGAGGGTCTGAATTACTTCTTCTTTTTGTTCTTTGTCTAAGTTCTTATTTATTTTAACTCTATTTCCTTCGTTATCATGTAAGACTGTACTGTCGGATCGCGTTATTTGGATCAATCTTATCAAGTCCACCTCCTCACCATGGTTCCCTCTAATGTCCCCCATCGCAATGCGTTGAACATTAAGTTCGCCATGGCAGATGGAATTTTTCTTACGGTACCGCAAAGTCGGCTGTTTGAGCCTATAGCGTCGTAAGATCGTTCCGTTCGCGATTTTGACATCAAAATATTTGCTATAGAGTCGAAGGGTTGGCCATCCCATCTCATCAACAGTATATTGTCCTTCTAGTCCGAAAGTCGTAAGGAGTTCTTCATCTGGATCGGCTATTCCAGCTTCTGGATCCAGGTACTCAAAATGTTCGCATTCCTTGGCAATATATAACTCTTCTTTAGCACGTATAAATCCTTCTGCTTTTTCTTCCTTAAATTTAATTATTTCATAAGTTTCTCGTTTCCATGACTGTCCTATTCTAAATAATTTCTTAGAAAATAATATATCGGCTTTGTGCCGATCGAGAAAGTCAAATCCTATCAGAAGGTTAGTTGTGATCTCAGTAGTCACGTATGTTTCCGCTTCGAGGAGTAGGTCACCCATTCGTATGGTGATGTCAGCTACTCCTATAACGGCAATTGCACTGTCGTTGGCGGCTACCATACAAACTCTTGCTGGTCTGATCACTTGTCCTTCAATAAGATTGTAATGAATTAGTGTCACCTCAGATCCGGTATCTATCGTGCCCTCTGTTTCAGTCTCATTGCGGTGTACAACGGCGCAGGGTATTATCAATTTGCGTTTTGCCCTGATTGATTGCCTCGATGCTAGCCGAATATTTACTTTTCGGTTATTCCGTGCGTGTGGATCTGCAATAAGGTTTGCAGCGCAGTCTGGATGGTGAGTGTAACCGTTACAAGCCCTATGTCATTGTCACAGTGGGGTGCAAAGCAAACAGGCTCTATTGCAGGTTTTTTGGCGGTTGGTAAAGTGTGGGTTCAGTTGGTTGTTGTATGGGTGGGTATGTTTGTTGCGTTTGAGCAACCTGTGGCGTCCACTGTGGTTGGGGCGTCACATACCCTGGATAAGACGGTGGTGGTGTATACTTTTGTTGTATTTGTGGCCCATATTGTTGGGTTCTGGGCCCGTAGTTTTGTTGTGGGTTATATCGAGGTTGTCTTATATCTCGATATTCACTGAAATTTCTTACTGACGATCTACATACCCTTGCAAAGTGGCCCATCTTGCCACAATTATAACATAGCGCATTCCTCATATCTGTTTGAGAGTATCTTTCTCTACTCGGCTCTCGATAGTATTCTCGTAGTTGCATATTTCGATAGTTTGATAGGCAATTTTGTTCGTATTCTCTTGGCTGTCGAGGTCCTTGATCTGATCTTTCGTTGTTACGATTACATGTTGTTGGTCTTTGCTCTGGGCTTGTATTTTCTTGACATGAGGTTTGGTTTGAATTTTGATTTCTCCTGTTTTGATTAGGAGGTTTCCATCCTGCGGCTATCATGGCTGCTACAATTGGATCAGTGGGAGAAATTGGGGCTGGTTCTACTTTTGCTACGGTCTTCTTTTCTGGGGTTTTCCCTTTTAGTACTTCTTCTAGTTGTTTTTGCATTTTTTCAATAGTTTCATTTGCCTTTGCAAGTAAATCCTCTGTTTTTTGCGTATCTGTTAGATCCAATACTCTTTCTTCATATTCTTTCCAGCTAATGTAGGTATTGGTGACTTCATTCTGCGTGGTAAGGTTTTTTGAAGCGAAGTATTTTCGCATTTTGCTCGTTAATCTTGTTAAAAAATTGCCGCAGATTTTCTTTTTTGAAATGGTGGCGTCGAGTTGTTTATATAATCTGAAGAATTTTGGGACATTTATCGTAAAGTATTGGTCGTCGAATTTCAGTCCTTTTATTCTTTTCTTGATCGTTTCTTTATCTTTTTTGAAAATTTTGGTTAATATCTTCTTAACTTCCTCCCATTCTGTTTCTGGGGTTATCGTGTTGTCAGCGGCGAATAATTCTAGTGCCGGTCCTCTCAAAGCTATGTTTAGATTGCGTTTCATTACATGTTCTGATGCCTCGAACGTTTTTGCTTGTCTTTCGTATTCGAATAGGAATTCTAGAATGTCTTCATCTGGACCATTTGCAAAGTGGCTAGGTGTCCATCTTTCTGATCTCATCCAAAAATTTCATAGGTTGAGATCTTCTAGATTGGGAAATGCCATATTTTGTAATTGGTTATTTATGGGTGTTATTTGCGGGAACTCTATTATATCACTTTTAAATTTTGTATTAAATTCGTTTAAGTTATCAAAAGGTTCAATTCCTGTGGGTGAATTTGTGCCTGAAGTTGTGGTAGAGTTTGAATTTTTATTCTCCTTTGGAGTATTAATCTGTATCAGAAAATCGCTTATTGAATTATTTTGTTGATTTCTACTTATTTTATCGGAAGTTTCTTCGAAGACTTTGTCGTTTGAATTACCTATATTTTTGAGTTTTTCGTCGATTTTTATTTGGATTTTGTTAGGGGATCTAGTTAATTCTAGTTCTCTTGATTTTCTTTCTTCGCTTTCTGTTATCAGCTTTTTAGTTTTTCTGCTTAGGTTTTCAGATTTGGTTCTTTGGCGTGGATTTGGGGTTTCCTCGTCTTCATTTTCATAGTTTAGGGCTGATTCTAAATTATTTTTCAAATTTCTTGTATCTCGTCTACTTTCTGCGGATTCGGTTACGAGTTTATCTAATTCTTTTGTGCCTTTTAAATTAATGACATTGGGGTTAGTATAAAGTACGTTTAACAGCCAATGTTTGCCTTTCTTACCCTTATAAAGTTTTCTTTGTAGGTCGTATCTACTTCTATTCTCTATTCTCGATACTTTGGCTAATTTTAAAATTTCATACAAGAATTGTGTGGAGACTTTGCTTCCCCAATGGTTAGCGAGTGGAGGGAAGTTTTCTTCTGGGTTTAATTCCTCTTCTGGGTTTATATTTAGAGTTTGTAGATTTTTGGGATTTGTTATGTTACTCTTATCTGTGTTAATGTTTTCCGAGTTGGGATTCGGATTTACAGACATTCAGTAAATTCAAATTTAAAAAAGGAAAACAGCACTTTCTACACCAATATAAAATAAAGTAATATTATGTTTTATTTTCCTCTTACAGATTATTAGCATTCGATGATACCTTGGGCCTTTTGTTTCTACGTTGTCCTGTTCGCTATCCCGATTTCTGGTTGACGGCTTGGTTTTCAATCTGACTTCCTGGTCTTCGGTCGATACGTTTTGTCGAATGTTTCGCGAATATTATATTGTTGTTTCTTTGCCAAATACAACAATATCTTGTTTATATTATTTTTTATTTTATTTATGCCTTTAGGCTAGGTCGCTCAAGTGAGGGAGTGTAGGCTTCACCTCACGAGCTCGCAATACGAAAAATGCATTTTTATTTTCGCGGGTGCAAGATTTCAAAAATTGTAGAGAAAAAAAAATTTTGTCAATTGAGCACCTTTACAAGGCGTGATGCTCTGAAAATAATTTACGCGAGATTTCGGTCTCTATATATGTAATGTAAAATTTTGTATCTTTTAGGTTGTCCGAAAGAAAACTTTCTAATTTGCGTAAACGATCACTTACGTATATTCGGGAAGGCCGAATTCTATTTTAGTTCGGGCGCCAATTTTGTTGTGTTTGTTATCCCAGATAGTTGTGAACAAACACATAAAATGAATACCTGTTTTTATCAAACAATATTTAATACTGAATTATCGTCACAATAAATTGCGGTTTACACCTCGTCACAATAAATTCTTATACTTTAGTTACCTCGCTCACTTAGTGGATAATCGTACGTAAAACATATATATATATATTAAGATTCTACCTATCGACGTCTCACCTCTACATAGGGTGGACTGCTAACTTGACGGTGTCTAGGAACACCTACAGACTTTAGAGTTCAATGTAGTAAAACTACCTCGAAACTCTTCAGAAAGGCAAGTGAAGTCTTGGTGTAAGTCAATTTACCAAGTGACTTCTTTTTGTGCCCAATATTGTTTACTTTCGCAAAAGGGTACCTCAGGTACATACCTAAATAGTGCTGACAATTACGCTGATATATTGTATGTTTGCATAATTGTTAGCTCTGTTAATTAGGTTACTAACGGAGGTAACGGTGAATATTTAAAGGAAATATTCGCCGTTAATTGTTGCGGAGTATTTAGGTCAGCGAATACGTTCGTCTGTCTAAATATGATGGAACAATACCTATACTTAACAATTTTTGTCACGGCAAGAAAGAGAGAACCATTGAATTATTTCCTAAAATCGTCCTATTTAGAACTTCGAATAAATTTTTATTTCACAAAATATAATGATCTTTGACACAAAAATTAAAAATTAATTCATAAAATATTTTGAAAAAATTATTCGGAATCAGTATATTTTATCGCAAGCGTCGTATTTATGTGATACTGTTAATTTTTTGCGAAAAATTTAAAATATTATATAAATTTTACTTTATTCGAAGTACCTATGTTGGTGATGGAGGTGATTTTTAAACAAAGAAAATATATTTTTTCTTGCAAAGCTCGCTGCGCAAGAGTTTTTTTTTTAGTAAAAATTGTATTTTTTTTTGTGTGTTGTAAAAATTGGCCAGTTACACCACCCCTAATAGGTAACACCAATAGCGAATAGGAACCTACCTAATAATTATTAATAGGTACCAGGTACCATTTTTTTGTTTTTTCACCAAAAAAGTTTCGCAAGATGAACATCGAACGAAAAATTTATTTAATATCTTTCTCCAGCTCCCCACCACCATCATCGTAAAACTCATTTACCTAAATACCTCAATTAAGTATTAATGTTTTACCTCTATTCCTATACTTTTAACAGAAACCATTCTCCACATTTCAACTGATCAAACGTCCACTTCCACTATAAATTATATTTCTTTTTCTTTTTTCTTTTTTTCTTTTTTTTTGGAAAAAAAGACACAATTATCCACACACACACACAAACACACCAATGTTGAAGTTGTATTGGAAAGACAGATGAAAAATAGGGGGTAGAGAAACACGCACTACCATGCAACAACGCAGCAATTTCGATTTTCTGGCAGTAACTTGTCACAAACGTGAAGCGGTAAATCGTTTAATTAATGTTTCGTTAATTTCTTTCGAAAATTATTGTTCAGAAAAAAAGAAAAACAAAGAAGGCTCGTAAAAAAAAGTAAGAAAAAAAATTCCGTATAATTAGCACGTAAATTATTTTGCGCGTCTGCGAAACAATGTAATGTTGTCAAACAAAACAAACGAAATGTTGATATTGCTAGAACATATTAACATATTATATTGTGAAAACAGCGCGAGAACAAGTTACTCAAGCTGCTGGTAAGTACATTTTAATAGCTGCATCAAACGATCATAAATTTCTCAAATTATGCATTTGGACGCAGGAAGAAGAGAGGTAGGTGTACTGCCTTATAATCGTGCATAAGGTAATACGAAAATACATCAACAAACAAACAAAAACAATACGTAGGTCCTTGACGATGTTGGTAGATACGTTTCAGACGGTTTTTTGTCCGCAAATTACAAATTGCTGTCTGAAAAAGGTCATAAAAGAGGCAGAAAAATTATTTTTTAGCTGATTGGGACTTCTTTGTGTAGGTAATCAGGTGGATATCTTGTAGGAAAAATTTGTTGCGTATTTCCATCGAGAAGGTGATTCAAATCGTACCAAAAATCTTATTATACGTTACGAAAGAAAGTCATCGAAACACTGGCAAGAAGGAAGAGACTTAAATGATCGCGAGAAGCCGAACGACGGCCAGGATTTTTGAATTAAACTCAAAGGCAACTTTAACGCTCGAATAAGCTTGGCATCGCAACCACAGATGCAACTCGACTACTGAAACTTGATGTACACTCGTCGAAAATTCGATTACATAAATATTTCTATCGAAGAGTTGCTGTCGAATTACGTAGGTAGGTACTTAATTCGTTTGGTATAAGGAAAGGTGGTATTAAATGAACTCCAGGATCTAGAAAACACGATATTCGATGAAATATAGCTGACTAAGCAAGGGAAAGACAACAAAAAGAAAGCAAGTGTATTTTATGCAGCTGAGGGGAATGAACTGACAACTCAGTGAGACCATTCTAAAGTTTGGGCCGAATGAAAGCTCGACCGGTAATCCAGTAATTGGGCAGTCAAACAAATAAATTCTATGCAACCATTTTGGCATAGTCATTTCCAGATCTGTTATTTTTTTCATTTTTATCAGCCGATTTTTTTCAATTAAGCATCAGCGTAGCATAATTAATTTTAGTCACTTTCTTAAAACGCCATTCACTTTTCCAAGGTAAAAAAAAAAAGCCGATGACAAGTCAGTTGGAACGGTAGATTTTGTTTACAATAGACAGAATTTCAAAATCGGCCCATTAGTATCTGAATTAAGGCTTTCTGTATTTTCATTATGTTACAAAATTATTAAAGCCTATAACGAATGCAACCAGCAATACACATATTTTGAAGTTCTGTCTATTCCAGGTGAAATCTATCTTTTCCTCACCTAGAATAGACGTAACTTCAAAATATGGGTATTGGCTAACTTCACTTATCAAGCCATGAAGTAGAATGAAAATAAGTTTAGTTAAAAACGCGGTTTTAAAAGATAAGCTTTTATTCAATTTTTTTGGCTTTAGCCTCATGGGAAATAAATATTATTTCGTTGCGGAAGGTTGGCTGCAGAATTGGTATACTTTAAAATCGCAGTAGTGAGTAGAATAAAAGCTTATAATGAATGAAAATCGGTTCCTTTTACTTTTTTAACACATATTCGAGCATAACTTGAGAAAAAAAGACAAAAATGATCAGAAATTTATGACGAATTATATTTTTGGGAACGAGGAATTCGAAAATTAACTTGAAAAACTTTTGTTCTGTCAAAAATACGGTTCCTCGCTAACCAATTTGCAAACGTTGCGATTTTCACATCGCAGCTTGATAAATGAAGATGGTTTTGATTACAGGCTCTAAGAATTTTTTACCATCATTTTAATAAACGTACAAGTTGGCTGAAATTAATTCGTTTGTTAAAATTATTTCACTAAATTATTTCCCCAATATTTTCCCTTATATTCGATGTGCATGCGCCACTATCCATCCAGCCCACACAGACACACAATAAAACATGTTTGTTGTATTCACCAAAATAACAAATTCTATATAGTGTTACTTATATGCCAGCAAAAATACAAAGCTGGTAGAAGCCAAAGTTCCGTTAAGCGGTGCCTCAAGGTTTATAGTATAATGAAAACTTCAAAAATCTGTAATTTGGAAACTAATGGAAGGATCTGGCCCATCATTGAACTGGACTGAGATATAGACCCCCAAGTATGCAGATGCCTAATTTTTGGTCGATCCGAAAAAAATTACACCTCGCTTCAATTGTCTAAATATTTCAGATTCAAATAGCCGCTATTCCAAAACTAATGAGCGGATTCCCTTCATCTTCGAAACTGACTGAGATATGGATTCAAAGTACCCACATGTCAAATTTCGCCTCGATTAGCCCTCCATTTTGTTGACAAATTTTTGTTATACCCACATATTTATGAACTTTTGAGGGGAGGTTAGTTTCGTGGTCTAGGGACCGTGATCGGAAAAACTACCTTGAAATTTTCCGAAAGTCCTGATATACCACCCTCCGCAGTGGATAGATTCTACGAAACCTACCCAAAAAACACCCAGAAATAACCAGCTTCAAGCAATAAATACTAACAGATACTGGTAACATTGTGAGAGCAAAATCTATTCACGGCCATTGAAGATGCTTCACTCATTTAGAATTTTACTGTGATAACATCGCCTAAAGTCATCAGTTTCACCTCAAATACAAGAAACACTGCTTCAGTCAGTTTTAAAATACAACAATACTACAGCGAGTATATGTGGGTATCAAACATTTTTCTAATGAAATATTAGCATCGTGACTTACAAAACACTGAAGCAAACTACAAATCATTCTTTGTTAAAAACATTCCCACAGAAAGAAATTTTTTATCAACTCCTCCGTCTAGTGACCCCCATCAATTATTATAACGAATTTATTGATGTGCAATCGAGTTTACCGTATATTTTAGCAGGTATTCGTAATTTTTTTAAGACATTCCGTAAGATACTCCACAAGAAAAACGTTATTAGATCCACGTAGTTATAATAAAACATAGCCAACATTATTTTCAAAAGAATCGCTGATTTTCAATTATTTTTTTTTACAGTCGTCTTTTGTTCTCTACAACAAGCAGTCTCATTGTTTCGTAAATTTATCCCTAAAAGTATTTTGTAAGGAGATATTTCAAAATAAATTTTTTATTTTTTTTAAATATTATAAAAGATTATAAAAAACGTGATGTATAGATGACGAAAAAATGGGTACATTAATTCAAAAAGAGAGAAAATTCTTGCTTTTGTAGAATGAGATTTTCAGAATTCAGGATGAAAATACACTGCAACTAAATGAAACTCTTATCAAAATGTAAATGAAGAAGTACCGCTATCTATTGCAAAACATCGGAACTTTCTGGCCACGCACTAATACAAAAATAACACCGAAGAGAAAACTTTAAATGCAGTTATCTCGAAACGCGTTTTTGCTACTTACGCACTTCTTCAGTATCTGAGCTCAAATTTAGCTCCTTTGTCAAACTTACTATAGGAAAGAATATTGAAATATAGCTATGATTTCACGACTGGACAGTTTGCAATACTGAGGAAAAAAAAGGCGCACTCACAACTTAACTAACGGAACAATTATTGGCACTAATGTTCATTTGAAAACCGGATTCTTTTCTTAATTCTTAAAATCGCAATATTAGGTTCTGAATGTTCTCAAGATGGATGCCAAAAATATCTCATCTGCCTCAAAATTCATTTTTCAGCAGCGTAGCAAAAATCAAATCAATCCCCTAAAAATTACTGATTCACTTAACTAATACTTGGCTACACCAACATTTGCTAGTTGTAAATGCTACCGAAACAATATTCAAAATGGCATAAGTAAAGCGACTCTATAGTAAAGTAAAAAAAAAAAGTTCAAAAATACTGACATACTTAATATCCCACAATAAAATTACACGTTAATTAATGCTTTAAGTTATGAAGGAAAAAAACCTGCACTTTGAATCATACATTTTAATTAATCGCTGCTCGTCAATTTTCTCTTTTCTTACTCGTCCACAACTACCACGAATTTAGGAATTTAACTAATTTTGGTATAATTTTTTTTTATCAATATAGAAGCTTGTTTCACATGTCCATGCGATATTTTAATGCGAATTACACAGCACATGTTAAAAAAAAAAAAATGTAACATAATTGGGAGGAAACGTTGGTTATTAATCGTAATGGCTTCTGTTTTATATCGCTATCGTGTAGTTGGACCATAATTTTGTTACGCGGCAGCCATTTCGCGAACTAAATTATAATTTTACGACTTAATGAATTGCTATTTCGTGATTCTATAGCCTAGATGATTCACGATTATTCGAAAACGTTCGCAGTCAGCACTGATGAGACCACGCAAAACCGGTATACTTTGAGTTCTGGCTTCCTTTCTCCTGTATGCCCAACTTCAGAGATTTGGTGGTTACTAACTAATATAAGCTAAGCAACATTTTTATAAAGCGCGGTAGGTAGTGATAAACAAAATAATTGGTCTTGGGTGTTGTGAAATTTGCAGAACCAAGGCCAACATCAAACAGAAATACAAAATTTGAAAACAAACAAACTGTAAGATATCCACAAGCTTACTACGTGTATGATTAGCAATGATAGGGGTTCAATTTTTTCAGTGGCACAGCAAAGGAGGTATGGGTGTTCGGAACCCCCCAAGAACAAAACAAACTCGCTCTTTCCCTCAATATACTGACTAACAAAGGAATTCTCTCCCCAGAATCTTAATTTCGCTACACCACTGAAATTTTTTCATTCACATGAATGTAGCTATCAGTGATAATGGAAATCTTAAAAGCAAAACTGAAATGAAGAGAAAGACTTGACAACGCCAAACCAAATGTAAAAGACCAAGGTCCTGACTTCTCTCTCGACTTTTATGACTCCTATTTTCATGTATTGTATTTTTGAAGCCACCGCATACCCTTCTGCTAAACACGATGAATATGAACAGGATTTTGCTGAAAAAACGTGTAGTTAAAATTGTTCGTAACTTATCAACTTATCGAATTCGTTCAAGGTGGTAAGTGTGAAACAATATCCCCTAGAAAAAAATTTATTGCTAGAGCTCTCGGTACATACATTCATAGGAAATAGCACTTTGCCTCTTGGAAAATCCTGGGTGTCCTTTTTAGTGTTATGTTCTGGTAATACACCTGCTTTTCATAATAGAAAAAGCTCTAGCATACTTTAGTACGGGAATTATACATTAAATAGAAAGACTGAAAGTGGAAAAAATTCCTATCAAATATTTTAATACTAAAAGTTGTTGGTTGCGTCCTCCTTATGTTAGGAAAAAACTCACAGCCCCAAAATCCCTGGGAACCTATTATTTTTTGAGGGAAGAAGATCCGAAATTGTAGTTTTTTGTAGTTTTCTCAAAAATAACGTATTATTTCAAAAAGTATCATTGAACAAAATATTGTACGTGAAATTTTTGTCAAAAAAATTCCGTATAAGATTTTACCTAGCATTTAATTTAAAGAAGTTAAGAAGCTGTAAAGCTTCAAGGCTTGAAAGTACATAGCCAAATATGCGGATATATTCTCACTACAAACTACAGATGTTATCAATAGTCAATGTAGATATCGTAAATACATACACAGGGTTTTATTATTGCTGCCTAGTGATATTCTACCATCTCTGATCTAGTTTCAGCAGCTGTTCCTCACAAATCAAAAAAATTGCTAGTGGAGTGAATCATGTTTATTTAAAATGGAGTTTACAGTGTTTCTGTGGAATACCTTACGTCATGGAAAGTAAACCAACAACAGAAGGTGTTCAACAGAACAATTTGCGTGTTTTAGCCAAAATACTTAGAAGGTATAAGGGAGCCAAGACATCGGCAAACACTGGCGATTTAGCCTAAGATTTTCTGATCTTATATACCTGGCTCCCTACACACACACATACACACTTATGTATTATTTACATAAGTTACAGTGTAGATTATCCATCGTACTTTACGGTTGCTATGGCAATGGTAAAGTACGAAGAATGCATCTCTGTATCAGTTTGTGACATCACGGATATTGTTATCTCTCAATTTGTCACGGACTGAGATTTGTAACTTGTCTATTTACGATGATAGACAAGTACAAACAAACAAACATGCAATTTTGTTTAATGTGCAATGCACGAATATTTGTCACTGAAGGTGACGACTGTCGTCGATAGGCCGAGCCTATATCCTCATACGAGTATTGTCTAACCCCCACAGGTTTTTTTTCATTCTATAAACATGAAGATGTTTTATTTCTATGTCATTACTTTTTGCCTATCAAATTGCTCTCAGCTGACTGTGAGAATAATATTCTTTGACAATGATATCACATAAAATACCGAACTATGTTTATAAAACAGGGAAATTAGATGAAGTAATGTTAAGGAAGTATATGTCATTGTTGGAGGCAAGCTAAGGTACAGATAATAATTCATTCTCCTTGCCACTGTTTGAAATAGGAGTGTGGGTCCATAATCTTTATTGCAAAAAAAAATATACCTCAAAAAATGCAATATGTTCGCTAACAAGTGTAAAGAAACAGAGAAAACTGTAACTGTAAGTAGAATTCCTATTTTTACTCCTTTTTTTTTGTTTATGTGGACTTATATTGCTATATTTATGATTCTTACTACAGAACCCATCCGCATGATCTACACCAACTACATCAAATAAATTGCATTCAAACAACCCTTACATCTTGAAGCTTATTATATGAAAGAGACGTCTGTAAAGAAGATTACTAATGAGCACAAAATAGACGTGAACTTGAAAGTACAACACTTCATCTCATGAAACCAGGAAAGAGTAGAACAGCTATGAAAATTTACAACGTAGCCAACCTGGCCTCCTAGAAAGTGTTTAAAGATGGGATCATGTTTGTGCATGCATTCTCCAGATGTGACTCCACATCAGCTGTTTTTTGGAAAGGAAGAATTTATTTCTGAAACTTGCTGTAAGAATTTTCACCACTTGAATATCACACCATTCCTGAAACTTGCAATTCCCCACTGGCTTTTGTGGAATCAATTTTCAAATCTGCATGCAAAGAATTTTTCTGCATGTATTTAGCACCTAAAAATGAGAAGTGGCTCAGTTCAAACCAACATAATTGACTCTAAAAAGCAACATCTAATCATACCACTGATTTACACTCCCTCTGCCCACTGGAAGAAGCAGCTGTCATGTGTATTTTTAAATTCAAACATGGCTGGGCAGATTGGTAGTCTATCAATAGTCTTGACAAAAAATATCATCACTATCGATATTCCACAACACCAACTTTTTAAGATATTAATGATTTCAAACCATTGTAACTTCAGTAAATTCAGAGCTACAAGAAATATTATAAGAAATTTTTTGACAAAAATTTGACGAAGGACAATTTCTGTCTCATAACATTTTCCCAGTAATGTGTCTTTTTTGAGAAAACTACAAAAAACCACAATTTCAGACCTTCTTACTCACAAAATAGTAAGTTCTCATGGGGTTGAGGGCTACGAGTTTTTTTCCTAGTATGAGGAAAATGCAATCAACAACGTCCAGGAATGAAATCTTTGATAGGAATTTTTTTATTTTCAAAACCATATAAGTGCGTACTACCAGCATTATAAAGGCGAAAATAATGCCCAAGTGAAACTGATTGATGTCGGCAAAATGGTTTATAGGTAAATTTTCAAGTCTTCACACCATAAACTTTCACAGGTATTTACTTAACCGTTATTTTCAGTCTTTCAATCTCCATCTAAGAACCAGTCGACCATTCGTTGACAAAGATTACCTATAAACAGCATTGTTCGAGGCCTCTTAACAGCTGGTTCGGTTTTTTTTTTTTTTACATGCTGACCTTTGGCGGCCATTCAATATAATTCATATTCGCGAATGAAAACACCTTAACGGCGGCGATAATTTCACCGCGTCCAAAATGAATACGAATCCAGGACATTTTGTTGTTTTTTTTTTCAACTTCCGAAGGCTAATCCCTTCGTAATGGTACCTACGGTTGTGCATGTCAGTTAGCATATAAGCAACTAACGGTTCCTACCACTTACCTCATTCATTTGTCATTCGACCCATTTATGATTTATTCTTGTTTTCATACGATACCTAATAGAAGAGTGGTAATCCGTTCGCATAATGGTAAAAATAAATTCGAACAACCGATAGTAGTTTTCCATGATATCCATTCCTGCTGTACATGGGAACAGACATACTTATCTTCCAAAAAAATCGAAAGGAAAGTCCTAACCGCTGTAATCTTGAATAACGAAAACTCGTAGTAAACCCGATACGACTGTCTGATTTTCACCTTTTTTTTTTTTTGTCATCCAAAAAAATGTGAATAACTTACGTTAACAATAGCCTAATGTGATTACTGCATGAATGGTTTCATTTGACGGCGACACAGACAATTGTTGCTACTGGAAATCTTAAAAATGGACGTTGAGCCGTTTTAGTTGCTCCAGCAAAGGCAACCATTTCTTCCGACGACCTCATTAAGTTACCTGGTTTCTTCATGCTGGCACCACGAAAGGGAAAATTTTAATCGTTTTAATCAACCGTTGGCGAGTGTTGAACTTTACAGAAAGGAACATTATGATATCGCAAAATCCAAAAGTGAAAATAATTGGTACGCGCTTTATCTGGAGAAAGCTCGCAAGAAATGGTTGTCAGGACTACAAACACGACTAATGGATGAAAACTAATTAAGGAGAATGATATTCAAGATGAAACTAAAAAATTAATGTATTTTTTAGTTCTCAAATGCAAGGTTTCTCAAAGTGTGGGTGATTACTGATAGGTCCCGAAAAAATTTTATCAATGACGATCTTTCACGAGGTTCCACAGGTAAAATTTTCATTTTACACCGAGTGGGTCCTGAATACTTGAAATTTTCCAAAACGACTTGGTCTGAATAAGTTTAGGAATCAATGCTCCAACGATATTTTATCAATTATTTCCATGAAAATATTCCAAATGTTGAGTACTAGTCAAGATGATGCGTATGGACCGAAGAATATGTTTTGTTGGGGGATTTATCGTGGTTTTGTTCTAACTTAATTCATTTGATTGAAAGAAAATTTTTTTAATTTTGTTCCTTTTCAAAAACTGAAAGGGGTTTAAAGTTCAAGAAAATAAGTATCAATATACCGCATCAGTGGCGAATCCTCGAAGAGAAATAAGAAAATTCCTCCCAAAATGCTAAAAAAGACGAACTTTTAAGAAAAAAAAATGAAAACAAGACCACAGAATCCGTATAGAAAACCATAAAATACTTGTTGAAGATAAAAAAAAAAAAAACTCAACTCCCCAAAAATTTTTTTAATTTCCCATATAATACTCTAAATCCGCTACTGACGCGTATCAAATCAAGAAGTATCGATACGGATCCGCTTGTGATGAGATCACTTATTCTCAGTGATGGACAATTCTGGAAAATAAAATTTTTCACCAGGAATTCGTAATTTTTCGGAAAAAAGATCATATGAGCACTGATGCTGCATCAACGCCAATGTGGTTCGGTATGACCTTGACACCGATGCATTATTAAAAAGTACCTTTGGGATAATTTAATGGCCAAAAGAGGTGGTAATGTACCTAATTAGAACCACTTTCAGTGTTACACCATACACGAGATATTTAACACTGGACAAGCATTAATACCTCTATAATAGTTTAAATATTCAATTTATCATCCACAACTATCATGGACCTTAACGTATTTGAGAGACTCAATAATATTTAAAAAACAAGGTTGAATTAACACTTTTAATAAAATAATACTTTGTACAACAACAGTAGATTAAATAATACGTTAATTATTACACAATAGATTTAACATATGGGATTACAAAACCCTTTAGACAAGACTGTCTATTAGTAGCTCTGTAAGAGAGGCTCTAGGTACTGAGTAGGAACTGTGTCTTATTCCTTCGAATCGAGGGTTTATATACTTGTTTGAAGTATGAAAGTGTATGTGTTGGATAAGCTAAGTGAGGTAGGCGATTGTTATTATAGGGTTGTGCTGACTCGTGATATACTCGAGGGGCAGTCACAATTAGGTCATGAATATACAGACATTATATTTATATTCATAAAATCAAATACGGGTAATTTAGTGGTTCTTTACAAAGAGCTATAGGATGATTTTGTTATTGATGAATACCTACATTTTTGGTATTTGAAAACATGTTGACGAATATGTTCGTCATATTTAAAAATAGATGAAAATATGCGTTACAGATACTATAATATACATCGTTTAAAAGGAGAAGATCTCTTAAAGTCTTAAATATTTTTGGCAATCTCACTTTTTTTTAAATCTAAGAATGTTTTGATTTCTCCAATATACCATAACGCCATTTTTAATTTGAAATTTCTTCTTAAAAACTTTTTTTTTTCTCATCGTTTGTATTATGGCCTTCCCACGAGCCAGTTGAAATTTGGATCGGTATTCAAGAGTTTCTGTCTTGTTTATGTTACACCGTAGATAGGTATATCGTTTTTGTACAATTCAAGAAATTTGTTAAAATCTAGGTGTAAGATAGTACAAAATTGTAATACACATTTGGCTAGAATCTGATGCACACAACAGAGCAATAGATTGATTTTATTCAAAAACTGTTTTCAAATAGATGTTTTTTTAGGCCTGTAATCCAAAAATTTTCATATACTCAATCAATACGTCTCTCTTGATGACAGTAGACTCAATTCATCTCTCATTTTCTCAAAAATAGAGTCATGAATATTAGCTCGTACGCAGCCATTTTGGTGATCTAACCGACTGATAATTCGCAAATCATTGTGCACACCATAAGTCAAAAACCTATCAGCCGTATTTTCAGATGCTCTCAATTTCCTAAAAGATTTACAACGCAGAAAGAACACATCAGAAGGCTGCCGGCAACCATAAATTCTAATTAGCTTTGAGTAGATTTCATTGATACACGAAGGAGATGACAGAATTGAGGATGAGTAAGACCATCTGTGGGATACCCGTACATCGTATCTAAAATTCTAGCAATAAATTAGACTGCGCATGGACAAAATTCCGAAGATCAACTTCAACTAGAAAACATTTGCCTCCTCCCCCCCGCCCCGGACAAAAGAATTTCCAAATTTCCATCGACAACTTTCATGAACTTTTGGTAACTCGAATTTCGCGGTATTAATTTTATAACCGAGCGCACACAGTACAGTGGCTTCAAAAAGCTTCGGTGCTTACAGGTCGAACTGACAAGAGACAAGAGGAAATGGGCACGAAAATTCTGGATCAAAATAAACATTTCAACGAGGTTATGTAGCGTACATAATATGCAAGCGTATCTGCCTGTGTGCAGGGTCGAAAGTATTAGACTATTTCTTCACAAAAATGAAAGATGTGCTCGTAAAATTGAAAATGACGACCAGAGTGTAAACACGTTAATTAAAAAAGAGAAAGAAAAAAAAAGGAAGCTATGCGCAAAGAAAAGTGAGGCACGAAAGTATTCTCGTTTTCATTTTTCTTTTTATAGTTTCAACAAATATTAAATATAGCCAAGTACTAGTCCGTATACTTACTGCTTCTCCGTCCTTCGTTTCGCATATTTACATTTTTACAGACACTAAGCGATGAAGAAAGTTCGCACATTCTCCCTACGACGCTATGGGGAGAATAGAATACAAAAAAAAAAAAAAAAATGGTCTAAAAGGTAAAGAGATGGCTGACTGCGGTACGGACGAGGTGGATGGTGCCAGCACTTCGAAAAATCTAATGGATACGCGGTTTTTCTCTTTATTCGACGTCTTTTTCACCTCCGTATTATTTATTATTATAAACCTATAACAATTCAACCAAATGGCTGCGATGTCATGTTTTGAAATATTATACCTACGGACCTGTAGTACTCCGTCGTCAGAGAGGTACACGTACACCGTTACGGTATCGCAATGTGACTACTAAGGTGTTTTCGGAACAAAAAAAAAAAAAAAAAAAAAAAAAAACAAACGAATAGAAAAATATACGGGGAGGAAGAAGAAGAGGAAAGAAAAATAGGGGAAATGGTACCATCGCCATAACAGAAAGACTCGATGCTCGTTTCGTAAATCAATGTAATGGCGATGTGATTTGAAGGTTGAAATTGACGTTATTGAAATTGAATATAGAAGCGTGTTTTATAAATAAATTGCAGCGTTGACAAAGAAAGAAAAGAAAATAACAGAGATCCGAACCATCCAAAACGGCGGTAGGGGGAAATGAGAAAATCGAAAGCAAAGGTGCGAGAAGGAGAAACTCAAGTCTCAAAAATATAATAATTGTCAAAACAAATGGCTAGCTACGACTCTACGTGTTTAGACAGTCTGCAAGAAATCGCATGCTGCAATGCATTCACATGCATACAAAAGCTTAAAAAAAAAAAGTACATACAGCCAATTGGTGTTACATAGAGGCGTATGTCTGCCATCGACATCGAGTACCCGTTAAAAGGAAACTAAAAACATTTATTGCCGAAATTTGCAACGGTAGGCCGTATGATTTCGCACACATTATCATCGTCACTCAGTCAATATTTTCATTGAATTTCGCTGAACACGTTATTGAGGTGCACAATACAATGGATACGTAAACGGCGGCGTAGTGAAGGGTACAAAACTGAATTTTAATGTGCGCAGTAATTCCGTTGAACAATTTTTCAAAGAAGAACGATTCAACGAGTTTCTTCTGCACCATTTGTTCAGAAGGGAGATACCCTCAATGGCACGGATATGTGAGGTCCAGTTTAGTCTAAGAATGGTCATTTTAAGACGAATGCAAAATCGGCAAATGATAATATTCGATAAAAATTTTTCGTTAAGCTAGATCGCGTATGCTTATTCACATTTTGTAGAAACAAAATACGGTATCATAAATGAGATTTAGATAATAACTGGATGAGAAAAGTGGTACGATTTGTGAATGTGGTACTCGAACATCCGATTTTCGGCGAATACGTTATAGTTTTATTGACGACAGATGAGCAGCTATTATCGTGTATGGGCTAAAATCAGAAAAAAGAAGAAATTTCGAACCGGCTACGATTTTTCTCTATTAAAATCATTAAAAAAAAAAGGAGGTGAAAATTGAGAAAAAAAACTTCCATTGAGACTAAACTATAGAATTTCACACTTTCTTTTTTAAATGAAGATAGTTCACAAGTAATCCGGCAAAATTAGGAAATAATTAAGAAAAAAAAAACTGTAACAAGCTAAAATTTGGTACACGTGTCCACTTTATCGTCGTAAACAACGTACTAATCGGACGTTGTCCTCTAAGAAGTTGAAACGATGCTGCACAGTAGATTTTCGCATTTATCTCGCCTAATTTTCATTTGATCGAAAAATTGTTCAAACAAAACTTGAAGAAAACTAAGAAATCTATAAAGAGGATACAATTTCTTTTTTTCAGGTGCGTGGTTTTTCATAAATCACGGTTGAAAATACCAATTTTTCTGTTAATACTTATTTAATACATTGTAATCACATGTAACATAATGTATCTACTTTAACGCAGTATATGAGTTCAGTTCTTCAATAACTTAATTCAAAGTGTACGAATGTAGACACCTAAGTGAAATTCTCTCCTTTAGTACATTTCAGCACCACTTCCCCAACTGATTATTCATTACATTTTTATATGATATTATGCAGTAGTATGACGTACTCCTAGTCCATATCAGTTGGGAAGATGGTACTAAAATTTGATAAGGCAAAGAATTTCACTCCAGGTATCTATCTATAAACTGCGAATAAAATTAGCCAATTGAAGAACTAAACTCCTATACTGTATTAATATAAATGCATTATATTGCATGTGATTACTTACTATACTAATTAAGTAAGGATTAACGAAAAAATTCCTACGTATTTTCAATGATGATTTACGCGAAAACTATGTACCAGATAAAAAAAAAATTAATACTTCTTTATTAATTTTGTTTTTCGCTCAGATGAAAAATAGGCAATATAAGTGAAAACCTGTTGCGCGCAACCATTTTAAGCCCCTGGGGATGACAAAGTTGACATGTGTACCAAATTTCAGCTTGATGCAACTTTTTTATTAATTAAGTCCTTTTTAGAGGTAAAGTGATTGGATTAAAATTGAAGCATCACAATTTAATATATCAGAATTCTTCTTCAAACTAAAATTCAGGAAAACATAATGATTGATTGATTTAATAAGTTATGTAGTAACGGCTTCCCTGGCTTTCCATCAATTTTGAATCTACTCCAGTGAAACAAAGGTGGGTTGTATACCTGACAGAGAGGTAGATTTCATCAAAGTAGACAGATTGTCGGTTTTAAGAATTTTGTACTATACTGAAAACCTTAAAAATAAGAAATTTGGAAATTAATAGTAGGTTTTCCCATCTTCAAACTTGACTGAGATAGAGACCTAAAGTGGGCACATGCCAAATTTTGTCCACTGTTTTCAAACAAATTTCAAATTCAAACAGCCACTATTTTGAAACTAATGGACAGATTACACCCATCTTTGAACTAGACTGAGATATGAATCCAAAGTATACACAGTGATTCTAAATTTTACCCCAATCCATAGTGAAATTTATCCTAAGTTTGAAGACAAATTTTGTCACATCCCATATTTGGCGATTAGACTACTCGTAAGAGGTTAGAGGTTCGGCCTCTCAACAACAGTCATCAATGCAATATGACTAATTTTGTGCAATACACTTTAAACTTATTGTATGTTTGTTTGTACTTACTTGCAAATTTATGCAAGTATGTTGCAACATCCAGATCATCACAAATCAATAGTTCATAACTCGCGCAATGTCATGATCTGACTTATCAGTGCATGTGCCATATTTTATTGGTAGTCATAACAACGATAAAATATGTTACAATTAGTCATCACACACATGTATATATTCTGTAAGTATGTGTCTTTGTGTGCGTGTAAGGAGCCAGTATATGAGCCGACAAAATTGGCTACAAAATTGCCAGTATTTGTTGAGGTCTTGGCTCCCCTATACCTTGTGTAAGATATGTGGTGAACACGCAATAACTGTAAAAAACCTTTTGTTGTTGGAATATCTTCCATGACATAAGATATTCCCCACCACATATATATGTATATATTTTTAGGGAGAGGGTGTTTTAGGAGCTAGGTTCAGGGGACCATGATCGAAAAAACTATCGTGAAATTTTCCTGTAGTTGTGACATGCCACTCTCTGCCAAAGGTAGATTTTACAAAATCTATCTAAAAGTCAAATTTCACTAAATTATATCAAAACCTTAATGGGAGTCTGTAGGTAAGCGGTCTGCTGGATAGTTGACCCTTCAGAATAATGAATTTGCTTTTGAAAAAGAAAAAAAATCAATTTTAGTTTAAAAATATTTGGGTTCTTTCAAGCATTTCAATTTAAAATGGGCCTGCATATATTCTGAGAGTCGTTAATACTATATTTTTATTTTATTCCACAAGAAAACAAGATATTCAACCAAATACTTCTCAATAAACAACGATCTCCGAAAATACGAGTCAATCACACATCATCACTTATTCCAACATTTCCATACACTTTGTTTTTTTAAAGCTAAAAATAAAATCTTTAATTTCACCTGTTTTGCGCGAGATGAAGAATGTTAATACAGGTATGTACAGTAAGTAAATAAAGAGAAAAAGTCTCAACAATGACGGTTTCTACATAGCTGTAAACCTGAATTTTTGTAAACTGAATTAATTACTGAGTTCGAAATATCTTAGAATGTGCACCATATCTATGAAAAGCTTTGTTCTTCCAACCCTTTGTTCTATAGGGGAATTATTTTTCAAATGGTTAAAGACGAGACAAGGTAAAGATGATTATGACAGTTACTACGATTGATACGGGTAAAGCTTTTGTTTTTTAGGGTCATGGTGGAGATTCTTCAATAATACAAGAACTGAGGTAATATACATTTTGTTAATGTTGTTGTTGAATTTCAAGGAAGACCTAATTGGACGCGGGCGTAATGTCTTGAAACAACGAACTAGTTCATACCAGCACCTTATTCTTTGGGATTTTTTTATTCGTAATTCCATTACAAATTTTTAACTCCTCCTTCTAATGACTGTCTGTTTATTCATTTGTAGTCAACAATATTTTACCCTTTCCAAACCCTCAACTCACCCGGAGAGGAACTACAAAAACTCCACTTCATATGGGGGTGCATTAATTTGTTTTTATCTTCTTTAATTACCCGAACATCTTTCAAGCGTTACACCCCTTACTAATAAATTCGGACGCATATACAAGTTTTATGAAATGCGGGTTTTCAGCGGTTGATTTAATTCTCTTTACTAAAAATGACTCCGACAAAGCGGCATTCGTTTTCAAAATTTAATTAATCATCCATAAAAATCAGTTTTTTATCAATTTTTTTTCTTTCTCCATAAGTAGGTACCAACCTAATGAAAAAATAAAATAAAATAAAGAAAAAAAATCACCAAGTTTTTAGACTAGGGTATCTCAGACTGAATAAAATTTCTAATAGCATGAATTGGGACTACGAAAAAATCAAAATCAAAATCAAAAAAAATCAGATATAATGTAAATTATTTACTGTACGTATACATCAACGACTATTGTTCAGAAATCTTTTCTTTTGTGTTTTTATACCAGTAAACCTTTTTTTTCTCCTCTCCGTAACATTTTTTTGTTATTTTCGTTCGTAAAATTTAACCCTATCCTTTCAATTTTCGAGTAGGTTTCATTGATGAAAATCTACTCATTAAAATTGATCTCATAGTCAAATTTTTAGTTTTTTTTTGCATCATTGTTATTTTATTAATTCAGAAGCAAACATACTCGAATGTGCAAGAAAAAAAAGAGGCAGGACCCAGATTAAAGACAAATTTACTACAGTTGACAATTAAGTATCTTTGAAATTCGATAACAAGAGTCCGAATAGTAATGCTGTCAAAAACAACCAGAAAGCCAACTCGATTCTGAGAATTAAATTCGGCGTTATTAATTTGAGAAGCTATAGCCACCTCGTGTATTACTTACTTATGTTATGGAGGTCGAGTAAATTCAGTTGTGTTAAAGCCATGGTGCATTATGAATTACTAGCTTGCCTCAAATGACGATAAGAAATAGGAGATATATTCTATAAAATGGTTCAATTTTCGAGAAATTTTTTATAGGAGGAAATTCAATGTGAGGATAATTCCTTTATAACTCAAATCCTTATCAATCACCTAATTTTCAAAACTCAAAACTCATTTTTGACCCAATTTAAAACTAAACCAGATTCTCAGAACTGATAAAACCTTTTTTTTTTTGTTTTTAGAAATCAAATACCCGATTGGTTTGACAAAAGTTAACACCTCTCAAAAATTTACAATTTGTTATGTGTACTTATATACTACAAAATTGACTAATCGAATTAAATCTTTACGGAGCTACCTTGAACGTAAATGCACGTAAAAGACAGTCGATCGCACAATCACAATTTTCATCTAGTTACAAAATATACCTAATTTTGGCATCATAAAAGTGAAATTACTACTAAAATTAAAGATATTAACTGTAAAAACTAATGAACAATATTGTTGTAAGATGAAGATCTTAGAATAAGTGGAGAGCCAGAGATATGATCGAATATGATTGGTTGCAACCAGTGCTGAACTGAAGGGCTACTAGCGAGTCGAGTCCTGAGCTATTTTTGTCAATCGATTCTACATTGTGTCGAGTCCCGACTACCTTTCTATACCCGTTGAGTTGAGTCCTCTCATGACAAGTCCTGATCTTCAGCAGGTAGACGGAGAAAGAATAAACAAATAAGATATTTGATAGATAAAATTTAGTTGACTAGCAGTTTCATCTCCTGTTTTTGTGAACGCAATTTCCTGTCATGTTACCTCTCAATTTATTCGTTTGCAAACCAAAAACATACAATGGGCCGGTTTCTGGCAAGAATGTATATTTGAAGTACCTTTTTAGGCTGCCATTTTTCAGTCTTGCTGATGTCTTTAATTATTTTACTAATGATTTAATGAGTATAAAACCTGTTAGCGCTACCCTCGACAAATTTTCAGGTTATGTTTTTGATAAGCACTTTTCAAATGTTATGAAATACCTAAATGATACGACGATTCACTAGATGACGAGAATACGATACAAAATTTTTGGGAAATGCCGCAGTCAACCTCCGCGTAGTATCTCCTGCGTAGTGCTAATAGGCAGCAAAGACCATCTTAATGCAGAAGCAGGACTCAATTTAATGAGTCAAAATGGGAGAGTAATACTCAACTCAGTAATTTGAAAAAGTTGAATCGGGCTTGACTCAATGATTATGAAAAGGAAGATGGGACTCAACTCAATGAAACTTTGGTATTTGGGACTCAACTCAGTAAAATCCAACTGAAGATGCGACATGTGTCATTATTTCTTCAAGTCATGTCACATGTGAATAATAAAAAGTATGATTTTCTGATAGGTATTGCGAGAATCTCGGAAAAAGAGAAATTTTTTTATATTTCATAGACATAAAATTCGAAAAACCGAATTAGTGTGTTTTAAATTGCATTTTTTTTTTTGGCACTGGGGAGATTATACCCAAAATCCCCTCCTTAAAATTGGCCTTGGACTAAGAAAGTGCGCGGAATATAAAGATAGGATTTTTGTGAATATATTTTCTAAGCAAGGGCGAGGAAAATGTTTCGAATTGAAAAAGTCCCATTGGGCATATTCTATCTTGTGTAGGGGCTCAAATGATAATACCAACGAAGAGCGATATACCGTCATCAATTTCTGAGGAGACAAAGAAAATAAATTTAATATAAATTTCCAAGGGTCCATAACATTTTTTATTTTTAAACAAAATAATTTTACTGCTAACATAGTTCAGTCGATGTGCGAAATAGGTATAATGATTCACGTATAGCCACCATTATGATTCAAACTAGTTTGAGCTCTGGGAGTGGGACACAAAGAGACAGAGACGGAAATATTGTTAGGTAGGTATCCGGTTATTATTCGTAACTCTACCACTCTGCAGATTTTTTACGATCGGTTAAATAAAGCAATGTAATGGCATGTTTAAAACTCGTGGATATTTTCAGCCGTGGCGTACGCTGGCATTTATGACCATGGATATGCAGACTTGACTTTTTTCTTTAATCTCTTTTTCTTCAACTCGCAAAGAATACCATAATACCTACAAACGTACAGATTTGTAAAACTCGATACAATCCGTATTTTTACACCAGATCTTTTTTTCTTCTTCCACACTTCCCTTTAGGAATTGACGAAATTCGAGTTTTACGAACAGAGCAAAGAGGTGGAAAATGTCGAATTAATTTGTGTTTCGATATATGAAAACGAAAATGTAGAGGGGATAAAAGTGTCCTTTATAACTATTGGACTTAGTGTTTTTATAATTTTATAACTCATTCAAAAAAGCAACGCAAGGCAAACATATTTTTCAAATTTGCCACAAAAGCAAGTCAGCGAGGGGAGGAAAACTTTTAGGATGACATTTTGGAGATTCATCTTTTCTTTGTGGAGAGGAAAATTTTACAGGTTCAAATTATTCAACCAACTTAGCTGCCTTCATTATAACCCGCGAAGTGTTTCATAAATTCGCTAGTCTGGGGTCTAGATGATTCAAGAGTATGATTTTTTTTAGCACTGTAGCTTCCTTCCCCTCCCTCCCATTGCTCCACCAAAGCAACAATGACAGAGAAAAACAAAGATTGGTACTTTCATAGTGAAAAATGTATATTATATACATATGTAATTAATAGATCTAGGAAATGTATGAAGTGTACACACGCTTCTTATTTTGCATAGATTCAGAAATTTCGAATAAATGGATATTGCGGTAGACTGAATGAAAAAATTAATAAATGACCTGGAATCACTTCATATTTATCACGAACTGAACTGGGAATCAATACATGTGATACCTACAAAAAAAAACTGGGAATTAACACCTACATTTTTCAAACCTTGAGGATTAACTAACCAACACTAAAGAAAAGTACGGAATTAGTTCACTGAAAAGGCTATTATAAAACGTAAAGGTTGAATTGAGTTTTTACTCTTGACAGTGTCTCACCCAGAGAACGTAGACCTTATAAATTCAGTATTATTTTGCTATAAAGAACATAGCCATTACAGTGTACTCAACAAATATTAACTCAGTGTAATTTTAGTGGTATAAAGGAGAGTGTCATAGGACATTTTGTGGAAAAAAACGATTTTAATAAATATACTTAAATAGAAAAAACTCTATCGCAGCAGGCCTCGCTAGAAAAAGTCAAAATAAATATTTACTCCAAATTTCGTGGCTCTTGGTACAAAATTGGGCATTTTACAGCCAAAATAAAAACAAAAATGGTGATAATGGAAGTACCATCCGACCGATCTGTACCAAAATTAATAGGTCTGGTCTTTGGCTTCGTACAAATGTTCGTACCAAATTTCGTGATTATCTGATAAAAATTGCTACCTGTACCGTGGGAACAAGAAATGGACTTCTATCTATCTATCTGTCTATATACATATATATATATAAATTTGAGTTACTGGTGCCAAAATTTTCCTGAAATCATGAAACGAAAAACGTACCAACCGCAAATAATAAGTAGATTTTCTAAAGAAACCTACTTAAAAGGGAAGAATTTTAAACTATTCAATTGGATTTTTCGGAAATTTTTCTAATCTTCTGAGGATTTGTTATATCGAGGCGCCACTGTATTAAAAAACCTATAAAAAAAAGCCATGTTAGCATAGGAGCCACCGAGCCACAATTCCATTAGGTATTTTTGTGGATTTTCTAGAAAAAAAACAGTACTTAGGCTATTCAAATAACAGGTACAGAACGTATTACCAGGACGAAACCAGAACATGTTTATAGGTGAATCTAAGCTGCTAGGAGTTGCCAACGGGGTACCGTCCAGTATTTTGAAGCTACAACTAACGTCGATATAAGAGTTGGGATGCTCTTGTAGAAAATGGTCGGTCAAAATGATGTAACCAGTTGAGCACATCGTCATTATCGGCTGGAAATGTAACATTAATATTGATCTCGATTTGCAATGAATGAATGCCTACTCTTGCGCTCGGTGGAGGTAATAATGATAATTTAAGGTGCTTGTTTAAAACAATTAGAAGGAAGGCGGATAGGAAAAGTTCAAATTTACAAGATCTCATTCGTAATTATTATTATTATAATTAATTCATCATTTTACGGAGAAAATATTTGAATTATCGGAGGGCTATGGTCTCAGTAGTATAACAGTTCTTTGGAGGGGGAAAAAAGTGGTCTGTTACCGTCTGAAATTGGCGCCTACGACGAACATTAGTACTGAAAAAATTAAAAGATTTCATTTAGCCTACATTCAGTCCGAAAAATTCGATCGATGATCAAAACCCCGGTTCACGTTCAATTTTCTACTCGTTTTTGTCGCCAACCATACCAGAGTGAATAAATACGAAAAAGAGAGCATTTTGATCTCAGCGTTAAAAATTCAATTTACAAACAGACAAATACATCACTGCCCGAAAACTATAGTCTACACGGGTAGTAATAAAATATTCTTCCCCAGAAACACTAAATAGTTGTAGTTTTTTATACTTCCTTTGGTTCAACTTTTTTTTTTTTTTTTTTTTTTTTTTTTATTGACTATAAACATTCGGTCAAATCCTTTTTACATTAACAATCGTATAACGGTCTAACGGTCTTTCGGCGAATTCAAGGTGATTCAGCAGGTATACGGATAAATATTCTATTTAGTATATTCACAAATTCTGCATACAAGAGAGGGGTTGATCCTCATCGAGGGGGTGTTGTTTACAATCTAACGGAAAACGAAAACTGCATATAATAAAGGGAAAAAAAACTCATCTCATTGTTATTCGCAGAATGGTACAAAAACAGCGACATACACTCACAAAATAAATAAAAAAAAAAACAAAAAAAAAAAACAATCTTTTGGTAGAGCATTGAACACTTTTTGGCCAAAAGGTCAGTTTGGTTCGAAATTTTACACGTTTTTATATAGCATAGTGTGCTCTACCATCAGTTTAAAAGTGAATCTTGAAAAAATGTGAATCGCGTCGGCGAAAGTGTATACATGTTACTCGTTTTAAGTATTTAAGATGAAATTATTTGTGCTGCTTTTTAACGCTGAGTTTCACGAAATTCGATTGAGTTGTCCAATAAGGCCACTATCCCACACGTAAGTCATCTTTGAATCACTTCAATGATTTTTTAGCCATCAACGGTAAATGCTGCACCCACCATCAATTTTGTTAAGAGTGCCGGTACTGACTAATTTATAAGTAGGTACTAAGAATTTTGAATAAACATTTTTTTCTGTATTCATAGTTGAAAATATAGCATAATTTCAAAAATTGCTATATAAGCAAGGTACTTCATTTAGACTTTATCCAGCAAGTATGCAGTCAAATTTCATTTTGCGAGCTAGAATAGACAAATTATTGGTTCGAAATTTATTCGATAGACTATATTCGAAACAACTGTTCGGGACTCACCTCAAAAATTTGACTTGGGAAACCGTATCTTAATATTTGAATAGAAATTTTAGTAATCTACTTTTTACCAACCTAGCTCTCTCAACTAAAAGATTAAGAATGATCTTTCCGTATTGGGTTTATCACTGAAGGATCAGTTTAAGCCATTGAGATAAAATATTTGCGAATTTTTAATAACACGAGTGAACATTAGATTCAATATTAAGTATATCTTACTTTTTCCTGTCTATGTGGTGCCTAAACGTCTGAGATTGCCATCTCTTGATTAAGAGGAGGGCACTGTGATTTTCTTGAACACTGTATTTACTCGTTCATTTTTACTGACCCGTGTGTCTGAAACAATAAGACAAAATCCCCTCGAGAAAAGAACATAGAGATTCCTGAAAAGGAGGAAGAGTGGTGCAAAATGAGTCGAGGCGAATTACTTGAAAATGGTTTATTGTACCTATTGAAAATGTTGGAAATTGAAATTTAAAATTTGCTTTTGGTAGGTGAATTCACACATATTTCGGTAAAATTATGGCAAATTTCAGAGGGTTAAAAGCGAAGAATTTCAAAAACGTATGCAGCTACCTAATCTGATGAGAAAAATGCCTAAAATAAAATATATATATAATCAATATGATTTTCAAAAATCTTTAATATCAACTCGTAACATTATTTTGAAAAGTTTTGCTTCATTTAGGAACTGACGAGAGGATAGTAATAAATCATTCGGACTCGACACCAAAGAACACGGGAGCATCGACCTTCACTACAGAAATAAGTAGAGCGCAGAAAAATTCTCACATTCTTTGGCTTAAAACTTGCATCTCGTAATATAAATAAAAAACTTTTTACAGCCGTTACGTAAATCCAAATATGTATTACAATTAATCCGCAAAATACGTCGACATTGCGAATCTAATGACGCATAGTACATTGGTTTAAAATTGAAGGCGATATGAATATTGAAAGTAAACAGCTTCTTGAATTTTAAAATAAAAATAGGCATCATAAGGATCCAAAATTTTATATCTGAGGCAGTAATTATTGGTGATCATTTGCATACTTACTGAAAAATTAATAATTTATAACAACACTCCTTACAATTAAATCATTAATTTTAAGGTAATCTCAACAACTGATGAGAATTTCAGGAAAGAACCTCGATAGGCTAATAACACAAGTGAGGGGAGCGGTAATTAGGGGAAAGGGTGAGCTAATATTTAATGCAGAAACGAGAACTAAAAGAAGAAGAAAGACACCGCAGGTGCTATACCTACACATTGAAAATAAATTGTAATTTTGTAGGGAAAAAAAAAAATGTGGCTGTTTTACGACTATTTTCTATGCTAATGTAAATAAGTAGTTGCCATTAAAAACGAAAGGACAGGTAGTAAAAATTTTTACCGTCATACTATAAGCGGCGAAAATTTCAACAAGGTATGCGGGTGAATGCGAACGAACCGAAAGGGAACGACTTTTTTTTTACTTGGCTATTGTCGAGACGTAGGAAAGACTTTTTGCACAAAGCAAACGAACAATACTCGACTGAAATGCAACAATGGAGCATTTTGACCGCGTTAATGACGATAAGTCACTAAATGCAACGTTGGTCCAGCTACCTGGTATAATACAGTAACGTTCTTTCCTCCGAAGCGTCCTAATGTTTCGAAAAGTCAAGTGCTAAGTTTACATTATTGTCCAGCAAGGGAGAGCAAAAGTGAACGGATAAATGAAAGAAACTAATCAACGTATTTTCGGATGGGGACGTCAGATAAATACGCGAATTTTCCGGAAATAATGCTGAAGTACTTTATCGATACTAAATTACGGTAGGAAGATGCCTATAATAATGACGAAAAAAAATCCAAACTATTCTTGTATCATCACAACCGGTAGAATTACGTTAAAGTGATAGGTAAATCAACTTATTAGCCCGAATGAAAAACAATATTCATTTGATATTTTTCCCGTCGCACGACCAGCAACCTGAGCTTTTCCATATTTGAATAGCCAATAGCCAAATTCTTTTCGAAACTTTCCTAAAGCGGATAAGAAAAATAATTCTTAGCTAACAGCAACACGGAGGTAAGCTACTAATAAAAATCTTATCAATGAATTTTCATTGTTTGATGAAAATCTGACACTCGCATGTCCGAAAATTTTCAAAATTTAAAACCAAAAAATTCCAAATTAAGGTTTGATTGTTATGAAAATGAACCTGGGATTACAATTACAACTATGTAACAGTATTTTCAATGCATTTCTAAGCGACCAGAGAAAACGTTCACACAGTTACTTAATTTTGTTATTTTGGGAGAACAGGTTTATGGTAAAACTGTGTTTTAGGTGTGCTACTAAACCAGCAAATGCTGCAGTATCCCTTAAATGTAATATTTAGTAAGAACTTGGTGTATCGCAGCCGTGTTTATATTCGCTAGTACAACTTAACGACGCCTACTGGTGTTGATCCGTTTTAAACACACATTATTGGTGGTTTTATGGTGTTACATTAGCACTGCTCACTCAGTCACTTTACTTTCACATTAATTTTATCCCCGACACGAATTGTAAATACATACTTACATGAAAAACTGAAAAATTCATTTTGGTAGAAAGCAATAAATTTTTCTGGAAATTTCTGAATATTTTAAAAATCTACCTTCGACTTTGTTTCTCAAGCATCAAGTTAGTTAATTTTTCCACTATAATTCAGATCAACCATTTCAATTTCTAAGGGGAGGAATTATAAGAGGCTTGTAGATGACCTTAAACCGCAACGATTACGCTTAAGACCCAGATATTGCAATCCTGAAGTGGTAGAAATTCCACAGGAAGTGACATTTGAAAAATAACGAAGTACTGGATCTGAACCAAAACGGTTCATATTTTCTGAGAGCTTTTATCTCATTCCTTTTTTTTATAGTAGTGATACAATTTCAACCAATTCACAAGCGATATTTTTTTCCTCAACTATCGAAACTTTGAAACTATAAAATTACAGTCAAGATAATAGAATGTTACAACAATGAATAAGAAAACTTCCAACAATCTTAAGTTATCGTTTGGAGTGAAAAAAAACAAACAGACAAAAAATCAAAATTGAATATTCATGATTTTCACACTTTAAAATTCTCATAAAGCTCGAATACCCATCAAAAATAAGTTCAATGTTGGAAAAATTGTTTCAATTTTGCCAAACTTTTAAATGTAGTCTCTTACCATTCGTGATTGAATGAAAATATTTTTACGGCTACCTAATTATTTTAAAATTAAAATATAATTTTTTCTATAATGTACTGCTCCATACTAGATTTTTAAGGGCATCCTGTTGTTGTGCTTAATTCTTTCAAGTACACTTGAACGATTTTGTACGAATTTGCCTTTCCAAACATTTAACAACAACCGTAAACTAACGAGTGAACAGGGCACATTTATGTTTGCGCAAACATGAGGTCAGGTTCTGCCATATTAGATCGCGTTTAAAATTTATGCTCTGAAAGCACAGTTATACTATTCTTAAAATTCATTCTACGATCATTTGATCATTATAGCGCTTTAAACTGATCGGACGAAAGTCGAGGTGCCTACATAATGTTTCAAGAGGAGTTTTCCAAACCTGAGATATGAATACAACCGAGTACGTCAAATAATTTTTTTCCAAATTTTAACAGAGAGGCTGTAAGGTCTAAAAATTGGTCAAGGAAGGAAAGAAATTACATCGCTCATTACGTACAACGAAAAGGCTTATGTGAAACAATTTCAAGACACGGAAGTATTAAAAGTTGCATACGCTTAAAATGAAGGCGCTACGAAGAAATCATCCTTTCCGAATTGTGACTTCTTCATTTTTTAATACCGTCTCTATGTTAAGGGAAGTGTTAGCTAAGTCGTACTCAGTTGTATCCATATTTCGGGTTTTGGAAACCATGGCACTCGTGAATCACCTAATGTACTGCATTGCTTGTGTATTTTTAGCTAACTTAATTGAAACAAGTTCGAGAATTGCATGAAATAAGTAGGTTAAATATAAATTTAGTACATTTGACAAAAATTAATACCGTGGATCGTGCAACTATGTGATGGAAGTAGGCAACCTTGCAATAAATTTCATTACTAATCACATTCAAGTTAGAGAAACTTCAAAATTCCACAAACGATCGCAATTTTATTCAGTTTCAGTCAGGACAGGGGGTTTCAATTCCCCATGCTATTGCCTCCACCGTTGTTTTACGTCACATTCGTCGCCACGTCAAAAAAAAAAAAAAAAAAAAAAACAGGAAAAGGTTTCCTCCTGAGCCACTCGTAAATCACAAATATGGCGTCTACATAATAACGACGCGGTAAAGACTTAATAAAAATTTTATGGCTCCGTTTTATGAAATACAAAACGATGCCATATCGATATATTGGCACACGATGCGTAAACTCACTTTATACGTGCTGCTCGTTGCACACAAAACCACACAGAATAAGAGACAGAGACGGACTTGGTGTTGGAAAATGGAAGAGTAAATGAGGACCAGAGAGATACGATGAGAGCTATAGAGGAACAAACGAATGGATAATTTCGATAAATATATACGTTTACATTAACGCCTCAAATCGATTTATCTGTAATAATGATAATAATGCTAGTAATAATAAAAAATAAAAATAAAATAATAGTAATAATACCAACACTGTTACCATATAGTGTCTACATACGATGAAGTGTGTGTATAAGCGCACGAGTATTTACCACTTCCAAAAAAGAAAACGTATTCTGATGCTGTTAAATGAACGAGTCGTAAATTTTGAACTAAAAAGGAGTGGTTAGTAAATTTCATCTACCACGATATTTAAAGGCGATTAAAGAGTGGGAGAGAAAGGAGCGAAAAAAAAAAACATGCAGCCTGTATAAAATATCCACAAATTATCAATAAATGAAAGAGGAAAGAAAGAAAGAGAGAAAAAAAAAACACACACCGAAAAACTATCGGAATAAGATGCAAGGCCGTCTGTCTATGGTTAACAACGTTGTTTCCGCATTTAATGGCCACCGTTTAAGCTAATTAACCGAATAATTTCGATCGTTTATGCCATGTATAAACAGCAAGCGTAAAACCTTCAATTAGCGATGATTGACAGAATAGAAGTAAATGGGAGAAAGAAAGAGATGAAAATAAGCACACACGACTCGTTTGCTAAATAACAGGGAAAAAAAATTCAAGAGAAATTATTATTGGCATTTTTTAAAAAGGCATTAATCACGTACCTGTATAGTATATTTTAACTTGAACACAGGTAAGAAACTTGTTATTTGCTAGATTTTGATAGGGATTGTAGGGCATGAAATTTACAGCCACATAAGGTCAATGCATTTAGGTCAACAAGGACACATGAATATGAATTGAAGTTCTTAATACCTTCTTAAGTCAATTTTTTATGCACAGAAAGTCTTTTTACATCAATATCGATAATCTGTACTTCGTAGGTTCTTATTTGCGTCATCACCGTGTCTACTGCCAGTAGAAGCTTCTCAATAAAAAACTTCATGCATTATTTTACGTAGGTAGGTACTGAGCGTAAATACTGATTTTAAAATAGGTCCTCTAAAAGCAGCGTAAGGCAACAGACTAACCCAGCAGAAGGAGTGCAAATATAGGAAAAAGAAAATATGCGCATTAATTGACTGATAGAACGGCCTAAGACTAGTCGAAATTGTTGGTTGTATCTAATCTCAATAATAGTAGGGAAGCGACAAACCTGCTAGGATTCAAAATTTCAACAGTTAGATTCTCATTTGCGTAATCGATTACCACACCGCAATCTGACAATTACAAATTACGGTCAATCTCACCAATCCCTTGATGCAAATGTTAATAAGTCAGTAGTAGGGGGGGGCATACATAAAATATAAATATTTACAGATTGACAGAAATTAACAACAGCAGAAGCAAAAAAATTCCCAACCAACATGTTTTAGTTTGATTTCATAAATAACGGAAAGATGAGACAATATTAGACAATGAATTCAACGATCGTTGATATTAGTGAATAATTTGACTATAAATTCCCCAATACGCAATTATTTTTATCGAAATAAAGCAGTAAATATGAAATTCAATATTAACCGCAGATACATGCATACAAGAGCATACTTTTGAGGTGGATTTGATAAATTTATTCACTTTTCTTTCTAACCCAACAAGAAAAACAAAAGTTTGTAATAAGTGACCTTTTCATGCACATATATACTTATACACATTTCCCATAGAAAATTAAGAAAAATCAACATTCGGGGCAGAGCCAGATTTCCAGTTTTTTTTTAAAGCTAATCTTCACCCAAATTTGATAAAAATCAGAGGCGTACTTTTTCATGGGACCCTTAAAACTCATGAAGCCCAGAGCCCACACCCCCTGTGCCCCTGGAAATCCGGGTATTCTTCGGGGTTAGTTTTTTTTTTTTTTTTTTTGAAAAAATGAATAGGTATTGAAAATTGGGGGAACTTCTTCACCAAAATTTTTCCCTTGATCCGTCAATGACATTATTTCAGATAGAAGAGAACATTTTTAAATTTTGCTCAGCACTTCAGCTGCAATATCGTAAAATCGTAAACCTCAGAATATTTCCTTAAAACTGTTATTCACTCTTCTATAAATGTTACTTACTGTTCTAAAGTGCTTCCACATTCCTTCAATGCCGGTACACAATGATGGCGACGCTGACTGACTGATTGGGTAGCGGGACAGACAATGCTCTCTCCCACCCCAATGCTAGTATGGTTTCATTTACCTTCTGACTGGTCAGGAGGGTACTATCTAATGAGGAAAGAATTGGAATTACCAACATATGTACCAATTATCAACATGAAGTTGACGCCATAGAATTTGACCAATATTGCAGAGTGTTATTAAAACTTTTCATACTTACGTGTGCGTTCGTGTTAGTGTTTTCTCCAACATTGCATGTTTTGGAAAATTCTAAAAGAAAGTGTCACATCATTTTAGGATCGAAGGTAAAGCTTAAAAAATTATTGATAAGTGATAACCCAAATAGGCTTAAATCCGTTTCAGCAATTTTTCAGGCAGGTAAGAAAACTGCGTCATTCTGCAGGTAACGCTATTATCATAAATCTTTTTCTTTCAGTAGATACCGAGAAGAATCAATTCTACATCTGCTTCGTTTGAGTCAGTTTCAAAAATATCGAAATAAAAAAGCAAAAAAATAGTAGACGTAACACGTAAGCCAATTTGAAAAACTAAAAACCTGCGTAAAAAAATATCATGTCATGAAAATGACCAATAACACTGTAGCAGCCAATTTTAAAATGTGGTGGATGCACAACAATTTGCATCTTCATTTCAAAATTACTCCTTCCATCTAAATTTTCTCACTTCTTTTTTTTTTTTTTTTTTTCTTAAAAAGCGGAAAAAAACATTTTTGATCATTAAATTTGCATGTCTGTAACTCTGGAACTAAGTTGAATATAAAGCAAGTCTATACGGTAACGTTTCGGTGGGTCATTTCACAGTGTCATGATCCAACAAAAACAACATACTGTCAAAAATGAACCAATGTTAGTTACGAAAATCTTCATTTATTTATACCGGTTCTCACAAACCAACAAAAACAATCCGAACGAGGATGTACTAAGAATAAATCTTCCTCAGAATATATTAAGAGTAGACCAGTAAGCGATGCTGATAAACAGCTGAAAAATTATTTAAAAAAACTCATAATGCGAGAGGAAAATATCAACTTCTCTAAAAGAATTTATAAAAAAAAAAAAGCTACTGTGTTAGAATTTGAAATGAGGCCAAAAAAAAAAAAAAAATCAAAAAAAGTTGATCAATTCAGAAAATCAAAGTTTTATCGTAATTTCTAAGGTAAACTTAACGCTTAATACTGCATTTCAAGTTCAACCGATAGAGCAGGAAAAAATCAAAAAATTTTCAGCTAAAGGAGGAGACTATAGTCTCTTTGCACCCCCTCCCGAGTCTGACATCCTTTTTAAACAGATTTCTCTCACTCTCCAACCCAAAACCCTTCTTCTGAAAACAATCCCACATCATCAGTTACTGTTTTCACTGCAGCGAATGCAAAATTAACCATCGATACTCGATGCTCGAGAGTGAAAATCCATAAACCATACGTAAAGACGCAAGTCAAAAGCTGCGAACGCGTGTTGGTTGCAGGTACGAGCTGATCACGAGCTCGTAAACAATTTCAAAAATGCCAAAGGAATCGAACATACGTGACATTGTAGCTCGGTACTTATCAGTCACCGCAACCAGGCCACTCATCCGTCGTATCCAATACTGAAAATGGAATACGAGCACGAACAGTCACGATAATGCAAACAAATAATCGATGACTTAAAGCACACCTACTTACGCACAGACATTGCTTTTGGACACGCTGCAGTCAAATAACGATAAATACACAACATCCAGCAATGGGTAACGTGCTAATGGAGAATATGTGAGGAGCTTTTATTTACGTCTAGCTTCTGCTGCCGTTCCTACTGCTGTTGCTGCTGCTACGGTTTTTAATGAACCTATTTGTAGCCATTTGGTATGATATTGAACAAGAGGAGGTACGTGCGTCAAGCACACCATAAAAAGGCAAGAGATGAAAAAAAAAAAAAAAAATCAGTCTTTTCCCTCTCATCTATTCTTTTTACACCCGCCCCCCATTTAAATTCGGTTTCATTCATTCCAGTACGATGAATAAATTGACCACGCTCAATTAATGGCATTCGGAAATGAAATTAATGTACAACTTGCTTGATGAGCGACTATTTTTTGTTATTAAAAGACGGTGTAACTGGCATTAAGTTGATAAAAAATTATAGATTCGCATGCGATGCCAGGACGTGGGAGCTAAATGTTGCGACTAGGCGTCGTGATGGATGAACGAGCAATGGACTTGAGTACCTAAGTAAATAACCCCTTTGTTTTGGTCGCTAGTATACGTAAAATAACGTGGCAATGAGATTTCGGTAAATGTAATAGGCACACGATGACCGTTTCTCGAGAGGCTTTCAAAAAATAAATAACTTGGAAAAGAAAAAAAACTTCTATAAATTACTATTTATGTCAAAGCTGTAAGCTGAAAGAGGAAACACCAAACACCAGAAACATTGGACTTTTGACGCAACAACATTATTTTCTACAGAATTTTTAACATTATGCACTGGGGGTTGGTAATTGGGTATAGGTATATTTAATTCCACATAAATTTTATCGCGAAAATAATTCGATTTTTACAACATCCACTTCAAAACCAGACGTTTACGCACGTATTAACTATAGAGTAGTCACTTTTTCTCTCCGATTACACTTTTGCATCGTTACCCGCCTAAATTCTGTGGGATTATCTATTCAAGACAATGCGAAAATACGTTTGCATAATTACCCGCTTCAAAACTGGGCGGTTTTCGAAAAATGACGTCAAGAGTGAATACTCTATGGCCGGTATTCATAGATAACACCTAGCGTTTACTTATCTAAGGGTCTATTTTTGAACTAATGTACAGCTGAAAAAAAAAAGTTTAGCTAAGAAGGATGAGAGACATAGCTTCCTTGAGATAAGTTAAAGCAAAACTAAAAACAAATTAGTTTTATTGATAAATATAGCTGTGAAGTGGAGGTTTTAAATGGACCCTTAGGTAAGTGAACTTTAAGTGCCATCTATCAATACCGTCCTATATGTGATTTAGGAGATTTTAACCCTATGTCGAAAAGTAGAATATCGCGCATGAGTAGCTTGGGACTTGCTCACATTATTGAATTACTCTCAAGGCTGGGCATACGCACTATGTCTTATCCAACATTATGAAATTTATGCGCTTCCAGATTTCGTGAAAAACTGATTGATTTAAACACAACATTTCAACTTTGAAATAAACCTCTCTCATTTCATTTAATGATATCGCAGCTGGTGTTGCTGGAAAGAAGATAAAATTAATAAAATTTCAATTTAATTTTTTAATTATCTTTAGCTGCTTTAAAAGAAACAAACGAAAAAAATTCTAATTAATATAAAATTGGCTGATTATTTGAATCTAGAAATATCTCCTTATTCATTGAATGATTGCTAAGCCACTATTTAAATAAAAGAGCAGCGACTGGCATTTTTAGAATTTTCTTCATGTAATTTTTTGATCATCTTTAGCTGCAAGAAAATAAATGAACGAAAATAACGCAAATTAGGCTAATATATTTGCCATTTTCTGGAATATATAAACCTCTCTTCTATCAATCAATAATGCTGAAGCCGCTATTCAAACTAGAAAGCTAGAGTTAGTACTGCTGAAAAGAATATAAAATTTACTCAAATCTGCATTCCATCAATGTTTTTATACATCTTTAGCTACTTGAAAATAAATTAACAAAAAAGCGAAAATTAAAGAAAAATTTGCCCTTTTTGTATTGTTTAAATACTCGTATATATTTTTCCAATTTTTTTTTTTTAGTGAAATTCTTTTTGGGCGGTAGGTACTGATGTAAAAAATAATATGTAACACTTGTGCGAAGTACATGATGGCTACCTCTGTGATTTGTAACACTCGCCTTCGGCTCGTGCAGCGAGCATCACATTCCCAACAAAATAACTTACTTTTGGCATTTATATCACAAGTATCTATTTCAATTTAAAATATCACCTCCACTAATCAACAGTGGTATGTATTTTCAGGGTCAAATTTTTTCAATTCAAAAGCCAATCAACCAGTTTGGCTCAAATTCAATACCAAACCAGCCCTTAACAGTATCTATCTACCATAAAAATTTCACGCCAGAACTTTTCAATGTACAGACGTTACCTGAATACGAATATGAAGGATTTTAAAAACTTTGACAACCATTCTCTCCGAAACAAGGGGATGAACTTCAAAAATTTTAAGACGAATGTGTACCCCATGAAAGCCTGTAACACCATTCCAAGTTTTATTGTCCAAGTTCAAAAATCATATGTTCCATAGACTCTCGAAAATTGCCAAGATGGGTAAAAAATGAAAATACGGTAAAACGCCGTTAATACGTTTTTCAAGGGATCCCAGTGGAAAAACATATTATGCGGGAAAAAACAATATACAGGAAGTGTAAAAACTAAAAATTTAATAAAAAAAATTTAAAAAAAAAAGAAGTTCTGTTATAATAAGACTTGCTATAAGCTGCTGAAAGTGCAAAACTTTGAGTGGGTAGTTTTTAAAAACTTAATTTTGAAATTGGAATAGTGCGGCACTGATCCATTAAAGAGGCTGTTTGATTTTCAAGGATGGAACTCAAAAAACTTTTTTCCTCTAAAAGTTTAAAATTTATAAAAGGATACCTGGCCAAAATTGCCTGAAAAATTTATTATGTGGAAAAATACCTATTATACTCAGCAACATCCTACCTCAGAAATATTACATAGCTTTAGTATAGCAAATCAAGGAACCATAAAAAAACAGCATAACACCTATGCGGAAAACGTTTTATGCGAGAATGTATCAACGGTGTTTTACTGTATATATGTTGGTACAAATTCCAAAATTGTACCATCCTACAACGGTATAGTCATTTTTGAAAAATACTGAAGCCAGCTCTACACATTTGTCTATTTGCCAAATACATTTGACAAATAGTCAAATATTTGCCCAATTACTAATTGTATAGTAGACTTGCTCGAGTATGCTTGCATGTTTGGCAAGCATGGCTAAATACATACTCGATGTTCCCAATTGTTGTCTGTAAATTTTTGAAAGTCAAAAGGAACAAATATTTGTCCTTGTCACGCATATGAATTTTCCACATATGTTTACCAGCGTGCTTGTCATTTGGGCACAATGGCGAGTATACTAAATTCTTTGTGCTTGGTTACATTTGGCAAATAGTTAAGCCTTTAAGATGGTACAAGTTTTTTGAAATTATCCTGAGATAATACAGATGTTTTGTACAAAGTTGTATTTTTGATCAACTTTGCACAAGATTAGTTGTAACAAGTCTTATAAGAGAGTAGAAGACCTGTGGTAAAGACTGAAAAAGTTTGAAAATTTCAGATTAGTGATGAGAATTTTAGTTCTTTTCATGGATCTGCTTCCAACTAGCCAAATCTGTGAGTGGAAGTAGTTCTTCGAAGTACTCCACTAGTTCATTTAGTTCCACCAGTTTAAAAAAATGAGACACATCAGACATCTTTGAATGAACATTAGAATGAAAGGAAAGAAAAGAATGAAAGGAAGGAAGGATTGATACATGCTGAAGTAAACTTAGTGAAATAAGTCATAACATAACTCACCGAACTAGAAATAATCAAATAAAACTGTATGTACAGATCATGAATGAATCGAATGAATGAAAGAATGAATATAAATAAAAAAATGCAACTAGTTCCTTTTTCCAAGTGAAATGACTTGGAGTCGTTCTTCTAAAAGAGTCGTTCATTGGACGTACTTCTGGATGGAACGACACATCACTATTTCAGATGTTAAGTAAATATAATTAATTAATAGTTGTTGCTCAATTTTGAGTTTCATCTTGGTTTAGTAATATCTGCTGAAGGTATGAGCAATCAACTAATCCGTGAAGTGAAATTGAGAGTTTCAAAGTATTTGAAGAGTCTTATTCACAATTACCTACTTATGGAGATGAAAGTTCTAAAAATTGGGAAGTCGAGGGGTAGTGGAGCACTATCTAGGGCTTATCAAAAGCTAAGAGTTCTGAAAAGGTGTTAATGGAGATTTTTTACATATATTTACATCTTATTTCAAATAAGGAAAGAAGCACACATACCTTCCTTCTGGAGTTATTTTTTATGCAACTGTCAATGTCAATTTCATAACTTACTAGTAACAATAATGAAATGAAATAATGTTTTAGTCGTTAAAAATTTCACTTTCCATATTAAATATTTCGTTTCATAAATGCTTGTTTTCTCCTTACAAACAGTTATCAAAAATACATAATCACCCTTTCAGCACTTGTTATTTCTACCATCAGAACGAAACTCTTTTGTACTGGACTTCTGGACTTCCCAATAGCCTAATTACTTGTCAGCAAGAAATAATTCATGCACTTCTTTTGATCAATTCTACTTTTTTAGCCAAGTCAATAAATCGGGTGCCAAGAGATTCTCACAAGAAAAATTGTTGCCAACTATCTTCTTACTTATTATTAATCCCCTCATTTTGCTAGAATTCAACGCTACTTCTAACTCATAGTTTGAAAAATTATAGAAAATAAGAAAATTATTGCTATTGGACAATTTCTTTGCAAAAGCCAAGGACTTGTGAGTAAATGAAAAAAGACGTATTCGCTAAAAAAGAAGAACCACCTATTCCTAACCACCAATAGGAACGTAGTAATGCACTTGTTAAAAACTGGTTTAGCATCCTGAAAACGCTACACGCTGCTTACAACCATTTCTCAAGTTGTGAGCGCTATACCTATAACAATGGTAGATATTTTTGGAGAAAGTGTGGCACGCTGGGCGGAAACATTTGTAGGGATACGGTTCGCTTACTTACAATCCAAAAGAACCGAAATCGATTGCAGTGATAATAATGTTCTATCGAAGGTTATCTAGGTTATCTTAAAAGACCTGTTTGTCATATCGCAAGCAGTACGCGTTGAAGATATTAAAGGAAAAAATTTTAATCTATAGATAACTAATTTAGTATTCTCATCATAATCAATATTTCCCTACTCACTACAGACAGGTTATTTTTATATACCAAAAAATCACTAAACTGATGAATATTGTAGACAATTATTTTGGTAAAGAATGTCGGAGCTATATTTATGTAGGTAGGTGCTTGCGTAAATGTGGAAAGAGAAAAATTTCTTGACTAAATCAAAAAAATTAACGGAAAAACATTCTCTAAAAATGTTAAAATTCGAAATAAGGTTATAAAATACCCAAAACATGTAAAAATATGCATTTATAACAGTAATTCGTAAAAATATGTTTGCCTGTATTAAACATAGAAGTTATTTTTCTAAAAAATTTCATGGAACAAAGACCACTAACACTCCTACAGAAGAATATTTTTTCAAAATTAGCCCTGCATACCGTCAAATAATTAATTTCATCATGCAAATCGGAAAAATCCAATAAATCACAAAACAAAACATTCAGATCTCATAGCGAAATCCTATATTTTTTAAGAAAGTACAGTTGGATATTTTCAACAGAACTGAACAGCCAAATAAGAGTTGAAACATTTCGTAAATATGCGAAACTCCATTCGTAATGATTTTTTCAATTTCACTTCATCGAGTATTTTTCCTCTGGTTTAGTACGTAGATACAAAAACGGAAATTCCTAAAACGAAATAAGAGAAACAAATGTTCAGTCAAGAAGTTTTTGTAGGTTTTAACAGTATACACTTCTACAGACCAATATATAATCGATGTAGCTTAGGCCTTAATCATCAGTTACAAGCTACCGAGGAACTGTACAATTATTCTAAAAGAAAAAATAATAATAATTATTGATGAAGCCAACTCATTCGACAGACATGAGGCAGTAAACAATTTTATAATAATGAGAAAATAAAACAATCGCTTAGAAGAAAGTTTCAGAAATCATCTACCAAGATTTTCAACGTTACATGCACCTCGTTAGTCAAAATTTTATAATCAATCTGATTTCGATGCTAATATCGATTTCGACTAAAATGCACGATTTTACATAACATTAAAACTGAGCAAATTTCAACGCCCCAACTGGTGCCAAATGTTTTTCATCTTTCACTTATAAATAAGTTCGTCCAAGAATTTCAAAAGTCACATTCGAAGATTCGACGTACAAAAAATTGCAATTTAATTGCTTATTTTGTATACCTACGATAACTTATTTGGAGGTCGACAATAGATGACCACGAGACAGCAGCACCGACCAACTCATCGATCCATAATTTATCACGGCCATATTTACTTCCATCTTAACGAAATAATAGCTATACATTCCTACTTTATTGGATAGCAAAAAATTAAAAACACTGCAACAGGTAATGCTGGGAATAAATTTATTTCCATCCGAAATAAGTGATTGTACGACGATCGATCCGGTTGCTCTTTTTTTTTTTACCTTTTCTTTCAAAAATCCTCTTCACGGCTGCTGTAATCCCTTTTACCTCTTAGTTTTTTGGGAGGTCTCTTTTTTTTTTTTTTTTTTTTTGAATCTTAATTTTGCAGATGTTCCTAATTATTTCCAAGTCATTAATTTAAAAAATAATCCCAGATCTGAGAAAACGTTACCATACCAACGAGCTAACCTTGGAAGTTTATTCATCGCGATATAATTTGCATTTTCAGTAATTCTATTTTTCTAGTATACTCTTTTATTTCGAATCAAAACAATTGCAATGGTTAGGAAGTGAGTTACAATCGCTATATGCACCTAGGTATATTTTCGAAGAGAAGAGGAGAAACGGTAAAAAAGATGGACGTTCAGGTTTGTTGACCTAATCTTCATGTTGCCTTGTTTGGTAATCGATTTATATTCGTAGCTTGGATTATAGAATATAGTTATGGTTTGGGCTTTAGAAATCTATGAGACGTGTACCTACGCCGAATAGAAGCTATCAATTTAAATAATCGGATGTTTTTCTTCTTCGCTCATATGCTTTTGGTTTTTCAACCTTTTTTTTTTTTTTTTTTCCGGGATTAATCCTAAATGTACACACAGTTACGTCGATCAAAAGGATGTGGTACCAATAATATTATGTTGCCGCTATATAGGTGAAGTTGAGGGTTTCGAAAAAAAATGTAACTTTTCTCACGACCCAAAAAAGGATTATTCTTATTTGAGAAATGGGAGCAGAAAGGGAAAAATCATTGATACGGAGATTTGATTTTTGGCTTCTGGTAATAGCCTATTTTCGCGGACAATTTTTACATATTTTATCACTCGTTCTAGTCAACGCACAGAATATGAATACAAAAGAAACATTTTTTAGAATTTAAATTTGAAACTCTTCTTGCAGAAAGCAACTACGGTATATGAGAGTCTGAATTACGTAAAAGAATCAATTTTTTCTATTAAAGTGATACGATATAAATGCAAGGGTCCATTAGTAGCCCGATTCGGTTCCTATCAATTTTGGAAATTTTGTGGTGTAGTCTGTTTGACAGAAGCTCACATGAAAATAAAAGAGGCAAACTTGAAACCATTTACACTCATACCATAACGATAATCAACTCATCATTAAAAAAATAGTTACAATCCGTTCGTAAGAAGAACGACGCAATCCAAAAACCATAGTTTTGAGAAAAATCGATTTGAATTTTCAGAGCTTTGTGCTATAGTCTTAAAAAGAAAGTTATCGCTAGTACCACGTAGTAGCTAACATCAGTAGATCAGAAATTATATTCTTCTGAATAAAAAAGGTCTACTTTCAGACTATGAAGCGATTAACTCAAAATAAATTACTCAATATTTGAGTTATGCCTTTTTTCTTGCAAATCGATGATATCAAAATTCGTTGAAATTTTTCATTTATGTTTTAGATTTAGGCCCGAATGCAAGAACGATACTCAAGTATCAACTGTAACTTAAGAATTATTTACTTTAACAAAATTGTATAGGTACCTGCGTGTTTATGTATAGATATAATTGAAAGAAAATGGAAAAAATGTAAGTATTACTTAAGCATCGTTTTTGCATTCAGTTGTTAATGATCTCTTTCAAGTTTTAATGATGCTTCCTCTAACCTTGCTAGCCCAACGAATTATATGCGATAACTTTCAATATACTGTAGGTAAAAAATTCTGCACATGCCACAAAAAAAAGAACAATAGATATAAGAAAACTAAAATTCATTATTTCCTCCGATATTCGACAGTATATATGAAATTTTTCTCACTAAACTTGGAGCAAAAATTGCTGAAAAACATGAATTTTGTAATTTTGTTCTGTGAAATATGAAAATTCTATGAAAAGTTGGTAAATGCTAAGAAATAACATAAATTCTCACGTAAAATATCGAGCTCTTTTCCTGTGGGGCATTTTTTAAATTTCGACACGTAACCTCACACTCGCAAAAATAAAAATAAAAATTGTGTACAACAATCAATCTGGAAGATTTGTTTTCTGAAGTATTTTCAGTTAATATGTAATCTCACATTCAAAAAATAAAAATAAAAATTTTAGCCTATACATAAACCCTAATCTGGTAGTAGTTTGATTGCTTTCAGAATTATATTTGGTACCTAGTTAAAAGAAAGAAAATCAGTCCGCCAAATTCAAGTAAATATTAGGTACCTAAACTTCTGCACTAATGATAAAACGAGCTTCATTTTTCTCATAGACTATATTTTCTTCTTACAGGTTTACTTATACTCTAAAACGGGAAAAAAAAAAAAAAAAAAAACATAAAAGAAAACCGAAGTAGAAATATTCAATTAACTGAAGCAAAACCATAATTCTTTTCTTTGCGTACAAAAATTGATAATCCAATAATCCATTATTTACTTATTTTAATTTCACGACTCGAGAAGACAAAAAATGAGGGATACAGTATGAGAACGACAAGAAAAAAATAAAAATATATCCGTATGCTGTTTTTTTCGTATGGATTAACGTCCATGCGTCTTGTCGATGTTTTCTTTTTATTCTTCTTCTTCAAGAGACGCCGCAAATCCCAATGTAGATGGGTTACACCATAAATTTTGCTAATCGAGTTAATGGCTTCAACTGGGAGATTCACATTCGAGTATGCCGCTGGAAATAACAACACTCGAGCCCACAAAATCAAGTTTGAGCGAATCGAGAGCAGGCAACCAATTTCGATAGTACACAAGCCAGTGTTTGTGTAAGTAAGTATATCTTGAAGCTTTTAATTAAAGTAGTATATTTTGCATGCGAAAGGATCAACATTTGAAAGAGCCGAAGAAGGAATCATGATGATGCGAATAATTTTCAGAAGTTTTCATACACTTTTTTGCAATAAAATGGAGTACAGTAAGAAGTCATTCATGTTGCGAAGCTGTGAGCTTGTAATTAATGCTTATTTAAACACGTATGTTTCTCACATTCTGCGCGAAGAAAATTAAGTGAAGTGATGCGGAATTTAAAACGGAAACGTTCAGAGCCAAGGTTGTCGATTTAATAACAGAACAGAGATACTTTTCTAATTTGATTTTTTCACGGATGAAATTAAATGGATTGGGCGAAATTGTACTTAAAGAACGGTATGCGTTAAATTTGGTCATAGATCTGTAACTCTATCTGCGAGGCAAACTATCATCATCGTTGAAAAACTCAATTAGTTTTTCCAAAAAAGAAACTACCTACTCATCATCGATGTTACCTGCTATACATTGTAGGTGCAGTAAAACTATCTATGTTATCTAATATATAAAGACAAGTTGCCATTCTCTGTCCTGAATGTTCTCTTAATATGCTGAACAAAATTTTTCAAAATTCATACCACATATGAAGAATATCCTACAGGAGGTTTATAGACCTCAAAAAGTAAAATCCGTTCAGCCAAACTGCTGAAATTAAGGTTTAAAGTTGTCTTGCATAAGTGTCTATGTGAGAGTGCGTGTGTGAAATTAATCTTAACATTAGTGTCTGTGTGTGAGTGATATTGAAAATTACTTATCAAATGAATAACCCAACATGAGGCGCAGCTATACATCTCCCAACTGGTGACTTTGTGTTAATGTCAGCAGTTTCATTCCAGACATTCATTTTTTTTCCTATTGAGAGAAATAAGATGAAAAAACTCTAACGCAGCAAGCCTCGGTAGAAAAAGTAGGTTTTTGAGAGAAAGAATTATGAATTTTGATGGTCACATTAATTGTCTGTAAGTTTATATATGTTAATGGTATGTTATGATTGTATGAGATGTCATAACTTTTGACAAAATATTAGACAATGCGAAATAATAACCTCTATCTACTTCATAAAAATTGTTTTTGTGGTCGGGGAAAGAATATTAAGGAGATTCGGGATGGGGTTAGGAGTGAAGTATTCTACGGCTTCAAGTAATTTATGAAAGAAATAAAAGATAACCCGTATGATTCAAAAGGTCGAATAAGAAGGGAAGGGATAGCACTCACTCAGCGGATTGAATATTGCAAAGAAAACTAATAAACAGAACCTAAATCAGATTTTAAATAATTAAAATTTGACACCATCACTGATAAAGAAGCAGATGGAAGAAGGAAGAGAAGAGCATTTTTATTTATCTGAAAATCAGAAGTCCTTATAACAGCAAAACTTCTTATCAAAATTTCGAGTAAAATTCACGAAATGAAAAACGGTTCATAAAGTATTACTAAATATGCTAGTAATAAGTTAAATGATAAAATTTTCAAAAAATTTTTGTGAATATGTAATCTGTATGGTTCTTTTCACATTCTGTAATAAGTTAAATGATAAAATTTTCAAAAAATTTTCGTGAATATGTAATCTGTATGGTTCTCTCCACATTCTGTAATAAGTTAAATGATAAAATTTTCAAAAAATTTTTGTGAATATGTAATCTGTATGGTTCTTTTCACATTCTGAAACACATTACTGCGACTAGTTTCGAAAAATGTTGCACCATCTTTTAACAATGAAATTAAAAAATACCTACAACACCATATGATTAAATAAGCTTGTAGCGATGGAGAGGGCTTTGGAGGTCACTTCACCTCCTCATTAATATACAAAATCCTGATTTTTCAATTTCATCAACTTTACTTGGGTTATTTTCTTCGGTACCGTAAGGAAAATAACGTAAAAGCAACAAGACGAGACCTCAATCAAAGAGTAGAATAACAAACGAAATTAGAGACTCATCTTTAATCGGGCGCTAAAAAAACATCGAACACTGTTTGTCACCCTTAATAAAAGACGATTCAACTGTGAATATGTTCCTTGCCTGAAACGCCGTAGGTAATCTTGTGTATGCCTATCGGCAATGCAAATATAGAACAATTCGGAAAAAGTTACTTCGGAACTTCTGCGCAAATTAATTATCACGATAGATTTTTGACAATAAAGAGGAAAAAAGGGGTAAGAATGAAGAACTTGAAATAATTTTCATATTTACACTCGTTACGTCAATCAAGACACGGGTATCAAAACGTCGGTGAGCTTAAAAAATTAAGCGATAAAATTTTACATCGCATTAAAAACGCTTATTTTCGTTCGTTTTATCACCAATAAATAATACAATATGTATGCCAAACGAACATAAATGTAAAAATTACGATGAAAAAAAAAAAACAAAAAAAACATAAATTCTTTTCTTCACCCACCTTCGTTGATGGACGAATTTACACGGCAATGAGATGATTGCTAACGTGACGCGCCAAAATGTAGTAACGTATCAGATAAAAATCGAAAAATTATTTAAATACACTTCCTGCTTCCAACTTATGCTATGAAGATCAGAAATTAGTAAATGACGAGGGAAATAAAAAATTTGGGCCCAATTAAGGTAAAAAAAAAAAACATTAAAAAGATACTCGAATCACTGCGGCCTGATATAGGATAGAATATTTTATGCCATCACATTACACACATTTGCAACATAATACACAGGCTAAGTAGCCCGTAATCAGTACACAACTCCATTTTTTCATACACATATTTTTTTTTTTAGAAATCTGATCCACCAAGACAATATTGTTGTTCAGGGCCAGGAAGCGTATCAAGTTTCAGCCGACGACAATCACCGTAAATTAATGAAACAATGGACCCATTCTAACTGATGGATCGCCATTTTGAGTTAGATAATCGTGAAAATTGCGGTTAGAGATCAAACTCCCAACTTTATGCCGGTGAAGTGAAGATCCTCACCATTATGCTGAATGCACCTTCACGGATGCTTAGGACACCATTTCGAAACCTACTGAATAGTTTCAAGTTTCAACTTTTCTGTTTCCATCAATTCGAAGAATGTTGAAACCGGGTTGAAGTTTGGGGTGGTGAAAGTGAAAAATAAAAACCTGCCAATACAAGATACTTTAAACTTTTTTTCGTGAAAACTCAACATGGGTGAAAATATTTCCACAGCACAGCGTTCAACACTTTACCTCGATACTCAGGACCGCGGAGAGGAAATTCGGGCTGGGGAAGAAAAAATTTACTGACCTTCCGGAACATTGAAAATAGCATTTGTATTCACGGCTATATTTAAAATTTATTTATGGGAACGGTTTTACAATATTCGGAAAAAAAATTTCGCGAGCTGAGAGACCGAAAAAAATTTTTATACGTTTTATACTAAAAATTTCCATAAAAATCTACCTTCTCTTTTTTTTTTTTAAATGAAGGGATTTTAAAAAGCTTTGGCCCTGGGGGGTAAATCCCCCTTCCTTTTTTTCGATGGCCCTATCAATTCTCGTTCAAGCTTTCAGAATTCGAGAGTCATGCCTAAGCGTGCTCTCGGAGAAACTAAGATTAGAGAAGTTTCTCGATTTGAAAGTAACACGAAATTCAAAAAAATTATCCCAAATTTGTTAATATGATGTTTACTCTCCATAAAACAGAATCTATATAAGCTAGCTTAACGATTAAGGGTCGGATGTACAATGGTGAGTCGACTTCATATTTGTGAGCTTACGCGCCAATTTCCACGGTTTAAACCGAGTTACTTCTCAGATCTGGAATTAAATTACGAATGTAGACCCGACTCTAAAGAACAAAAAATGAACTTCTTAAATTTCGACGAAAAACATTTTTGAAAAAGATTTATGCGCTCCATACATACGGATACAAACTACGGAAAAAATTTTTGCTGGATGTTCAGCGACTGCTACAGTAGTTCGTTAGTGGATTCAAAAAATGTTATGAGAAAGAAAAATTTTTGAAAATATTTAAATCACATATTTGTCAAAAAGCAAAGGAGAAGAGGAAAAAAATTGAGGTTATAGATTTTTCTATTTTCTAAATATGAGATTACAGTCAATACTTAAGACACCAACAAAAGTTGCTTTGATGTTTGTTCTTCTCTCTTCTCTCTTCTTTTTCCATTTTTCTTTAATTTTTAAAAGAGGTTTTGAGAAAAATTTATTTTCCAATTCATCCCCCAAATCAATGCGAATGTGCCAACAAATTTATTAATGTTATGAATGGATTGTGGACGGAAATTGACTGTAGGCAACGAGTGTGACTATTTTTCCTTATGGCAACGACTACGTTATGAAAATTGCACGAACAACGTTTACATATCATAAGTTTGGAGTTTTTCAGAATCACACGTGAATTTATTTCACTGTACGTGTTCTGCTTTTCCCCATTTTAATGGATACAACCGCGTGATATCTCACGATACTGTTCACAAGGATTGGCTCGAATCGAAAAATACAATTTGATTGTGTTATTGAAAATTCCCGGAAAATGTCCATTAAATGTGAAAGTTTAGCTATCGTGTGGGCGTTTAAGATAAGAACGACCATTGTCGAAGGTGGAGACTATATTCAGCGAGAAATTATTTTCGTAGAATACAAGCTAAGAACTACTGCGCCATTGACTTATAGCCTTGATGCTTCATAGGTACATGGATGGAAGAGGTTCAGTACAAAAAGAAAATTACTTTCAATAGCAACCTCACACAATGTAATTCTTAAAGAACCACATTTTTTCAAATTTATGAGAAAACATCAGATTATATGACTTCAATATGACTGATAAGTTGAGAAAATATCCACACATGAATTATGTTTTTCTGAAAATTTTTATGTGATGGTTATATATTGTAACAGAACAATCAAATACACAAGTTAGTAAAAAAGGTGTATTAGATATAAACTTTATAGAAGAGTAACAGTTATAAACATCAAGAATTAAAAGAATAGGTAAGATTGTAATAACATTAAGAAGAGTTAATCAGAACAAATTAGAATGAATTAGAATGTTTTAGAATGTATGAAATAGTACAAAACATGAGATTATATAGTAATTAAAAAGAGGAAGGTTCAGGCGAATTTACAGAGTGTTGGAGAAGGGTTTTGATCTTATTGGTTAATAGAAATATATGTACATTAAGTATGACCAATGGTCTCGTAAGAATATGACATAAAGTGGGTGTTCACAAATTAATTAGTTGAAATTAGTATATATGCAAGATTGCAGAAATAGTATAAACAAAAGATGAGTTCATTGTTTATGAGTAAACACAGTAACTGTTTATGTAGGAAATGATGTCATCAAACAAGTCTTGACTTGAAGAGTGACATGAGAGTTAATGAATGAGAAATAATAGAAAAATAGAGAGAAAACAATGATGATGATGATAATTAATAATACGAAAATATTTCATATTATGGACGATACGAAAATATCGTTACATTTTACCTCAAATTTCAGGAAAAATCAGAGAATCGAATGATTTCATGAAACTCTGTTTCTTTTCTCCCGGTTTATGGGTATTCCAAAGGGAACCAAGAGCACTCAGTGCCACGACTCCGATAGGAAAAAAGAAAAATATGATTAAATATATTGTGAATATGACAAAGCAAATAAAAACATTTTTTAGAACTGTAATTGTAAAAAAGTTGAGAAAATGGTATGGGTTTAAGGGAAAATTTAAACAAGTTCATACACACTACAAGACTAGAATTCTCATCAAATTTGAATTTGACAAATGACTCATTATTTTATGATGCAAAGAGAAAATCAACCTTAATTTTCTGCCTCAAAACGACGCAACTATGTGATGAACGTTGACTCGCATTATTGTTCGGCACTACACAAATAAGAAAAGTCATATTTTTCTACACGAATGTGACAATAATAAATTATGTCAGTTGGTTTGAACCTCTCATAAAACACCTGATATTTTACCTTTAGCAAAATATTCTTTTAGAGGGAACATTTTTCATTATTTTCAAGTCGGAGAACGGTACTGCCTTTCTATTTTCGTGGAACATAATGCATTACGATTTTATCAACATCGAATAAATCGATTTGCTATTTTTGAACAGGATTTGAATAAAAATGGAATATTTCACAAGAATAAGGCGAATGTCTCTTTTATGATACCTACGTTAAATATTACAATAAAATATTATGATTTCATTAGCGAAGACGGAAAAAAATAAAAAAAAATATATAACTACAGCACATGAAAATTTTATCATACACGGAATAAGTTCGAATATGGGGGAGATTTAATCTTTCTAAAACTAAGAACTACAAATACTAAAATTTCCATAATTATATTCCTGTTATACGGTAAATTTATTGAATAAACAAGGAAAAATCGATAAAGTTATTCAATGATGAGCTATAACTGCCGCAATTTAGGCCTTCTTTTTTCTCCGGAATGAAAAATTAATTCCTATTTTTTTTATTTACTTTTTTTACAATAATAGGTAGTAGAGGTATTGCGACGGAATTCCATTCTAAATTCAGTAAATAAATTGACTAATTTAATCGGAAAAAAAGGTAACCATAGCCTTTATCCATTATAATCCGGTACAGTTATAATAATGATGTGAAAAAGATGTCAGGAAGACTTAGTTCCCTTCAAAAATAATTTTTTGCAACATACGCAAAATATAACGAGTTTTACATGCATGTACAGCAAATGTAAACAAACGAATTTTTGGCTCGAAAAGTATGCGATAATTTTATAATCTCTCGCGCATCTATGTCCTGCGCAAGAGTGTGTAAAGTGCTTTACACACACTTGCGTATCCTAATCCTGCGCGACAGGGAGTAAAATATTCAAACATATAATCATTTTGATATATTAGTATTTAGTTATTTCGTAAAAAACTATTCGTCAAGCAGCCAATCCAATCAAACGCAACATTCCAATTTTCAAAAAAAAAAGTCTCAAATGATTCCTCAGCTTCTAATTAAGTTAGAGAGCTGGGGTTTGTAATGATCGAAAGAAGATAAAATTTAAAAAATTTACAAATAATTTTCTAATTATCTTTAGCTATTTGACAACTAATAAGCAAAAAAAACGAAAATTAATGGGAGATTTGCCATATTTTGGAATCTAGAAACTTATCCTCTTTCCCTCAATGATTCCTCAGTCGCTATTTAAGCTAGAGAGTTGAAAATGGCATCTCTGAAAAGAGGAGAAAATTTACCTGAATTTAGTTTTCGTTGAATTTTTTAATCATCTTTAACAATTTGAAAATAAACAAATGAAAAAAACGCCAATTGATGAAAAAATTTTTTTTAAATCCAGAAACCTCTCTTCTTTTACTCACTTATCCCTCAGCCCCTGTTCAATCTAGAAATTTGGGATTAGTACTGCTAGAAAGAAGAAAAAATTTACGTAAAGCTACTTTCCTTATAATTTGTTAATTTTTCTTAGCTGTTGGAAAATAGACGAACAAGAAAACGCAAAATAATAGAAAACTTGCCATTTTTGTGTTTTTTTAGCTATAATTTCCAAAATTTATTTCCTTTGAGTTTTTTTTTTTTTGTTGGGAGTGGGTGTAATGTATATTTTCGTCTATTTTTAAATATGACGAACATATTTGTTCGAACACTCTCAAATACCAAAAATGAAGGTATTCATCAATAAACAAAACATCCTATAGCTCTTTGTAAACAACCACTAAATTACCCGTATTCTATTTTATGAATATAGATATAATGTCTGTATATTCATGTAGTCATTTTGCCTATCCCTCAATTATATTGCGAGTCAGCACAACCCTATAATAACAAGCCCCTACCTCACTTGGCCTATCCAGCACATACACTTACATACACCAAACGGGTATATAAACCCTCAATTCAAAGGAATTAGTACACACACACAGTACCCAGTGCTTCTTATACAGAGCTACTAGTTAATAGACAGTCTTTGTCTACGGGTTTTAATCCTAAATGTAATACTTAGTTTATAGTTTTGAAATACTATGTAATGTACTTGTGTCCTACAAGTTATTATTTCATTAAAAGTGTTAAAATCAACCTTGTGTTTTAAAATATTATTGAGTCTCTCAAATACGTTAAGGTCCACAATAGTCGTGGATGATAAATTAGTTATTAAAATTAACTTTTCCAGTATTAAATATCTCGTGTATGGTGTAACACTGAAAGTGGTTCTAACTTGGTACTTTACCACCTCTTTTGGCCGTTACAGTGGGAGTTGTTGCTATTTTTTTTTTACGCATTAGTTGCAAAAAGTATGGTGTGCGGCAAGTGCTTATGGGCTATTTTAACTCGCGTCAAGTTTGCAGCACTCGCCTTCGGCTCGTTTTAAAATTCTTCAAACTCGGTAAAAAAATAGCCTACATTACGCCCTTGTCACACAATATACTACTCGCCACATTTGCTCACCATATTACCTGCTTCACGACACTGAAATTCATTTCAAAAATAATTATAGCCCGAGGCCAGACATATTTTTTCTACGGTACGATTAGAAACTCTCTTTGGTTAGGATCGCCCAACTTCATCAATTTTTCGGAAACTTTACCATAGGAGGGATGAAATTAGTATCTTCACCAACGAAAAGAAGAAGGCCTGCGCCCTTTTGGCCCTTTAATAAAGATTACTAATCCTACGAAAAGAGTTCGAACATTACACTAAACTAGGTAGACTACCTGTATCTTGAATTTTCCTATTTTTCTATTTTTCGTGCAGTAGCTGGTCAAAATTATGACTACGTTAATGATCCTAAATTTGGCACGAAAATGGAATAAAAGCGTCTTGATTCGGCTCATCGCATGTACGGAGAATTTAAGGTTTGTCTCCTTTAAAGATCAAATTAAGTTAGATCAAACTGAAGATAAAAAATTACAATTTAATGAGAAGTTTTTTCCTCAGATTGCAGACTTATATGAAATAAAGTACTTATTTTAAAACAGATTTGGGACGAGTTCAACAACATAAAGATTAATAAAGGTCATATCGGAGCGTAAACAAAAATTTTCGATCATTTTCGTAAATTTATGGGCAGGTACGAAATTACAAAGTTACCAACAACGAAAATTAAGCTTACATGCTTAAGCAAAAAGTTGAAGCAACTTGTATCCGACCAAACTCCCACTGACGGAGCAACTTTCAGTAAAGAAAAAACAGACAGAAAAAAAGAAAGGAAAACGGAACTACCTATGTACTACTTAACATAACTGGATCTCTATTCAAGATTCATCCAATATAATTTAATTTAATTATGTTTATTACTTAATGCTTGAATAGGTAGCTTAAATAGCAAGCTACACATATCTTCATTGAAAAATTTACATGGCTGATCGGTAGACCATCGGTAGAGAACAAATTCTTACCACTGAACTCGCAAACAAATATCCGGATGCTTTAATTTACGAAAAACATTAAAAAAAAAAAAAAAAATGAAGAAACTGAAACTTTGTTCTTTGAATCTTTGATGAAATTGCCTACCTACATTCCAAAATAAGAAACTTCCACACGTTTAAAAAATTATTTCTCATTTGAGCAAAATACGGCAGGATTGGAACTCTTCGCAGATTTCTGTTTATTCTCAACATGAACAGTAGGATCAGGTACCTACTCAATCAGGTTAGCGGGATACATTGAGGATATAATTTGTGCTACAATTTCTGCGCCTAGTAACTTGATTCACGACTTCACTGTTTACAAGCGAAAACTAAACCACTCGGTGGCTTCGTCTTTTATTTACTCACTTTTTTAGCCAAATTTTACCGCTCGTGCCTACGCCTGCTGTCCAATGTCTCCGTCGATGCGCCGACAAGAATATTACGATCACGTCCTCCACCACATAAAAGTGTAATAAAAGCGATTGTCTTCGACAGGGGGTAGTTTTATAAGCCGCACAACCCGTACACATACCCCAACCGTGAAAATACACCGTAAAGTCGTAAAAATGGTCGTTTTACGAGCTCATCATTAAGTGTACACAAAATATCTGTACGTCTTTGGGCGAAGGCGGTAAACCACAGCCGATGAAGTTTCGCCAGAATTTCGAATTTCACAGAGGAGATCTGCTCGAAACATCTGTCCACATCATCGCCTTTCGAAACACATAAGAGAACGTTCAAATTTTCAATGTTAAAAAGAAAATAAGGTGTATTTCTAAATAAATGTTACACACGCACGGTCGCCAAAATCAGGTAGGTATTGGCTGAAGAAGGGTGAAAATATTCCATGATTCAGCTAAAACAAACATTATTGTGCCCCAAAATTTTCTGATAAAGATCGGCCTGTTAAATTCTGATACAAAGATAGTTTTACTCTTGGACCATATCTTATCTTCCATCAGTAAGCTGTGCGACGCGCATAACTGTAAAGCGAAAATTTATTTTTTGCTACACCCACCCAAAAACAGACGTTTTCGTGCGTATTAACCAAACGTGAAATAGGAGATTTTACTCGAATGTCGAAAAGTAGAGTGAGGAGGGTTCATAAAGGTAGCCAGGTTCCTCCTCGTTACAAGCTGAATACGACCATGCGTCCATAGGAACTGCTTCCTATAAACCGACTGGCAAAAAAAAAAAAAAATCACTGGAATTTGCCACCGCGTTATAAACAGTTCTCATTTCCCATCAAATTACTTCCGATCAATAAAATAATTGTGTTTTTTTTCCTTAGTGATTCTTCTTTTCGTGTTCGCAACCATCGCTTAAACAGTTTTAATGGCGTGTTCGATACGCCGTAAATAATCGAATATATATTTTTAATATCGATACATCGAAAATAAAATCAACATTTACGGTCTACACGCGAACGAGTTGATGCAAACAAAAAAAAAAAAAAAAAAAAAAAAAAGAAAAAACCATAAAAAAAGCTTAAAAATTACCGTGAAAATATTCCATTTTTACAGTGCGAGTACCTCTTCAACGATTGTTTATCTATTCAAAAAGGTATTGAGGAGAAAGAAAAAAAAAAGGTATCGTTAATTTATGCACAGTCTTTAAAACTGGAAGAAAAAAAAAAAAAATGTAGAAAAGGAGAACGAAAAGACACAAAAAGAAACGGAAAAAAACTTTTAGCATAATGTAGAAGACGAAATTTTTTTAGAAAATGCTTGTTACGATGATAATATCAGTGGAATTAAAAAATAATAAAAAAATGCGCGATGGTCGAAGTCGACGGAGGTGAAAAAAGAAAAAAAATACAGAAAGAAAATACGGAGAAGTGCATCGAAGAAGTTTTTATTGCTGCGGGTTTACACGGTTTTCTGGGCGGATTATTAATATTATGAAGAGAAAAAACAAAATATCCGTTCACCGGATTCTAAGATGCCAGATTGGAAGTATATTACATCTATGACCCGGCAATAATAATAATAACAAGATCTGAATTTTTCCTTGACTTTTTTTTTTTTTTTTTTTTGTTGGATTAAATATTAAAAGAGAAACGACTCATCTTCTCAGGGACACACACAAAAATTATAAAAGAGAAGACAGGGATACAATTTCAACAAAGTGCTTCGGTAAGTTTTCTGAATTCCATACTTTGCCACCGAGGAAACTTGTTAAGAAAAATAAACTTTGCAAGTTTTTTGTAATCGTATCAATTTATAATACCTATTATTAATTCAGCTAACATCGGTTGGGTCATAATTGCAAAATCTGCGCAACTTGAAATATTAAAACTCAAAGGGAAAAAGTATTACTTCGGCCAAATTTGAACCAACGGTAATTAAGCATACCCGCGTAATAAATGTGTAAATTGACCGATATCCGGAGAAAATTCAATAAATTCATAATGTTTTTAAGGACGCTCATAGCAGTCAGTTAGTAGTTTCCGATTCAGATCTACGAAGGAAGGCACTAAAACTGTCCCTGTAATACACCAAAATCACCGACCTCTTGCAAGACGAATTTTCGTCAAATTCATTTCATTACATTGCTTCAACTTCGGCTACAAAAAATTTAGAAAACCTTTTTTCTACTTCATGAATGCCATAATAGATATCTTTTTGACCCTTCTACCGACACTGATGTCCAACATTTCAGTATAGGCAATAATAGCAGTTACAGTAACACCCAAATACCCACAATGGAAACGATTCTCCTAACTTCAGCGAATGACATTGAAATAGAAACATAGAACGTCGAACAACGAATGCTATCGAAGACTGGTTCCAAAATAACTTAAAGAGTCAGCGGATAGTAGTGTACCACATTCTGCAGATAGTACTGCAGTACCACAGGATGAGAGTGGGTGAATCTATATATATATATATATATATATATATAGATAGATATAAGTCAATTTCTTGTTCCCACGGTACAGGTCACAATTTTTGTCCGATAATCACGAAATTTGGTACAAACGTTTGTACTAAGCCGAGGACCAGACCTATTGATTTTTGTGCGGATCGGCCGAACGGTATTTCCGGTACAACCATTTTTGTTTTTATTTGGACTATAAAATGCTCAATTTTGCACCAATAGCCCTGAAATCTGAAATAAATATTTATCATAATTTATTGTAGCATGCTACCAATTTTAGTGCGGATCGATCGAATGGTACTTCCGGTAAAGCTTTTTTTCTTTTTTTCTAATTTGCATGAAATTTTCTCTTTACAAAAATTAACCAGATTTCCATGTTTTCTCTTTTTTTTTTTTATTTCGTAACTTATCATATTTCTTTGGTTTTATTTTAAATTATATGATTATTTACCATGCTTTATCATCTCAATTAATTTTTCATTTCAAGAAATAATGTTTTTAAATTCCAAATTATCCAATATTTTGTCAGCAGCTAACAAATTTCAAACAATCATAACATACCACTAACGCATATAAATTTACAGATAAAATTCAAAATTATTTTTCTCAAAAACCTATTTTTTCTAACGAGTCTTGCTGCGCTAAAGTTTTTTTTTTATTGCTCTTCAACAAATTTTAATGGGTTTTATATGAATTTTGTGATCTTACTTTCATTATTTCACTTAGACTTTCGTCTATTTTTATTTTATGTTTGGATTTTTGGGAGGAAAATTTCCCCATTTATCCCCCAGGATTGGCTATTAAATAAGTCTATGGCACTTAAGAATACACTTTTTTTTGTAAGAACCTGGCCGATATGTAGGTACTTATACAGAGTATTTGTAGATTCTCAATAATTTAGACATAATGACAAAGTACAGCACAATTCGTACGGACTCGCTCTTAATTCCATAAAACAAAAATGATTTTCGTTAGGTTCGTGAATATCAAGGAGCGTAAAACGTCAAATCAAATATATTATAAAGAGTTCGACGAGTGAATTTTTTCGAACGAAGAATTTAAGTTTTAAGATCCCAGAAAGTAAGCAAATAAAAAACTGACTAAGAGACCTAAGCAAAGAGAAAAATTTGTAGTTTTTGACGTAAAATTAAACTACTGAAGAGCTTATAAAGCAATTTTAATTAATCGAAAGTTCATTTTTCAAACGTCTCCATCATCAAGTATGAATGGAAAACTTTTGAAAGTTTCTGGGGAACACCCTGTATAACCTACCGCCAACGAATGATCGTCTGTTCGTTACTGCTTCTCCCATCTCCGCAAGCAGATCACACTACACGATTACTAAGAAAAACTTTCCTGCGTCTCGAATAATTCATTTCTATTGCTGATAAGAATGTTAATAACTTCCTTCCAAATAAAGACGATGGTCGTTAACGGACCGGTGCAAAAACCAGCCATTTTGCAATGTAAAAAAAAAATTCTAGGTTGACAGCTTTTAAATGACTTGAAACAACAACAACAACAACAACAACAACAACAACAACAATCAGATCAAACTATTCCAAGAATTTTTGCTTTGCTTTCTTTTTTACGATTTTATACTGTACCTGTCCAATCCGAGCTGAATATGGAGAGAAAGAAAAAAAAGTCAAGTTTACTCTTAGTAAAAGTTGAATTTTATTACAAGATTTTTGTATTTCTTCTTCCTTTTTTTTTTGTTGTTTTAAATTTTACGAGTAAATGTTATCAAAATTTTCTAACTTTTGTGGACACATTACCGTAATTTAGGCGAAAAAACCTTCCCAGGTGCGCAGCGGGTGTAAAAATGAAAAATAATTCTACCAGATTGGAAAAATGAGAAAAATAACCAAATTCATATAAATAAAAGGAGTGGCGAGAGGGGAAACGTTGACATTAATTTATTATTTAGGCATCATCATACTGCTGACTGTTGTCGATGGTGTCCAAAAGCCGAAAGAAACGTAAACGAAATTTACTGTAGACTGCATACAATATAGTATGAATTAATTTATGAATTTAAAAAAAAAAAATAGGACGATTAAAGGGTCATAAAAATGGGCCACAGGAGGGCTGGTTTTATAACTTTTTTAGTGCTTTTCGATTTACGACGAAAATACAGTAAACAAGTTTTTAGAAACGATGACGTCAGAGGTCAATTTGTGCTCCGTTGTATGTTTGAGGTAATCGCGAGTCGATAAGCGCTGTTTTTAGTTTTTGAAAGAACAAGGGATTCTGTACAGAATTATTGTTATAATCGGAATTTGACTGAACCACTAAGTTATATACAATGTACTCTGCAACAGTGGGCTAAAATCGAGAAATTTTGTCTCCTACTTGGAGACGCAACCTGCACAAACTTTAGCTCAATTTTGCAACACAATTTTTTTTTATATGTTCTCTCTCTACTCCATTCTGACATGTTCCTAATAATCCTTTGTTCTAGTTTTAATATCCCTAATCAGTTTGATACAGAGTGCACAAAAATAATCTCAATAAATCTAATATCACTTTTGAAAAATATCTTAAACTACTGTTCCTTCCTAAAATTGAAAGGTCTTGGGCAGGGAAAAGTTTCGGAATGAATAATCGCTATACTGCTCACGTTCCACAAAATTTATCCAACTTTTTTCAAATGAAACATGACGGTCGAATCTTGACAAGAAATCAAAACGATGAACGGCATGTAGGTATAGGCTAAACCAGTATTTATTTCATCAGTAATGACCAATGCATAACAATTAATCACTCATTTTCCACCAGCAAGCGAAACGTACCTATTCATGGGAACTGCTTACCACCATTAGTTATCTTGGTTCGGTTCAAGATGGCAGCAAAATTTGTACCATCAAACAACAACCTGACGAATTACGATTCGACTCCCTCTTTGGTACCCCTTGGCAAAGATTTTCTTACTACATATCTGCTAGCTAATACTCGTCACAGCAGCAGCTAGCTTATTATATTCCCCTTACAACTCCATCAGAACTAGTGAACCTAACTCCTTCGCACCCTCATCGAGAGGGTATCTTAAAGAGAATTAGAATTTTTCAGGGACTCAGCAGTGTGATTAAAGAGAAAAGATTGGTTTGTCATAAACTGACCTCATTTCTACGTCTCTGTACACGATGGAGTAGCCGCGCTAACTAGTTTAGGCCAATTCATAATTTCCAATCCAAGGATAAAATACAAATTCACTTTCCAGAAGCCCAGTAAGATGCTAATAATAATTTTTTAATTTATAATATCCCTATCAAATTGAAAACTTATGCTACCGGTAAAGGCATCGCTGATAATATAGCCTACTGATTACTGGGATTGGCTCAAGAGTATCATACATATATGGAATGATATTACGTTCCCATTCCTGGCTTAGTATTGGCTCAGTTCGAAGGTACAAATTTTTACAGTAAAATGCACTGCTCCACTCCAAAAAATTATATGAGGACATTTTTAGTCCTTCTCGAGCGTGGAGGTAAAAACTAATTTTTATGGTTAAATTATATAAAAAATTAACTTAATCTACCCGCCTAAAGTGACACCCCCCCATAAAATCTTGGAGCCGTACTTCGTTGACCAGCGCTGAATATTCAGAGCTAGCATATAACCAAACTAATAACCAAGTCAGTGATGTGCCTAATTGGAGTCTGTATTACTCCGTCTAAGTAAATTAGGTTAGGCAGTTGCGCGAAAACAAAAAAAATTATCTGCAACTCAATAGTCACAAGGAGAGGATGACATGAGGTGGAAGAGACGAAAATAAGAGGCCTTAAAATATTATTGCATAGGACGGGAAAAAGTACCTAAAACCTTGAAATTATTAGCAAGTAATGGTGGATTCTGGTGAATTATAAAAATTTCTGAGAGAGATGAAAGAAAGGGTACATACAATAGAATAGAAAATAAATATGTGCGCTACTGATACGATCTAGCTGATGGCTTGAGAGTCTAGTCTCTTTGTAGATCTCAACTTGGTTCGACTGACATTAATTCTGAGCCAGTAGAAAGTCTTTAAAAGAGATGCATCATTAATTATTTCGTCGAACTTGTTTTACACTACAACAGTAAAAAATGAGTCCTATTTCGTCATGTAGATAGCGAATAGGATTTACTAATACAGGTGTTTCACGAATCGGCCTATCGATTTTTCCAAACGAAATAATCAAAATACCTGTGGAGGTAGGTAAACCTTCCCACACAGAACTCACTTCTCGCCATATAGCGTTAAAATAATACCGAAGTTAATTCATATGTGGATACTTACAGCAATATTCATTCAACAGATTTTCCACTTATTAAAGGATATAATCTTGATAATAGAAGGAAAACATACCTGAAACAAAAACAAAATAATTGAAAAATGACTAAATCATGTCAATAAACTCTGATTCATAAGGTGAAGAGGGAAGATATACCTAATGCTCAACGAAAAACTACTAAGCTCGAATTTAAAAGACGCAGAAAATTAGAACCCCCATGGAGGGTTAAATGGGAAAGTAAAAACTAACGATCTAAGAAAGCAAAACTTAGTTCATTTTTGAAACACTCAAAAAAAATTTAGCCCAAACTTGTACAATTTTACGACTTTTGTGTTCGAAGTTGTTCACATTTTCAAACTTGTTGATAAAAATTTCACAAAAAATTCACTATAAGGAAAGATAGACGGAATTTATGAAAATCTCAAGATATAAAGTTGGCTTGGACTGAACATTAATAAACACATTGGAAAGAATTTTCCATCTTAGTGAAATCATTAAATTTTTACGAAAAAAAAAACCAAAAAAACATACTAAATGTGCTGAGTTACACCCACTGAGACTGGTGCATCATAAGATATCTCAACTACACTGCTTTAGAAATAAATATTCGAAGGAAACTGGAAACACGAGATGCCTTGTAAGAGAATTAATCAATCAACTGATGCAATGATAGCTGACAACTGTCGCAGGAATTATCATGCTGTGGTAACATTAATACTATTCTCACTTTGATATCCCGAAGATTTTATAGGTACTTTCACTCGATTTTATAGCCTCAGTAACTGCGCTTCTCGACCATCTGACCTATTGTTTCTCCAATGAATGAAGAGAGATTTTGGCATAAAAACAGTAAATTTCGTCATTTCGATCGCTTGCATTTAGTCAATTCAGATATCAATGCTAACATGTAACTTGCTTTCAAGCAGTTGGCTTCTTCAAATAAATGAATATGCAGATTGTCTTCTACAATGTTCGGTTCCTACGATAAAAAGGATCAATAATTAAATAAAAGTGAACTACCATCAATAAAATATCTCTTCCGCGCATCAACCGCAGTAAATGTATTTTCCAAAAGTGTCAAATTTCATGAAGGCTGCCATCGAAAATCAGCAGACTAATTTCGCTCAAGTTTAATACTAAACCAGTCCCTAATAGTCTCCAACTGCGATAAAAATTTCGAACTAAAACGTTTCAATTTATGGGAGATATCGCGATGACAACATGGCGGGTTTGCAAAACTTTGAGAACCCCTCTCTCCCAAACTAACGGATGAATTTCAAAAATTTTAACACTAATATGTAGCCCATGAAAGCTTCTACCGCAGATTTCATTGCCACAGGTCAAACAAAGGAGCCAGATAAATAATTTGAATCAGGGAACAACGTTTTAATTAAAGATTTATCTTTTGAAATGAAAAGAGTCCAAAAAATGATTCGCGATTAAAAAATCTCTATAATTAAAATGGTACGAGTAGAAAAAGATACAGGCTTATTTTCCCCTAAGAATAGTGGGAATCATCAGTCAAACATGCGCCGATCGCTTTTAGAAATATTTCTTGCATTACGAATCACAATAAAATTTCGGATTCAGATTCAAATCATTTAAAAAAAAATCATACAAGACCGTATGTTTTTTCAAGTTGAGTAGAATAAAAGGTTATAATAAAAGATGCAAAGTGAAAAACAAATGAGTTATATAAATACATATATATATAAAAAAAGGAAATGAGAGATCCGTTTTTCATATGCTTATTATTGTACACTGTTCCAAATAGGACAATGCAGAGTGGGGACTTATTGGAAAGGGAAAGATTGACTCATACACAGCAGTTTTTCTGAGGAAGACGCTCTAGAGATAAGTGATGACATACGCAATTTTTGATCCGAAAGATCAAATGCTAAATTGCATTAAGATTAGACCATAATTATCATTGAAATTGATACTTCTTGTTATCAACCACAATTTAAATTGATAAATCTTTTTCTATCATCCATGCTAACAATTTTATCAGCAAATTTTCAATTTCCACCGCTAACTGAATCCAATGGTTGATGCAGAAATAAAACAAATTCTCCATTACAGTTTATTTGTTTCTGTTTGTTTACTATTATTTGTAGATTAAAAACGTCGTACGTCATCACCTGAGGTTATCAGCATTCTAATTTTGAAAAATGTATTTTCACAGGCAGGTGATGTATTTATTTGATTTTTTCAGCTAGTTAGGCAGGGGTGAGACTGGCCCGCCTTCTCCTTCTTATTTGGAACAGAGTATATTTACTAATGTAAAGAAATGTAAGTAGTTCTTGGAAGAGCCACCTTGGTGAGTTGAAATCTGGTTTAGTTTTCATTACTTATCAAGGTAACTACTTTCTTCTTCCATAATTTTTTCAACTATATTTACGTGGATCATTAGGACGTCATAGCAACCACGAAGTTCTTTGTCCTAGGATGGTTATTTTCAAATCCCCACAGAAGCGGATTTTGTTTGTAATGTTTAATGTTTTTTGATGTTTATTTCGAAGTTTTGGAAATGGGACTTTGGTGGGAAATATTTTATATTTAGGTATAAAAGAAATGTTTTTAGAACTTCATTTATACTTGACTTATTTCAACTGCTTTCATTCCTTTTTGTTCGTCTTTGTACTGCCATGAATAATAGTTATTTGTGATACAAGAGTATAAAGTAAGCAATTTTGATCAGAGTGTGATTTTTGTAGCATGAGCCGAAGGCGAGTTATGCAAATCACACGAGTTTCAATCACCAACTATATACACCTGGTTACACACTATTTTTTGCAACACCCCTCTCCTAAAAAATATTAATAAATATTTTGGCAATTGACAAATATAGGTGCAAACTATTACTTTCTACTTAATTAGACCTTGTGGCGTAGAGGGTACAGTGCTAGCTTACTACGTCAGATGTCAAAAGTTTGAATCCTTGTAGCAGACACTTTTACGAAAAAAGAAATAATAATAATAATTAAAGAAAATTACAATAGGCTATGTGGTTCAAAAGACTAGTACATAAAGTGACGCACGCGCCCCAGAAAATGAATAAAATAAAGACAGACTTGGACTTTATACATAGGTTCTAAATGGTTCTAAAATCCCCTACTTTATACATCGTCAAAGTGTATATAAAAATGTTGTTTATCAGCAGGTGTTATAAAAAATAATCGAGATGATGTATTTTGGTGAAAATGAATGACTTTGTTACTTCGAGGATGGCTTCAAACATTTCGCTGGGAACAACAAAAATTAATTCTAAAAATTTCTACGGAATCTGTTAAGCAGTTCTAAATTTATGAGCGAACAATCACTTATTTAGAGTTTCATTAATACAGACAAAATGTTGCCTTTTTAAAGGGGAGCAGATTATTCTTAATTTTTAATGAGGCAGCATCATTTAGAAGATTAAAATATTCTTTTCTATCCATTGTTAGTACGTAAGCCAAGAAAACTATGATAGATAAAAGGTATGAAATTCAGTGTTTTTTAATGAAAATCATGAAATATTGCACATTTTTGGGATAAGGGTAAATTTTTTTTCATTTTTAATTAAGCAAAATCATTTCATCGTTTACAAGCTACAAATTATTTCCTTCTCCATCGTTAGATTAATACTACAAGATGTATAAAGGATAAGAGGCTAACGAAATACAAGGTTTTTCAATCAAAATTATAAAATATTGAAAATTTTTGCGGAGTAGAGCAGATTTTTATTTATTTTAAATCGAGCAGGCATCATTTACCAGCTTAATATATTTCTTTCACAATCATTGGATGAGAGGAAATATGAGTAGCACAATAAAGGATAAGAGTAGTAAGTTACATAAAAATGAAAGTTTTAAAATACGTTTTCAAAAGTCGAGTAAAACTCCTCCCACCAAAGTCCCATGTGCAAAACACAGAAAAAAATTTAAAATAGAAAAAAAAAATGACATTGTGGGGATTCGATCACGGTAACCCTCAACTGATAAACCACGTCACTACTACAACGCCATATAAACAGAAAATCACTGAGAAAGTAATCGAGTTGAAAGTAACGCACCTTGGCAAAAGATAACTGATAACAGCGCTCCTAGATGTTAGTACAAGAACTACAACACATTTTGTCGCGTTAATGACGCCAATAAAAGCGTATGAAAAGGACAAGGATTTTTAATTAGAAATTTAAGAAAAAGGAAAGTCATGCTGAATGAACCATTCGAATCGGCCTTTCAAAGAACCACTAATAATTGTTTATGCACGAATACTGTACTATTTTGATTAAAGTCAAGCTCAAGGAAGAATTAATAGGGAAAAAATACCCTGGTAAAATGATTGCATTAATTTTTGTACGTTTGACATTGAAAACTGAAATTTTTTTCCAAACCAACGATCTCAGATGAAACCTGTTTTGCCCTTCTCTTGCAGTCATTTATACGAACGTGAATCAACCGATGATCAAGATCTCCACCTACCATTGAACGATTTATAATACCATTACTTTGGCCATTATGGTGTAATTAAGTACGACTTAATATAAAACAAATGTTCCTCCAACTGTGTCTACTACCATTACGCAAAGCGAGTGCAAAAAAAAACAACAAAAAAAACCACCACGTAAATATTTTTTGATGCTATTCGTTATTTTTATTCGAGTGTAAATGACTTTTGCAAAGTACCTACTTATCTTCTTCTTCATCTTCAATTTTTTTTTCTGTTATTGTTACCCACTTGCTTCCATTCGCTTGTCTATCTCATATTTGTATGTACTTAACACCAATAGTTTAGAACTTCAAAAAAAAAAGTTTAGTTTCGACGAAAATTATGCATACGACGGACGCTATAGCATTACTTATTTTTCACAGATAGGTATCTGAATAAATTATGTAATTTTCAAGTAGGAGGAAATAACACACCACGTTTAGTGTTCAAGTCTACTTTATTAATTTTCATTCTCAACAAGAACGACATAATTTATGGCTGCAAAGCCACGGGTACATGCAGTCAAAAAATAAAAAAATAAAATTCATTGTAAAATATCCAATCATAAGAGAAAAAAAAATGTTTTTCATCTTATCATAACTAACTGATTTAATTATGATGTTCTCTCATTTCTTTAAATTTCCAGGATCTTTCCTCTTTGGGGTGCAAAAGAAAATTAGGATGAAAAAATAGTTGTACAAAGGTTATTTAGCGCCAAATTAGAGAATGTAAAGGGGTTAACCCGTGGAAATTAGCGAGTTATCCTCAGATCAGAATTATTTCAGTACTGTACCTACATTATACAATCGACTCAAACTTAAGACGATGAAAAAGGAGAAAATGAAAGAGAAAAATAAAGACTGAGATTGTAACCCTTACTTTCTAAGAAATTCAATACCAAAGCTACAATTGAGGTAGTGTAGTAAAAGGAATGCGGAAAAAAAATTAAATTGCAACCGTAACTACCATTACCACAAGAAACCTATGAATAACAGCCTAAATTTGTTTCAAGAGAAGACCTAGAAATGGAACGCGGAAAAAATTTATGAACATTTTAGGGGAATTATAAAGAATCATGCAGTCATATACAGTAGTTCAGAGAATAACCAATAATTCACCGTTATACACTGGGCCGAGTTATTCTGTCTGATATGTCCTGCATTTGCTTCAGAAAAAAAATACTGATGATGAAAAAGTTTTATTTTTATGAAGCTGTAAAAAAATTATACTGGAAAACAAAAACGCATAAATAAAATAGAAAAATATTCTTTGTGGGTAAAATTGGGACAATTTGACTTCATTTTTAAATACTTGGAGAATGGACTGTAAAAAGATTGTTTAAAGGAGTACGGACCTCATATGAAGAAAAAAATCCACGTCAAAATGCTTGTTTTATCAACGTTTTTTTTCAATTTTCATTTTTTTTACTAGTTTGGTGTAACGTTATTTAAGCGGCCATTCAGCCACATAGATGAAATCTATAGTTTAACGCAGGTGTAGCGTTTCTTAGCGCAAGTAACTTTCCCCAAACTATTGGACCACTTTTGATAATTTTGATACCACTTGAAAACGTTTGTAGTGTAGATGTGCAAAACGATGCTTAAATTTTGGGACATGAGTTATCATAAGCTTTTATTCTACTCACTACTGCAATTTTAAAATATATCCATACTGCAGCCAACCTTCCGCAACGAAATAATATTTATTTCACACGATGTTCAGGCCCAAAAAAAATAAATAAAAGCTTATCTTTTAAAAACACGTTTTTAACTTAAACTTATTTATTTTCAATATTTATTCTCTCCTTCACTTAGAGAGAAAACAAAAACTGATAAGAAAATTTTATTTCAACTTATTTTCATTATTAAGGAGGGAAGGAGCAGAAGTTTGAGGTACTAGATTAGAATATTATTATTATTTTTTATTTTTTATTTATTATTTTTTATTTACTATTAATTACTATTCACCATTTATAATTTAAAATGTATAATTTATAATTTATTTATAAATTTATTATTTATTATTTTTATTATTTTTATTATTTTTATTATTTTTATTATTTTTATTATTTTTATTATTATTATTATTATTATTATTATTATTATTATTATTATTTATTATTATTATTATTATTATTATTATTATTATTATTATTATTATTATTATTATTATTATTATTATTATTATTATTATTAATGGTAAACCAAGGATGAAATCAACCCCTATAGGTCAATTCCTCCTTTCTAGTGGTAAGAGCACAGATAGAAATTAATTATTCCTCAAAATTTTTCATTCATTAAGAAAAATTTTAGAATGTTTTAAGAGTTTATCGTAATTTGAAAGTTCATTTTAATTAATTTTACACAATGATTAGAATGAACTGGCTTTATAACACTTGTGACCTCGAACAATAGGATCCATATATTCTGGATATAGCCACATTTTCACTTGAATTTATAGAAATTTCTTCTTAAAATGCCAGGAGAGGAATAAAAAAATCGATTTTCCCATCGTCTTGTGAAAATGTGCTTGCGAAACGTTTTTTACGCCCATTACACATTAACATTTCAACAATGAATAATTGATAATGTTCCTCGAACAGAAATTCTCCTTACCATAAAGCTTAGACCTAATTTTGGGCACCAATGCGATAGTACAGCGAAAGGAAAATGTTCAGGAGAGAGGAGGAAAAAAAGAGATGAAAAAAAAAAATTTTCGCTGGACGAACGAAATTAAACGCCTTAAAAGCGCTTCGGGAAAAGAAATTTTAATTTGCTCGCAAATTTCGCAGTAAACATTCCACGCAGTGCTTCAGTTTAAGTTTGTAACGATTGTAATGAAAAGTTTTTTCCGCTAAAGTTTGAGAAGGGTGATGATGGGGGCTGGAAAAGAGGATCTAGAGACCATGAGGAAGACAAGCGGAAAGAAAGAGCGGGAGTGACAAAAGAAGAAGGAAAAACTGCGATGAAAATACAGAGCGAGTAATTTCGTGCGAGCGAAGTAAATTAAAGAACTACGACACTACGAAGTAGTGAGTAAATGATCGATTTTGTCACTAACATTGATTCATTCAATTGTCCTATTTTTTCACCGACTTCAAAAAAAAGAAGAGGTAATCAATTCAATCCGTATTATTTTTTTAAAAGTTTTTTCCAGCATAACTTCTCAACCTGGCACCAATTTTGATGAACTTTCTTTTAAATGATAGACAATAATCACAAGGTGGTCGCATTAAATTTTCTTTAGAATCGATGAAGTAGTTTATGAATTATCTTCAAATAAAAACGGTTAGTTTTAAAGTAACGTTTCCACTAACGCTAGAAACGAAAAATCATTGAAAAAACTTTTTCAATAAAAAAATTTATTGAAGACAGCGTTAATTAAAAAGTTTTGTCCTAAAATTTGACGGAATTGACGAATAAAGCCTACCTGGTAAAAAAAAAAAAAAAAAAAACGCTAACTTCAACAATTCCAATCCCTAGACCTACATCCTGCTGGAGAAATCTTAAAAGGATTATTTTTCTCTTTTTTAAGCATTTTTCATTGTTTTTTGAAGTAGGTTCTATTTTTTGAAATAAATTATCAACTTACCATAAAGCTTTTTTGTTTTATTTTTATTCGAGTAGATTTTGCGGGAAAAATTTAAAGAATTATTCACAAATCGTCACGTACATTTTCATTAAAGTCTTCGCTTTGTTAGTACATGTGAAGCCAAATGGGGAGGGCGTAGGGTTGTACATATTCTTCTAGAAAACATTGTGAACTACCACAAATAACTTTTTTTTGGGGAGCGGTCCAGAATTACAAAACAACATCTTCACTGTTGAAAGCTTTCCAGGAGCATAAAAAAGCCAGTAATAAATGCGAAGTAACCAATTCAAGGAATTAACTTCGAACTAAAATATTATTGTCATTACTTCGACCGCACGATTTCCCTTGTAGCCACTAATCGAAGCAATAACAATTACATTCATTCCGAACATGTTTGGAGATTATACTGCATGTATTTCGTGATGTAAATTTTGTTACTTAGTACCTAGTCCACGAATATGAAATGACTACATGAATAATCTAGGACTATTGAAACCTCCATGAAACACTGTTGAAACACTTGACCCATCATTTGTAGACAAAAACCAAAAAGTGAAAAAAAAAAAAACTAACGCAGCAGCGGTAGAATTAAAAAAACTCTAGCGCAGCAATGCTTCACAACGAAACTAAGTTTGCTCGATATTTATATCGATAGTGATCAATATTTCATTGCTGGTTTCAGTAAAGCCCTACAGACATTAGTCGGGCAATATGCCATTTTGTATCATACAGCTCATAAGTGAATTCATCGATATTTATGTTTAATTTCAGAAATTTTAACAGTTTGAGATTGTTTTACTAATTTTATAGAGCACTTTCATTGTTTCACTTGAAATTTACTCTCGTACAACAGATTTAAGGGTCAAAGAAACAAGATTCTTATGCCCAATTTTATGGGAACAAACTATACAATCAAAGGTATCAGCAAGAGAACCATTATTTGTAGAAAGCTAAAATTTTGGTTAAACATTAACATATGTTTGCTGAAGATGTGAAACTTTCACTGAAATCATACAATTGGTTCTTGAGATATAGCTGAAGTTCTGAAAGGATTACGTGAAATAAATTGTGAATACAAAATGGCGTATTGTCGTACTTGTATACAGGACACTAGTTTCAAGTGAAGAAATTACAAAAAACTATCGACAATTAACTATATCTTAAACAAAATTATCGATCTATCCATGTTTTATCACTAAAAACTGCTTTTCCAGTGATTTTTTGTTTAGTTTTTTCAAGAACTACTACACCGATGAACATCAAACTTCTTTCAGACCTGTTCCCATAAAATAGCTATCTTTCGTAAAAATTTCAGCCGTAGGTATCTGTTTGGTAATTTTCTCAAAACAGTAAACACAAAATTTTTTCCAGAAATTTTTCTTCCCCAGTTTTCTCAAAATTACTAAATTAATAAGCACCAAACTTCTAAGAAACTTGCACCAACATAAGGAAAGTCTATAGTGAAAATTTCAGCCCGATTCGTTTTGTCATTCTCTTAGAATTCCGGAAAAACGACTTTTACAGGAATTTTTAATTTTCCAGTTTTCTCGGAAACTAATTAATTGATAGGCAAAAAACTTCTTTCAGACCTACTCCAATTTAAGAACTATCTCTCTTAAAAATTTCAGCCTTATCCACTTCGTAGTTTTCTCAGAAACGTGAACACAAAATTTTGGGCGATATATATACATAAAAAAATTAGGTCAAAATGAAAAAATGGTACCAATCGTTTTCTTTTCTTATGAAACCGATAATTTTCATCATCCCCACCCCTAACCCTTCCATAAGGTCAATTTTAATACCTCGTTTGCAACCAAACTGGGTAAAAAATAGAAATTTTAGTCACTTGTGAACACAGGGCCACAGAGAGGAAATTCGGGCCCAAGTGGAAAGAAATTTATGGACCTGAAAATTGCATCTATGTGTGCAGTTTCAAGGATTTATCTTTGGAATGAGTTCTATAATACAGGGAAAGCTTACTTCGCGAGCGAAGTGACCGACGAAATTTTCCTGAGGATGTTTCAGTACATTTTTAAGGAGAATCAACTTATTTTTCTCTTTTCTTTGAGAATTCCCGTCCCAGAGGAGAACCTCCTTTCCCCCTCTCGTCAGGCCTGCGTGAACACAAACTAGCCTTTCTTCCCGGCTTCATACGGAGTTGATAAAAGTTATTTAACAATTTTATTGATTTTAATTAACTCAACAGATAGGCCTACTTTTCGAATGACACAAGATCTTGAATTTCGCGATGGTAAAGAATGAAACAAATGATGAAACTGATTTAAAAATTCAACTACTTATCTACATAAAAAAAACACAAAAATTAGTGGGTAAATAGAAAATGGATTAAAACTCCTACAATTCCAATTTCGGGTCATGAAATCCTTGAAGGCACGGAAAGGGTTCCATGATAACATTCCTTCGAAAATCGATTGACGCCTCTTAAAAATTATGAATTGGCGTATAGAAACAAAAAAAAGAAAGATTGAAATTACTACCACTCAAGAGGGACGCCCGGTGAACAGATCACAATCGTACCAAAGACAATATCCCAAACAACGATAAAAATCTAATTAAAATCGATTCAGTAGAGCTGTGGCATAACCTTAAGCCCCTCTCCTTCACCACACCATACTTCTAAACAAATCAATAATAATTTTTAGGGACTTATTGGCGGGCCGAATATAGCTAGGAAAAATTATAGCATATATTTCCTCTTCAGGTATTGTTTCTAAGAACGCGCTACAGATTTCCAGAAAATTTTATCTTTGACATAGAAGAACAGTGAAAAATCACTTGGGTCGAAACTTTTCTTTATGTATTTCAGGAGAATGAATTCGAATTGTTTGAAAATTCTTGGCAGGCAGTTTATGTTGATCAACAAAATAGGTAATTAACAAAAACAGAGCACGCTACACATAAGATAATTGGTGACAAGCAGGGAAGAGTGAGGCTCCTCAAAATGTCATTCTATACAGTTATGAAGCAAAAGGAATTACACTCGAACGCCAAAGTAATATTCATCCACACGGTTCTCGAAATTTTTCAGATTCTGAAAAAATACAGCATTAGGAATCTAAGGTATGCATACATCTTAAAAAACTGAATAATTGTCAACTTTCTCTAAGCATAAAGAAAAGAAGAAATCTACATTCGGAATTACACTCATGGAAGTAACAAAATTCGTCATGCTCTTGGCAATTACAGCATTCATTCAAAAACAGTTTGATAACAAAATTTTACGTCACAAAAAAGATTGCAGCTATGGTAGGTACATCGAACCGAGGAGAAAATTTAGTAAAGAACAACGCTCGAAAGATCGTAAAATGATATGTGACTGTAAACATTCGAACTCTTCTACTTATTTTTTCAAACGAAACAATCCACGTATAAACAACTACAACAAAAGAGAAAAAAAAACTCCGTTCACCACTGACCCAAAATTTCAACAATACATGCATACTTAATTGGATGAATAATTTGGAAAAATAGTTCAACAAAAGAAGTAAAAAAAAAAAAAAAAAAGTCATCGTGGTTCAAAAACCTAACATTTTTACCTACTCAGCCAATTGCGCACTAGAAGGAGTGAACCCCCCTCATATCACTCTCTTTCTCAGTCCCAATCTATTCTGCTACACAAACCCACGCTCCAAACAAGTTTTTTTCAACGGAAGGGATGATTTTTAATACCAAAGGTGAACGCTTGTTATTTTTCGTCAAAAGAAAATGGAAAAAAAAAATCGAAAAAGAAACGAATAAAAGAAACGCGAAGAACGTCGAGAAAAGGAATATTGTTTAAGGGAGCCCCCTTCTGGAACATACTTACCCTCGTACACTTTATTTCAGATGTACACCAAAACGATCAATATCAGGGTGTGGCTATGGTTTTTTCTTTTTTTTTTTCCTTCTTGCTGCCCTTCTGTTGCATTCTGTCTTCGATATCTCTCTACCTTTTCTTCTTTTGCGTGCGCCTAAATTTTATTCGGCAAACTAAGCGAATGGAGATGAGGCATATGAGGAGGTAAGGGTAACAGTGAGGGGAATGAAAAAAGGAACAAAACTATTATCGTTAAGGATAAACGTTGTGTTGGTTGTGTGAAGTGAGTCGAAAAAAAAAAGAAGTTCCTACGAATCGGAAGGGGTGCGAAAATTACCTGGTGCACGGAGAAATGGCAAAAAATACCGCAACAAAAATGAAACGATCAAACGGTTTGGAAAGAAATTATTTTATTTCGAACAGCGGCGAAAGAAATAAGTTGGGTTAAAAACGAGTTTTTAAAAAATACGGTTTTATTTTATTTATAATTTGAAATTAGCTTTGTTTGTTTAGAACGGATTTCGCGGTGCAATTTTGTAAATATAAAAACGTAACACTCTTTAATTGCCCTAATATTTACATAATAGCACCGAATCATAGCTGATAACAATAAACTCGATAAAAGCGATCCCAGGCGTCTCGTACCAAATTATGTTATACTTCGTTGCGTTAATTAACTGCAATAAAAGTGTATAAAAATGTTAGAAATATTCAGCAATTCGAAGATACTCCTCAGGTCAGAATATTATTAATTCGTATATTTTGGGAATAAACATTCATTTTAGCGCTCAATTTGAATACTTTAAACAGATAATTTTCAGATTAAAATTGAGAGTGGGTATGTATAAGTAAGTGGATATAAATATCCAGCGGAGTATCCGTAACAAAGTACAGAATTCATAATTTTTTTTTTTTTCTATTTCGAGCAAGTACAAAATAACGCTTCATAGTCTACGATGTTCAGTGTACAGCACTTTATAGTTCCTAAATTGTCAGAAAGGGATCATAGATTTATAGTTCACTGGTATTGTAACTGAAGATATGTGAGACGGCGAATTCACTAGCTTACGGTGTAGGTACTAGCAACAGTTTCAACTCGACAAAACGAAAATATTGTTCAAAAAATGTATCTATATATCACTACATTCTAAACTAACGTTTTTCCTAATACCTCGTTTCAGTTATTTACTTTGAAGCGATCCGGTTAGGGGTGCTGTATGTGGTTAATTTTTACAACACACCTAAAAAAATTACAATTTTATTAAAAAAATCCAAGAAACGGCAATTGGTCAGTGGAAGAGCAAAAAAAAAAAAAAAGTCACCACCTTTTTCAATTTTTACAACAGCCGATCAATTATTACAACAGTTTGATCCAAGGGGAGTGTCAAACCTCCCACTCCCTCCTCGCGCGGCTCCTAGTTGTAACTCAAAATGTAACTACAAATCTGTAAGCCGTGGAAGTTCCGTTTCCACTCAGCTTCCTACTCGGTGCTTATGCCGTGAGAGATTTCATTGCTTTTTATTTCAGTCTACTGAAATATTTATTAAGTACTTGGAAAAAGTCAAATATAGTCTATGTCTCATTTGTTAGGGACTAAAATCTTAATTTTTTGGTATTACAGATTTGGTATCGGCAAAATTTTGGAAAATAAGCCGAGTGCTGCTCCGAGTTTTCTTTCCTTCGTTCGACGAATTATCCGGATTTAACGCTGGCGGACAATATAGGTACTGCATGTTTAACACAATGTTTTAATACTAAGGTCTAATTAGATCCTCTTCGTAAGTGATTCATGGAACAGTAAGCAAGTTCTTTGATTTTTCAACCACCGCAAAAAGTTATAGCAGGCCAATGATAATATAGATTTTTTTTTTTTACATTTTGACGAACGGTCAATAAATTCCGTTTGAAAGTACCATCATTCCTTACCTCCCAAATTTTACTCACTGGATATCATTCAAAACCGGATGCCTTCCGTTTTAGTTAAATAAAAAACATAAAAAAAAATTAACTCCACTTATTTTTTCATACTAACTTTACAACGTGTTTACACCATTAAAAAACTCCAATTCTCGGAATTCTTGAAAAAAATTTGCTTCGAAGCTCGTTTACTTAATTATATGCAACATATTTTTGCAAAAGAACTAGAAACATGCGGAAAAGGTATATAATAAAGAATATTTTATTTCTTTAAAAATTTACGGTATAATTCACGTAATTTATTGTTCTCCAGTGTAATGACGTTTTGCTTCGTACTTCTTCTCTAGTTTATACGCTAATGCTCGAAATAGAGTCGAATAATATGCATTAAACCGTCCTCTTTTCTTCTTTTTTTTTTTGAAAGGGAAATTTTCATTTTTTGCTTACATAAAATGGATTCTAAAATTTAATTTTTGTTGACATCATGCAAGAGGAAAAATTTTCAGAAAACGGGAAAAATTCGGTATAATACCAGAGAGAAAGATTTTTTTTATGTTTTGGCAAAATGTGTTGGAGTATGAACAGCTATCTTATACCTATACCTGATGATATACGCAAGTACAACAGTATTGCATACGTTATACAACGTTTACTTTAACACGTCGATAATTAACTCGTTATTTTAATTAACACTATATACGAAGCGTTAATTTACACGTAGTCCAGTTATACGTTGTACATTTATAATTTATTTGCAATCGCCTAACGATATTTTATAATAAAAATTTACACATTATACTGTGCAGCTGGTTCATAAATTAAACGTTTACAAGCCAGACTCTGAACGATGTACTGCTATATCTTAACCTATGTTACCATACGGCAGAACAAAAACAGCAAAAATACCAGAATGTGTTTGTAGAATGCTTACGAAATAAATTAGTGAGCAGATCAAAATTTTACGATATTTGCACTTGAATTTTTTTTCTCTCAAAATGTTGTAAAAACGTCGTGATTCGATGTTATTATTGAGTCATGGAAGGTTAGCTTTACAAACATGTTTATTTAGTGTGTGTTTAGAAGGGAGAAAAAAATTCAGTGCAGCCTATATGTATATCAATTAAGTACAAAATTAAAATGTTGTCTCATGTTGTCTTGAAATATTCGATATAAGTAGGTACATCTTCTGTCGTTATGTTCGTTTAATTTTTCTTAATCGGAAATGCATTATTGGGTGGCCAGGGCAAGAACCTTCAAGAAGTTGTATACAAGGTGTCTTTATATGGAAAATAAGTTTTTATAGAAATCACTAACCATTGAGGTTCAAGTGGCAGACTGATCGCAGATGATGAACAAAAACAGTTTGGACTCGTTCAAGTCGAAAAAGTGCAATGTATTTCATGAAAGAAGAGCTTGACAAAACGTGTTTCAAGTTCATCATGTGGAGATGAGTTAAACGAAGATAAACGAATGAGTACGATGATGAACGAACGATAGTTACATATTAGTCGAGTGATAATATCAGGGTAGTCACAAGATAAAGTATTAAAAGTATGTAAGAATATGTATTCACATTCTTAAAATAACCACAGTTTCTGTCTGTGTTTCGCACTCGCTGATATAGTGAGTTGCAGAGATGTCTCATATATATATTAGATTTGTATTATATTCATCTATTGATGGATTTTAAGTATGGAAAGATGAAAGATGTGTCTACATGATTCTTCATTATTTTCTATAGAGCTTACAAGTATTATTAAAGTTTATGTATAAAGAGTTCTCAGGTGTGAAGGAAGAAGGGTTAGTATATCCAACACTAACAGCTTTCTATGAAATGACAAAGAGTGACGAACTTTAACTTTTTTACAATAACTGGTTGTTTGTTTTGAAATATTCCGACACCAGAACATGCACAAGGCTGCTCGATTCATACAGAGTAAAACAGTAGAACTAGAAAAAGTTTTTCACTCCAAATGTGCGAAATAATCTGACCCAACTGGGAGAGAGGTGCTGAAAAAAAAAAAATTTTTTTTTGAGGATGTAAGAGCGATTGTATTGCATGCTCTTCTAATCAGAAAAATTTAGTCGATTATTATGCTTGAGTTGTCAATTTTTTGAAATTTTCCACTTCGCAGAACGAATAACGAACTAAAACTTTTAATGTGATACTTTTTTGTCATATCGTACACAGCGAATATGTCCGAAGAAATATTATAAGATGGTATTGGTGAGGTCATTTTCTTAAGTAAAATGATCTAAAATCAGTATGTTGAGATGAAGGAAAGAAACATAAGAATTCTGAACCAAAAAATGAGGTATAGCCCGTCGCGACGACAATAGGACCAAATTTCAGGGTTAAGCGTATTTTTCTAAGCGAGTTTTAAAATTCAGTAGCTAAGATGTTTTCTTGGTCTTTCAAACATTATGGTAGGAAATATGTCGACGATGGTTATTCAAATTTGGCAACAGTGTAGCACGATATATCTTTCAGCCCTTTTTGAATACATTTTATACCTTTATGACAGAAAGTAGACGTTAGAAAGCAGTAGATGTAAGTTTTATTTGGTGAAGTGTCGTCTATTTCAATACTTTATCGATTAGGCGGACGTTTGCAGTTTTTGACATCTACACGCTATTGGGCCAAAAATATATTCATTATCTACTTCTATGGCCCACTTGGGCAACCACCAGTTTACAGTAAATTGGGAGTTAATATGGTGATGGGCCACGGGCACGGACTAACAACGATGAGTGAACTACTGAACAACTGACCCTAAAATAACCATCTTATACTGATTTCAACACTAATATTGATAGAATTAGAATGAATGATAATTATAAACAACAATGTGGCCGATTCAACTGCTGAAAACTTGAAAAGCGACGACATATCACTCGATAATACATGAAAAAATTTTCTTAACTCTTTTATAGTAGTTCCAAAGTAGCCTACAATTGATTCAATCAAAATTTCGATCGGAATTTTAAATTGAGTGCCCCAAAAAACATATACCACAATGTATCACTCAATAATTAATGAAAAATTTTTATTAACCCCCTTTTTTCGTCCGCAAAGGAAGTAAAATAATTTATTTAATCCAGAAATAAACCGGAAATTTGAGTATTTTGAACGAAGCTTTTCGAAAAACTTATCCCACGATAAATTTTCTGCACACTCTTTTTATAATCTCAACAGTTCACACATCAAAAAAAATATGTGAACGTATCAATTAATAATCAATGTGCACGAAAAAGTAATCATAGTCCCCAATTTGCAGTCACAGGGGGTCAAAAATTGGTTCAGTCCTGAATCGAATCATAAGTTTGAATTCCGTATCTCAAAAAACACGAGTACAACTTAATCAACGATGTAAATTTATGAATCAGGATAAAGTTACTAAATGCAACACTTTTATGTTTGCAGAATGTTTTTTCTCCGTCCACTTAATACACGCAGCGCTATTAATCCAGCCGTCATTGATTTTCCTTTACAAAATAAGTTTTCTTGGGGGATGAATTAATAAAACAAGGGCTAGAACCTTCCTAGGTTCAAGGAACAAAAATTCATCAAAACCGGTTTGGCATATTCTGAGATTAGCTCAGACACAGAACCACTTCATGTACAATACTGGGAGTGCATATTATCCTACAGCTATAGTCCTTAAAACACAATCATATAAATGATAAATTAGCGAATGATAGACCAATACGAGGGGTAAAATAATACTAAATGACTTTAAGGTGCGAAACCTGATAGTTGAAGCGGCAACAGCCTCCCTCCATTTCTCAAGACAATTTTCATTTTTTTGAAACAGATCAGAAATAAAACTTTTTAATAAGCTATTTTGACATTTAATTTCCATAATTCAATTATCAAACAAATATAGTGAAATATAAACCCTTTCTGTTAACATTAACTAAGACCATTCGCAAAAAAAAGTTTTACAGGAAATAAGGAATATACCTATATTCGATACATGATATCCGTTCTCCTTTAGTAGTTAAAGAAAAAAAAATAAGAAAGAAATGAAATACTGTATATCCCAGACGCACAGATGTTGGAACACAATGCGATGACCGCTACCCATTTACAGATTAAAAGAGTTCCAATAACTATCGGTAAATTATTGACTCCATCATCAAAAATAAGTGAAACGACGTTATGAGAATACAACAGAAAAAAATAATAATGAGAAAGAAGAAAGCGTTCAGAAAAAGGAAAATGGAAAGTAAACCCAAATCAAAAGGAAAAAGAAAAACGCCCACCAGGCAATATCGTTTTGAGTACGATCCTTTTTTTTGTCTTTGTCACTCTCTCATTTGCACTCACTCTCTCTCACTCTTTTCCTGTCTTTTTCCTTCACCCTGCGTTCTTTTTACTCTCAAACTCTTTTGAAGATTTTCTACGTAAAAAAAAAAAAATAATGATGGAGCGAGTGGAAAAAGGTGAAGGGCGGGAAATGTGTTCAAATAGTCGAAGCTCGGCGTCTCTCGCACTAATTTTGCACACATACACATACACACACACTGGATTTTCTCTCTCATTTTTTCTCACTCATTCTTTCCTTCCTCTCATCGTTTCTTTCACTCTTTCTCACTCTATTTCTCTTTTTCTGTCTTTCGCAGCCATCTCTAAATAACAAGGGTTGCAGGAAACCGTTTCGAAGGATTTTCAACGTGTGTAAAAAAAAAAAATAGGAGAGAAAAAGAGAATGAGAAGAGGGTGTATTTATCATCGCTGGGGGAGGTTTTATCTCGTGGAATTGTTCAGGCAGTTCTCCCGAGGAATGGGTAGATACTTTAGCATTACGTAATATTCACAAATATGACTCAGCTACTGCCGGTGTGGAAAAAAGCACCAGATTCCACTTATTTTGCGGTGTCGGTACAGAACGAGCGCATGCTTTTTCATTTTCAAAAAAAACAAAAAAAAACTGCATAGGTACGTTGTGATACTATAGTTCCAGTCTTTCGATACCTTCAGAGTCGAAAATGAGATCAATGCGGGCTTCCAGTATTTAATCTACTGGCAGAATGCAGCGTTTATTCGTCACAACAGGAACTACAGCCATCAAGTAAGGAAATTAGTGCCTTTTTCTATTAGAATTTGTTTTTGTTTTCTTTTTTGTAGTTGCTTGTATGGTCCTTTTTTTCCCCATAAACTGTCTTAACTGTCCCCGCCACTTTAGCCATACAGCATCCGTGAGACGAGCGCTCTCTGGCATCCAATAAAATACTAGGCTTGACGCGTTTACATAACTTATTGTAAGAGATTTTCTCACGAGATGAATTCCTGTCAAACTTATGCAGGTTAGAAAACGCTGCACGTTTATTACTCCGAGTGTCTCGTATGATACGTGTATTTTCCCTTAAATGAAATCAAGCGCGAAAAAAGTGAAAGTGAGCGAATGAGAGAAAAATTATGAATCACGATGCAATTAATTTTGTAAATTTCTAGTTTTTATACCCATGTAAGTATATAAAATTGCGAAAAACAAAACATAAAAAACCACCATGATCGCATAAGTGCCTTAAAAGCTAAAATCTTTACTTGGAAAGCTTACTTTCGAGTTTTGAAAATCGTTTGTTGAAGCTTACAATCCGCTCGAATCCACCTTCTAAAACATTTTAAAACTAAACATCTACCTTACAACTGAAACCTGTTTTGAAAATGCGTCTTTGTAATATTCATACGGCGAGAGATGATCGTGTGCAAAAAGTCGGAAACTAACTGCATTTTACTACTACTGTGGGTCATATCAATCGGTAGAAATTACTATTAATTTGTGCACTGCTCCAGAATACGAATTGGAAGGCTATTCTAGGTTGGAAAGGATCTTACTGAGAAAAGATTCGTTGATTTTTTAATTCACCTGAATGTTTCTACAATTCCGCAAACTGCCGCCTAAATCAGATAAATGGTATATCTTGACTGGCCCCTAGATCATTCCTATCTCCATTCTCCGACTTCTAATTCAATGGTTTCCAGCCTGGAAGGCGGAAGATCAAACCAGTGGGCGCCATCCAAATACTATGGTAGCTATTATTGATGAAAATTATGATATTTTAAACCGAATCGGAGGGGTAGTGGGAGATTTGGCAGCAGGAAATTGTGAATGGGCGAGCGAAGCGCCCTACGAAGAATGCTAGGAAACAATATCCTTATTTTTGAGGGGAAACTGCTCAGATTCTGAAGGAATCATATTTCTGACTGTGATTGCTGCTAAGGTGGCAACTGGCAACAATGAATAAATTTTGCGGGTTTGTCCATTAGAAAAGTTATAGAAGATCTTTACTCGAGTAGGTAATAGATGTTTCCAAAAAAGAATACAGCTTGACTAGGTAATTTCGAAGCACTGATATAAAAACGTGGTGAGAGTAATTCACTATTTGAATTATCTCAACAAATAAGATAATTTCTAAATATTATCTTTTATTAAATTTGAATCTCAAGTAATTACAAAACACATCAAAACTTTAACTTATTACTGATACTTAATAATAGTGAGACCTGATATCCATAACATCGAGTATGGACCTTAACGTTTTTACTTGACTGCCAGTTCAGGAATGAATATGTCTTCGAATAGAAGACAAGACATCACTTTTGTTTCTTTTGTTATAATCAAAAATGGCCGACCAAAAAGGTGGCGTGACATAGAACATCCGCCAAACATGATGACACTTCATTGTCAGCATATCTGGTGGTGTTTGTCTGTGAGAAGCAAGGTTTAATATATACAGCTATTATTCCAAGAATTAGGAATAATAGTTGCCTATATTTTGTTCAACACGTTTTTGTAGACGAATTGAATCATCTGCAAAAATGGGATGGAACACATAGGTACTTATAATAATTAAGTAATAAGTACACAAACCTTTGTAGTCACTTTATTCATTTCTGTGAAAATAAACGATTTCCATGAAGTAGCCAAACACACACACACACACAGAAAAGTGATTTCTCAACAAATACAAATCTTGACAATATATGCAACTGAAGACAAAGTCTACCCTTGTGACTTTATCACTTGAAAATGAAAATGCTGTTCTCACTTAACTTGCTGTCAATTATCTCAATTTATTGATAATACTAGGGCAAGAAAGTTTCCACAGATTCAATTTCTTAACTTAATAGTAGTAATAAAACCCTACTGGCTTATTTATAACGAACACTTTAGCCCGAATAGCCAGTGCATTCCAGATTAAAAATCGCAAAACAACAACCGAGTTAAAACTGGCATATTTCTCAGGATTATTTTCCAAATCAAAAGTCAAATAATCGCAGAAATATTTGAAGGCTAGTTTATATTTTTGATAGAACATGGTCATACCCACTTAGGAGTGTAGAGCCCAAATAAAAGGCACTACATCTTGGGCCAATATTAATTAATCAGTCTGTTGAGATGAACTTTTAAATAATCGGATGCTCAGTAAATTGAATTCAATTATACGCTGATCTCACTCATCTTTTATTTTTGCTTCTCATAAACCAAATCTGGGTGAATTTTTTGTCGCTCTTCGCGTAGACGTACCAAAAATTCGGAGGCTATGGTCATAGGCGTAGCTAGGAAATTCTTCTGAAGGGGACCTACACCACTAATTTCCAAAATTTTTGTCATCTGGTCAATTTCCAACTTCAAGTTCCTCATTTCCCCATCCGTATTTAGTGGAGGTAATAGTTGTAAAACTGTTGAAATTAAAAAAAAAAAAAAAAAAAGTAAATCTTTTTAGAGAGATGCGGTTTAAAATGTTCGAATCTGCTCAAAGTCAAGACCTTCCGGGAGATAAAATTTGTGGACTTTCCAAAAAACCGAAAATTACATCTGCATTCAGTTCCGTATGTAGGATTTATGTGCATATTTTATAAAGTAAATTTCGCTAGCAAAGCCGTCCAAAAAAACTTTTATGTGTTTTTCAGAAGAAAAATTTACCTACTTGTTTTTCTAGCTATTGATTTTTTTGAAAATCCTGCCCCCTAAAAAGCCCGGGCTCTCGTCAGGCCTGATGGAAACAACAACTATACATACATCCTTCGTATTATTTCAGCAGGGTATCGGTCATTTTTTTAATGCACCACTGTTGACTGCATTTATTAAGTATTTTTTTGAAAAATTCTAGGGGGGTGAGCAACTTGTCTGGTGGGCTTTGTCCAACCTTTTTAAACCCCTATGAATGTGGTTGAAACTAGTGCAGTTTGTCCACTTTCTGCAGACAAATTATACTACAGCTTAACAACCTGGAAATACCGTGAAGTTCTTCTGTTTTATTTTTTATTAAGGCCACTTAGTTTCCAATAAACAGAGCAAGAATTTTTGCAGGGAATGAGATTCGTGAGTAAAAGTCAAAACAAAATCTTCAAAACAAAAGTTAAATGCAACAAGTCCCCACAAGTTACCTGTTCAATTATTGGCACTAATGAACAAATAAAACAAAACAGACGTAAAAAACTTCAGTATGCCAGAAATTAATGGAAGATTAGGATTAGGTGCGCACAAGAACGGAAACAGCATTCTTGTCCAGCGTTATTTTATATCTATGATACGAACGGTGGTGGCGTTATCGAATGAATTATTTCAAAAAGGTTTTTAGAAAAAAGTAAAAGAAAAAGCAAACCAGTTATTGTAGGAGGCGTGAGCTGAACTCGGATGCGCAGCACTTCTTATACATATAACTAAAGAGGTAAAGTAGATCTTCAATCTCCCGACGTTTGATTTTAATTTTTAATGCATCCTTCGCTAGCGTTTTTCTTCAATTTATTTCTTCTTTTTATGCACGTTTTCGAGAAAATCTACATATTAAAACTGATCTTGTATTGAGACCCAGTGATGAGGGTAGGTTCGTTTCTTGTCTCATCACCCCAGGATAATTTTAGCACTATTAACTGAAGTTCACACAAGTACATACGTAGGTATACACACTTCTGTTGAACTCGGTACAGGTCGCAATTTTTATCCAATAGTCTTGAAATTTGGCACACTTATTTAGATTTAAACAAGAAAAAATCCTATTATTTTTTGGTCCAGATCGGCTCTATCTTCCGTCTATTACATCCTATTATATTTCATTTTTGAGGCTTAAATGGCTCTAAAATGCGTTGTTTTTAGCAAAGAGTCACGAAGTTTAGTACAGACATTGGATATATTAAATTCCATTTCCATAATTCTTCAAAATTTTTTTTTAAACGGCATAAAGGTTCATGCATAGAAGTGATTCGAACAAATGTTTAACCATTGCCAAGAAAAGAATATAAAGTCTAAATGAACCAAAGAAGCTGGTCGGAAACCAGGATTGCTTTTTTTAATTTGCTAAGCAATCATTTAATAATTTGCCTACGTGTTTTATCATTCTTTCACATCATCGTTAATTTCCTCCGCACTTCATTTTAAACGTAATATTTACGCACCGTTCTTTCAATAATTTTCATAATTTTATTTTTTTAATTATATTTAATATTTCACTAAATTATATACATTATATTCCAACAAACTGTAAAGTATGTTTTTAACTAACCTAAAATTTTTCGGGTGAAAATAATTCAAAAAATTTTAAATGGATGTCAACAAAATAAGATAATATATTCTAGAAGTAAAATAAGTTCAGGTTAAATAAATGAGTTTTTAAAAAATAAGCTTTTATATTTTCTTTGGTTTTAGCTTCATGCGAAATAAATATTATTTCATTGCGGAAGGTTGGCAGCAGTAGTGGCATATTTTATAAATCGCAGTAGGCACTCTTCTTGTTATTTTACTCGACAATCAATCATTTATTAAGTTTCACATAATTCAATTTCATCAAATACCCATTCAATTATTTTATTTAGTTTTTTATTTGGTTAGGAAAACCTACATTTTCAAGCGTAGCTTGCTGCGTTAGTTTTTTTCCCCACTCTGCATATACAAGAAGGACAACAGGTTGAATGGGTTATGGACATTCGAAATGAAAATAAGATTGTTTTCAAAATTCTACAGCTTAATAAAAATGCTTGGTAACCTAACTCTCACATGGTAAGGGAAAAAAATAACAAAAAATATACCACGAAGGTACGGTAATTCTAAAACTCGAGATATTGAAAACAGTGGCGTACTCATAAAGGCTGACACGAAAGAAAAATGTTTTTCCTCCATCTCCCACCTCAGAGTCAGAAGAAATAAAATTTTGAACCAAATAAAACTTATCTCCTAAAAAAAATTGAAAACATAATTTTCACTGCTTGGATTAGATATCTAGTATGCGGATCACAAACAAAACCTCTAATTACGTAGGTAACTTTTTCGGAAAAAATTTTTTTTATAACATGTACATGTATAAATGCTGGTTTTTTGAGGCTGTATGGCTTCCAAAAAGTGGCCTATTTTAGAATTTTTCATTTTCACACTCCTAATTATTTCCCCTTTTTCATTCCTCAACTTTTTATTCATTGATGATTTCTCTACTTTTTACAATGCTTTATTAGTTCCTCAAGTTTTTCACCTTGTTTCATCAAGGAATACTCTAATTACCATTTATTTATTTTATATAATACATGATCAGAAATGTAACGTTTACACCGATATTTTGCGAGTGAAAAGTAGCTTTTATCATTGACGAATGTAATCTCGATGTAAATGAACTCGCCTCCACGTAAAAATGTGAAGCATCTTTTTACATAGAAGCACATTCACTTTTCCTAGAGGTAGAGGTTACACCAGAGATATACGGCTAAATAGATGTTCAATGCCCCATTAAAAAAATGACAAAGATAGAATGTTATATAATTCTTTGAAGTCTGATATTTGTTACTGCACATGTGTGGTAGCTTGATAGTGCGTGTGTATTGATACAGAGATTTCTGTTTTCACTAAAAAATATGGGCAGCTTTGACTGTGTAAAATGTTGAACAAAGCTGAATTTTCATTTTTGATGATGACAATGATGGTCGAAGATCTTTGTCACATTTTTCTACCACACCGCATACAGAGAGTTGGACATCTCTTTAGCTATATTTCTGGTTTACACTTTCTGAATGGAATGTTAAATTTTCCACAATAAGGAGGTTGATCTTTTATTGTTTTTATAATTTTTGTGAAAGAATCATTATCAGTGAAGTAGGAATGGGAGTACAAAGTATCATTTGTACCCCCTTTAATGGCCAAAAGAGGTGGTAATGTACCAAGTTAGAACCACTTTTAGTGTTACTCCATACACGAGATAACTAACACTGGATAAGCATTAATACCTTTATAATAATTTAAATAATTAATTTATCATCCACATCTATTGGCGACCTTAATGTATTTGAGAGACTCAATAATATTTAAAAACACAAGGTTGATTTAACACTTTGTGGAATACCTTATTGTGAGAGATATTCACACGAAGAAGGTCTTCAACTGATATTGCGTGTTCTACCACTTCATACTGTAAAGTATGGGAGAGTCAAATCCTCGGCAAACACTGGCAATTTTGTAGCCAGTTTCGAGAGTTTATATACCAAATTTGGCTCACGCATACAGACACACATACGTACATATACATATATGGTATTATGTCATCTATTACGTCGTTTCCTGCCTCCATTGAGGTGATAAGAAACAACACAACGCATTTGATATCGGGCTGTGACATTACCGAGATCATTATTAGGTAATTGATCACAGCCCATGCAATGTATCTTACTTGTACGTACGTACAGGTACAAACATACAAACGCACAAGTGTGTACATGGTTTAACGTCATAGAGACAATTAATTGCCAGCCTTTGGGTGGCAACTGTCATCAAGGGGTGAGAGCCCCAAAAACCTCATACGAGTAATGTCCCCACACACTTTAAATAAAATAATAATTTGTTCGACACAAATACATTAAATAATATTTCAAACACCATAAACTAGGTTGAACATTTGGGATTTAAACCCTTAGACAAAGACTATCTATTAACTAGTAGCACTGTAAACCAGGTACTAGGTACTATGTCACAATTCCTTCGAATCGAGGGTTTATATACCCATTCGGGGTATGTAAATGTACGTGATGGATAGGCCAAGTGAGGTAGGGACTTCTTATTAAACGGTAGTGCTGACTCGCGATATAATCCAGGGACAGGAAAAATGAGGTCATGAATATACATACCTTATATCTATATTCATAAAATCAAATACGGGTAATTTAGTGGTTCTTTACAAAGAGCTATAGGATATTTTCATTAGTGATGAATACCTGAATTTTTGGTATTTGAGAGTGTGTGGACGAATATGTTGGTCATATTTAAAAATAGACGAAAATATACGTTACACCCTCCATTAAAAATATTGTTATAAACAAAACGATTTTTTGCATATCAGGTAATAGTTATATGTTCCAAAATTTTACATGTGACCTGAATTGATGCTTATTTGTTTAGTAGTTTTGTAGGAAACTGGTGAAGAATTTTTGGTTCACAATTTCAAGAAAACTACCAAAGTGATTGGGCTGAAATTTTTACAATGGATTGTTATTATTTGGTAGAAGTTGACGTATCTTTTTCTGATTTATGGCGAAAGGGGTAATGTGCGTTGTTCTTGCTAGTTTTTTCTTCAGGTTTTCATTTTTTTTTAAATATTTTCATTGGAAATTTACAAACTGGGTTTTCTAGCAAAGAATCACTGTGCTAGAGTTTTTAAAAATAATTTTAATAGTTGAGAAGGAGGGTTATAATTATCAGTAGCCCCACCCTAGTTTTGTCACTGCTGCAAAGATATTTCAAATTTCTTGGTTTTTTGATTTTTCAACTTGTACCTCTTCCCAAATAAAAAACTTTCCTACGTCCCTGTTTATTATTATGATTGAATTTTGACGTTTCGTAGCTTTCTGATCATTAATTATATAAAATATCTTCAACAAGATTCAAAAGTGAGTGTACATGCCACAGAAACTGCTCACTCCCTGCACATATTTTGCAAACTTCCCTCACATGTAAATACTCACTTTTGAAGCATGGGCTGTTGTCGTGTACTATACTATCTATTATTTTTCAAATTTGAATTCATTTTATAAAATTTTCCACATTGAATAGGATACAAACCTGTCTCCTGCATGGTAGACCATCACCCTACCAACTGCGCCACAAATTCTGGATAATATCATAATGTAAGTTTACCCTTATATGTTTTTGGAATACCTTGTTGAGAGAAAGTATTCTCACCAGAAGGTAAATTAAACAGAATTTAAGCGTGTTCAGCCACTTCATACATAAATATGGGTAAGCCAAAACCAAGGCAAACACTGGCAATTTTAGAGCCGGTTTGGACGTTTATATACTGGCTTATTTACATGCACACAAACACACGTACATAAGAAATACATACGTCAGTGAGAATGGCCCGGTTACATCATCCCTTATTGAGATAAGAGATGGTTGACCAGTTTGTGTACGGATTGTGACATCATTCTATTGTGTCACAATTTAGTACTCGTACCAGGTAATTACGATCGAACGTATTTTGTGTGTTTAACGTCATGAAGACGAATATTTGCCTACCCTTTGGGGGGGCGACTATCGTCGAGGGGTCCAAGCCCCTATTCCTCATACCAGTGAGTCCCCACAGTGTTGTTAATGAATTTTTTTCAGCGTATTTCTTTCTACAAAAGAAGTTTTTTAATTTCTCAAAACCAGCATTATTTACACTTGACAAAAAATACAGAGTGCTGCAAGTGCTGGTATGCGATTTTAACTCATGACTTCGTGTGAAGTTTACAGCACTCACTTTCGGCTCATTTGCAAACTCTCAGCACTGGGTAAAAAAATAGCCCACTTTAGGGACATGTAACGCAATATCATATTTTCTGTTAACGTTGAACATTGTGTTCATTTCTTCCAACTCGCACGACTGAGTAAGCATTTGAATTTTTGTATTTTAGGTAAAAGAATGATTTTCGTTAAAATTAAAAAGTCTGTTGCGAAGCACTGCAAATGTTTTCAAAAGTAGGTACGTAGTTAAACACTGTTGACTTGTGTTTGGACAAGAAACCGAACAGAAAACAGTGTATTTTAATGTGGCGTTCAAATCACGTTAGCAACGTTCAAAACAGGGAAAATAATGATTTAAAGGAGAACGTCGACCTTTTCCATTTAATTCGAGGTAATTTACCGGCAATTTTCTCGTTAGATCGGGTTATTTTTACACTGTAAAGGGGGAGACGTAAGGTGGGACGAAACAGACGTGGATAGAGCGAGTAATTTTTTTTCCTCGAATCGTCACGCAGCTTGGCATTTATCAAACTTCTAAATTTTCAAACGGCATTAAAATTAATTAGAAAAATATTTCGCAGCTAGTGTAGAACTGTAGACATAGCGTACACATGTCTCGGTTCCGGCGGTTTTTTTTCTTCTTTCATTTTTTTTTTCCGCAAACAATGGGTAGACGTGTTTCAAGGCTGAGGTAGATGAGTATCTAAGATAAATAGGTGGCACGCTGAATGTACGACCTCGATATGATTCATTTTGATTTTTCCAACGGCATTTTTCCGCACAGATAGTTTGATATATACAGGCACGTGAAGAAAGTGATTTTTATATACACTGCATCTCAATTTTTCCTCCGGTTCAAGAACTTCACTCCGGTTATTTCGTATAGCCGTTGTTAAAGTAAAATTTCAAGAAATTTTATTAAAGAATGTCGGACATTTGATAAATGTAACCCGTTACTTATGTTGAGCACGTAATCCGTTGTATTTTGAGTGGCAACACGCAAATTTTTGGAGGGGGAAATCGACCTTGAGCGTTTTCAAATGACTGGTTTTTGCACGAGTGCGTCTGCAGGGGTTGGAAGAGAAAACGTCGCAGACGCCGGCAATTACCTCACCGCTAATTTTCCACAACATTTTTTAATGGGAACCACTTTCCGTAATTATGCAAAAGAACTTGTTCATTTTATCATAATGAATGACAGAAAAATTCGGAGAAATATCAAAAGAAAATGCCATGAAAATTTAAGCGTAAGAAATAACACCTGTAACCGTGAGAAAACAGATCAACCAGCGATGAAAATTAGAGAAAATTCGGGATGTCGCTGATTCACAGCGGTGTCGTTCATCACAGAAAACACTGGAAACAGCAATATTTATTGTCTTACTAATTCATGAAGCTTACAAGAGCTTTGTGTTTTTTTTTTCTTATTGCCTTGGCAGTAGACAACACTGAGGTGTCTTCATATGGACGTACCGACGATGGGCTAAGCTGGGCCTATAGCCCTACCGAAAAAATTTGGTAAATGGAGCTTAAAATATAATTTTTTTAGATCTATTATGACGAAATAAAATACAGACATTTACATTCAAATCTGAGTTTTCAAAAGTTAGTGGGGTGCGCCTACAAAATTTCTTTGCTCCAGCGAAAAAACAATCATAGCTACGCCCACACGTCTTCATAGTTCAAAATAATATTTTAGAGACATCGTCAGGTCGGGAATTTATTTATGACATGAAGTCACAACCAGAATGATTCTCTCGAAACTGAATGTTTTGATTATTTCATAATAGGTTTGCGGCTGCATTTGATACGAAAAAAGGTTCTAAGTACACATAAAATTCTGGTTCTAGACATGTTTTGTTAAAATTATCCATCAATTCTACCCCAGGGGAGCATTCCGAACAAAAACTCTCGGTTAAATCATTAATCTTATTTCCTCGAGAATACGTTTGAGAAACGTTATTCCAAACTGTCCTAAATCCAAAAAGTATAAATTTAGTAAATTGAAAAACAAATTTTCATTTTGGAGCTATCAAAATGGAGCACATGTTTTTCAAATGCACATAACATAAGAACTAGACTAGATGGAGATCGAGTAGTTGCGGATTTTGAAAGTACATGTCTTAGACCTGCAAACAGAGATAAACTCAATTTTTTCAAAAATGAAATTAAGACCATTTGGAATAACACTCATCACTTGTTTGCATTCGGGTTGTTTGATTTCTCAGTTTTCAATCTGAATGGTTTAGGATAACCTATGTGAGAATTATGACTTGACTGGTTCATGTCATGACAATAAAACCACTTGTCTGTAACGTATATTTTCGTCTATTTTTAGAAATGACGAACATATTCGTCCACACATTTTCAAACACCAAAAACGTAGATATTTATCAACAATAATAATCCTATAACTCTTTATAAACAACCACTATATTACCCGTATTAAATGTTACAAATATAGATATACCTTCCGTATATTCATGACCTAGTTGTGCCTGTCCCTCGAGTACTCGACGAGTCAGCACAACCCTATAATAACAACACCCTACCTCACTTTACCTATCCAACACGTACGTTTTCATACCCTGAACGAGTATATAATCCCTCGATTCAGTGGAAAAGGACACAGTTCCTCGACAGCTACTTCTAAGTACCTGGAACCTCTCTAGTAGAAGTCTCTAGTGAACAGATAGTCTTGCTTGTTGAATTGTGATTGTATATGTAATAATATTAACGTATGTGTATATACTGGGATGTACAAATTATTATTTTATTAAATGTGTAAACTCACTCGTGTGTTATAAAATATTATTGAGTCTCTAACAAATGTTAAGGTCCACTATAGTTTGTGGATGATAAACTTGAATTTATTTTAGAAGTATTACTGCTTTTAAAGTACGTGATATTTCGGGTATGGTGTAACACTGAAAGTGGTTCTAACTAGGTACATTACCACCTCTTTTGGCCGTTACATTGTCAACTTATTTGAATAGGTAAACAAATAATTTAAGTAACATAAACAATATCGAGAGTGGGTTGCGAAAGTTGTACCAGAATGAAGTAAGTGCAATTATTCTGAATGCCATTAGCACTTCACTTGGATAAACAAACAAGTTATTCTGTTTAGATGTTCTTTAGCTGTTTGGGTTCTTACCCCCGTGCATTTATTCTGAACGCACTCAATAGTTTCAGTTTTGTGTCAAATCTGTTAAATGGAAAGCCCAACCCCCTCCCCAAACATTGATAAATGATAGCTCAAATCGAACAATTAATGAACTGACAGGGATTCGCCACTGCTTTTTATACTCCTCAATTTATATCTATATTATCATCAGACGTTCACTCGCCACTTTGCTTGCGCTGCTCCCCCAATTCACCATCTTCTCATTTTTTTTTATACTTTTTTATTCGTTTTCTGCACCGTAAATGATGAATTTTTGTGAAAATAGACAACTTTATTTTCAGTGGGGCTGGAGACTTAGACGATGGATTCGAACATACCTCGGAATAACACAAAGAAATACTGAAAATTTCATATCGATCTGTGAAGCAGTTTCGAAGTGATAGGCGAACAAATTTACTTACATTGAGTTTTACTTATACAGATTGGGTACATATCATCATTTCATTTCGTTGAGTAGTGTATTTCTTCATCTAATTTGTGATCACTGCTAGGTAGAGGAGGCATACTATCAAAACCTATCAATACTATCATATATAATATATTTTTTGCAATTTTTATTTATTTTTTGATAGTTTATACGATAATTTTTCACCAGATTTACTGCTGAAATTTTTATGTAGGTTTTCCAAGAAAAGTTACACGTTAAAATTGATCTAGTAATAAGACGCAATAAAATTATGTTGTCGCATGATAATGAAGACCTCCATTCACCAGCCATCACTCAGAATCAGGAGTTGCTTTGGTCATTTTGGTGGCATGTTTTTGAACATCCACCATACTCTCCCGACCTCAACACATTAGATTTCAATCTATTTTCAAAACTGAAGACGCATTTAGGTGGAGAAAGATTCGCTGATCCACAAGAAGTTAAAGATGCAGTTCATAATTTTTTTCGTCATCGGCGGCAACCTTCTATTTACTCGGCATTGAAAACTTCATCTTACGTTACTCAAAATATCCACATAATAATGGCGAATATTTAAAAAAAGTAATGTATATTCTGAGGATTGAAAATATATGTTTTCGAGTCAAACTTGTTGCGAAATCAATTTTTTGGGGGCGGTGGAACCTTATTTTTCAACCAACCATCATATTTGAAAGTAACTTTTTATACAAATTTATTCTTAAATGTTTGGTAGGAGTTACGGTAAGGTGGGTTGTCTTTTTTTTTCAATGCCTTTTTCGTACTGTGGTAGATGTCGAGCGGAGTTGTTTAAAAAAATATATATAAAAAACATTTTGTGCAAAGCCCCTCCATAAAAAATAGGTTTCGGGGAACAACTCCCCATTCTATAACTTTTAATCGAGAGGCTTGTACGTTGTCAGCATGGGGAATCGAACCGGCAACCTGCGGATTTTAAGGTAACGGATACGCTACCGCAAAGCTACGATGGCACCGATAGCCTGTAAAGGTGCAGGCGTATAGGTTCATGTCCTCACAAGGCATTTTGCCAATACACGAAAATTCTAAAAACACTATAACACGCTAAAAATTAGGATTGAGAAGTGGAGTAAGCGCCGGCGAGATACTTATCTTTTGATGAGAAAATGATATGACACACGGGCATGTTATAAAAATATGATTACATGTTCATAAGAAAGCATAGTTGAGAGCATGTGCCATATTTTTTGTCCGGAGGGGTGATAAATAAAATTATTTTAAACTTCTGGAGAAGATGGTCGACTGGTAACTTTTCAATTAAATTTGAAGCTAAAGGAATAGGAACTAGAAATGGGCTGCTCCGGAGCTTTCTGGTTCAAAGAACAAGGTTTTTTAAAAGCGCTGGTTCCCGAAACTACTCCGGTGTGATAGTCTGCTACCTGCTCCTTTTTACTCCGATGCTCCAGACCGAACGCAATTTTTTTTGGTTTTTTCTAACTCTGGTTTTTGTTATTAGCAGCTAGAGTTGTTCACATTATTTGCCCAATTGCCATTGACATCTCATACAATCAGAGATAACGAGAGGAATCACCAGAGCAATGTTTATTGCGGAGAGCTGAAATTTTTATGAGTTGTTGCAGCAAAGTAACTTAAAATTTTGAGAAAATTTCAGCTCCATCGCATATTTCATTTTCGAGATATTGCTGAAATTCCGCCAACTCCTCATTAAATCTTTATAATTTCAACTACCTACTCAATCCGAACAGAATTTCAGCGATATCTCATCAACCGAAGATAAGATTGTGCTAAAATTTTTCAAAGATATCGACATTATGTTAACTAAATATCCGGTGAAAATTTGGCTAAAATTCATAACCTTGGTTCTCAAAATATCGCTGAAATTCAGATTTAGTTAATATCATTTGCATAGGTATTTCATATAATGAAAGTTATCGAGAAGAATTATGAGATAACTGCTAGGTGTAGAGAGCTGAAATTTTCATAGGATCTTCAGCTAACATACTACAATATCTCATCAAAATTTCAGCTCTCTCCAATTAATAGTTCTCTCATAATTCCTCTCGATAAATTTCATTATATGTACTGGCAAATGATGGAATTTCAGTAATATTTTGAAAACAAAACATATGAATTCAGCCAAATTTTCATAGAATCATTAGCCAACATATTACATACCTCGATGTCTCTATTCTTATCCAATTTCTGTTGATATATTTAGTTGTATTGAAGGGAATAATGGATACAACTATTTCATACCATGAATACTGATGACAAATACGGCTCAATCCAACATGGTTAGGATTAGACTCATTCGAGGTTCAATGGTTTTCATTTTAAATATGATCAGAGCAGTTTCGGAGTAGGGAGCAGATTGAAAAACCAGGTATATTGAATAATTAGGAGCAGGCGAACCAGGTTTTTCAAATGAATAATTTTGCCCATCGCTAATAGGAACGCACACCTGCGTATGTTTGCGTGTGTATCGAAGCACCCAGTTTGCAGACAGAAACCCAATTTGTAATTTTAAGAAAATCTAAAAAAAAAAAAAAAAGTTGCGAGTCGTATGATTGTCCTTGGCTAAAAAAGTCTTCGCGAGGGTAGGCTACAGCTCACAACAACTTACACCTGTTCCAAAAATATGTTTGAACGAAAATATGTGAGTTGGTACTAGCGTGTACCATTTACACCAACTTATGGAGAAGGAATAGTTTGCTGCCCAGTAGATGTCCCACGTGCACACGAATGATTTACTCACATTGAAAAGTCCTTTCCAAATTACGCAGAAATGAAATTTTCTTCATACATACTCAGCCGACAACATCGAATGCACTCGTACAATGCAAAATTCAGCGACTCCCTGCATCGCATATATGTGCTTAATTAATGGAATACACGTTGTTTATCCGACTTGATTACCGCA